>JAUIMM010000133.1:6792500-7537344 GCA_031769625.1 Taudactylus pleione | reverse complement strand
GTTCTTGTACATCTCTTCCTCTGAGCCTCCCTCCCCCCAGTGTCAGTGCATGTCCTCGTGTTCTTGTACATCTCTTCCTCTGAGCCTCCCTCCCCCCAGAGTCAGTGCATGTCTTCGTGTTCGTCTACATCTCTTTCTCTGAGCCTCACTGCCCCAGTGTCAGTGCATGTCCTCGTGTTCTTGTACATCTGTTCCTCTGAGCTTCCATCCCCCCAGTGTCAGTGCATGTCCACGTGTTCTTGTACATCTCTTCCTCTGAGCTTCCTTCCCCCTCCATGTCAGTGCATGTCCTCGTGTTCTTGTACATCTCTACCTCTGAGCCTCCTTACCCCCAGTGTCATTGCATGTCCTCGTGTTCTTGTACATCTCTTCCTCTGAGCTTCCCCCGCCCAGTGTCAGTGCATGTCCACGTTTTCTTATACATCTCTTCCTCTGAGCTTCCTTCCCCCTTTGTCTTTGCATGTCCTTGTGTTCTTGTACATCTCTTCCTCTGAGCTTCCTTCCCCCCAGTGTCAGTGCATGTCCGTGTGTTCTTGTACATCTCTTCCTCTGAGCTTCCTTCCCCCCAGTATCAGTGCATGTCCTTGTGTTCTTGTACATCTCTTCCTCTGAGCCTCCCCCCCGCAGTGTCAGTGCATGTCCTCGTGTTCTTGTACTTCTCTTCCTCTGATCCTCCCTCCCACCATTGTCAGTGCATGTCCTCGTGTTCTTGTACATGTCTTCCTCTGAGCCTCCCACCACCAGTGTCAGTGCATGTCCTCGTGTTCTTGTGCTTCTCTTCATCTTAGCCTCCTCCCCCAGTGTCAGTGCATGTCCTCGTGTTCTTGTACATCTCCTGCTCTGGTCCTCCCTCCCCCCTCTGTCAGTGCATGACCTCTTGTTCTTGTACATCTCTTCCTCTGAGCCTCCCACCCCTGTGTCAGTGCATTTCCTCGTGTTCTTGTATATCTCTTTCTCTGAGCCTCCTCCCTCCAGTGTCAGTGCATGTCCTCGTGTTCTTGTAAATCTCTTCCTCTAAGCCTCCCGCCCCCAGTGTCAGTGCATGTCCTCTTGTTCTTGTACATCTCTTCCTCTGAGCCTCCCACCCCCCGTGTCAGTGAATGTCCTCGTGTTCTTGTACATCTCTTCCTCTGAGCCCCCTCCCCCCAGTGTCAATGCATGTCCTCGTGTTATTGTACATCTCTTCCCCTGAGCCTCCCGTCCCCAGTGTCAGTGCATGTCCTTGTGTTCTTGTACATCACTTCCTCTGAGCCTCCCTCCCCCCAGTATCAGTGCATGTCCTCGTGTTCTTGTACATCTCTTCCTCTGAGCCTCCTGCCCCCAGTGTCAGTGCATGTCCTCGTGTTCTTGTACATATCTTCCTCTGAGCCTCCTGCCCCCAGTGTCAGTGCATGTCCTCATGTTCTTGTACATCTCTTCCTCGGAGCCTCCCTCCCCCCAGTATCAGTGCATGTCCATGTTTTATTGTACATCACTTCCTCAGAGCTTCCATCCCCCATTGTCAGTGCATGTCCTTATGTTCTTGTACATCTCTTCCTCTGAGCCTCCCTCCCCCCAGTGTCAGTGCATGACCACGTTTTCTTGTACATCTCTTCCACAGAGCTTCCTTCCCCCTATTGTCAGTGCAAGTCCACGTGTTCTTGTACATCTCTTCCTCTGAGCCTCCTCCCCCCAGTGTCATTGCATGTCCTCGTGTTCTTGTGCATCTCTTCCTCTGAACCTCCCTCCCCCAGTGTCAGTGCATGTCCTTGTGTTATTGTACATCTCTTCCTCGGAGCCTCCTCCCCCCAGTGTCAGTGCATGTCCTCGTTTCATTGTACATCTCTACCTCTGAGCCTCCTCCCTCCAGTGTCAGTGCATGTCCTCCTGTTCTTGTACATCTCTTCCACAGAGCTTCCTTCCCCCCAATGTCAATGGATGTCCTCATGTACTTGTACATCTCTTCCTATGAGCCTCCCTCGCCCAGTGTCAGTGCATGTCCTTGTGTTCTTGTACATAACTTCCTCTGAGCCTCAATTACCCCTCAGTGTCAGTGCAAGTCCTCGTGTTCTAGTATATCTCTACCTCTGAACTTCCCTCCCACCTGTGTCAGTGCATGTCCTCGTGTTCTTGTACATCTCTTCCTCTGAGCCTCCCGCCCCCAGTGTCAGTGCATGTCCTTGTGTTCTTGTACATCTCTTACTCTGAGCCTCCCTCCCCTCAGTGTCAGTGCATGTCCTCGTGTTCTTGTACATATCTTCCTCTGAGCCTCCTGCCCCCAGTGTCAGTGCATGTCCTCATGTTCTTGTACATCTCTTCCTCTGAGCCTCCCTCCTGCCAGTGCCAGTGCTTGTACTTGTGTTCTTGTACATCTCTTACTCTGAGCCTCCCTCCCCTCAGTGTCAGTGCATATCCAAATGTTCTTGTACATCTCTTCCTCGGAGCCTCCCTCCCCCCAGTATCAGTGCATGTCCATGTTTTATTGTACATCACTTCCTCAGAGCTTCCATCCCCCATTGTCAGTGCATGTCCTTATGTTCTTGTACATCTCTTCCTCTGAGCCTCCCGCCCCCAGTGTCAGTGCATGTCCTTGTGTTCTTGTACATCTCTTACTCTGAGCCTCCCTCCCCTCAGTGTCAGTGCATGTCCTCGTGTTCTTGTACATCTCTTCCTCTGAGCCTCCCACCCCCAGTGTCAGTGCTTGTCCTCGTGTTCTTGAACATCTCTTCCTCTGAGCCTCCCTCCCCCCAGTGTCAGTGCATGTCCTCGTGTTTTTGTACATCTCTTCCTCTGAGCCTCCCTACCCCCAGTGTCAGTGCATGTCCTCGTGTTCTTCAACATCTCTTTCTCTGAGCTTCCCTACCCCCAGTTTCAGTGCATGTCCTCGTGTTCTTGTACATCTTTTCCTCTGAGCTTCCTTTCCCCCACTGTCAGTGCATGTCCACATGTTCTTATACATCTCTTCCTCTGAGCTGCCTTCCCCCTCAGTGTCAGTGCATGTCCTGGTGTTCTTGTACATCTCTACATCTGAGCCTCCTTACCCCCAGTGTCAGTGCATATCCTCGTGTTCTTATACATCTCTTCCTCTGAGCTTCCTACCCCCATTGTCAGTGCATGTCCTTGTGTTCTTGTACATCTCTTCCTCTGAGCTTCCTTCCCACCAGTGTCAGTGCATGTCCGTGTGTTCTTGTACATCTGTTCCTCTGAGCTTCCTTCACCCCAGTGTCAGTGCATGTCCTCGTGTTCTTGTACATCTCTTCCTCTGAGCCTCCTGCCCCCAGTGTCAGTGCATGTCCTCATGTTCTTGTACTTCTCTTCCTCTGATCCTCCCTCCCCCATTGTCAGTGCATGTCCTCGTGTTCTTATACATGTCTTCCTCTGAGCCTCCCACCCCCAGTGTCAGTGCATGTCCTCATGTTCTTGTACGTCTCTTCGTCTGAGCCTCCTCCCCCAGTGTCAGTGCATGTCCTCGTGTTCTTGTACATCTCCTGCTCTGGTCCTCCCTCCCCCCGCTGTCAGTGCATGTCCTTGTGTTCTTGTACATCTCTTCCTCTGAGCCTCCTGCCCCTGTGTAAGTGCATGTCCTCGTGTTCTTGTACATCTCTTCCTCTGAGCCTCCTCCCTCAAGTGTCAGTGCATGTCCTCGTGTTCTTGTACATCTCTTCCTCTGAGCCTCCCGCCCCCAGTGTCAGTACATGTCCTTGAGTTCTTGTACATCACTTCCTTTGAGCCTCCCTCCCCCCAGTATCAGTGCATGTCCTTGTGTTCTTGTACATCTCTTCCTCTGAGCCTCCCTCCCCCAGTGTCAGTGCATGTCCTCGTGTTCTTGTACATCTCTTCCTCTGAGCCTCCAGCCACCAGTGTCAGTGCATGTCCTCGTGTTCTTGTACATCTCTTCCTCTGAGCCTCCCTCCCCTCAGTGTCAGTGCATGTCCTCATGTTCTTGTACATCTCCTCCCCTGATCCTCCCTCCCCCCAATGTCAGTGCATGAACACATGTTCTTGTACATCTCTTCCTCTGAGCTTCCTTCCCCCCATTGTCAGTGCATATCCACGTGTTCTTGTACATCTCTTCCTCTGAGACTACCTCCCCCCAGTGTCAGTGCATGTCCACGTTTTCTTGTACATCTCTTCCTCTGAGCTTCCATCCCCCATTGTCAGTGCATGTCCTTGTGTTCTTGTACATCTCTTCTTCTGAGCCTCCCACCCCCAGTGTCAGTGCATGTCCTCGTGTTCTTGTACATCTCTTCCTCTGAGCTTCCTTCCCCCCAGTGTCAGTGCATGTCCTCGTGTTCTTGTACATCTCTTCCTCTGAGCCTCCCGCCCCCAGTGTTAGTGCTTGTCCTCTTGTTCTTCTACATCTCTTCCTCTGAGCATCCCACACCCAGTGTCAGTGCATGTCCTCGTGTTCTTGTACATCTCTTCCTCTGAGCCTTCCTCCCCCCAGTGTCAGTGCATGTCCTCGTGTTCTTGTACATCTCTTCCTCTGAGCCTTCCTCCCCTCAGTGTCAGTGCATGTCCGTGTGGTCTTGTACATCTCTTCCTCTGAGCTTCATTCCCCCCAGTGTCAGTGCATGTCCTCGTGTTCTAGTACATCTCTTCCTCTGAGCCTCCCGCCCGCAGTGTCAGTGCATGTCCTCGTGTTCTTGTACTTCTCTTCCTCTGATCCTCCCTCCCACCATTGTCAGTGCATGTCCTCGTGTTCTTGTACATGTCTTCCTCTGAGCCTCCCACCACTAGTGTCAGTGCATGTCCTCGTGTTCTTGTGCATCTCTTCGTCTGAGCCTCCTCCCCCAGTGTCAGTGCAGGTCCTCGTGTTCTTGTACATCTCCTGCTCTGGTCCTTCCTCCCCCCTCTGTCAGTGCATGACCTTGTGTTCTTGTACATCTCTTCCTCTGAGCCTCCCGCCCCTGTGTCAGTGCATTTCCACGTGTTCTTGTACATCTTTTCCTCTAAGCTTCCTCCCTCCAGTGTCAGTGCATGTGCTCGTGTTCTTGTAAATCTCTTCCTCTAAGCCTCCCGCCCCCAGTGTCAGTGCATGTCCTCGTGTTCTTGTACATCTCTTCCTCTGAGCCTCCCACCCCCAGTGTCAGTGCATGTCCTCGTGTTCTTGTACATCTCTTCCTCTGAGCCCCCTCTCCCCAGTGTCAATGCATGTGCTCGTGTTCTTGTACATCTCTTCATCTGAGCCTCCCACCCCCAGTGTCAGTGCATGTCCTTGTGTTCTTGTACATCACTTCCTCTGAGCCTCCATCCCCCCAGTATCAGTGCATGTCCTCGTGTTCTTGTACATCTCTTCCTCTGAGCTTCCTTCCCCCCAATGTCAGTGCATATCCACGTGTTCTTGTACATCTCTTCCTCTGAGCCTCCCTCCCCCCAGTGTCAGTGCATGTCCATGTTTTCTTGTACATCTCTTCCTCAGAGCTTCCATCCCCCATTGTCAGTGCAAGTCCTTGTGTTCTTGTAAATCTCTTCTTCTGAGCCTCCCACCCCCAGTGTCAGTGCATGTCCTCGTGTTCTTGTACATCTCTTCCTCTGAGCTTCCCTCCCCCCAGTGTCAGTGAATGTCCTCGAGTTCTTGTACATCTCTTCCTCTGAGCCTCCTCCCCCCAGTGTCATTGCATGTCCTTGTGTTCTTGTACATCTCTTCCTCTGAACCTCCCTCCCCCAGGGTCAGGGCATGTCCTCGTCTTATTGTACATCTCTTCCTCTGAGCATCCTCCCCCCAGTGTCAGTGCATGTCCTGGTTTCCTTGTACATCTCTACCTCTGAGCCTCCTCCCTCCAGTGTCAGTGCATGTCCACGTGTTCTTGTACATCTCTTCCACAGAGCTTCCATCCCCCCATTGTCAGTGCATGTCAACGTTTTCTTGTACATCTCTTCCTCTGAGCCTCCTCCCCCCAGTGTCATTGCATGTCCTCATGTTCTTGTACATCTCTTCCTCAGAGCCTCCCTCCCCCCAGTGTCAATAGATGTCCTCATGTACTTGTACATCTCTTCCTATGAGCCTCCCTCGCCCAGTGTCAGTGCATGTCCTTGTGTTCTTGTACATAACTTCCTCTGAGCCTCCCTCCCCCCTGTGTCAGTGCAAGTCTTCATGTTCTAGTATATCTCTACCTCTGAACTTCCCTCCCACCAGTGTCAGTGCATGTCCTCATGTTCTTGTACATCTCTTCCTCTGAGCCTCCCGCCCCCAGTGTCAGTGCATGTCCTTGCGTTCTTGTACATCTCTTACTCTGAGCCTCCCTCCCCTCAGTGTCAGTGCATGTCCTCGTGTTCTTGTACATCTTTTCCTCTGAGCCTCCCGCCCCCAGTGTCAGTGCATGTCCTCGAGTTCTTCTACATCTCTTCCTCTGAGCCTCCCGCCCCCAGTGTCAGTGCATGTCCTCGTGTTCTTGTACATCTCTTCCTCTGAGCCTCCCTCCCCCCAGTGTCAGTGCATGTCCTCGTGTTCTTGCACATCTCTTCCTCTGAGCCTCCCTACCCCCAGTGTCAGTGCATGTCCTCGTGTTCTTCTACATTTCTTTCTATGAGCCTCCCTCCCCCCAGTGTCAGTGCATGTCCACATGTTCTTGTACATCTCTTCCTCTGAGCTTCCTTCCCCCTCAGTGTCAGTGCATGTCCTCGTGTTCTTGTACATCTCTACCTCTGAGCCTCCTTACCCCCAATGTCAGTGCATATCCTCGTGTTCTTATACATCTCTTCCTCTGAGCTTCCTTCCCCCATTGTCAGTGCATGTCCTTGTGTTCTTGTACATCTCTTCCTCTGAGCTTCCCTCCCCCCAGTGTCAGTGCATGTCCGTGTGTTCTGGTACATCTCTTCCTCTGAGCATCCTTCCCCCCAGTGTCAGTGCATGTCCTCGTGTTCTTGTACATCTCTTCCTCTGAGCCCCCCGCCCCCAGTGTCAGTGCATGTCCTCGAGTTCTTGTACTTCTCTTCCTCTGATCCTCCCTCCCCCCATTGTCAGTGCATGTCCTCATGTTCTTATACATGTCTTCCTCTGAGCCTCCCACCCCCAGTGTCAGTGCATGTCCTCGTGTTCTTGAACATCTCTTCGTCTGAGCCTCCTCCCCCAGTGTCAGTGCATGTCCTCGTGTTCTTGTACATCTCCTGCTCTGATCCTCCCATCCCCCGCTGTCAGTGCATGTCCTTGTGTTCTTGTACATCTCTTCCTCTGAGCCTCCCACCCCTGTGTCAGTGCATGTCCTCGTGTTCTTGTACATCTCTTCCTCTGAGCCTCCTCCCTCCAGTGTCAGTGCATGTCCTCCTGTTCTTGTAAATCTCTTCCTCTAAGCCTCCCGCCCCCAGTGTCAGTGCATGTCCTCGTGTTCTTGTACATCTCTTCCTCTGAGCCTCGCTCCCCTTGCTGTCAGTGCATGTCCTCATGTTCTTGTACATCTCTTCCTCTGAGCCTCCCACCCCCAGTGTCAGTGCATGTCCTCGTGTTTTTGTCCATCTCTTCCTCTGAGCCCCCTCCCCCCAGTGTCAGTGCATGTCCTCGTGTTCTTGTACATCTCTTCCTCGGAGCCTCCCGCCCCCAGTGTCAGTGCATGTCCTTGAGTTCTTGTACATCACTTCCTATGAGCCTCCCTCCCCCCAGTCTCAGTGCATGTCCTTGTGTTCTTGTACATCTCTTCCTCTGAGCCTCCCGCCCCCAGTGTCAGTGCATGTCCTCATGTTCTTGTACATCTCTTCCTCTGTGCCTCCAGCCCCCAGTGTCAGTGCATGTCCTCGTGTTCTTGTACATCTCTTCCTCTGAGCCTCCCTCCCCCCAGTGTCAGTGCATGTCCTCGTGTTCTTGTTCATCTCTTCCTCTGAGCCTCCCGCCCCCAGTGTCAGTGCATGTCCTCGTGTTCTTGTACATCTCTTCCTCTGAGCCTCCTGCCCCCAGTGTCAGTGCATGTCCTCGTGTTCTTGTACATCTCTTCCTCTGAGCCCCCTCCCCCCAGTGTCAGTGCATGTCCTCGTGTTCTTGTACATCTGTTCCTCTGAGCCTCCCGCCCCCAGAGTCAGTGCATGTCCTTGAGTTCTTGTACATCACTTCCTTTGAGCCTCCCTCCCCCCAGTATCAGTGCATATTCTTGTGTTCTTGTACATCTCTTCCTCTGAGCCTCCCTCCCCCAGTGTCAGTGCATGTCCTCGTGTTTTTGTACATCTCTTCCTCTGAGCCTCCAGCCAACAGTGTCAGTGCATGTCCTCGTGTTCTTGTACATCTCTTCCTCTGAGCCTCCCTCCCCCCAGTTTCAGTGCATGTCCTCGTGTTCTTGTACATCTCCTCCCCTGAGCCTCCCTCCCCCCAGTGTCAGTGCATTAACACATGTTCTTGTACATCTCTTCCTCTGAGCTTCCTTCCCCCCATTGTCAGTGCATATCCACGTGTTCTTGTACATCTCTTCCTCTGAGCCTACCTCCCCCCAGTGTCAGTGCATGTCCTCGTGTTCTTGTACATCTCTTCCTCTGAGCCTCCCACCCCCAGTGTCAGTGCATGTCCTCGTGTTCTTGAACATCTCTTCCTCTGAGCCTCCCTCCCCCCAGTGTCAGTGCATGTCCTCGTGTTCTTGTACATCTCTTCCTCTGAGCCTCCCTACCCCCAGTGTCAGTGCATGTCCTCGTGTTCTTCAACATCTCTTTCTCTGAGCTTCCCTACCCCCAGTTTCAGTGCATGTCCTCGTGTTCTTGTACATCTCTTCCTCTGAGCTTCCTTTCCCCCAGTGTCAGTGCATGTCCACATGTTCTTGTACATCTCTTCCTCTGAGCTGCCTTCCCCCTCAATGTCAGTGCATGTCCTGGTGTTCTTGTACATCTCTACATCTGAGCCTCCTTACCCCCAGTGTCAGTGCATATCCTCGTGTTCTTATACATCTCTTCCTCTGAGCTTCCTACCCCCATTGTCAGTGCATGTCCTTGTGTTCTTGTACATCTCTTCCTCTGAGCTTTCTTCCCACCAGTGTCAGTGCTTGTCCGTGTGTTCTTGTACATCTGTTCCTCTGAGCTTCCTTCACCCCAGTGTCAGTGCATGTCCTCGTGTTCTTGTACATCTCTTCCTCTGAGCCTCCCGCCCCCAGTGTCAGTGCATGTCCTCATGTTCTTGTACTTCTCTTCCTCTGATCCTCCCTCCCCCATTGTCAGTGCATGTCCTCGTGTTCTTATACATGTCTTCCTCTGAGCCTCCCACCCCCAGTGTCAGTGCATGTCCTCATGTTCTTGTACGTCTCTTCGTCTGAGCCTCCTCCCCCAGTGTCAGTGCATGTCCTCGTGTTCTTGTACATCTCCTGCTCTGGTCCTCCCTCCCCCCGCTGTCAGTGCATGTCCTTGTGTTCTTGTACATCTCTTCCTCTGAGCCTCCCGCCCCTGTGTAAGTGCATGTCCTCGTGTTCTTGTACATCTCTTCCTCTGAGCCTCCTCCCTCAAGTGTCAGTGCATGTCCTCCTGTTCTTGTGAATCTCTTCCTCTAAGCCTCCCGCCCCCAGTTTCAGTGCATGTCCTCGTGTTCTTGTACATCTCTTCCTCTGAGCCTCGCTCCCCCTGCTGTCAGTGCATGTCCTCATGTTCTTGTACATCTCTTCCTCTGAGCCTCCCACCCCCAGTGTCAGTGCATGTCCTCGTGTTCTTGTACATCTCTTCCTCTGAGCCTCCTCCCCCCAGTGTCAGTGCATGTCCTCGTGTTCTTGTACATTTCTTCCTCTGAGCCTCCCGCCCCCAGTGTCAGTACATGTCTTTGAGTTCTTGTACATCACTTCCTTTGAGCCTCCCTCCCCCCAGTATCAGTGCATGTCCTTGTGTTCTTGTACATCTCTTCCTCTGAGCCTCCCTCCCCCAGTGTCAGTGCATGTCCTCGTGTTCTTGTACATCTCTTCCTCTGAGCCTCCAGCCACCAGTGTCAGTGCATGTCCTCGTGTTCTTGTACATCTCTTCCTCTGAGCCTCCCTCCCCTCAGTGTCAGTGCATGTCCTCATGTTCTTGTACATCTCCTCCCCTGATCCTCCCTCCCCCCAATGTCAGTGCATGAACACGTGTTCTTGTACATCTCTTCCTCTGAGCTTCCTTCCCCCCATTGTCAGTGCATATCCACGTGTTCTTGTACATCTCTTCCTCTGAGCCTACCTCCCCCCAGTGTCAGTGCATGTCCACGTTTTCTTGTACATCTCTTCCTCTGAGCTTCCATCCCCCATTGTCAGTGCATGTCCTTGTGTTCTTGTACATCTCTTCTTCTGAGCCTTCCACCCCCAGTGTCAGTGCATGTCCTCGTGTTCTTGTACATCTCTTCCTCTGAGCTTCCTTCCCCCCAGTGTCAGTGCATGTCCTCGTGTTCTTGTACATCTCTTCCTCTGAGCCTCCCGCCCCCAGTGTTAGTGCTTGTCCTCTTGTTCTTCTACATCTCTTCCTCTGAGCATCCCGCACCCAGTGTCAGTGCATGTCCTCGTGTTCTTGTACATCTCTTCCTCTGAGCCTTCCTCCCCCCAGTGTCAGTGCATGTCCTCGTGTTCTTGTACATCTCTTCCTCTGAGCCTTCCTCCCCTCAGTGTCAGTGCATGTCCGTGTGGTCTTGTACATCTCTTCCTCTGAGCTTCCTTCCCCCCAGTGTCAGTGCATGTCCTCGTGTTCTAGTACATCTCTTCCTCTGAGCCTCCCGCCCGCAGTGTCAGTGCATGTCCTCGTGTTCTTGTACTTCTCTTCCTCTGATCCTCCCTCCCACCATTGTCAGTGCATGTCCTCGTGTTCTTGTACATGTCTTCCTCTGAGCCTCCCACCACCAGTGTCAGTGCATGTCCTCGTGTTCTTGTGCATCTCTTCGTCTGAGCCTCCTCCCCCAGTGTCAGTGCATGTCCTCGTGTTCTTGTACATCTCCTGCTCTGGTCCTTCCTCCCCCCTCTGTCAGTGCATGACCTTGTGTTCTTGTACATCTCTTCCTCTGAGCCTCCCGCCCCTGTGTCAGTGCATTTCCTCGTGTTCTTGTACATCTTTTCCTCTAAGCTTCCTCCCTCCAGTGTCAGTGCATGTGCTCGTGTTCTTGTAAATCTCTTCCTCTAAGCCTCCCGCCCCCAGTGTCAGTGCATGTCCTCGTGTTCTTGTACATCTCTTCCTCTGAGCCTCCCACCCCCAGTGTCAGTGCATGTCCTCGTGTTCTTGTACATCTCTTCCTCTGAGCCCCCTCTCCCCAGTGTCAATGCATGTCCTCGTGTTCTTGTACATCTCTTCCTCTGAGCCTCCCACCCCCAGTGTCAGTGCATGTCCTTGTGTTCTTGTACATCACTTCCTCTGAGCCTCCATCCCCCCAGTTTCAGTGCATGTCCTCGTGTTCTTGTACATCTCTTCCTCTGAGCCTCCCGTGCCCAGTGTCAGTGCATGTCCTCGTGTTCTTGTACATCTCTTCCTCTGAGCCCCCTCTCCCCAGTGTCAATGCATGTCCTCGTGTTCTTGTACATCTCTTCCTCTGAGCCTCCCTCCCCCCAGTGTCAGTGCATGTCCATGTTTTCTTGTACATCTCTTCCTCAGAGCTTCCATCCCCCCAGTGTCAGTGAATGTCCTCGAGTTCTTGTACATCTCTTCCTCTGAGCCTCCTCCTTCCAGTGTCAGTGCAGGTCCTCGTGTTCTTGTACATCTCTTCATCTGAGCCTCCCGCCCCCAGTGTCAGTGCATGTCCTCGTGTTCTTGTACATCTCTTCCACTGAGCCTCTCTCCCCACAGTGTCAGTGCATGAACACGTGTTCTTGTACATCTCTTATTCTGAGCTTCCATCCCCCCATTGTCAGTGCATATCCACGTGTTCTTGTACATCTCTTCCTCTGAGCCTCCCTCCCCCCAGTGTCAGTGCATGACCACGTTTTCTTGTACATCTCTTCCACAGAGCTTCCTTCCCCCCATTGTCAGTGCATGTCCACGTGTTCTTGTACATCTCTTCCTCTGAGCCTCCTCCCCCCAGTGTCATTGCATGTCCTTGTGTTCTTGTACATCTCTTCCTCTGAACCTCCCTCCCCCAGGGTCAGGGCATGTCCTCGTCTTATTGTACATCTCTTCCTCTGAGCCTCCTCCCCCCAGTGTCAGTGCATGTCCTCGTTTCCTTGTACATCTCTACCTCTGAGCCTCCTCCCTCCAGTGTCAGTGCATGTCCACGTGTTCTTGTACATCTCTTCCACAGAGCTTCCATCCCCCCATTGTCAGTGCATGTCAACGTTTTCTTGTACATCTCTTCCTCTGAGCCTCCTCCCCCCAGTGTCATTGCATGTCCTCGTGTTCTTGTACATCTCTTCCTCAGAGCCTCCCTCCCCCCAGTGTCAATAGATGTCCTCATGTACTTGTACATCTCTTCCTATGAGCCTCCCTCGCCCAGTGTCAGTGCATGTCCTTGTGTTCTTGTACATAACTTCCTCTGAGCCTCCCTCCCCCCTGTGTCAGTGCAAGTCTTCGTGTTCTAGTATATCTCTACCTCTGAATTTCCCTCCCACCAGTGTCAGTGCATGTCCTCGTGTTCTTGTACATCTCTTCCTCTGAGCCTCCCGCCCCCAGTGTCAGTGCATGTCCTTGCGTTCTTGTACATCTCTTACTCTGAGCCTCCCTCCCCTCAGTGTCAGTGCATGTCCTCGTGTTCTTGTACATCTTTTCCTCTGAGCCTCCCGCCCCCAGTGTCAGTGCATGTCCTCGAATTCTTCTACATCTCTTCCTCTGAGCCTCCCGCCCCCAGTGTCAGTGCATGTCCTCGTGTTCTTGTACATCTCTTCCTCTGAGCCTCCTTCCCCCCAGTGTCAGTGCATGTCCTCGTGTTCTTGCACATCTCTTCCTCTGAGCCTCCCTACCCCCAGTGTCAGTGCATGTCCTCGTGTTCTTCTACATCTCTTTCTATGAGCCTCCCTCCCCCCAGTGTCAGTGCATGTCCAAATGTTCTTGTACATCTCTTCCTCTGAGCTTCCTTCCCCCTCAGTGTCAGTGCATGTTCTCGTGTTCTTGTACATCTCTACCTCTGAGCCTCCTTACCCCCAATGTCAGTGCATATCCTCCTGTTCTTATACATCTCTTCCTCTGAGCTTCCTTCCCCCATTGTCAGTGCATGTCCTTGTGTTCTTGTACATCTCTTCCTCTGAGCTTCCCTCCCCCCAGTGTCAGTGCATGTCCGTGTGTTCTGGTAAATCTCTTCCTCTGAGCATCCTTCCCCCCAGTGTCAGTGCATGTCCTCGTGTTCTTGTACATCTCTTCCTCTGAGCCCCCCGCCCCCAGTGTCAGTGCATGTCCTCGAGTTCTTGTACTTCTCTTCCTCTGATCCTCCCTCCCCCCATTGTCAGTGCATGTCCTCATGTTCTTATACATGTCTTCCTCTGAGCCTCCCACCCCCAGTGTCAGTGCATGTCCTCGTGTTCTTGAACATCTCTTCGTCTGAGCCTCCTCCCCCAGTGTCAGTGCATGTCCTCGTGTTCTTGTACATCTCCTGCTCTGATCCTCCCATCCCCCGCTGTCAGTGCATGTCCTTGTGTTCTTGTACATCTCTTCCTCTGAGCCTCCCACCCCTGTGTCAGTGCATGTCCTTTGTGTTCTTGTACATCTCTTCCTCTGAGCCTCCTCCCTCCAGTGTCAGTGCATGTCCTCCTGTTCTTGTAAATCTCTTCCTCTAAGCCTCCCGCCCCCAGTGTCAGTGCATGTCCTTGAGTTCTTGTACATCACTTCCTATGAGCCTCCCTCCCCCCAGTATCAGTGCATGTCCTTGTGTTCTTGTACATCTCTTCCTCTGAGCCTCCCGCCCCCAGTGTCAGTGCATGTCCTCATGTTCTTGTACATCTCTTCCTCTGTGCCTCCAGCCCCCAGTGTCAGTGCATGTCCTCGTGTTCTTGTACATCTCTTCCTCTGAGCCTCCCTCCCCCCAGTGTCAGTGCATGTCCTCGTGTTCTTGTTCATCTCTTCCTCTGAGCCTCCCGCCCCCAGTGTCAGTGCATGTCCTTGTGTTCTTGTACATCTCTTCCTCTGAGCCTCCTGCCCCCAGTGTCAGTGCATGTCCTCGTGTTCTTGTACATCTCTTCCTCTGAGCCCCCTCCCCCCAGTGTCAGTGCATGTCCTCGTGTTCTTGTACATCTCTTCCTCTGAGCCTCCCGTCCCCAGAGTCAGTGCATGTCCTTGAGTTCTTGTACATCACTTCCTTTGAGCCTCCCTCCCCCCAGTATCAGTGCATGTCCTTGTGTTCTTGTACATCTCTTCCTCTGAGCCTCCCTCCCCCAGTGTCAGTGCATGTCCTCGTGTTTTTGTACATCTCTTCCTCTGAGCCTCCAGCCAACAGTGTCAGTGCATGTCCTCGTGTTCTTGTACATCTCTTCCTCTGAGCCTCCCTCCCCCCAGTGTCAGTGCATGTCTTCGTGTTCTTGTACATCTCCTCCCCTGAGCCTCCCTCCCCCCAGTGTCAGTGCATGAACACGTGTTCTTGTACATCTCTTCCTCTGAGCTTCCTTCCCCCCATTGTCAGTGCATATCCACGTGTTCTTGTACATCTCTTCCTCTGAGCCTACCTCCCCCCAGTGTCAGTGCATGTCCACGTTTTCTTGTACATCTCTTCCTCTGAGCTTCCGTCCCCCATTGTCAGTGCATGTCCTTGTGTTCTTGTACATCTCTTCTTCTGAGCCTCCCACCCCCAGTGTCAGTGCATGTCCTCGTGTTCTTGTACATCTCTTCCTCTGAGCCTTCCTCACCTCAGTGTCAGTGCATGTCCGTGTGGTCTTGTACATCTCTTCCTCTGAGCTTCCTTCCGACCAGTGTCAGTGCATGTCCTCGTGTTCTTGTACTTCTCTTCCTCTGATCCTCCCTCCCACCATTGTCAGTGCATGTCCTCGTGTTCTTGTACATGTCTTCCTCTGAACCTCCCACCACCAGTGTCAGTGCATGTCCTCGTGTTCTTGTGCATCTCTTCGTCTGAGCCTCCTCCCCCAGTGTCATTGCATGTCCTCGTGTTCTTGTACATCTCCTGCTCTGGTCCTCCCTCCCCCCTCTGTCAGTGCATGACCTTGTGTTCTTGTACATCTCTTCCTCTGAGCCTCCCGCCTCTGTGTCAGTGAATTTCCTCGTGTTCTTGTACATCTTTTCCTCTAAGCTTCCTCCCTCCAGTGTCAGTGCATGTCCTCGTGTTCTTGTAAATCTCTTCCTCTAAGCCTCCCGCCCCCAGTGTCAGTGCATGTCCTCATGTTCTTGTACATCTCTTCCTCTGAGCCTCCCACCCCCAGTGTCAGTGCATGTCCTCGTGTTCTTGTACATCTCTTCCTCTGAGCCCCCTCCCCCCAGTGTCAATGCATGTCCTCGTGTTCTTGTACATCTCTTCATCTGAGCCTCCCGCCCCCAGTGTCAGTGCATGTCCTTGTGTTCTTGTACATCACTTCCTCTGAGCCTCCCTCCCCCCAGTATCAGTGCATGTCCTCGTGTTCTTGTACATCTCTTCCTCTGAGCCTCCCGCACTCCCAGTGTCAGTGCATGTCCTCGTGTTCTTGTACATCTCTTCCTCTGAGCCTCCTGCCCCCAGTGTCAGTGCATGTCCTCGTGTTCTTGTACATCTCTTCCTCTGAGCTTCCTTCCCCCCATTGTCAGTGCATGTCCATGTTTTCTTGTACATCTCTTCCTCAGAGCTTCCATCCCCCATTGTCAGTGCAAGTCCTTGTGTTCTTGTACATCTATTCTTCTGAGCCTCCCACCCCCAGTGTCAGTGCATGTCCTCGTGTTCTTGTACATCTCTTCTTCTGAGCTTCCCTCCCCCCAGTGTCAGTGAATGTCCTCGAGTTCTTGTACATCTCTTCCTCTGAGCCTCCTCCTTCCAGTGTCAGTGCAGGTCCTCGTGTTCTTGTACATCTCTTCCTCTGAGCCTCCCGCCCCCAGTGTCAGTGCATGTCCTTGTGTTCTTGTACATCTCTTCCTCTGAGCCTCTCTCCCCCCAGTGTTAGTGCATGAACACGTGTTCTTGTACATCTCTTCCTCTGAACTTCCATCCCCCCATTGTCAGTGCATATCCACGTGTTCTTGTACATCTCTTCCTCTGAGCCTCCCTCCCCCCAGTGTCAGTGCATGACCATGTTTTCTTGTACATCTCTTCCACAGAGCTTCCTTCCCCCCATTGTCAGTGCATATCCACGTGTTCTTGTACATCTCTTCCTCTGAGCCTCCTTCCCCCAGTGTCATTGCATGTCCTCGTGTTCTTGTACATCTCTTCCTCTGAACCTCCCTCCCCCAGGGTCAGAGCATGTCCTCGTCTTATTGTACATCTCTTCCTCTGAGCCTCCTCCCCCCAGTGTCAGTGCATGTCCTCGTTTCCTTGTACATCTCTACCTCTGAGTCTCCTCCCTCCAGTGTCAGTGCATGACCTCTTGTTCTTGTACATCTCTTCCACAGAGCTTCCTTCCCCCCATTGTCAGTGCATGTCCACGTTTTCTTGTACATCTCTTCCTCTGAGCCTCCTCCCCCCAGTGTCATTGCATGTCCTCGTGTTCTTGTACATCTCTTCCTCAGAGCCTCCCTCCCCCCAGTTTCAATGGATGTCCTCATGTACTTGTACATCTCTTCCTATGAGCCTCCCTTGCCCAGTGTCAGTGCATGTCCTTGTGTTCTTGTACATAACTTCCTCTGAGCCTCCCTCCCCCCTGTGTCAGTGCATGTCCTCGTGTTCTAGTATATCTCTACCTCTGAACTTCCCTCCCACCAGTGTCAGTGCATGTCCTCGTGTTCTTGTACATCTCTTCCTCTGAGCCTCCCGCCCCCAGTGTCAGTGCATGTCCTTGTGTTCTTGTACATCTCTTACTCTGAGCCTCCCTCCCCTCAGTGTCAGTGCATGTCCTCGTGTTCTTGTACATCTCTTCCTCTGAGCCTTCCGCCCCCAGTGTCAGTGCATGTCCTCGAGTTCTTCTACATCTCTTCCTCTGAGCCTCCCGCCCCCAGTGTCAGTGCATGTCCTCGTGTTATTGTACATCTCTTCCTCTGAGCCTCCCTCCCCCCAGTGTCAGTGCATGTCCTCGTGTTCTTGTACATCTCTTCCTCTGAGCCTCCCTACCCCCAGTGTCAGTGCATGTCCTCGAGTTCTTCTACATCTCTTTCTCTGAGCCTCCCTCCCCCCAGTGTCAGTGCATGTCCTTGTGTTCTTGTACATCTCTTCCTCTGAGCTTCCTTCCCCCCAGTGTCAGTGCATGTCCACATGTTCTTGTACATCTCTTCCTCTGAGCTTCCTTCCCCCTCAGTGTCAGTGCATGTCCTCGTGTTTTTGTACATCTCTACCTCTGAGCCTCCTTACCCCCAATGTCAGTGCATATCCTCATGTTCTTATACATCTCTTCCTCTGAGCTTCCTTCCCCCATTGTCAGTGCATGTTCTTGTGTTCTTGAACATCTCTTCCTCTGAGCCTCCCTCCCCCAGTGTCAGTGCATGTCCTCCTGTTCTTGTACTTCTCTTCCTCTGATCCTCCTCACCCAGTGTCAGTGCATGTCCTCGTGTTCTTGTACATCTCCTGCTCTGATCCTTCCTTCCCCCGCCATCAGTGCATGTCCTTGTGTTCTTGTACATCTCTTCCTCTGAGCCTCCCACCCCTGTGTCAGTGCATGTCCTCGTGTTCTTGTACATCTCTTCCTCTGAGCCTCCTCCCTCCAGTGTCAGTGCATGTCCTCCTGTTCTTGTAAATCTCTTCCTCTAAGCCTCCCGCCCCCAGTGTCAGTTCAGGTCCTCGTGTTCTTGTACATCTCTTCCTCTGAGCCTCGCTCCCCCTGCTGTCTGTGCATGTCCTCATGTTCTTGTACATCTCTTCCTCTGAGCCTCCCACCCCCATTGTCAGTGCATGTCCTCGTGTTCTTGTACATATCTTCCTCTGAGCCCCCTCCCCCCAGTGTCAGTGCATGTCCTCGTGTTCTTGTACATCTCTTCCCCTGAGCCTCCCACCCACAGTGTCAGTGCATGTCCTTGAGTTCTTGTACATCACTTCCTATGAGCCTCCCTCCCCCCAGTATCAGTGCATGTCCTTGTGTTCTTGTACATCTCTTCCTCTGAGCCTCCCGCCCCCAGTGTCAGTGCATGTCCTAATGTTCTTGTACATCTCTTCCACTGTGCCTCCAGCCCCCAGTGTCAGTGCATGTCCTCGTGTTCTTGTACATCTCTTCCTCTGAGCCTCCCTCCCCCCAGTGTCAGTGCATGTCCTCGTGTTCTTGTACATCTCTACCTCTGAGCCTTCTGCCCTTAGTGTCAGTGCATTTCCTTGAGTTCTTGTACATCACTTCCTTTGAGCCTCCCTCCCCCCAGTATCAGTGCATGTCCTTGTGTTCTTGTACATCTCTTCCTCTGAGCCTCCCGCCCCCAGTGTCAGTGCATGTCCTCGTGTTCTTGTTCATTTCTTCCTCTGAGCCTCCAGCCCCCAGTGTCAGTGCATGTCCTCGTGTTCTTGTACATCTCTTCCTCTGAGCCTCCCTCCCCCCAGTGTCAGTGCATGTCCTCGTGTTCTTGCACATCTCCTCCCCTGAGCCTCCCTCCCCCCATTGTCAGTGCATGAACATGTGTTCTTGTACATCTCTTCCTCTGAGCTTCCTTCCCCCCATTGTCAGTGCATATCCACGTGTTCTTGTACATCTCTTCCTCTGAGCCTCCCTCTCCCCAGTGTCAGTGCATGTCCACGTTTTCTTGTACATCTCTTCCTCTGAGCTTCCATCCCCCATTGTCAGTGCATGTCCTTGTGTTCTTGTACATCTCTTCTTCTGAGCCTCCCACCCCCAGTGTCAGTGCATGTCCTCATGTTCTTGTACATCTCTTCCTCTGAGCTTCCTTCCCCCAGTGTCAGTGCATGTCCTCGAGTTCTTGGACATCTCTTCCTCTGAGCCTCCCTCCCCTCAGTGTCAGTGCATGTCCTCGTGTTCTTGTACATCTCTTCCTCTGAGCCTCCCGCCCTCAGTGTCAGTGCCTGTCCTCTTGTTCTTCTACATCTCTTCCTCTGAGCCTCCCGCCCCCAGTGTCAGTGCATGTCCTCGTGTTCTTGTACATCTCTTCCTCTGAGCCTTCCTCCCCCCAGTGTCAGTGCATGTCCTCGTGTTCTTGTACATCTCTTCCTCTGAGCCTCCCTCCCCCCAGTGTCAGTGCATGTCCTCGTGTTCTTCTACATCTCTTTCTCTGAGCCTCACTGCCCCCAGTGTCAGTGCATGTCCTCGTGTTCTTGTACATCTCTTCCTCTGAGCTTCCTTCCCCCCAGTGTCAGTGCATGTCCATGTATTCTTGTACATCTCTTCCTCTGAGCTTCCTTCCCCCTCAGTGTCAGTGCATGTCCTCGTGTTCTTGTACATCTCTACCTCCGAGCCTCCTTACCCCCAGTGTCAATGCATGTCCTCGTGTTCTTGTACATCTCTTCCTCTGATCTTCCCTCCCCCCTGTGTCAGTGCATGTCCATGTTTTCTTATACATCTCTTCCTCTGAGCTTCCTTCCCCCATTGTCAGTGCATGTCCTTGTGTTCTTGTACATCTCTTCCTCTGAGCTTCCTTCCCTCCAGTGTCAGTGCATGTCCGTGTGTTCTTGTACATCTCCTTCTCTGAGCTTCCTTCCCCCCAGTGTCAGTGCATGTCCTCGTGTTCTTGTACTTCTCTTCCTCTGATCCTCCCTCCCACCATTGTCAGTGCATGTCCTCGTGTTCTTGTACATCTCTTCGTCTGAGCCTCCTCCCCCAATGTCAGTGCATGTCCTTGTGTTCTTGTACATCTCCTGCTTTGGTCCTCCCTCCCCCCGCTGTCTGTGCATGACCTGGTGTTCTTGTACATCTCTTCCTCTGAGCCTCCCGCCCCTGTGTCAGTGCATTTCCTCATGTTCTTGTAAATCTCTTCCTCTAAGCCTCCCGCCCCCAGTGTCAGTGCATGTCCTCGTGTTCTTGTACATCTCTTCCTCTGAGCCTTCTGCCCCCTGTGTCAGCACATGTCCTCGTGTTCTTGTACATCTCTTCCTCGAGCCTCTCTCCCCCCAGTGTCAGTGCATGAACACGTGTTCTTGTACATCTCTTCCTCTGAGCTTCCATCCCCACATTGTCAGTGCATATCCACGTGTTCTTGTACATCTCTTCCTCTGAGCCTCCCTACCCCCAGTGTCAGTGCATGACCACATTTTCTTGTACAACTCTTCCACAGAGCTTCCTTCCCCCCATTGTCAGTGCATGTCCACGTGTTCTTGTACATCTCTTCCTCTGAGCTTCCTTCCCCCTCAGTGTCAGTGCATGTCCTCGTGTTCTTGTACATCTCTACCTCTGAGCCTCCTTACCCCCAGTGTCAGTGCATGTCCTCATGTTCTTATACATCTCTTCCTCTGAGCTTCCTTCCCCCATTGTCAGTGCATGTCCTTGTGTTCTTGTACATCTCTTCCTCTGAGCTTCCTTCCCCCCAGTGTCAGTGCATGTCCACGTGTTCTTGTACATCTCTTCCTCTGAGCTTCCTTCCCCCTCAGTGTCAGTGCATGTCCTCGTGTTCTTGTACATCTCTACCTCTGAGCCTCCTTACCCCCAGTGTCAGTGCATGTCCTCATGTTCTTATACATCTCTTCCTCTGAGCTTCCTTCCCCCATTGTCAGTGCATGTCCTTGTGTTCTTGTACATCTCTTCCTCTGAGCTTCCTTCCCCCCAGTGTCAGTGCATGTCCGTGTGTTCTTGTACATCTGTTCCTCTGAGCTTCCTTCCCCCCAGTGTCAGTGCATGTCCTCGTGTTCTTGTACATCTCTTCCTCTGAGCCTCCCGCCCCCAGTGTCAGTGCATGTCCTCGTGTTCTTCTACTTCTCTTCCTCTGATCCTCCCTCCCCCCATTGTCAGTGCATGTCCTCGAGTTCTTATACATGTCTTCCTCTGAGCCTCCCACCCCCAGTGTCTGTGCATGTCCTCTTGTTCTTGTACATCTCTTCGTCTGAGCCTCCTCCCCCAGTGTCAGTGCATGTTCTCGTGTTCTTGTACTTCTCCTGCTCTGGTCCCCCCTCCCCCCGCTTTCAGTGCATGACCTTGTGTTCTTGTACATCTCTTCCTCTGAGCCTCCCGCCCCTGTGTCATTGCATTTCCTCATGTACTTGTACATCTCTTCCTCTGAGCCTCCTCCCTCCAGTGTCAATGTTTGTCCTCGTGTTCTTGTAAATCTCTTCCTCTAAGCCTCCCGACCCCAGTGTCAGTGCATGTCCTCGTGTTCTTTTACATCTCTTCCTCTGAGCCTCCCACCCCCAGTGTCAGTGCATGTCCTCGTGTTCTTGTACATCTCTTCCTCTGAGCCCCCTCCCCCCAGTGTCATTGCATGTCCTCGTGTTCTTGTACATCTCTTCCTCTGAGCCTCCCACCCCCAGTGTCAGTGCATGTCCTTGTGTTCTTGTACATCTCTTCTTCTGAGCCTCCTTCCCCCAGTGTCAGTGCATGTCCTCGTGTTCTTGTACATCTGTTCCTCTGAGCTTCCTTCCCCCCAGTGTCAGTGCATGTCCTCGTGTTCTTGTCCATCTCTTCTTCTGAGCCTCCTGCCCCCAGTGTCAGTGCATGTCCTCGTGTTCTTGTACATCTCTTCCTCTGAGCCTCCCTCCCCCCAGTGTCAGTGCATGAACATGTGTTCTTGTACATCTCTTCCTCTGAGCTTCCTTCCCCCCATTGTCAGTGCATATCCACGTGTTCTTGTACATCTCTTCCTGTGAGCCTCCCTCCCCCCAGTGTCAGTGCATGTCCACGTTTTCTTGTACATCTCTTCCTCAGAGCTTCCATCCCCCATTGTCAGTGCATGTCCTTGTGTTCTTGTACATCTCTTCTTCTGAGCCTCCCACCCCCAGTGTCAGAGTAAGTCCTCATGTTCTTGTACATCTCTTCCTCTGAGCTTCCCTCCCCCCAGTGTCAGTGAATGTCCTCGAGTTCTTGTACATCTCTTCCTCTGAGCCTCCTCCTTCCAGCGTCAGTGCAGGTCCTCGTGTTCTTGTACATCTCTTCCTCTGAGCCTCCCGTCCCCAGTGTCAGCGCATGTCCTTGTGTTCTTGTACATCTCTTCCTCTGAGCCACTCTCCCCCCAGTGTCAGTGCATGTCCACATGTTCTTGTACATCTCTTCCTCTGAGCTTCCATCCCCCTCAGTGTCAGTGCATGTCCTCATGTTCTTGTACATCTCTACCTCTGAGACTCCTTACCCCCAGTGTCAATGCAAGTCCTCGTGTTCTTATACATCTCTTCCTCTGAGCTTCCTTCCCCCATTGTCAGTGCATGTCCTTGTGTTCTTGTACATCTCTTCCTCTGAGCTTCCTTACCCCCAATGTCAGTGCATGTCCGTGTGTTCTTGTACATCTGTTCCTCTGAGCTTCCTTCCCCCCAGTGTCAGTGCATGTCCTCGTGTTCTTGTCCATCTCTTCCTCTGAGCCTCCCGCCCCCAGTGTCAGTGCATGTCCTCGTGTTCTTGTACTTCTCTTCCTCTGATCCTCCCACCCCCCATTGTCAGTGCATGTCCTTGAGTTCTTATACATGTCTTCCTCTAAGCCTCCCGCCCCCAGTGTCAGTGCATGTCCTCGTGTTCTTGTACTTCTCTTCCTCTGATCCTCCCACCCCCCATTGTCAGTGCATGTCCTTGTTTTCTTGTATATCTCTTCCTCTGAGCCTCCCGCCCCTGTGTCAGTGCATGTCCTCGTGTTCTTGAACATCTCTTCCTCTGAGCCTCCTCCCTCCAGTGTCAGTGCTTGTCCTCCTGTTCTTGTAAATCTCATCCTCTAAGCCTCCCGCCCCCAGTGTCAGTGCATGTCCTCGTGTTCTTGTACATCTCTTCCTCTGAGCCTCGCTCCCTCTGCTGTCAGTGGATGTCCTCATGTTCTTGTACATCTCTTCCTCTGAGCCTCCCACCCCCAGTGTCAGTGCATGTCCTCGTGTTCTTGTACATCTATTCCTCTGAGCCCCCTCCCCCCAGTGTCAGTGCATGTCTTTGTGTTCTTGTACATCTCTTCCTCTCAGCCTCCCGCCCCCAGTGTCAGTGCATGTCCTTGAGTTCTTGTACATCACTTCCTATGAGCCTCCCTCCCCCCAGTATCAGTGCATGTCCTTGTGTTCTTGTACATCTCTTCCTCTGAGCCTCCCGCCCCCAGTGTCAGTGCATGTCCTCGTGTTCTTGTTCATCTCTTCCTCTGAGCCTCCCTCCCCCCAGTGTCAGTGCATGTTCTCGTGTTCTTGTACATCTCCTCCCCTGAGCCTCCCTCCCCCTAGTGTCAGTGCATGAATACGTGTTCTTGTAGATCTCTTCCTCTGAGCTTCCTTCCCCCCATTGTCAGTGCATATCCACGTGTTCTTGTACATATCTTCCTCTGAGCCTCCCTCCCCCCAGTGTCAGTGCATGTCCATGTTTTCTTGTACATCTCTTCCTCTGAGCTTCCATCCCCCATTGTCAGTGCATGTCCTTGTGTTCTTGTACATCTCTTCTTCTGAGCCTCCCACCACCAGTGTCAGTGCATGTCCTCGTGTTCTTGTACATCTCTTCCTATGAGCTTCCTTCCCCCCGTGTCAGTGCATGTCCTCGAGTTCTTGTACATCTCTTCCTCTGAGCCTCCCTCCCCTCAGTGTCAGTGCATGTCCTCGTGTTCTTGTACATCTCTTCCTCTGAGCCTCCCGCCCCCAGTGTCAGTGCATGTCCTCTTGTTCTTCTACATCTCTTCCTCTGAGCCTCCCGCCCCCAGTGTCAGTGCATGTCCTCGTGTTCTTGTACATCTCTTCCTCTGAGCCTTCCTCCCCACAGTGTCAGTGCATGTCCTCGTGTTCTTGTACATCTCTTCCTCTGAGCCTCCCTCCCCACAGTGTCAGTGCATGTCCTCGTGTTCTTCTACATCTCATTCTCTGAGCCTCACTGCCCCCAGTGTCAGTGCATGTCCTCGTGTTCTTCTACATCTCTTTCTCTGAGCCTCCCTCCCCCCAGTGTCAGTGCATGTCCACGTGTTCTTGTACAACTCTACCTCTGAGCCTCCTTACCCCCAGTGTCAGTGCATGTCCTCGTGTTCTTGTACATCTCTTCCTCTGAGCCACTCTCCCTCCAGTGTCAGTGCATGTCCACATGTTCTTGTACATCTATTCCTCTGAGCTTCCTTCCCCCTCAGTGTCAGTGCATGTCCTCATGTTCTTGTACATCTCTACCTCTGAGACTCCTTACCCCCAGTGTCAATGCATGTCCTCGTGTTCTTATACATCTCTTCCTCTGAGCTTCATTCCCCCATTGTCAGTGCATGTCCTTGTGTTCTTGTACATCTCTTCCTCTGAGCTTCCTTACCCCCAGTGTCAGTGCATGTCCATGTGTTCTTGTACATCTGTTCCTCTGAGCTTCCTTCCCCCCAGTGTCAGTGCATGTCCTCGTGTTCTTGTCCATCTCTTCCTCTGAGCCTCCCGCCCCCCAGTGTCAGTGCATGTCCTCGTGTTCTTGTACTTCTCTTCCTCTGATACTCCCTCCCCCCATTGTCAGTGCATGTCCTTGAGTTCTTATACATGTCTTCCTCTGAGCCTCCCACCCCCAGTTTCAGTGCATGTCCTCGTGTTCTTGTACATCTCTTCGTCTGAGCCTCCTCCCCCAGTGTCAGTGCATGTCCTCGTGTTCTTGTACATCTCCTGCTCTGGTCCTCCCTCCCCCCGCTGTCAGTGCATGTCCTTGTTTTCTTGTATATCTCTTCCTCTGAGCCTTCCGCCTATGTGTCAGTGCATGTCCTCGTGTTCTTGAACATCTCTTCCTCTGAGCCTCCTCCCTCCAGTGTCAGTGCATGTCCTCCTGTTTTTGTTAATCTCGTCCTCTAAGCCTCCCGTCCCCAGTGTCAGTGCATGTCCTCGTGTTCTTGTACATCTCTTCCTCTGAGCCTCGCTCCCCCTGCTGTCAGTGGATGTCCTCATGTTCTTGTACATCTCTTCCTCTGAGCCTCCCACCCCCAGTGTCAGTGCATGTCCTCGTGTTCTTGTACATCTCTTCCTCTGAGCCCCCTCCCCCCAGTGTCAGTGCATGTCCTTGTGTTCTTGTACATCTCTTCCTCTGAGCCTCCCGCCCCCAGTGTCAGTGCATGTCCTTGAGTTCTTGTACATCACTTTCTATGAGCCTCCCTCCCCCCAGTATCAGTGCATGTCCTTGTGTTCTTGTACATCTCTTCCTCTGAGCCTCCTGCCCCCAGTGTCAGTGCATGTCCTCGTGTTCTTGTTCATCTCTTCCTCTGAGCCTCCCTCCCCCCAGTGTCAGTGCATGTTCTCGTGTTCTTGTACATCTCCTCCCCTGAGCCTCCCTCCCCCCAGTGTCAGTGCATGAATACGTGTTCTTGTAGATCTCTTCCTCTGAGCTTCCATCCCCCCATTGTCAGTGCATATCCACGTGTTCTTGTACATATCTTCCTCTGAGCCTCCCTCCCCCCAGTGTCAGTGCATGTCCATGTTTTCTTGTACATCTCTTCCTCTGAGCTTCCATCCCCCATTGTCAGTGCATGTCCTTGTGTTCTTGTACATCTCTTCTTCTGAGCCTCCCACCCCCAGTGTCAGTGCATGTCCTCGTGTTCTTGTACATCTCTTCCTCTGAGCTTCCTTCCCCCCGTGTCAGTTCATGTCCTCGAGTTCTTGTACATCTCTTCCTCTGAGCCTCCCTCCCCTCAGTGTCAGTGCATGTCCTCGTGTTCTTGTACATCTCTTCCTCTGAGCCTCCCGCCCCCAGTGTCAGTGCATGTCCTCTTGTTCTTCTACATCTCTTCCTCTGAGGCTCCCGCCCCCAGTGTCAGTGCATGTCCTCATGTTCTTGTACATCTCTTCCTCTGAGCCTTCCTCCCCCCAGTGTCAGTGCATGTCCTTGTGTGCTTGTACATCTCTTCCTCTGAGCCTCCCTCCCCCCAGTGTCAGTGCATGTTCTCGTGTTCTTTTACATCTCATTCTCTGAGCCTCACTGCCCCCATTGTCAGTGCATGTCCTTGTGTTCTTGTACATCTCTTCCTCTGAGCTTCCTTACCCCCAATGTCAGTGCATGTCCGTGTGTTCTTGTACATCTGTTCCTCTGAGCTTCCTTCCCCCCAGTGTCAGTGCATGTCCTCTTGTTCTTCTACATCTCTTCCTCTGAGCCTCCCGCCCCCAGTGTCAGTGCATGTCCTCATGTTCTTGTACATCTCTTCCTCTGAGCTTCCATCCCCCTCAGTGTCAGTGCATGTCCTCATGTTCTTGTACATCTCTACCTCTGAGACTCCTTACCCCCAGTGTCAATGCAAGTCCTCGTGTTCTTATACATCTCTTCCTCTGAGCTTCCTTCCCCCATTGTCAGTGCATGTCCTTGTGTTCTTGTACATCTCTTCCTCTGAGCTTCCTTACCCCCAATGTCAGTGCATGTCCGTGTGTTCTTGTACATCTGTTCCTCTGAGCTTCCTTCCCCCCAGTGTCAGTGCATGTCCTCGTGTTCTTGTCCATCTCTTCCTCTGAGCCTCCCGCCCCCAGTGTCAGTGTATGTCCTCGTGTTCTTGTACTTCTCTTCCTCTGATCCTCCCACCCCCCATTGTCAGTGCATGTCCTTGAGTTCTTATACATGTCTTCCTCTAAGCCTCCCGCCCCCAGTGTCAGTGCATGTCCTCGTGTTCTTGTACTTCTCTTCCTCTGATCCTCCCACCCCCCATTGTCAGTGCATGTCCTTGTTTTCTTGTATATCTCTTCCTCTGAGCCTCCCGCCCCTGTGTCAGTGCATGTCCTCGTGTTCTTGAACATCTCTTCCTCTGAGCCTCCTCCCTCCAGTGTCAGTGCTTGTCCTCCTGTTCTTGTAAATCTCATCCTCTAAGCCTCCCGCCCCCAGTGTCAGTGCATGTCCTCGTGTTCTTGTACATCTCTTCCTCTGAGCCTCGCTCCCTCTGCTGTCAGTGGATGTCCTCATGTTCTTGTACATCTCTTCCTCTGAGCCTCCCACCCCCAGTGTCAGTGCATGTCCTCGTGTTCTTGTACATCTATTCCTCTGAGCCCCCTCCCCCCAGTGTCAGTGCATGTCTTTGTGTTCTTGTACATCTCTTCCTCTGAGCCTCCCGCCCCCAGTGTCAGTGCATGTCCTTGAGTTCTTGTACATCACTTCCTATGAGCCTCCCTCCCCCCAGTATCAGTGCATGTCCTTGTGTTCTTGTACATCTCTTCCTCTGAGCCTCCCGCCCCCAGTGTCAGTGCATGTCCTCGTGTTCTTGTTCATCTCTTCCTCTGAGCCTCCCTCCCCCCAGTGTCAGTGCATGTTCTCGTGTTCTTGTACATCTCCTCCCCTGAGCCTCCCTCCCCCTAGTGTCAGTGCATGAATACGTGTTCTTGTAGATCTCTTCCTCTGAGCTTCCTTCCCCCCATTGTCAGTGCATATCCACGTGTTCTTGTACATATCTTCCTCTGAGCCTCCCTCCCCCCAGTGTCAGTGCATGTCCATGTTTTCTTGTACATCTCTTCCTCTGAGCTTCCATCCCCCATTGTCAGTGCATGTCCTTGTGTTCTTGTACATCTCTTCTTCTGAGCCTCCCACCACCAGTGTCAGTGCATGTCCTCGTGTTCTTGTACATCTCTTCCTATGAGCTTCCTTCCCCCCGTGTCAGTGCATGTCCTCGAGTTCTTGTACATCTCTTCCTCTGAGCCTCCCTCCCCTCAGTGTCAGTGCATGTCCTCGTGTTCTTGTACATCTCTTCCTCTGAGCCTCCCGCCCCCAGTGTCAGTGCATGTCCTCTTGTTCTTCTACATCTCTTCCTCTGAGCCTCCCGCCCCCAGTGTCAGTGCATGTCCTCGTGTTCTTGTACATCTCTTCCTCTGAGCCTTCCTCCCCACAGTGTCAGTGCATGTCCTCGTGTTCTTGTACATCTCTTCCTCTGAGCCTCCCTCCCCACAGTGTCAGTGCATGTCCTCGTGTTCTTCTACATCTCATTCTCTGAGCCTCACTGCCCCCAGTGTCAGTGCATGTCCTCGTGTTCTTCTACATCTCTTTCTCTGAGCCTCCCTCCCCCCAGTGTCAGTGCATGTCCACGTGTTCTTGTACAACTCTACCTCTGAGCCTCCTTACCCCCAGTGTCAGTGCATGTCCTCGTGTTCTTGTACATCTCTTCCTCTGAGCCACTCTCCCTCCAGTGTCAGTGCATGTCCACATGTTCTTGTACATCTATTCCTCTGAGCTTCCTTCCCCCTCAGAGTCAGTGCATGTCCTCATGTTCTTGTACATCTCTACCTCTGAGACTCCTTACCCCCAGTGTCAATGCATGTCCTCGTGTTCTTATACATCTCTTCCTCTGAGCTTCCTTCCCCCATTGTCAGTGCATGTCCTTGTGTTCTTGTACATCTCTTCCTCTGAGCTTCCTTACCCCCAGTGTCAGTGCATGTCCATGTGTTCTTGTACATCTGTTCCTCTGAGCTTCCTTCCCCCCAGTGTCAGTGCATGTCCTCGTGTTCTTGTCCATCTCTTCCTCTGAGCCTCCCGCCCCCCAGTGTCAGTGCATGTCCTCGTGTTCTTGTACTTCTCTTCCTCTGATCCTCCCTCCCCCCATTGTCAGTGCATGTCCTTGAGTTCTTATACATGTCTTCCTCTGAGCCTCCCACCCCCAGTTTCAGTGCATGTCCTCGTGTTCTTGTACATCTCTTCGTCTGAGCCTCCTCCCCCAGTGTCAGTGCATGTCCTCGTGTTCTTGTACATCTCCTGCTCTGGTCCTCCCTCCCCCCGCTGTCAGTGCATGTCCTTGTTTTCTTGTATATCTCTTCCTCTGAGCCTCCCGCCTATGTGTCAGTGCATGTCCTCGTGTTCTTGAACATCTCTTCCTCTGAGCCTCCTCCCTCCAGTGTCAGTGCATGTCCTCCTGTTTTTGTTAATCTCGTCCTCTAAGCCTCCCGTCCCCAGTGTCAGTGCATGTCCTCGTGTTCTTGTACATCTCTTCCTCTGAGCCTCGCTCCCCCTGCTGTCAGTGGATGTCCTCATGTTCTTGTACATCTCTTCCTCTGAGCCTCCCACCCCCAGTGTCAGTGCATGTCCTCGTGTTCTTGTACATCTCTTCCTCTGAGCCCCCTCCCCCCAGTGTCAGTGCATGTCCTTGTGTTCTTGTACATCTCTTCCTCTGAGCCTCCCGCCCCCAGTGTCAGTGCATGTCCTTGAGTTCTTGTACATCACTTTCTATGAGCCTCCCTCCCCCCAGTATCAGTGCATGTCCTTGTGTTCTTGTACATCTCTTCCTCTGAGCCTCCTGCCCCCAGTGTCAGTGCATGTCCTCGTGTTCTTGTTCATCTCTTCCTCTGAGCCTCCCTCCCCCCAGTGTCAGTGCATGTTCTCGTGTTCTTGTACATCTCCTCCCCTGAGCCTCCCTCCCCCCAGTGTCAGTGCATGAATACGTGTTCTTGTAGATCTCTTCCTCTGAGCTTCCATCCCCCCATTGTCAGTGCCTATCCACGTGTTCTTGTACATATCTTCCTCTGAGCCTCCCTCCCCCCAGTGTCAGTGCATGTCCATGTTTTCTTGTACATCTCTTCCTCTGAGCTTCCATCCCCCATTGTCAGTGCATGTCCTTGTGTTCTTGTACATCTCTTCTTCTGAGCCTCCCACCCCCAGTGTCAGTGCATGTCCTCGTGTTCTTGTACATCTCTTCCTCTGAGCTTCCTTCCCCCCGTGTCAGTTCATGTCCTCGAGTTCTTGTACATCTCTTCCTCTGAGCCTCCCTCCCCTCAGTGTCAGTGCATGTCCTCGTGTTCTTGTACATCTCTTCCTCTGAGCCTCCCGCCCCCAGTGTCAGTGCATGTCCTCTTGTTCTTCTACATCTCTTCCTCTGAGCCTCCCGCCCCCAGTGTCAGTGCATGTCCTCATGTTCTTGTACATCTCTTCCTCTGAGCCTTCCTCCCCCCAGTGTCAGTGCATGTCCTCGTGTTCTTGTACATCTCTTCCTCTGAGCCTCCCTCCCCCCAGTGTCAGTGCATGTTCTCGTGTTCTTCTACATCTCATTCTCTGAGCCTCACTGCCCCCAGTGTCAGTGCATGTCCTCGTGTTCTTGTATATCTCTTCCTCTGAGCTTCCTTCCCCCCCAGTGTCAGTGCATGTCCACGTGTTCTTGTACATCTCTTCTCCTGAGCTTCCTTCCCCCTCAGTGTCAATGCATGTCCTCGTGTTCTTGTACATCTCTTCCTCTGAGCTTCCCTCCCCCCAGTGTCAGTGCATGTCCACATTTTCTTATACATCTCTTCTTCTGAGCTTCCTTCCCCCATTGTCAGTGCATGTCCTTGTGTTCTTGTACATCTCTTCCTCTGAGCTTCCTTCCCCCCAGTGTCAGTGCATGTCCGTGTGTTCTTGTACATCTCTTCCTCTGAGCTCCCCACCCCCAGTTTCAGTGCATGTCCTCGTGTTCTTGTACATCTCTTCCTCTGAGCCTCCCGCCTGCAGTGTCAGTGCATGTCCTCGTGTTCTTGTACTTCTCTTCCTCTGATCCTCCCTCCCACCATTGTCAGTGCATGTCCTCGTGTTATTGCACATCTGTTCCTCTGAGCCTCCCGCCCCCAGTGTCAGCGCATGTCCTCGTGTTCTTGTACATCTCTTCCTCTGAGCCTCTCTCCCCCCAGTGTCAGTGCATGTCCACGTGTTCTTGTACATCTCTTCCTCTGAGCTTCCTTCCCCCTCAGTGTCAGTGCATGTCCACATGTTCTTGAACATCTCTACCTCTGAGCCTCCTTACCCCCAGTGTCAGTGCATGTCCTAGTGTTCTTATACATCTCTTCCTCTGAGCTTCCTTTCCTCATTGTCAGTGCATGTCCTTGTGTTCTTGTACATCTCTTCCTCTGAGCTTTCTTCCCCCCAGTGCCAGTGCATGTCCGTGTGTTCTTGTACATCTGTTCTTCTGAGCTTCCTTCCCCCCAGTGTCAGTACATGTCCTCGTGTTCTCGTACATCTCTTCTTTTGAGCCTCCCGCCCCCAGTGTCAGTGCATGTCCTCGTGTTCTTGTACTTCTCTTCCTCTGATCCTCCCTCCCCCCTTTGTCAGTGCATGTCCTCGTGTTCTTATACATGTCTTCCTCTGAGCCTCCCACCCCCAGTGTCAGTGCATGTCCTCGTGTTCTTGTACATCTCTTCCTCTGAGCCTCCTCCCTCCAGTGTCAGTGCTTGTCCTGCTGTTCTTGTAAATCTCTTCCTCTAAGCCTCCCGCCCCCAGTGTCACTGCATGTCCTCGTGTTCTAGTACATCTCTTCCTCTGAGCCTCGCTCCCCCTGCTGTCAGTGCATTTCCTCATGTTCTTGTACATCTCTTCCTCTGAGCCTCCAACCCCCAGTGTCATTGCGTGTCCTCGTGTTCTTGTACATCTCTTCCTCTGAGCCCCCTAGCCCCAGTGTCAGTGCATGTCCTTGTGTTTTGGTACATCTCTTCCTCTGAGCCTCCCATCCCCAGTGTCAGTGCATGTCCTTGAGTTCTTGTACATCACTTCCTATTAGCCTCCCTCCCCCCAGTATCAGCGCATGTCCTTGTGTTCTTGTACATCTCTTCCTCTGAGCCTCCCGCCCCCAGTGTCAGTGCATGTCCTTGTGTTCTTGTACATCTCTTCCTCTGAGCCTCCAGCCCCCAGTGTCATTAAATGTCCTCGTGTTCTTGTTCATCTCTTCCTCTGAGCCTCCCTCCCCCCAGTGTCAGTGCATGTCCTCGTGTTCTTGTACATCTCTTCCTCTGAGCCTCCCGCCCCCGGTGTCAGTGCATGTCCTCTTGTTCTTCTACATCTCTTCCTCTGAGCCTCCCACCCCCAGTGTCAGTGCATGTCCTCGTGTTCTTGTACATCTCTTCCTCTGAGTCTTCCTCCCCCCCAGTGTCAGTGCATGTCCTCGTGTTCTTGTACATCTCTTCCTCTGAGCTTCCCTCCCCCCAGTGTCAGTGCATGTCCATGTTTTCTTATACATCTCATCCTCTGAGCTTCCTTCCCCCATTGTCAGTGCATGTCCTTGTGTTCTTGTACATCTCTTCCTCTGAGCTTCCTTCCCCCCAGTGTCAGTGCATGTCTGTGTGTTCTTGTACATCTCTTCCTCTGAGCTTCCTTCCCCCCAGTTTCAGTGCATGTCCTCGTGTTCTTTTACATCTCTTCCTCTGAGCCTTCTGCCCGCAGTGTCAGTGCATGTCCTCGTGTTCTTGTACTTCTCTTCCTCTGATCCTCCCTCCCACCATTGTCAGTGCATGTCCTCGTGTTCTTGTACATCTCTTCCTCTGAGCCTCCCACCCCCAGTGTCAGTGCATATCCTCGTGTTCTTGTACATCTCTTTGTCTGAGCCTCCTCCCCCAATGTCAGTACATGTCCTCGTATTCTTGTACATCTCCTGCTCTGGTCCTCCCTCCCCCCGCTGTCAGTGCATGACCTTGTGTTCTTGTACATCTCTTCCTCTGAGCCTCCCGCCCCTGTGTCAGTGCATTTCCTCGTATTCTTGTACATCTCTTCCTCTGAGCCTCCTCCCTCCAGTGTCAGTGTTTGTCCTCGTGTTCTTGTAAATCTCTTCCTCTAAGCCTCCCGCCCCCAGTGTCAGTGCATGTCCTCGTGTTCTTGTACATCTCTTCCTCTGAGCCTCCCACCCCCAGTGTCAGTGCATGTCCTCATGTTCTTGTACATCTCTTCCTCTGAGCCCCCTCCCCCCAGTGTCAGTGCATGTCCTCGTGTTCTTGTACATCTCTTCCTCTGAGCCTCCCGCCCCCAGTGTCAGTGCATGTCCTTGTGTTCTTGTACATCACTTCCTCTGAGCTTCCCTCCCCCCAGTATCAGTGCATGTCCTCGTGTTCTTATACATCTCTTCCTCTGAGCCTCCCGCCCCCAGTGTCAGTGCATGTCCTCATGTTCATGTACATCTCTTCCTCTGAGCCTCCTGCCCCCAGTGTCAGTGCATGTCTTCGTGTTCTTGTACATCTCTTCCTCTGAGACTCCCTCCCGCCAGTGTCAGTGCATGTCCTCGTGTTTTTGTACATCTCTTCCTTTGAGCCTCCGTCCCCCCAGTGTCAGTGCATGAACATGTGTTCTTGTACATCTCTTCCTCTGAGCTTCCTTCCCCCCATTGTCAGAGCATATCCGCGTGTTCTTGTACATCTCTTCCTGTGAGCCTCCCTCCCCCCAGTGTCAGTGCATGTCCACTTTTTGTTGTACATCTCTTCCTCAGAGCTTCCATCCCCCATTGTAAGTGCATGTCCTTGTGTTCTTGTACATCCCTTCTTCTGAGCCTCCCACCCCCAGTGTCAGAGTATGTCCTCGTGTTCTTGAACATCTCTTCCTCTGAGCTTCCCTCCCCCCAGTTTCAGTGAATGTCCTTGAGTTCTTGTACATCTCTTCCTCTGAGCCTCCTCCTTCCAGTCTCAGTGCAGGTCCTCGTGTTCTTGTACATCTCTTCCACAGAGCTTCCTTCCCCCATTGTGAGTGCATGTCCACGTGTTCTTGTACATCTCTTCCTCTGAGCCTCCTCCCCCCAGTGTCATTGCATGTCCTCGTGTTCTTGTACATCTCTTCCTCTGATCCTCCCTCCCCCAGGGTCAGTGCATGTCCTCGTGTTATTGTACATCTCTTCCTCTGAGCCTCCTCCCCCCAGTGTCAGTGCATGTCCTCATTTCCTTGTACATCTCTACCTCTGAGCCTCCTCCCTCCAGTGTCAGTGCATGTCCTCATGTTCTTGTACATCTCTTCCACAGAGCTTCCTTCCCCCCATTGTCAGTGCATGTCCACGTGTTCTTGTACATCTCTTACTCTGAGCTTCCCTCCCCTCAGTGTCAGTGCATGTCCTCGTGTTCTTGTACATCTCTTCCTCTGAGCCTCCCGCCCCCAGTGTCATTGCATGTCCTCGAGTTCTTCTACATCTCTTCCTCTGAGCCTCCCGCCCCCTGTGTCAGTGCATGTCCTCGTGTTCTTGTACATCTCTTCCTCTGAGCCTCCCTCCCCCCAGTGTCAGTGCATGTCCTCGTGTTCTTGTACATCTCTTCCTCTGAGCCTCCCTACCCCCAGTGTCAGTGCATGTCCTCGTGTTCTTCTACATCTCTTTCTCTGAGCCTCCCTACCCCCAGTGTCAGTGCATGTCCTCGTGTTCTTCTACATCTCTTTCTCTGAGCCTCCCTCCCCCCCCCCCCCCAGTGTCAGTGCATGTCCACGTGTTCTTGTACAACTCTACCTCTGAGCCTCCTTACCCCCAGTGTCAGTGCATGTCCTCGTGTTCTTGTACATCTCTTCCTCTGAGCTTCCTTCCCCCCTTTGTCAGTGCATGTCCGTGTGTTCTTGTACATCTCCTTCCTCTGAGCTTCCTTCCCCCCAGTGTCAGTGCATGTCCTCATGTTCTTGTACATCTCTTGCTCTGAGCCTCCCGCCCCCAGTGTCAGTGCATGTCCTCATGTTCTTGTACTTCTCTTCCTCTGATCCTCCCTCCCCCCATTGTCAGTGCATGTCCTCGTGTTCTTATACATGTCTTCCTCTGAGCCTCCCACCCCCAGTCTCAGTGCATGTCCTCGTGTTCTTGTACATCTCATCTTCTGAGCCTCCTCCCCCAGTGTCAGTGCATGTCCTTGTGTTCTTGAACATCTCCTGCTCTGGTCCTCCCTCCCCCCACTGTCAGTGCATGTCCTTGTGTTCTTGTACATCTCTTCCTCTGAGCCTCCCACCCCCAGTGTCAGTGCATGTCCTCGTGTTCTTGTACATCTCTTCCTCTGAGCCCCCTCCCCCCAGTGTCAGTGCATGTCCTCGTGTTCTTGTACATCTCTTCCTCTGAGCCTCCCACCCCCAGTGTCAGTGCATGTCCTTGTGTTCTTGTACATCACTTCCTATGAGCCTCCCTCCCCCCAGTATCAGTGCATGTCCTTGTGTTCTTGTACATCTCTTCCTCTGAGCCTCCCGCCCCCAGTGCCAGTGCATGTCCTCGTGTTCTTGTACATCTCTTCCTCTGAGCCTCCTGCCCCCAGTGTCAGTGCATGTCCTCGTGTTCTTGTACATCTCTTCCTCTGAGCCTCCCTCCCCCCAGTGTCAGTGCAAGTCCTCGTGTTCTTGTACATCTCTTCCTCTGAGCCTCCCTCCCCCCAGTGTCAGTGCATGAACACGTGTTCTTGTACATCTCTTCCTCTTAGCTTCCATCCCCCCATTGTCAGTGCATATCCACGTGTTCTTGTACATCTCTTCCTCTGAGCCTCCTTCCCCCCAGTGTCAGTGCATGTCCACGTTTTCTTGTTCATCTCATCTTCTGAGCTTCCATCCCCCATTGTCAGTGCATGTCCTTGTGTTCTTGTACATCTCTTCTTCTGAGCCTCCCACCCCCAGTGTCAGAGTATGTCCTCGTGTTCTTGTACATCTCTTCCTCTGAGCTTCCCTCCCCCCAGTGTCAGTGAATGTCCTCGAGTTCTTGTACATCTCTTCCTCTGAGCCTCCTCCTTCCAGTGTCAGTGCAGGTCCTTGTTTTCTTGTACATCTCTTCCTCTGAGCCTCCCACCCCCAGTGTCAGTGAATGTCCTCGTGTTCTTGTACATCTCTTCCTCTGAGCCTCTCTCCCCCCAGTGTCAGTGCATGAACACGTGTTCTTGTATATCTCTTCCTCTGAGCTTCCATCCCCCCATTGTCAGTGCATATCCATGTGTTCTTGTACATCTCTTCCTCTGAGCCTCCCTCCCCCCAGTGTCAGTGCATGACCACGTTTTCTTGTACATCTCTTCCACAGAGCTTCCTTCCCCCCATTGTCAGTGCATGTCCACGTGTTCTTGTACATCTCTTCCTCTGAGCCTCCTCCCCCCAGTGTCATTGCATGTCCTCGTGTTCTTGTACATCTCTTCCTCTGAACCTCCCTCCCCCAGGGTCAGTGCATGTCCTCGTGTTATTGTACATCTCTTCCTCTGAGCCTCCTCCCCCCAGTGTCAGTGCATGTCCTCGTTTCCATGTACATCTCTACCTCTGAGCCTCCTCCCTCTAGTGTCAGTGCATGTCCTCGTGTTCTTGTACATCTCATCCACAGAGCTTCCTTCCCCCCATTGTCAGTGCATGTCCACGTGTTCTTGTACATCTCTTACTCTGAGCTTCCCTCCCCTCAGTGTCAGTGCATGTCCTCGTATTCTTGTACATTTCTTTCTCTGAGCCTCCCGCCCCAAGTGTCATTGCATGTCCTCGAGTTCTTCTACATCTCTTCCTTTGAGCCTCCCGCCCCCAGTGTCAGTACATGTCCTCGTGTTCTTGTACATCTCTTCCTCTGAGCCTCCCTCCCCCCAGTGTCAGTGCATGTCCTCGTGTTCTTGTACATATCTTCCTCTGAGCCTCCCTAACCCCAGTGTCAGTACATGTCCTCGTGTTCTTCTACATCTCTTTCTATGAGCCTCCCTCCCCCCAGTGTCAGTGCATGTCCTCGTGTTCTTGTACATCTCTTCCTCTGAGCTTCCTTCCCCCCATTGTCAGTGCATGTCCACGTGTTCTTGTACAACTCTTCCTCTGAGCTTCCTTCCCCCTCAGTGTCAGTGCATGTCCTCGTGTTCTTGTACATCTCTACCTCTGAGTTTCCTTCCCCCCAGTGTCAGTGCATGTCCGTGTGTTCTTGTACATCTCTTCCTCTGAGCCTCCCTCCCCTCAGTGTCAGTGCATGTCCTCGTGTTCTTGTACATCTCTTCCTCTGAGCCTCCCGCCCCCAGTGTCAGTGCATGTCCTCTTGTTCTTCTACATCTCTTCCTCTGAGCCTCCCACCCCCAGTGTCAGTGCATGTCCTCGTGTTCTTGTACATCTCTTCCTCTGAGTCTTCCTCCCCCCAGTGTCAGTGCATGTCCTCGTGTTCTTGTACTTCTCTTCCTCTGAGCTTCCCTCCCCCCAGTGTCAGTGCATGTCAACGTTTTCTTATACATCTCTTCCTCTGAGCTTCCTTCCCCCATTGTCAGTGTATGTCCTTGTGTTCTTGTATATCTCTTCCTCTGAGCTTCCTTCCCCCCAGTGTCAGTGCATGTCCGTGTGTTCTTGTACATCTCTTCCTCTGAGCTTCCTTCCACCCAGTTTCAGTGCATGTCCTCGTGTTCTTGTACATCTCTTCCTCTGAGCCTCCCGCCCGCAGTGTCAATGCATGTCCTCGTGTTCTTGTACTTCTCTTCCTCTGATCCTCCCTCCCACCATTGTCAGTGCATGTCCTCGTGTTCTTGCACATCTCTTCCTCTGAGCCTCCCACCCCCAGTGTCAGTGCATGTCCTCGTTTTCTTGTACATCTCTTCGTCTGAGCCTCCAACCCCAATGTCAGTGCAAGTCCTCGTGTTCTTGTACATCTCCTGCTCTGGTCCTCCCTCCCCCCGCTGTCAGTGCATGACCTTGTGTTCTTGTACATCTCTTTCTCTGAGCCTCCCGCCCCTGTGTCAGTGCATTTCGTCCTGTTCTTGTACATCTCTTCCTCTGAGCCCCCTCCTTCCAGTGTCAGTGTTTGTCCTTGTGTTCTTGTAAATCAATTCCTCTAAGCCTCCCGCCCCCAGTGTCAGTGCATGTCCTCATGTTCTTGTACATCTCTTCCTCTGAGCCTCCCGCCCCCAGTGTCAGTGCATGTCCTCATGTTCTTGTACCTCTCTTCCTCTGAGCCCCCTCCCCCCAGTATCAGTGCATGTCCTCGTGTTCTTGTACATCTCTTCCTCTGAGCCTCCCGCCCCCAGTGTCAGTGCATGTCCTTGTGTTCTTGTACATCACTTCCTCTGAGCCTCCCTCCCCCCAGTATCAGTGCATGTCCTCGTGTTCTTATACATCTCTTCCTCTGAGCCTCCCGCCCCCAGTGTCAGTGCATGTCCTCGTGTTCTTGTACATCTCTTCCTCTGAGCCTCCTGCCCCCAGTGTCAGTGCATGTGCTCGTGTTCTTGTACATCTCTTCCTCTGAGCCTCCCTCCCGCCAGTGTCAGTGCATGTCCTCGTGTTCTTGTACATCTCTTCCTCTGAGCCTCCCTCCCCCCAGTGTCAGTGCATGAACATGTGTTCTTGTACATCTCTTCCTCTGAGCTTCCTTCCCCCCATTTTCAGTGCATATCCACGTGTTCTTGTACATCTCTTCCTGTGAGCCTCCCTCCCCCCAGTGTCAGTGCATGTCCACGTTTTCTTGTACATCTCTTCCTCAGAGCTTCCATCCACCATTGTCAGTGCATGTCCTTGTGTTCTTGTACATCTCTTCTTCTGAGCCTCCCACCCCCAGTGTCAGAGTATGTCCTCGTGTTCTTGTACATCTCTTCCTCTGAGCTTCCCTCCCCCCAGTGTCAGTGAATGTCCTTGAGTTCTTGTACATCTCTTCCTCTGAGCCTCCTCCTTCCAGTGTCAGTGCAGGTCCTCATGTTTTTGTACATCTCTTCCTCTGAGCCTCCCGCCCCCAGTGTCAGCGCATGTCCTCGTGTTCTTGTACATCTCTTCCTCTGAGCCTCCCTCCCCCCAGTGTCAGTGCATGTCCTCATGTTCTTCTACATCTCTTTCTCTGAGCCTCCCTCCCCCCAGTGTCAGTGCATGTCCATGTGTTCTTGTACAACTCTACCTCTGAGCCTCCTTACCCCCAGTGTCAGTGCATGTCCTCGTGTTCTTGTACATCTCTTCCTCTGAGCTTCCTTCCCCCCTTTGTCAGTGCATGTCCGTGTGTTCTTGTACATCTCCTTCCTCTGAGCTTCCTTCCCCCCAGTGTCAGTGCATGTCCTCATGTTCTTGTACATCTCTTGCTCTGAGCCTCCCGCCCCCAGTGTCAGTGCATGTCCTCATGTTCTTGTACTTCTCTTCCTCTGATCCTCCCTCCCCCCATTGTCAGTGCATGTCCTCGTGTTCTTATACATGTCTTCCTCTGAGCCTCCCACCCCCAGTCTCAGTGCATGTCCTCGTGTTCTTGTACATCTCTTCTTCTGAGCCTCCTCCCCCAGTGTCAGTGCATGTCCTTGTGTTCTTGAACATCTCCTGCTCTGGTCCTCCCTCCCCCCGCTGTCAGTGCATGTCCTTGTGTTCTTGTACATCTCTTCCTCTGAGCCTCCCACCCCCAGTGTCAGTGCATGTCCTCGTGTTCTTGTACATCTCTTCCTCTGAGCCCCCTCCCCCCAGTGTCAGTGCATGTCCTCATGTTCTTGTACATCTCTTCCTCTGAGCCTCCCACCCCCAGTGTCAGTGCATGTCCTTGTGTTCTTGTACATCACTTCCTATGAGCCTCCCTCCCCCCAGTATCAGTGCATGTCCTTGTGTTCTTGTACATCTCTTCCTCTGAGCCTCCCGCCCCCAGTGTCAGTGCATGTCCTCGTGTTCTTGTACATCTCTTCCTCTGAGCCTCCTGCCCCCAGTGTCAGTGCATGTCCTCGTGTTCTTGTACATCTCTTCCTCTGAGCCTCCCTCCCCCCAGTGTCAGTGCATGTCCTCGTGTTCTTGTACATCTCTTCCTCTGAGCCTCCCTCCCCCCAGTGTCAGTGCATGAACACGTGTTCTTGTACATCTCTTCCTCTTAGCTTCCATCCCCCCATTGTCAGTGCATATCCACGTGTTCTTGTACATCTCTTCCTCTGAGCCTCCTTCCCCCCAGTGTCAGTGCATGTCCACGTTTTCTTGTTCATCTCATCCTCTGAGCTTCCATCCCCCATTGTCAGTGCATGTCCTTGTGTTCTTGTACATCTCTTCTTTTGAGCCTCCCACCCCCAGTGTCAGAGTATGTCCTCGTGTTCTTGTACATCTCTTCCTCTGAGCTTCCCTCCCCCCAGTGTCAGTGAATGTCATCGAGTTCTTGTACATCTCTTCCTCTGAGCCTCCTCCTTCCAGTGTCAGTGCAGGTCCTTGTTTTCTTGTACATCTCTTCCTCTGAGCCTCCCACCCCCAGTGTCAGTGAATGTCCTCGTGTTCTTGTACATCTCTTCCTCTGAGCCTCTCTCCCCCCAGTGTCAGTGCATGAACACGTGTTCTTGTATATCTCTTCCTCTGAGCTTCCATCCCCCCATTGTCAGTGCATATCCATGTGTTCTTGTACATCTCTTCCTCTGAGCCTCCCTCCCCCCAGTGTCAGTGCATGACCACGTTTTCTTGTACATCTCTTCCACAGAGCTTCCTTCCCCCCATTGTCAGTGCATGTCCACGTGTTCTTGTACATCTCTTCCTCTGAGCCTCCTCCCCCCAGTGTCATTGCATGTCCTCGTGTTCTTGTACATCTCTTCCTCTGAACCTCCCTCCCCCAGGGTCAGTGCATGTCCTCGTGTTATAGTACATCTCTTCCTCTGAGCCTCCTCCCCCCAGTGTCAGTGCATGTCCTCGTTTCCATGTACATCTCTACCTCTGAGCCTCCTCCCTCTAGTGTCAGTGCATGTCCTCGTGTTCTTGTACATCTCATCCACAGAGCTTCCTTCCCCCCATTGTCAGTGCATGTCCACGTGTTCTTGTACATCTCTTACACTGAGCTTCCCTACCCTCAGTGTCAGTGCATGTCCTCATATTCTTGTACATCTCTTTCTCTGAGCCTCCCACCCCAAGTGTCATTGCATGTCCTCGAGTTCTTCTACATCTCTTCCTTTGAGCCTCCCGCCCCCAGTGTCAGTGCATGTCCTCGTGTTCTTGTACATCTCTTCCTCTGAGCCTCCCTCCCCCCAGTGTCAGTGCATGTCCTCGTGTTCTTGTACATCTCTTCCTCTGAGCCTCCCTACCCCCAGTGTCAGTACATGTCCTCGTGTTCTTCTACATCTCTTTCTCTGAGCCTCCCACCCCCCAGTGTCAGTGCATGTCCTCGTGTTCTTGTACATCTCTTCCTCTGAGCTTCCTTCCCCCCAGTGTCAGTGCATGTCCACGTGTTCTTGTACAACTCTTCCTCCGAGCTTCCTTCCCCCTCAGTGTCAGTGCATGTCCTCGTGTTCTTGTACATCTCTACCTCTGAGCTTCCTTCCCCCCAGTGTCAGTGCATGTCCGTGTGTTCTTGTACATCTCTTCCTCTGAGCCTCCCTCCCCTCAGTGTCAGTGTATGTCCTCGTGTTCTTGTACATCTCTTCCTCTGAGCCTCCCGCCCCCAGTGTCAGTGCATGTCCTCTTGTTCTTCTACATCTCTTCCTCTGAGCCTCCCACCCCCAGTGTCAGTGCATGTCCTCGTGTTCTTGTACATCTCTTCCTCTGAGTCTTCCTCCCCCCAGTGTCAGTGCATGTCCTCGTGTTCTTGTACTTCTCTTCCTCTGAGCTTCCCTCCCCCCAGTGTCAGTGCATGTCCACGTTTTCTTATACATCTCTTCCTCTGAGCTTCCTTCCCCCATTGTCAGTGTATGTCCTTGTGTTCTTGTATATCTCTTCCTCTGAGCTTCCTTCCCCCCAGTGTCAGTGCATGTCCGTGTGTTCTTGTACATCTCTTCCTCTGAGCTTCCTTCCACCCAGTTTCAGTGCATGTCCTCGTGTTCTTGTACATCTCTTCCTCTGAGCCTCCCGCCCGCAGTGTCAGTGCATGTCCTCGTGTTCTTGTACTTCTCTTCCTCTGATCCTCCCTCCCACCATTGTCAGTGCATGTCCTCGTGTTCTTGCACATCTCTTCCTCTGAGCCTCCCACCCCCAGTGTCAGTGCATGTCCTCGTTTTCTTGTACATCTCTTCGTCTGAGCCTCCAACCCCAATGTCAGTGCAAGTCCTCGTGTTCTTGTACATCTCCTGCTCTGGTCCTCCCTCCCCCAGCTGTCAGTGCATGACCTTGTGTTCTTGTACATCTCTTTCTCTGAGCCTCCCGCCCCTGTGTCAGTGCATTTCGTCCTGTTCTTGTACATCTCTTCCTCTGAGCCCCCTCCTTCCAGTGTCAGTGTTTGTCCTTGTGTTCTTGTAAATCTCTTCCTCTAAGCCTCCCGCCCCCAGTGTCAGTGCATGTCCTCATGTTCTTGTACATCTCTTCCTCTGAGCCTCCCGCCCCCAGTGTCAGTGCATGTCCTCATGTTCTTGTACCTCTCTTCCTCTGAGCCCCCTCCCCCCAGTATCAGTGCATGTCCTCGTGTTCTTGTACATCTCTTCCTCTGAGCCTCCCGCCCCCAGTGTCAGTGCATGTCCTTGTGTTCTTGTACATCACTTCCTCTGAGCCTCCCTCCCCCCAGTATCAGTGCATGTCCTCGTGTTCTTATACATCTCTTCCTCTGAGCCTCCCGCCCCCAGTGTCAGTGCATGTCCTCGTGTTCTTGTACATCTCTTCCTCTGAGCCTCCTGCCCCCAGTGTCAGTGCATGTGCTCGTGTTCTTGTACATCTCTTCCTCTGAGCCTCCCTCCCGCCAGTGTCAGTGCATGTCCTCGTGTTCTTGTACATCTCTTCCTCTGAGCCTCCCTCCCCCCAGTGTCAGTGCATGAACATGTGTTCTTGTACATCTCTTCCTCTGAGCTTCCTTCCCCCCATTTTCAGTGCATATCCACGTGTTCTTGTACATCTCTTCCTGTGAGCCTCCCTCCCCCCAGTGTCAGTGCATGTCCACGTTTTCTTGTACATCTCTTCCTCAGAGCTTCCATCCACCATTGTCAGTGCATGTCCTTGTGTTCTTGTACATCTCTTCTTCTGAGCCTCCCACCCCCAGTGTCAGAGTATGTCCTCGTGTTCTTGTACATCTCTTCCTCTGAGCTTCCCTCCCCCCAGTGTCAGTGAATGTCCTTGAGTTCTTGTACATCTCTTCCTCTGAGCCTCCTCCTTCCAGTGTCAGTGCAGGTCCTCATGTTTTTGTACATCTCTTCCTCTGAGCCTCCCGCCCCCAGTGTCAGCGCATGTCCTTGTGTTCTTGTACATCTCTTCCTCTGAGCCTCCCTCCCCCCAGTGTCAGTGCATGCACTCGTGTTCTTCTACATCTCTTTCTCTGAGCCTCCCTCCCCCCAGTGTCAGTGCATGTCCACGTGTTCTTGTACAACTCTACCTCTGAGCCTCCTTACCCCCAGTGTCAGTGCATGTCCTCGTGTTCTTGTACATCTCTTCCTCTGAGCGTCCTTCCCCCCTTTGTCAGTGCATGTCCGTGTGTTCTTGTACATCTCCTTCCTCTGAGCTTCCTTCCCCCCAGTGTCAGTGCATGTCCTCATGTTCTTGTACATCTCTTGCTCTGAGCCTCCCGCCCCCAGTGTCAGTGCATGTCCTCATGTTCTTGTACTTCTCTTCCTCTGATCCTCCCTCCCCCAGTGTCAGTGCATGTCCTTGTGTTCTTGAACATCTCCTGCTCTGGTCCTCCCTCCCCCCGCTGTCAGTGCTTGTCCTTGTGTTCTTGTACATCTCTTCCTCTGAGCCTCCCACCCCCAGTGTCAGTGCATGTCCTCGTGTTCTTGTACATCTCTTCCTCTGAGCCCCCTCCCCCCAGTGTCAGTGCATGTCCTCGTGTTCTTGTACATCTCTTCCTCTGAGCCTCCCACCCCCAGTGTCAGTGCATGTCCTTGTGTTCTTGTACATCACTTCCTATGAGCCTCCCTCCCCCCAGTATCAGTGCATGTCCTTGTGTTCTTGTACATCTCTTCCTCTGAGCCTCCCGCCCCCAGTGTCAGTGCATGTCCTCGTGTTCTTGTACATCTCTTCCTCTGAGCCTCCTGCCCCCAGTGTCAGTGCATGTCCTCGTGTTCTTGTACATCTCTTCCTCTGAGCCTCCCTCCCCCCAGTGTCAGTGCATGTCCTCGTGTTCTTGTACATCTCTTCCTCTGAGCCTCCCTCCCCCCAGTGTCAGTGCATGAACACGTGTTCTTGTACATCTCTTCCTCTTAGCTTCCATCCCCCCATTGTCAGTGCATATCCACGTGTTCTTGTACATCTCTTCCTCTGAGCCTCCTTCCCCCCAGTGTCAGTGCATGTCCACGTTTTCTTGTTCATCTCATCCTCTGAGCTTCCATCCCCCATTGTCAGTGCATGTCCTTGTGTTCTTGTACATCTCTTCTTCTGAGCCTCCCACCCCCAGTGTCAGAGTATGTCCTCGTGTTCTTGTACATCTCTTCCTCTGAGCTTCCCTCCCCCCAGTGTCAGTGAATGTCCTCGAGTTCTTGTACATCTCTTCCTCTGAGCCTCCTCCTTCCAGTGTCAGTGCAGGTCCTTGTTTTCTTGTACATCTCTTCCTCTGAGCCTCCCACCCCCAGTGTCAGTGAATGTCCTCGTGTTCTTGTACATCTCTTCCTCTGAGCCTCTCTCCCCCCAGTGTCAGTGCATGAACACGTGTTCTTGTATATCTCTTCCTCTGAGCTTCCATCCCCCCATTGTCAGTGCATATCCATGTGTTCTTGTACATCTCTTCCTCTGAGCCTCCCTCCCCCCAGTGTCAGTGCATGACCACGTTTTCTTGTACATCTCTTCCACAGAGCTTCCTTCCCCCCATTGTCAGTGCATGTCCACGTGTTCTTGTACATCTCTTCCTCTGAGCCTCCTCCCCCCAGTGTCATTGCATGTCCTCGTGTTCTTGTACATCTCTTCCTCTGAACCTCCCTCCCCCAGGGTCAGTGCATGTCCTCGTGTTATTGTACATCTCTTCCTCTGAGCCTCCTCCCCCCAGTGTCAGTGCATGTCCTCGTTTCCATGTACATCTCTACCTCTGAGCCTCCTCCCTCTAGTGTCAGTGCATGTCCTCGTGTTCTTGTACATCTCATCCACAGAGCTTTCTTCCCCCCATTGTCAGTGCATGTCCACGTGTTCTTGTACATCTCTTACTCTGAGCTTCCCTCCCCTCAGTGTCAGTGCATGTCCTCTTGTTCTTGTACATCTCTTCCTCTGAGCCTCCCGCCCCCAGTGTCAGTGCATGTCCTTGTGTTCTTGTACATCACTTCCTATGAGCCTCCCTCCCCCCAGTATCAGTGCATGTCCTTGTGTTCTTGTACATCTCTTCCTCTGAGCCTCCCGCCCCCAGTGTCAGTGCATGTCCTCGTGTTCTTGTACATCTCTTCCTCTGAGCCTTCTGCCCCCAGTGTCAGTGCATGTCCTCATGTTCTTGTACATCTCTTCCTCTGAGCCTCCCTCCCCCCAGTGTCAGTGCATGTCCTCGTGTTCTTGTACATCTCTTCCTCTGAGCCTCCCTCCCCCCAGTGTCAGTGCATGAACACGTGTTCTTGTACATCTCTTCCTCTGAGCTTCCATCCCCCCATTGTCAGTGCATATCCACGTGTTCTTGTACATCTCTTCCTCTGAGCCTCCCTCCCCCCAGTGTCAGTGCATGTCCACGTTTTCTTGTTCATCTCATCCTCTGAGCTTCCATCCCCCATTGTTAGTGCTTGTCCTTGTGTTCTTGTACATCTCTTCTTCTGAGCCTCCCACCCCCAGTGTCAGAGTATGTCCTCGTGTTCTTGTACATCTCTTCCTCTGAGCTTCCCTCCCCCCAGTGTCAGTGAATGTCCTCGAGTTCTTATACATCTCTTCCTCTGAGCCTCCTCCTTCCAGTGTCAGTGCAGGTCCTCGTGTTCTTGTACATCTCTTCCTCTGAGCCTCCCACCCCCAGTGTCAGTGAATGTCCTCGTGTTCTTGTACATCTCTTCCTCTGAGCCTCTCTCCCCCCAGTGTCAGTGCATGAACACGTGTTCTTGTACATCTCTTCCTCTGAGCTTCCATCCCCCCATTGTCAGTGCATATCCATGTGTTCTTGTACATCTCTTCCTCTGAGCCTCCCTCCCCCCAGTGTCAGTGCATGACCACGTTTTCTTGTACATCTCTTCCACAGAGCTTCCTTCCCACCATTGTCAGTGCATGTCCACGTGTTCTTGTACATCTCTTCCTCTGAGCCTCCTCCCCCCATTGTCATTGCATGTCCTCGTGTTCTTGTACATCTCTTCCTCTGAACCTCCCTCCCCCAGGGTCAGTGCATGTCCTCGTGTTATTGTACATCTCTTCCTCTGAGCCTCTTCCCCCCAGTGTCAGTGCATGTCCTCATTTCCTTGTACATCTCTACCTCTGAGCCTCCTCCCTCTAGTGTCAGTGCATGTCCTCGTGTTCTTGTACATCTCATCCACAGAGCTTCCTTCCCCCCGTTGTCAGTGCATGTCCACGTGTTCTTGTACATCTCTTACTCTGAGCTTCCCTCCCCTCAGTGTCAGTGCATGTCCTCGTATTCTTGTACATCTCTTTCTCTGAGCATCCCGCCCCAAGTGTCATTGCATGTCCTCGAGTTCTTCTACATCTCTTCCTTTGAGCCTCCCGCCCCCAGTGTCAGTGCATGTCCTCGTGTTCTTGTACATCTCTTCCTCTGAGCCTCCCTCCCCCCAGTGTCAGTGCATGTCCTCGTGTTCTTGTACATCTCTTCCTCTGAGCCTCCCTACCCCCAGTGTCAGTACATGTCCTCGTGTTCTTCTACATCTCTTTCTCTGAGCCTCCCTCCCCCCAGTGTCAGTGCATGTCCTCGTGTTCTTGTACATCACTTCCTCTGAGCTTCCTTCCCCCCAGTGTCAGTGCATGTCCACGTGTTCTTGTACAACTCTTCCTCTGAGCTTCCTTCCCCCTCAGTGTCAGTGCATGTCCTCGTGTTCTTGTACATCTCTACCTCTGAGCTTCCTTCCCCCCAGTGTCAGTGCATGTCCGTGTGTTCTTGTACATCTCTTCCTCTGAGCCTCCCTCCCCTCAGTGTCAGTGCATGTCCTCGTGTTCTTGTACATCTCTTCCTCTGAGCCTCCCGCACCCAGTGTCAGTGCATGTCCTCTTGTTCTTCTACATCTCTTCCTCTGAGCCTCCCACCCCCAGTGTCAGTGCATGTCCTCGTGTTCTTGTACATCTCTTCCTCTGAGTCTTCCTCCCCCCAGTGTCAGTGCATGTCCTCGTGTTCTTGTACTTCTCTTCCTCTGAGCTTCCCTCCCCCCAGTGTCAGTGCATGTCCACGTTTTCTTATACATCTCTTCCTCTGAGCTTCCTTCCCCCATTGTCAGTGTATGTCCTTGTGTTCTTGTACATCTCTTCCTCTGAGCTTCCTTCCCCCCAGTGTCAGTGCATGTCCGTGTGTTCTTGTACATCTCTTCCTCTGAGCTTCCTTCCACCCAGTTTCAGTGCATGTCCTCATGTTCTTGTACATCTCTTCCTCTGAGCCTCCCGCCCGCAGTGTCAGTGCATGTCCTCGTGTTCTTGTACTTCTCTTCCTCTGATCCTCCCTCCCACCATTGTCAGTGCATGTCCTCGTGTTCTTGCACATCTCTTCCTCTGAGCCTCCCACCCCCAGTGTCAGTGCATGTCCTCGTTTTCTTGTACATCTCTTCGTCTGAGCCTCCAACCCCAATGTCAGTGCAAGTCCTCGTGTTCTTGTACATCTCCTGCTCTGGTCCTCCCTCCCCCCGCTGTCAGTGCATGACCTTGTGTTCTTGTACATCTCTTTCTCTGAGCCTCCCGCCCCTGTGTCAGTGCATTTCGTCCTGTTCTTGTACAACTCTTCCTCTGAGCTTCCTTCCCCCTCAGTGTCAGTGCATGTCCTCGTGTTCTTGTACATCTCTACCTCTGAGCTTCCTTCCCCCCAGTGTCAGTGCATGTCCGTGTGTTCTTGTACATCTCTTCCTCTGAGCCTCCCTCCCCTCAGTGTCAGTGCATGTCCTCGTGTTCTTGTACATCTCTTCCTCTGAGCCTCCCGCACCCAGTGTCAGTGCATGTCCTCTTGTTCTTCTACATCTCTTCCTCTGAGCCTCCCACCCCCAGTGTCAGTGCATGTCCTCGTGTTCTTGTACATCTCTTCCTCTGAGTCTTCCTCCCCCCAGTGTCAGTGCATGTCCTCGTGTTCTTGTACTTCTCTTCCTCTGAGCTTCCCTCCCCCCAGTGTCAGTGCATGTCCACGTTTTCTTATACATCTCTTCCTCTGAGCTTCCTTCCCCCATTGTCAGTGTATGTCCTTGTGTTCTTGTACATCTCTTCCTCTGAGCTTCCTTCCCCCCAGTGTCAGTGCATGTCCGTGTGTTCTTGTACATCTCTTCCTCTGAGCTTCCTTCCACCCAGTTTCAGTGCATGTCCTCATGTTCTTGTACATCTCTTCCTCTGAGCCTCCCGCCCGCAGTGTCAGTGCATGTCCTTGTGTTCTTGTACTTCTCTTCCTCTGATCCTCCCTCCCACCATTGTCAGTGCATGTCCTCGTGTTCTTGCACATCTCTTCCTCTGAGCCTCCCACCCCCAGTGTCAGTGCATGTCCTCGTTTTCTTGTACATCTCTTCGTCTGAGCCTCCAACCCCAATGTCAGTGCAAGTCCTCGTGTTCTTGTACATCTCCTGCTCTGGTCCTCCCTCCCCCCGCTGTCAGTGCATGACCTTGTGTTCTTGTACATCTCTTTCTCTGAGCCTCCCGCCCCTGTGTCAGTGCATTTCGTCCTGTTCTTGTACATCTCTTCCTCTGAGCCCCCTCCTTCCAGTGTCAGTGTTTGTCCTTGTGTTCTTGTAAATCTCTTCCTCTAAGCCTCCCGCCCCCAGTGTCAGTGCATGTCCTCATGTTCTTGTACATCTCTTCCTCTGAGCCTCCCACCCCCAGTGTCAGTGCATGTCCTCATGTTCTTGTACCTCTCTTCCTCTGAGCCCCCTCCCCCCAGTATCAGTGCATGTCCTCGTGTTCTTGTACATCTCTTCCTCTGAGCCTCCCTCCCGCCAGTGTCAGTGCATGTCCTCGTGTTCTTGTACATCTCTTCCTCTGAGCCTCCCTCCCCCCAGTGTCAGTGCATGAACATGTGTTCTTGTACATCTCTTCCTCTGAGCTTCCTTCCCCCCATTTTCAGTGCATATCCACGTGTTCTTGTACATCTCTTCCTGTGAGCCTCCCTCCCCCCAGTGTCAGTGCATGTCCACGTTTTCTTGTACATCTCTTCCTCAGAGCTTCCATCCACCATTGTCAGTGCATGTCCTTGTGTTCTTGTACATCTCTTCTTCTGAGCCTCCCACCCCCAGTGTCAGAGTATGTCCTCGTGTTCTTGTACATCTCTTCCTCTGAGCTTCCCTCCCCCCAGTGTCAGTGAATGTCCTTGAGTTCTTGTACATCTCTTCCTCTGAGCCTCCTCCTTCCAGTGTCAGTGCAGGTCCTCATGTTTTTGTACATCTCTTCCTCTGAGCCTCCCGCCCCCAGTGTCAGCGCATGTCCTCGTGTTCTTGTACATCTCTTCCTCTGAGCCCCTCTCCCCCCATTGTCAGTGCATGTCCACGTGTTCTTGTACATCTCTTCCTCTGAGCTTCCTTCCCCCTCAGTGTCAGTACATGTCCTCGTGTTCTTGTACATATCTACCTCTGAGCCTCCTTACCCCCAGTGTCAGTGCATGTCCTCGTGTTCTTATACATCTCTTCCTCTGAGCTTCCTTCCCCCATTGTCAGTGCATGTCCTTGTGTTCTTGTACATCTCTTCCTCTGAGCTTCCTTCCCCCCAGTGTCAGTGCATGTCCGTGTGTTCTTGTACATCTGTTCCTCTGAGCTTCCTTCCCCCCAGTGTCAGTGCATGTCCTCGTGTTCTTGTACATCTCTTCCTCTGAGCCTCCCACCCCCAGTGTCAGTGCATGTCCTTGTGTTCTTGTACTTCTCTTCCTCTGATTCTCCCTCCCCCCATTGTCAGTGCATGTCCTCGTGTTCTTATACATGTCTTCCTCTGAGCCTCCCACCCCCAGTGTCAGTGCATATCCTCGTGTTCTTGTACATCTCTTCGTCTGAGCCTCCTCCCCCATTGTCAGTGCATGTCCTCTTGTTCTTGTACATCTCCTGCTCTGGTCCTCCCTCCCCCCACTGTCAGTGCATGTACTTGTGTTCTTGTACATCTCTTCCTCTGAGCCTCCCGCCCCTGTTTCAGTGCATGTACTCATGTTCTTGTACATCTCTTCCTCTGAGCCTCCTCCCTCCAGTGTCAGTTCATGTCCTCCTGTTCTTGTAAATCTCTTCCTCTAAGCCTCCCGCCCCCAGTGTCAGTGTATGTCCTCGTGTTATTGTACATCTCTTCCTCTGAGCTCTCGATCCCCCTGCTGTCAGTGCAAGTCCTCATTTTCTTGTACATCTCTTCCTCTGAGCCTCCCACCCCCAGTGTCAGTGCATGTCCTCGTGTTCTTGTACATCTCTTCCTCTGAGCCCCCTCCCCCCAGTGTCAGTGCATTTCCTCGTGTTCTTGTACATCTCTTCCTCTGAGCCTCCCGCCCCCAGTGTCAGTGCATGTCCTTGAGTTCTTGTACATCACTTCCTATGAGCCTCCCTCCCCCCAGTATCAGTGCATGTCCTTGTGTTCTTGTACATCTCTTCCTCTGAGCCTCCCGCCCCAGAGTCAGTGCATGTCCTCGTGTTCTTGTACATCTCTTCCTCTGAGCCTCCAGCCCCCCAGTGTCAGTGCATGTCCTCGTGTTCTTGTACATCTCCTCCCCTGAGCCTCCCTCCCCCCAGTTTCAGTGCATGAACACGTGTTCTTGTACATCTCTTCCTCTGAGCTTCCTTCCCCCCATTGTCAGTGCATATCCACGTGTTCTTGTACATCTCTTCTTCTGAGCCACCCTCCCCCCAGTGTCAGTGCATGTCCATGTTTTCTTGTACATCTCTTCCTATGAACTTCCACCCCCCATTGTCAGTGCGTGTCCTTGTGTTCTTGTACATCTCTTCTTCTGAGCCTCCCACCCCCAGTGTCAGTGCATGTCCTCGTGTTCTTGTACATCTCTTCCTCTGAGCTTCCTTCCCCCCATGTCAGTGCATGTCCTCAAGTTCTTGTACATCTCTTCCTCTGAGCCTCCCTCCCCTCAGTGTCAGTGCATGTCCTCTAGTTCTTCTACCTCTCTTTCTCTGAGCCTCCCGCCCCCAGTGTCAGTGCATGTCCTCGTGTTCTTGTACATCTCTTCCTCTGAGCCTTCCTCCCCCTAGTGTCAGTACATGTCCTTGTGTTCTTGTACATCTCTTCCTCTGAGCCTCCCTCCCCCCAGTGTCAGTGCATGTCCTTGTGTTCTTCTACATCTCTTTCTCTGAGCCTCACTGCCCCCAGTGTCAGTGCATGTCCTCGTTTTCTTGTACATCTCTTCCTCTGAGCTTCCTTCCCCCCAGTGTCAGTGCATGTCCACGTGTTCTTGTACATCTGTTCCTCTGAGCTTCCTTCCACCTCAGTGTCAGAGCATGTCCTCCTGTTCTTGTACATCTCTACCTCTGAGCCTCCTTACCCCCAGTGTCAGTGCATGTCCTCGTGTTCTTGTACATCTCTTCCTCTGAGCCTCCAGCCCCCAGTGTCAGTAAATGTCCTCGTGTTCTTGTTCATCTCTTCCTCTGAGCCTCCCTCCCCCCAGTGTCAGTGCATGTCCTCGTGTTCTTGTACATCTCCTCCCCTGAGCCTCCCTCCCCCCAGTGTCAGTGCATGAACACGTGTTCTTGTACATCTCTTCCTCTGAGCTTCCTTCCCCCCATTGTCAGTGCATATCCACGTGTTCTTGTACATCTCTTCCTCTGAGCCACCCTCCCCCCAGTGTCAGTGCATGTCCACGTTTTCTTGTACATCTCTTCCTCTGAGCTTCCATCCCCCATTGTCAGTGCGTGTCCTTGTGTTCTTGTACATCTCTTCTTCTGAGCCTCCCACCACCAGTGTCAGTGCATGTCCTCGTGTTCTTGTACATCTCTTCCTCTGAGCTTCCTTCCCCCCGTGTCAGTGCATGTCCTCGAGTTCTTGTACATCTCTTCCTCTGAGCCTCCCTCCCCTCAGTGTCAGTGCATGTCCTCTTGTTCTTCTACATCTCTTCCTCTGAGCCTCCCGCCCCCTGTGTCAGTGCATGTCCTCATGTTCTTGTACATCTCTTCCTCTGAGCCTTCCTCCCCCCAGTGTCAGTGCATGTCCTCGTGTTCTTGTACATCTCTTCCTCTGAGCCTCCCTCCCCCCAGTGTCAGTGCATGTCCTCGTGTTCTTCTACATCTTTTTCTCTGAGCCTCTCTGCCCCCAGTGTCAGTGCATGTCTTCGTTTTCTTGTACATCTCTTCCTCTGAGCTTCCGTCCCCCCAGTGTCAGTTCATGTCCACGTGTTCTTGTACATCTCTTCCTCTGAGCTTCCTTCCACCTCAGTGTCAGTGCATGTCCTCGTGTTCTTGTACATCTCTACCTCTGAGCCTCCTTACCCCCAGTGTCAGTGCATGTCCTCGTGTTCTTGTACATCTCTTCCTCTGAGCTTCCCTCCCCCCAGTGTCAGTACATGTCCACGTTTTCTTATACATCTCATCCTCTGAGCTTCCTTCCCCCATTGTCAGTGCATGTCCTTGTGTTCTTGTACATCTCTTCCTCTGAGCTTCCTTCCCCCCAGTATCAGTGCATGTCCGTGTGTTCTTGTACATCTCTTCCTCTGAGCTTCCTTCCCCCCAGTTTCAGTGCTTGTCGTCGTGTTCTTTTACATCTCTTCCTCTGAGCCTTCCGCCCGCAGTGTCAGTGCATGTCCTCGTGTTCTTGTACTTCTCTTCCTCTGATCCTCCCTCCCACCATTGTCAGTGCATGTCCTCGTGTTCTTGTACATCTCTTCCTCTGAGCCTCCCACCCCCAGTGTCAGTGCATATCCTCATGTTCTTGTACATCTCTTCGTCTGAGCCTCCTCCCCCAATGTCAGTGCATGTCCTCGTGTTCTTGTACATCTCCTGCTCTGGTCCTCCCTCCCCCCGCTGTCAGTGCATGACCTTGTGTTCTTGTACATCTCTTCCTCTGAGCCTCCCACCCCCTGTGTCAGTGCATTTCCTCGTGTTCTTGTACATCTCTTCCTCTGAGCCTCCTCCCTCCAGTGTCAGTGTTTGTCCTCGTGTTCTTGTAAATCTCTTCCTCTAAGCCTCCCGCCCCCAGTGTCAGTGCATGTCCTCGTGTTCTTGTACATCTCTTCCTCTGAGACTCCCACCCCCAGTGTCAGTGCATGTCCTCGTGTTCTTGTACATCTCTTCCTCTGAGCCCCCTCCCCCCAGTGTCAGTGCATGTCCTCGTGTTCTTGTACATCTCTTCCTCTGAGCCTCCCGCCCCCAGTGTCAGTGCATGTCCTTGTGTTCTTGTACATCACTTCCTCTGAGCTTCCCTCTCCCCAGTATCAGTGCATGTCCTTGTGTTCTTATACATCTCTTCCTCTGAGCCTCCCGCCCCCAGTGTCAGTGCATGTCCTCGTGTTCATGTACATCTCTTCCTCTGAGCCTCCTGCCCCCAGTGTCAGTGCATGTCCTCGTGTTCTTGTACATCTCTTCCTCTGAGACTCCCTCCCGCCAGTGTCAGTGCATGTCCTCGTGTTTTTGTACATCTCTTCCTTTGAGCCTCCGTCCCCCCAGTGTCAGTGCATGAACATGTGTTCTTGTACATCTCTTCCTCTGAGCTTCCTTCCCCCCATTGTCAGAGCATATCCACGTGTTCTTGTACATCTCTTCCTGTGAGCCTCCCTCCCCCCCAGTGTCAGTGCATGTCCACTTTTTCTTGTACATCTCTTCCTCAGAGCTTCCATCCCCCATTGTAAGTGCATGTCCTTGTGTTCTTGTACATCTCTTCTTCTGAGCCTCCCACCCCCAGTGTCAGAGTATGTCCTCGTGTTCTTGTACATCTCTTCCTCTGAGCTTCCCTCCCCCCAGTGTCAGTGAATGTCCTCGAGTTCTTGTACATCTCTTCCTCTGAGCCTCCTCCTTCCAGTCTCAGTGCAGGTCCTCGTGTTCTTGTACATCTCTTCCACAGAGCTTCCTTCCCCATTGTGAGTGCATGTCCACGTGTTCTTGTACATCTCTTCCTCTGAGCCTCCTCCCCCCAGTGTCATTGCATGTCCTCGTGTTCTTGTACATCTCTTCCTCTGATCCTCCCTCCCTCAGGGTCAGTGCATGTCCTCATGATATTGTACATCTCTTCCTCTGAGCCTCCTCCCCCCAGTGTCAGTGCATGTCCTCGTTTCCTTGTACATCTCTAACTCTGAGCCTCCTCCCTCCAGTGTCAGTGCATGTCCTCATGTTCTTGTACATCTCTTCCACAGAGCTTCCTTCACCCCATTGTCAGTGCATATCCACGTGTTCTTGTACATCTCTTACTCTGAGCTTCCCTCCACTCAGTGTCAGTGCATGTCCTCGTGTTCTTGTACATCTCTTCCTCTGAGCCTCCCGCCCCCAGTGTCATTGCATGTCCTCGAGTTCTTCTACATCTCTTCCTCTGAGCCTCCCGCCCCCAGTGTCAGTGCATGTCCTCGTGTTCTTGTACATCTCTTCCTCTGAGCCTCCTTCCCCCCAGTGTCAGTGCATGTCCTCGTGTTCTTGTACATCTCTTCCTCTGAGCATCCCTACCCCCAGTGTCAGTGCATGTCCTCGTGTTCTTCTACATCTCTTTCTCTGAGCCTCCCTCCCCCAAGTGTCATTGCATGTCCTCGTGTTCTTCTACATCTCTTTCTCTGAGCCTCCCTCCCCCCAGTGTCAGTGCATGTCCACGTGTTCTTGTACAACTCTACCTCTGAGCCTCCTTACCCCCAGTGTCAGTGCATGTCCTCGTGTTCTTATACATCTCTTCCTCTGAGCTTCCTTCCCCCATTGTCAGTGCATGTCCTCATGTTCTTGTACATCTCTTCCTCTGAGCTTCCTTCCCCCATTGTCAGTGCATGTCCTCGTGTTCTTGTAAATCTCTTCCTCTGAGCTTCCTTCCCCCGAGTGTCAGTGCATGTCATCATGTTCTTGTACATCTCTTGCTCTGATCCTCCCTCCCCCCATTGTCAGTGCATGTCCTCGTGTTCTTATACATGTCTTCCTATGAGCCTCCCATCCCCAGTGTCAGTGCATGTCCTCGTGTTCTTGTACATCTCTTCTTCTGAGCCTCCTCCCCCAGTGTCAGTGCATGTCCTTGTGTTCTTGAACATCTCCTGCTCTGGTTCTCCCTCCCCCCGCTGTCTGTGCATGTCCTTGTGTTCTTGTACATCTCTTCCTCTGAGCCTCCCACCCCCAGTGTCAGTGCATGTCCTCGTGTTCTTGTACATCTCTTCCTCTGAGCCCCCTCCCCCCAGTGTCAGTGCATGTCCTCGTGTTCTTGTACATCTCTTCCTCTGAGCCTCCCGCCCCCAGTGTCAGAGCATGTCCTTGTGTTCTTGTACATCACTTCCTATGAGCCTCCCTCCCCCCAGTATCAGTGCATGTCCTTGTGTTCTTGTTCATCTCTTCCTCTGAGCCTCCCGCCCCCAGTGTCAGTGCATGTCCTCGTGTTCTTGTACATCTCTTCCACTGAGCCTGCTGCCCCCAGTGTCAGTGCATGTCCTCGTGTTCTTGTACATCTCTTCCTCTGAGCCTCCCTCCCCCCAGTGTCAGTGCATGTCCTCGTGTTCTTGTACATCTCTTCCTCTGAGCCTCCCTCCCCCCAGAGTCAGTGCATGAACACGTGTTCTTGTACATCTCTTCCTCTGAGCTTCCATCCCCCCATTGTCAGTGCATATCCACATGTTCTTGTACATCTCTTCCTCTGAGCCTCCCTCCCCCCAGTGTCAGTGCATGTCCACGTTTTCTTGTTCATCTCATCCTCTGAGCTTCCATCCCCCATTGTCAGTGCATGTCCTTGTGTTCTTGTACATCTCTTCCTGTGAGCCTCCCTCCCCCCAGTGTCAGTGCATGTCCACTTTTTCTTGTACATCTCTTCCTCAGAGCTTCCATCCCCCATTGTAAGTGCATGTCCTTGTGTTCTTGTACATCTCTTCTTCTGAGCCTCCCACCCCCAGTGTCAGAGTATGTCCTCGTGTTCTTGTACATCTCTTCCTCTGAGCTTCCCTCCCCCCAGTGTCAGTGAATGTCCTCGAGTTCTTGTACATCTTTTCCTCTGAGCCTCCTCCTTCCAGTCTCAGTGCAGGTCCTCGTGTTCTTGTACATCTCTTCCACAGAGCTTCCTTCCCCATTGTGAGTGCATGTCCACGTGTTCTTGTACATTTCTCTTCCTCTGAGCCTCCTCCCCCCAGTGTCATTGCATGTCCTCGTGTTCTTGTACATCTCTTCCTCTGATCCTCCCTCCCTCAGGGTCAGTGCATGTCCTCATGATATTGTACATCTCTTCCTCTGAGCCTCCTCCCCCCAGTGTCAGTGCATGTCCTCGTTTCCTTGTACATCTCTAACTCTGAGCCTCCTCCCTCCAGTGTCAGTGCATGTCCTCATGTTCTTGTACATCTCTTCCACAGAGCTTCCTTCACCCCATTGTCAGTGCATATCCACGTGTTCTTGTACATCTCTTACTCTGAGCTTCCCTCCACTCAGTGTCAGTGCATGTCCTCGTGTTCTTGTACATCTCTTCCTCTGAGCCTCCCGCCCCCAGTGTCATTGCATGTCCTCGAGTTCTTCTACATCTCTTCCTCTGAGCCTCCCGCCCCCAGTGTCAGTGCATGTCCTCGTGTTCTTGTACATCTCTTCCTCTGAGCCTCCCTCCCCCCAGTGTCAGTGCATGTCCTCGTGTTCTTGTACATCTCTTCCTCTGAGCCTCCCTACCCCCAGTGTCAGTGCATGTCCTCGTGTTCTTCTACATCTCTTTCTCTGAGCCTCCCTCCCCCAAGTGTCATTGCATGTCCTCGTGTTCTTCTACATCTCTTTCTCTGAGCCTCCCTCCCCCCAGTGTCAGTGCATGTCCACGTGTTCTTGTACAACTCTACCTCTGAGCCTCCTTACCCCCAGTGTCAGTGCATGTCCTCGTGTTCTTATACATCTCTTCCTCTGAGCTTCCTTCCCCCATTGTCAGTGCATGTCCTCATGTTCTTGTACATCTCTTCCTCTGAGCTTCCTTCCCCCATTGTCAGTGCATGTCCTCGTGTTCTTGTACATCTCTTCCTCTGAGCTTCCTTCCCCCGAGTGTCAGTGCATGTCATCATGTTCTTGTACATCTCTTGCTCTGATCCTCCCTCCCCCCATTGTCAGTGCATGTCCTCGTGTTCTTATACATGTCTTCCTATGAGCCTCCCATCCCCAGTGTCAGTGCATGTCCTCGTGTTCTTGTACATCTCTTCTTCTGAGCCTCCTCCCCCAGTGTCAGTGCATGTCCTTGTGTTCTTGAACATCTCCTGCTCTGGTTCTCCCTCCCCCCGCTGTCTGTGCATGTCCTTGTGTTCTTGTACATCTCTTCCTCTGAGCCTCCCACCCCCAGTGTCAGTGCATGTCCTCGTGTTCTTGTACATCTCTTCCTCTGAGCCCCCTCCCCCCAGTGTCAGTGCATGTCCTCGTGTTCTTGTACATCTCTTCCTCTGAGCCTCCCGCCCCCAGTGTCAGAGCATGTCCTTGTGTTCTTGTACATCACTTCCTATGAGCCTCCCTCCCCCCAGTATCAGTGCATGTCCTTGTGTTCTTGTACATCTCTTCCTCTGAGCCTCCCGCCCCCAGTGTCAGTGCATGTCCTCGTGTTCTTGTACATCTCTTCCACTGAGCCTCCTGCCCCCAGTATCAGTGCATGTCCTCGTGTTCTTGTACATCTCTTCCTCTGAGCCTCCCTCCCCCCAGTGTCAGTGCATGTCCTCGTGTTCTTGTACATCTCTTCCTCTGAGCCTCCCTCCCCTCAGAGTCAGTGCATGAACACGTGTTCTTGTACATCTCTTCCTCTGAGCTTCCATCCCCCCATTGTCAGTGCATATCCACATGTTCTTGTACATCTCTTCCTCTGAGCCTCCCTCCCCCCAGTGTCAGTGCATGTCCACGTTTTCTTGTTCATCTCATCCTCTGAGCTTCCATCCCCCATTGTCAGTGCATGTCCTTGTGTTCTTGTACATCTCTTCTTCTGAGCCTCCCACCCCCAGTGTCAGAGTATGTCCTCGTGTTCTTGTACATCTCTTCCTCTGAGCTTCCCTCCCCCCAGTGTCAGTGAATGTCCTCGAGTTCTTGTACATCTCTTCCTCTGAGCCTCCTCCTTCCAGTGTCAGTGCAGGTCCTCGTGTTCTTGTACATCTCTTCCTCTGAGCCTCCCACCCCCAGTGTCAGTGAATGTCCTCGTGTTCTTGTTCATCTCTTCCTCTGAGCCTCTCTCCCCCCAGTGTTAGTGCATGAACACGTGTTCTTGTACATCTCTTCCTCTGAGCTTCCATCCCCCCATTGTCAGTGCATATCCATGTGTTCTTGTACATCTCTTCCTCTGAGCCTCCCTCCCCCCAGTGTCAGTGCATGACCACGTTTTCTTGTACATCTCTTCCACAGAGCTTCCTTCCCCCCATTGTCAGTGCATGTCCACGTGTTCTTGTACATCTCTTCCTCTGAGCCTCCTCCCCCCAGTGTCATTGCATGTCCTCGTGTTCTTGTACATCTCTTCCTCTGAACCTCCCTCCCCCAGGGTCAGTGCATGTCCTCGTGTTATTGTACATCTCTTCCTCTGAGCCTCCTCCCCCCAGTGTCAGTGCATGTCCTCGTTTCCTTGTACATCTCTACCTCTGAGCCTCCTCCCTCTAGTGTCAGTGCATGTCCTCGTGTTCTTGTACATCTCTTCCACAGAGCTTCCTTCCCCCCATTGTCAGTGCATGTCCACGTGTTCTTGTACATCTCTTACTCTGAGCTTCCCTCCCCTCAGTGTCAGTGCATGTCCTCGTGTTCTTGTACATCTCTTCCTCTGAGCCTCCCGCCCCAAGTGTCATTGCATGTCCTCGAGTTCTTCTACATCTCTTCCTCTGAGCCTCCCGCCCCCAGTGTCAGTGCATGTCCTCGTGTTCTTGTACATCTCTTCCTCTGAGCCTCCCTACCCCCAGTGTCAGTGCATGTCCTCGTGTTCTTCTACATCTCTTTCTCTGAGCTTCCTTCCCCCATTGTCAGTGCATGTCTTTGTGTTCTTGTACATCTCTTCCTCTGAGCTTCCTTCCCCCCAGTGTCAGTGCATGTCCGTGTGTTCTTGTACATCTCCTTCCTCTGAGCTTCCTTCCCCCCAGTGTCAGTGCATGTCCTCGTGTTCTTGTACATCTCTTCCTCTGAGCCTCCCGCCCCCAGTGTCAGTGCATGTCCTCGTGTTCTTGTACTTCTCTTCCTCTGATCCTCCCTCCCCCCATTGTCAGTGCATGTCCCCGTGTTCTTATACATGTCTTCCTCTGAGCCTCCCACCCCCAGTGTCAGTGCATGTCCTCGTGTTCTTGTACATCTCTTCTTCTGAAACTCCTCCCCCAGTGTCAGTGCATGTCCTTGTGTTCTTGTACATCTCCTGCTCTGGTCCTCCCTCCCCCCGCTGTCAGTGCATGTCCTCATGTTCTTGTACATCTCTTCCTCTGAGCCTCCCACCCCCAGTGTCAGTGCATGTCCTCGTGTTTTTGTACATCACTTCCTCTGAGCCCCCTCCCCCCAGTGTCAGTGCATGTCCTCGTGTTCTTGTACTTCTCTTCCTCTGAGCCTCCCACCCCCAGTGTCAGTGCATGTCCTTGTGTTCTTGTACATCACTTCCTATGAGCCTCCCACCCCCTAGTATCAGTGCATGTCCTTTTGTACTTGTACATCTCTTCCTCCGAACCTCCCGCCCCCAGTGTCAGTGCATATCCTCGTGTTCATGTACCTCTTTTCCTCTGAGCCTCCTGCCCCCAGTGTCAGTGCATGTCCTCGTGTTTTTGTACATCTCTTCCTTTGAGCCTCCCTCCTCCCAGTGTCAGTGCATGAACATGTGTACTTGTACATCTCTTCCTCTGAGCTTCCTTCCCCCCATTGTCAGAGCATATCCACGTGTACTTGTACATCTCTTCCTGTGAGCCTCCCTCCCCCCAGTGTCAGTGCATGTCCACTTTTTCTTGTACATCTCTTCCTCAGAGCTTCCATCCCCCATTGTAAGTGCATGTCCTTGTGTTCTTGTACATCTCTTCTTCTGAGCCTACCACCCCCAGTGTCACAGTATGTCCTCGTGTTCTTGTACATCTCTTCCTCTGAGCTTCCCTCCCCCCAGTGTCAGTGAATGTCCTCGAGTTCTTGTACATCTCTTCCTCTGAGCCTCCTCCTTCCAGTCTCAGTGCAGGTCCTCGTGTTCTTGTACATCTCTTCCTCTGAGCCTCCCACCCCCAGTGTCAGTGCATGTCCTCGTGTTCTTGTACATCTCTTCCTCTGAGCCTCTCTCCCCCCAGTGTCAGTGCATGAACACGTGTTCTTGTACATCTTTTCCACTGAGCTTCCATCCCCCCATTGTCAGTGCATATCCACGTGTTATTGTACATCTCTTCCTCTGAGCCTCCCTCCCCCCAGTGTCAGTGCATGACCACGTTTTCTTGTACATCTCTTCCACAGAGCTTCCTTCCCCCATTGTCAGTGCATGTCCACGTGTTCTTGTACATCTCTTCCTCTGAGCCTCCTCCCCCCAGTGTCATTGCATGTCCTCGTGTTCTTGTACATCTCTTCCTCTGAACCTCCCTCCCCCAGGGTCAGTGCATGTCCTCGTGTTATTGTACATCTCTTCCTCTGAGCCTCCTCCCCCCAGTGTCAGTGCATGTCCTCGTTTCCTTGTACATCTCTACCTCTGAGCCTCCTCCCTCCAGTGTCAGTGCATGTCCTCATGTTCTTGTACATTTCTTCCATAGAGCTTCCTTCCCCCCATTGTCAGTGCATGTCCACGTGTTCTTGTACATCTCTTACTCTGAGCTTCCCTCCCCTCAGTGTCAGTGCATGTCCTCGTGTTCTTGTACATCTCTTCCTCTGAGCCTCCCGCCCCAATGTCATTGAATGTCCTCGAGTTCTTCTACATCTCTTCCTCTGAGCCTCCCGCCCCCAGTGTCAGTGCATGTCCTCGTGTTCTTGTACATCTCTTCCTCTGAGCCTCCCTCCCCCCAGTGTCAGTGCATGTCCTCGTGTTCTTGTACATCTCTTCCTCTGAGCCTCCCTACCCCCAGTGTCAGTGCATGTCCTCGTGTTCTTCTACATCTCTTTCTCTGAGCCTCCCTCCCCCCAGTGTCAGGGCATGTCCTCGTGTTCTTGTACATCTATTCCTCTGAGCTTCCTTCCCCCCAGTGTCAGTGCATGTCCATGTGTTCTTGTACAACTCTACCTCTGAGCCTCCTTACCGCCAGTGTCAGTGCATGTCCTCGTGTTCTTATACATCTCTTCCTCTGAGCTTCCTTCCCCCCAGTGTCAGTGCATGTCAGTGTGTTCTTGTACATCTCCTTCCTCTGAGCTTCCATCCCCCCAGTGTCAGTGCATGTCCTCGTGTTCTTGTACATCTCTTGCTCTGAGCCTCCCGCCCCCAGTGTCAGTGCATGTCCTCGTGTTCTTGTACTTCTCTTCCTCTGATCCACCCTCCCCCCATTGTCAGTGCATGTCCTCGTGTTCTTATACATGTCTTCCTCTGAGCCTCCCACTCCCAGTGTCAGTGCATGTCCTCGTGTTCTTGTACATCTCTTCTATTGAGCCTCCTCCCCCAGTGTCAGTGCATGTCCTTGTGTTCTTGAACATCTCCTGCTCTGGTCCTCCCTCCCCCCACTGTCAGTGCATGTCCTTGTGTTCTTGTACATCTCTTCCTCTGAGCCTCCCACCCCCAGTGTCAGTGCATGTCCTCGTGTTCTTGTACATCTCTTCCTCTGAGCCCCCTCCCCCCAGTGTCAGTGCATGTCCTCGTGTTCTTGTACATCTCTTCCTCTGAGCCTCCTGCCCCCAGTGTCAGTGCATTTCCTTGTGTTCTTGTACATCACTTCCTATGAGACTCCCTCCCCCCAGTATCAGTGCATGTCCTTTTGATCTTGTACATCTCTTCCTCTGAGCCTCCCGCCCCCAGTGTCAGTGCATGTCCTCGTGTTCTTGTACATCTCTTCCTCTGAGCCTCCTGCCCCCAGTGTCAGTGCATGTCCTCGTGTTCTTGTACATCTCTTCCTCTGAGCCTCCCTCCCCCCAGTGTCAGTGCATGTCCTCGTGTTCTTGTACATCTCTTCCTCTGAGCCTCCCTCCCTCCCCCCAGTGTCAGTGCATGAACACGTGTTCTTGTACATCTCTTCCTCTGAGCTTCCTTCCCCCCATTGTCAGTGCATATCCACGTGTTCTTGTACATCTCTTCCTCTGAGCCTCCCTCCCCCCAGTGTCAGTGCATGTCCACGTTTTCTTGTACATCTCATCCTCTGAGCTTCCATCCCCCATTGTCAGTGCATGTCCTTGTGTTCTTGTACATCTTTTCTTCTGAGCCTCCCACCCCCAGTGTCAGAGTATGTCCTCGTGTTCTTGTACATCTCTTCCTCTGAGCTTCCCTCCCCCCAGTGTCAGTGAATGTCCTCGAGTTCTTGTACATCTCTTCCTCTGAGCCTCCTCCTTCCAGTGTCAGTGCAGGTTCTCGTGTTCTTGTACATCTCTTCCTCTGAGCCTCCCACCCCCAGTGTCAGTGAATGTCCTCGTGTTCTTGTACATCTCTTCCTCTGAGCCTCTCTCCCCCCAGTGTCAGTGCATTAACACGTTTTCTTGTACATCTCTTCCTCTGAGCTTCCATCCCCCCATTGTCATTGCATATCCATGTGTTCTTGTACATCTCTTCCTCTGAGCCTCCCTCCCCCCAGTGTCAGTGCATGACCACGTTTTCTTGTACATCTCTTCCACAGAGCTTCCTTCCCCCCATTGTCAGTGCATGTCCACGTGTTCTTGTACATCTCTTCCTCTGAGCCTCCTCCCCCCAGTGTCATTGCATGTCCTCGTGTTCTTGTACATCTCTTCCTCTGAACCTCCCTTCCCCAGAGTCAGTGCATGTCCTCGTGTTATTGTACATCTCTTCCTCTGAGCCTCCTCCCCCCAGTGTCAGTGCATGTCCTCATTTCCTTGTACATCTCTACCTCTGAGCCTCCTCCCTCCAGTGTCAGTGCATGTCCTCGTGTTCTTGTACATCTCTTCCACAGAGCTTCCTTCCCCCTATTGTCAGTGCATGAACACGTGTTCTTGTACATCTCTTCCACTGAGCTTCCATCCCCCATTTGTCAGTGCATATCCACGTGTTCTTGTACATCTCTTCCTCTGAGCCTCCCTCCCCCCAGTGTCAGTGCATGACCACGTTTTCTTGTACATCTCTTCCACAGAGCTTCATTCCCCCATTGTCAGTGCATGTCCACGTGTTCTTGTACATCTCTTCCTCTGAGCCTCCTCCCCCCAGTGTCATTGCATGTCCTCGTGTTCTTGTACATCTCTTCCTCTGAACCTCCCTCCCCCAGGGTCAGTGCATGTCCTCGTGTTATTGTACATCTCTTCCTCTGAGCCTCCTCCCCCCAGAGTCAGTGCATGTCCTCGTTTCCTTGTACATCTCTACCTCTGAGCCTCCTCCCTCCAGTGTCAGTCCATGTCCTCATGTTCTTGTACATTTCTTCCACAGAGCTTCCTTCCCCCCATTGTCAGTGCATGTCCAAGTGTTCTTGTACATCTCTTACTCTGAGCTTCCCTCCCCTCAGTGTCAGTGCATGTCCTCGTGTTCTTGTACATCTCTTCCTCTGAGCCTCCCGCCCTCAGTGTCATTGCATGTCCTCGAGTTCTTCTACATCTCTTCCTCTGAGCCTCCCGCCCCCAGTGTCAGTGCATGTCCTCGTGTTCTTGTACATCTCTTCCTCTGAGCCTCCCTCCCCCCCAGTGTCAGTGCATGTCCTCGTGTTCTTGTACATCTCTTCCTCTGAGCCTCCCTACCCCCAGTGTCAGTGCATGTCCTCGTGTTCTTCTACATCTCTTTCTCTGAGCCTCCCTCCCCCCAGTGTCAGTGCATGTCCTCGTGTTCTTGTACATCTCTTCCTCTGAGCTTCCTTCCCCCCAGTGTCAGTGCATGTCCATGTGTTCTTGTACAACTCTTCCTCTGAGCCTCCTTACCCCCAGTGTCAGTGCATGTCCTCGTGTTCTTATACATCTCTTCCTCTGAGCTTCCTTCCCCCCAGTGTCAATGCATGTCCATGTGTTCTTGTACATCTCCTTCCTCTGAGCTTCCTTCCCCCCAGTGTCAGTGCATGTCCTCGTGTTCTTGTACATCTCTTGCTCTGAGCCTCCCGCCCCCAGTGTCAGTGCATGTCCTCGTGTTCTTGTACTTCTCTTCCTCTGATCCTCCCTCCCCCCATTGTCAGTGCATGTCCTCATGTTCTTATACATGTCTTCCTCTGAGCCTCCCACTCCCAGTGTCAGTGCATGTCCTCGTGTTCTTGTACATCTCTTCTTCTGAGCCTCCTCCCCCAGTGTCAGTGCATGTCCTTGTGTTCTTGAACATCTCCTGCTCTGTTCCTCCCTCTCCCCACTGTCAGTGCATGTCCTTGTGTTCTTGTACATCTCTTCCTCTGAGCCTCCCACCCCCAGTGTCAGTGCATGTCCTTGTGTTCTTGTACATCTCTTCCTCTGAGCCCCCTCCCCCCAGTGTCAGTGCATGTCCTCGTGTTCTTGTACATTTCTTCCTCTGAGCCTCCCGCCCCCAGTGTCAGTGCATGTCCTTGTGTTCTTGTACATCACTTCCTATGAGCCTCCCTCCCCCCAGTATCAGTGCATGTCCTTGTGTTCTTGTACATCTCTTCTTCTGAGCCTCCCACCCCCAGTGTCAGAGTATGTCCTCGTGTTCTTGTACATCTCTTCCTCTGAGCTTCCCTCCCCCCAGTGTCAGTGAATGTACTCGAGTTCTTGTACATCTCTTCCTCTGAGCCTCCTCCTTCCAGTGTTAGTGCAGGTTCTCGTGTTCTTGTACATTTCTTCCTCTGAGCCTCCCACCCCCAGTGTCAGTGAATGTCCTCGAGTTCTTGTACATTTCTTCCTCTGAGCCTCTCTCCCCCCAGTGTCAGTGCATTAACACGTGTTCTTGTTCATCTCTTCCTCTGAGCTTCCATCCCCCCATTGTCAGTGCATATCCATGTGTTCTTGTACATCTCTTCCTCTGAGCCTCCCTCCCCCCAGTGTCAGTGCATGACCACATTTTCTTGTACATCTCTTCCACAGAGCTTCCATCCCCCCATTGTCAGTGCATGTCCACGTGTTCTTGTACATCTCTTCCTCTGAGCCTCCTCCCCCCAGTGTCATTGCATGTCCTCGTGTTCTTGTACATCTCTTCCTCTGAACCTCCCTTCCCCAGAGTCAGTGCATGTCTTCATGTTATTGTACATCTCTTCCTCTGAGCCTCCTCCCCCCAGTGTCAGTGCATGTCCTCGTTTCCTTGTACATCTCTACCTCTGAGCCTCCTCCCTCCAGTGTCAGTGCATGTCCTCGTGTTCTTGTACATCTCTTCCACAGAGCTTCCATCCCCCCATTGTCAGTGCATGTCCACGTGTTCTTGTACATCTCTTACTCTGAGCTTCCCTCCCCTCAGTGTCATTGCATGTCCTCGTGTTCTTGTACATCTCTTCCTCTGAGCCTCCCGCCCAAAGTGTCATTGCATGTACTCGAGTTCTTCTACATCTCTTCCTCTGAGCCTCCCGCCCCCAGTGTCAGTGCATGTCCTCGTGTTCTTGTACATCTCTTCCTCTGAGCCTCCCTCCCCCCAGTGTCAGTGCATGTCCTCGTGTTCTTGTACATCTCTTCCTCTGAGCCTCCCTACCCCCAGTGTCAGTGCATGTCCTCGTGTTCTTCTACATCTCTTTCTCTGAGCCTCCCTCCCCCCAGTGTCAGTGCATGTCCTCGTGTTCTTGTACATCTCTTCCTCTGAGATTCCTTCCCCCCAGTGTCAGTGCATGTCCACGTGTTCTTGTACAACTCTTCCTCTGAGCTTCCTTCCCCCTCAGTGTCAGTGCATGTCCTCGTGTTCTTGTACATCTCTACCTCTGAGCCTCCTTATCCCCAGTGTCAGTGCATGACCTCGTGTTCTTATACATCTCTTCCTCTGAGCTTCCTTCCCCCATTGTCAGTGCATGTCCTTGAGTTCTTGTACATCTCTTCCTCTGAGCTTCCTTCCCCCCAGTGTCAGTGCATGTCCGTGTGTTCTTGTACATCTCCTTCCTCTGAGCTTCCTTCCCCCCAGTGTCAGTGCATGTCCTCGTGTTCTTGTACATCTCTTCTTCTGAGCCTCCCGCCCCCAGTGTCAGTGCATGTCCTCGTGTTCTTGTACTTCTCTTCCTCTGATCCTCCCTCCCCCATTGTCAGTGCATGTCCTCGTGTTCTTATACATGTCTTCCTCTGAGCCTCCCACCCCCAGTGTCAGTGCATGTCCTGGTGTTCTTGTACATCTCTTCTTCTGAGCCTCCTCCCCCAGTGTCAGTGCATGTCCTTGTGTTCTTGTACATCTCCTGCTCTGGTCCTCCCTCCCCTGCTGTCAGTGCATGTCCTCGTGTTCTTGTACATCTCTTCCTCTGAGCCTCCCACCCCCAGTGTCAGTGCATGTCCTCGTGTTCTTGTACATCTCTTCCTCTGAGCCCCCTCCCCCCAGTGTCAGTGCATGTCCTCGTGTTCTTGTACATCTCTTCCTCTGAGCCTCCCACCCCCAGTGTCAGTGCATGTCCTTGTGTTCTTGTACATCACTTCCTATGAGCCTCCCTCCCACCAGTATCAGTGCTTGTCCTTGTGTTCTTGTACATCTCTTCCTCCGAGCCTCCCGCCCCCAGTGTCAGTGCATGTCCTCGTGTTCTTGTACATCTCTTCCTCTGAGCCTCCTGCCCCCAGTATCAGTGGATGTCCTCGTGTTCTTGTACATCTCTTCCTCTGAGCCTCCCTCCGCCCAGTGTCAGTGCATGTCCTCGTGTTCTTGTACATCTCTTCCTCTGAGCCTCCCTCCCCCCAGTGTCAGTGCATGAACACGCGTTCTTGTACATTTCTTCCTCTGAGCTTCCTTCCCCCCATTGTCAGTGCATATCCACGTGTTCTTGTACATCTCTTCCTCTGAGCCTCCCTCCCCCCAGTGTCAGTGCATATCGACGTTTTCTTGTACATCTCATCCTCTGAGCTTCCATCCCCCATTGTCAGTGCATGTCCTTGTGTTCTTGTACATCTCTTCTTCAGAGCCTCCCACCCCCTGTGTCAGTGCATGTCTTCGTGTTCTTGTACATCTCTTCCTCTGAGCTTTCTTCCCCCCAGTGTCAGTGCATGTCCTCAAGTTCTTGTACATCTCTTCCTCTGAGCCTCCTCCTTCCCGTGTCAGTGCAGGTCCTCGTGTTCTTGTACATCTCTTCCTCTGAGCCTCCCGCCCCCAGTGTCAGCGCTAGTCCTCGTGTTCTTGTACATCACTTCCTCTGAGCCTTTTTCCCCCCAGTGTCAGTGCATGAACACGTGTTCTTGTACATCTCTTCCTCTGAGCTTCCTTCCCCCCTTTGTCAGTGCTTATCCACGTGTTCTTGTACATCTCTTCCTCTGAGCCTCCCTCCCCCCAGTGTCAGTGCATGACCACGTTTTCTAGTACATCTCTTCCACAGAGCTTCCTTCCCCCCATTGTCAGTGCATGTCCACATGTTCTTGTACATCTCTTCCTGTGAGCTTCCACCCCCCAGTGTCATTGCATGTCCTCGTGTTCTTGTACATCTCTTCCTCTGAACCTCCCTCTATCAGGGTCAGTGCATGTCCTTGTGTTATTGTACATCTCTTCCTCTGAGCCTCCTCCCCCCAGTGTCAGTGCATGTCCTCATTTCCTTGTACATCTCTACCTCTGAGCCTCCTCCCTCCAGTGTCAGTGCATGTCCTCGTCTTCTTGTACATCTCTTCCACAGAGCTTCCTTCCCCCCATTTACAGTGCATGTCCTCGTGTTCTTGTACATCTCTTCCTCTGAGCTTCCTTCCCCCCAGTGTCAGTGCATGTCCACGTGTTCTTGTACATCTCTTCCTCTGAGCTTCCTTCCCCCTCAGTATCAGTGCATGTCCACATGTTCTTGTACATCTCTTCCTGTGAGCCTCCACCCCCCAGTGTCATTGCATGTCCTCGTGTTCTTGTACATCTCTTCCTCTGAACCTCCCTCTATCAGGGTCAGTGCATGTCCTCGTGTTATTGTACATCTCTTCCTCTGAGCCTCCTCCCGCCAGTGTCAGTGCATGTCCTCATTTCCTTGTACATCTCTACCTCTGAGCCTCCTCCCTCCAGTGTCAGTGCATGTCCTCGTGTTCTTGTACATCTCTTCCACAGAGCTTCCCTCCCCCTCAGTGTCAGAGCATGTCCTCGTGTTCTTGTACATCTCTACCTCTGAGCCTCCTTACCCCCAGTGCCAGTGCATGTCCTCGTGTTCTTATACATCTCTTCCTATGAGCTTCCTTCCCCAATTGTCAGTGCATGTCCTCATGTTCTTGTACATCTCTTCCTCTGAGCTTCCTTCCCCCAAGTGTCAGTGCATGTCCTCGTGTTCTTGTACATCTCTTCCTCTGAGCTTCCTTCCCCCCAGTGTCAGTGCTTGTCCTCGTGTTCTTGTACATCTCTTCCACTGAGCCTCCCTCCCCCCAGTGTCAGTGCATGTCCTCATGTTCTTGTACTTCTCTTCCTCTGATCCTCCCTCCCCCATTGTCAGTGCATGTCCTCGTGTTCTTATACATGTCTTCCTCTGAGCCTCCCACCCCCAGTGTCAGTGCATGTCCTCGTGTTCTTGTACATCTCTTCTTCTGAGCCTCCTCCCAAAGTGTCAGTGCATGTCCTTGTGTTCTTGTACATCTCCTGCTCTGGTCCTCCCTCCCCCCGCTGTCAGTGCATGTCCTCGTGTTCTTGTACATCTCTTCCTCTGAGCCTCCCACCCTCAGTGTCAGTGCATGTCCTCGTGTTCTTGTACATCTCTTCCTCTGAGCCCCCTCCCCCCAGTGTCAGTGCATGTCCTCGTGTTCTTGTACATCTCTTCCTCTGAGCCTCCCGCCCCCAGTGTCAGTGCATGTCCTTGTGTTCTTGTACATCACTTCCTATGAGCCTCCCTCCCCCCAGTGTCAGTGCATGTCCTCGTGTTCTTGAACATCTCTTCCTCTGAGCCTCCTGCCCCCAGTGTCAGTGGATGTCCTCGTGTTCTTGTACATCTCTTCCTCTGAGCCTCTCTCCCCCCAGTGTCAGTGCATGAACACGTGTTCTTGTATATCTCTTCCACTGAGCTTCCATCCCCCCATTGTCAGTGCATATCCACGTGTTATTGTACATCTCTTCCTCTGAGCCTCCCTCCCCCCAGTGTCAGTGCATGACAACGTTTTCTTGTACATCTCTTCCACAGAGCTTCCTTCCCCCATTGTCAGTGCATGTCCATGTGTTCTTGTACATCTCTTCCTCTGAGCCTCCTCCCCCCAGTGTCATTGCATGTCCTCGTGTTATTGTACATCTCTTCCTCTGAACCTCCCTCCCCCAGGGTCAGTGCATGTCCTCGTGTTATTGTACATCTCTTCCTCTGAGCCTCCTCCCCCCAGTGTCAGTGCATGTCCTCGTTTCCTTGTACATCTCTACCTCTGAGCCTCCTCCCTCCAGTGTCAGTGCATGTCCTCATGTTCTTGTACATTTCTTCCACAGAGCTTCCTTCCCCCCATTGTCAGTGCATGTCCACGTGTTCTTGTACATCTCTTACTCTGAGCTTCCCTCCCCTCAGTGTCAGTGCATGTCCTCGTGTTCTTGTACATCTCGTCCTCTGAGCCTCCCGCCCCCAGTGTCATTGCATGTCCTCGAGTTCTTCTACATCTCTTCCTCTGAGCCTCCCGCCCCCAGTGTCAGTGCATGTCCTCGTGTTCTTGTACATCTCTTCCTCTGAGCCTCCCTCCCCCCAGTGTCAGTGCATGTCCTCGTGTTCTTGTACATCTCTTCCTCTGAGCCTCCCTACCCCCAGTGTCAGTGCATGTCCTCGTGTTCTTCTACATCTCTTTCTCTGAGCCTCCCTCCCCCCAGTGTCAGTGCATGTCCTCGTGTTCTTGTACATCTCTTCCTCTGAGCTTCCTTCCCCCCAGTGTCAGTGCATGTCCATGTGTTCTTGTACAACTCTACCTCTGAGCCTCCTTACCCCCAGTGTCAGTGCATGTCCATGTGTTCTTATACATCTCTTCCTCTGAGCTTCCTTCCCCCCAGTGTCAGTGCATGTCCGTGTGTTCTTGTACATCTCCTTCCTCTGAGCTTCCTTCCCCCCAGTGTCAGTGCATGTCCTCATGTTCTTGTACATCTCTTGCTCTGAGCCTCCCGCCCCCAGTGTCAGTGCATGTCCTCGTGTTCTTGTACTTCTCTTCCTCTGATCCTCCCTCCCCCCATTGTCAGTGCATGTCCTCGTGTTCTTATACATGTCTTCCTCTGAGCCTCCCATCCCCAGTGTCAGTGCATGTCCTCGTGTTCTTGTACATCTCTTCTTCTGAGCCTCCTCCCCCAGTGTCAGTGCATGTCCTTGTGTTCTTGTACATCTCCTGCTCTGGTCCTCCCTCCCCCCGCTGTCAGTGCATGTCCTCGTGTTCTTGTACATCTCTTCCTCTGAGCCTCCCACCCCCAGTGTCAGTGCATGTCCTCGTGTTCTTGTACATCTCTTCCTCTGAGCCCCCTTCCCCCAGTGTCAGTGCATGTCCTCGTGTTCTTGTTCATCTCTTCCTCTGAGCCTCCCACCCCCAGTGTCAGTGCATGTCCTTGTGTTCTTGTACATCACTTCCTATGAGCCTCCCTCCCCCCAGTATCAGTGCTTGTCCTTGTGTTCTTGTACATCTCTTCCTCTGAGCCCCCTCCCCCCAGTGTCAGTGCATGAACACGCGTTCTTGTACATTTCTTCCTCTGAGCTTCCTTCCCCCCATTGTCAGTGCATATCCACGTGTTCTTGTACATCTCTTCCTCTGAGCCTCCCTTCCCCCAGTGTCAGTGCATATCCACATTTTCTTGTACATCTCACCCTCTGAGCTTCCATCCCCCATTGTCAGTGCATGTCCTTGTGTTCTTGTACATCTCTTCTTCAGAGCCTCCCACCCCCTGTGTCAGTGCATGTCTTCGTGTTCTTGTACATCTCTTCCTCTGAGCTTTCTTCCCCCCAGTGTCAGTGCATGTCCTCAAGTTCTTGTACATCTCTTCCTCTGAGCCTCCTCCTTCCCGTGTCAGTGCAGGTCCTCGTGTTCTTGTACATCTCTTCCTCTGAGCCTCCCGCCCCCAGTGTCAGCGCTAGTCCTTGTGTTCTTGTACATCACTTCCTCTGAGCCTTTTTCCCCCCAGTGTCAGTGCATGAACACGTGTTCTTGTACATCTCTTCCTCTGAGCTTCCATCCCCCCATTGTCAGTGCATATCCACGTGTTCTTGTACATCTCTTCCTCTGAGCCTCCCTCCCCCCAGTGTCAGTGCATGACCACGTTTTCTTGTACATCTCTTCCACAGAGCTTCCTTCCCCCCATTGTCAGTGCATGTCCACATGTTCTTGTACATCTCTTCCTGTGAGCTTCCACCCCCCAGTGTCATTGCATGTCCTCGTGTTCTTGTACATCTCTTCCTCTGAACCTCCCTCTATCAGGGTCAGTGCATGTCCTTGTGTTATTGTACATCTCTTCCTCTGAGCCTCCTCCCCCCAGTGTCAGTGCATGTCCTCATTTCCTTGTACATCTCTACCTCTGAGCCTCCTCCCTCCAGTGTCAGTGCATGTCCTCGTCTTCTTGTACATCTCTTCCACAGAGCTTCCTTCCCCCCATTGACAGTGCATGTCCTCGTGTTCTTGTACATCTCTTCCTCTGAGCTTCCTTCCCCCCAGTGTCAGTGCATGTCCACGTGTTCTTGTACATCTCTTCCTCTGAGCTTCCTTCCCCCTCAGTATCAGTGCATGTCCACATGTTCTTGTACATCTCTTCCTGTGAGCCTCCACCCCCCAGTGTCATTGCATGTCCTCGTGTTCTTGTACATCTCTTCCTCTGAACCTCCCTCTATCAGTGTCAGTGCATGTCCTCGTGTTATTGTACATCTCTTCCTCTGAGCCTCCTCCCGCCAGTGTCAGTGCATGTCCTCATTTCCTTGTACATCTCTACCTCTGAGCCTCCTCCCTCCAGTGTCAGTGCATGTCCTCGTGTTCTTGTACATCTCTTCCACAGAGCTTCCCTCCCCCTCAGTGTCAGTGCATGTCCTCGTGTTCTTGTACATCTCTACCTCTGAGCCTCCTTACCCCCAGTGCCAGTGCATGTCCTCGTGTTCTTATACATCTCTTCCTATGAGCTTCCTTCCCCAATTGTCAGTGCATGTCCTCGTGTTCTTGTACATCTCTTCCTCTGAGCTTCCTTCCCCCAAGTGTCAGTGCATGTCCTCGTGTTCTTGTACATCTCTTCCTCTGAGCTTCCTTCCCCCCAGTGTCAGTGCATGTCCTCGTGTTCTTGTACATCTCTTCCACTGAGCCTCCCTCCCCCCAGTGTCAGTGCATGTCCTCATGTTCTTGTACTTCTCTTCCTCTGATCCTCCCTCCCCCATTGTCAGTGCATGTCCTTGTGTTCATATACATGTCTTCCTCTGAGCCTCCCACCCCCAGTGTCAGTGCATGTCCTCGTGTTCTTGTACATCTCTTCTTCTGAGCCTCCTCCCAAAGTGTCAGTGTATGTCCTTGTGTTCTTGTACATCTCCTGCTCTGGTCCTCCCTCCCCCCGCTGTCAGTGCATGTCCTCGTGTTCTTGTACATCTCTTCCTCTGAGCCTCCCACCCTCAGTGTCAGTGCATGTCCTCGTGTTCTTGTACATCTCTTCCTCTGAGCCCCCTCCCCCCAGTGTCAGTGCATGTCCTCGTGTTCTTGTACATCTCTTCCTCTGAGCCTCCCGCCCCCAGTGTCAGTGCATGTCCTTGTGTTCTTGTACATCACTTCCTATGAGCCTCCCTCCCCCCAGTGTCAGTGCATGTCCTCGTGTTCTTGAACATCTCTTCCTCTGAGCCTCCTGCCCCCAGTGTCAGTGGATGTCCTCGTGTTCTTGTACATCTCTTCCTCTGAGCCTCTCTCCCCCCAGTGTCAGTGCATGAACACGTGTTCTTGTACATCTCTTCCACTGAGCTTCCATCCCCCCATTGTCAGTGCATATCCACGTGTTATTGTACATCTCTTCCTCTGAGCCTCCCTCCCCCCAGTGTCAGTGCATGACAACGTTTTCTTGTACATCTCTTCCACAGAGCTTCCTTCCCCCATTGTCAGTGCATGTCCATGTGTTCTTGTACATCTCTTCCTCTGAGCCTCCTCCCCCCAGTGTCATTGCATGTCCTCGTGTTATTGTACATCTCTTCCTCTGAACCTCCCTCCCCCAGGGTCAGTGCATGTCCTCGTGTTATTGTACATCTCTTCCTCTGAGCCTCCTCCCCCCAGTGTCAGTGCATGTCCTCGTTTCCTTGTACATCTCTACCTCTGAGCCTCCTCCCTCCAGTGTCAGTGCATGTCCTCATGTTCTTGTACATTTCTTCCACAGAGCTTCCTTCCCCCCATTGTCAGTGCATGTCCACGTGTTCTTGTACATCTCTTACTCTGAGCTTCCCTCCCCTCAGTGTCAGTGCATGTCCTCGTGTTCTTGTACATCTCGTCCTCTGAGCCTCCCGCCCCCAGTGTCATTGCATGTCCTCGAGTTCTTCTACATCTCTTCCTCTGAGCCTCCCGCCCCCAGTGTCAGTGCATGTCCTCGTGTTCTTGTACATCTCTTCCTCTGAGCCTCCCTCCCCCCAGTGTCAGTGCATGTCCTCGTGTTCTTGTACATCTCTTCCTCTGAGCCTCCCTACCCCCAGTGTCAGTGCATGTCCTCATGTTCTTCTACATCTCTTTCTCTGAGCCTCCCTCCCCCCAGTGTCAGTGCATGTCCTCGTGTTCTTGTACATCTCTTCCTCTGAGCTTCCTTCCCCCCAGTGTCAGTGCATGTCCATGTGTTCTTGTACAACTCTACCTCTGAGCCTCCTTACCCCCAGTGTCAGTGCATGTCCTCGTGTTCTTATACATCTCTTCCTCTGAGCTTCCTTCCCCCCAGTGTCAGTGCATGTCCGTGTGTTCTTGTACATCTCCTTCCTCTGAGCTTCCTTCCCCCAAGTGTCAGTGCATGTCCTCATGTTCTTGTACATCTCTTGCTCTGAGCCTCCCGCCCCCAGTGTCAGTGCATGTCCTCGTGTTCTTGTACTTCTCTTCCTCTGATCCTCCCTCCCCCCATTGTCAGTGCATGTCCTCGTGTTCTTATACATGTCTTCCTCTGAGCCTCCCATCCCCAGTGTCAGTGCATGTCCTCGTGTTCTTGTACATCTCTTCTTCTGAGCCTCCTCCCCCAGTGTCAGTGCATGTCCTTGTGTTCTTGTACATCTCCTGCTCTGGTCCTCCCTCCCCCCGCTGTCAGTGCATGTCCTCGTGTTCTTGTACATCTCTTCCTCTGAGCCTCCCACCCCCAGTGTCAGTGCATGTCCTCGTGTTCTTGTACATCTCTTCCTCTGAGCCCCCTCCCCCCAGTGTCAGTGCATGTCCTCGTGTTCTTGTACATCACTTCCTATGAGCCTCCCTCCCCCCAGTATCAGTGCTTGTCCTTGTGTTCTTGTACATCTCTTCCTCTGAGCCCCCTCCCCCCAGTGTCAGTGCATGTCCTCGTGTTCTTGTACATCTCTTCCTCTGAGCCTCCCGCCCCCAGTGTCAGTGCATGTCCTTGTGTTCTTGTACATCTCTTCCACTGAGCTTCCCTCCCCCCAGTGTCAGTGAATGTCCTCGAGTTCTTGTACATCTCTTCCTCTGAGCCTCCTCCTTCCAGTGTCAGTGCAGGTACTCGTGTTCTTGTACATCTCTTCCGCTGAGCCTCCCACCCCCAGTGTCAGTGAATGTCCTCGTGTTCTTGTTCATCTCTTCCTCTGAGCCTCTCTCCCCCCAGTGTCAGTGCATGAACACGTGTTCTTGTACATCTCTTCCTCTGAGCTTCCATCCCCCCATTGTCAGTGCATGTCCTCATTTCCTTGTACATCTCTACCTCTGAGCCTCCTCCCTCCAGTGTCAGTGCATGTCCTCGTCTTCTTGTACATCTCTTCCACAGAGCTTCCTTCCCCCCATTGACAGTGCATGTCCTCGTGTTCTTGTACATCTCTTCCTCTGAGCTTCCTTCCCCCCAGTGTCAGTGCATGTCCACGTGTTCTTGTACATCTCTTTCTCTGAGCTTCCTTCCCCCTCAGTATCAGTGCATGTCCACATGTTCTTGTACATCTCTTCCTGTGAGCCTCCACCCCCCAGTGTCATTGCATGTCCTCGTGTTCTTGTACATCTCTTCCTCTGAACCTCCCTCTATCAGGGTCAGTGCATGTCCTCGTGTTATTGTACATCTCTTCCTCTGAGCCTCCTCCCGCCAGTGTCAGTGCATGTCCTCATTTCCTTGTACATCTCTACCTCTGAGCCTCCTCCCTCCAGTGTCAGTGCATGTCCTCGTGTTCTTGTACATCTCTTCCACAGAGCTTCCCTCCCCCTCAGTGTCAGTGCATGTCCTCGTGTTCTTGTACATCTCTACCTCTGAGCCTCCTTACCCCCAGTGCCAGTGCATGTCCTCGTGTTCTTATACATCTCTTCCTATGAGCTTCCTTCCCCAATTGTCAGTGCATGTCCTCGTGTTCTTGTACATCTCTTCCTCTGAGCTTCCTTCCCCCCAGTGTCAGTGCATGTCCTCGTGTTCTTGTACATCTCTTCCTCTGAGCTTCCTTCCCCCCAGTGTCAGTGCATGTCCTCGTGTTCTTGTACATCTCTTCCTCTGAGCCTCCCTCCCCCCAGTGTCAGTGCATGTCCTCGTGTTCTTGTACTTCTCTTCCTCTGATCCTCCCTCCCCCATTGTCAGTGCATGTCCTCGTGTTCTTATACATGTCTTCCTCTGAGCCTCCCACCCCCAGTGTCAGTGCATGTCCTCGTGTTCTTGTACATCTCTTCTTCTGAGCCTCCTCCCAAAGTGTCAGTGCATGTCCTTGTGTTCTTGTACATCTCCTGCTCTGGTCCTCCCTCCCCCCGCTGTCAGTGCATGTCCTCGTGTTCTTGTACATCTCTTCCTCTGAGCCTCCCACCCTCAGTGTCAGTGCATGTCCTCGTGTTCTTGTACATCTCTTCCTCTGAGCCCCCTCCCCCCAGTGTCAGTGCATGTCCTCGTGTTCTTGTACATCTCTTCCTCTGAGCCTCCCGCCCCCAGTGTCAGTGCATGTCCTTGTGTTCTTGTACATCACTTCCTATGAGCCTCCCTCCCCCCAGTGTCAGTGCATGTCCTCGTGTTCTTGAACATCTCTTCCTCTGAGCCTCCTGCCCCCAGTGTCAGTGGATGTCCTCGTGTTCTTGTACATCTCTTCCTCTGAGCCTCTCTCCCCCCAGTGTCAGTGCATGAACACGTGTTCTTGTACATCTCTTCCACTGAGCTTCCATCCCCCCATTGTCAGTGCATATCCACGTGTTATTGTACATCTCTTCCTCTGAGCCTCCCTCCCCCCAGTGTCAGTGCATGACAACGTTTTCTTGTACATCTCTTCCACAGAGCTTCCTTCCCCCATTGTCAGTGCATGTCCATGTGTTCTTGTACATCTCTTCCTCTGAGCCTCCTCCCCCCAGTGTCATTGCATGTCCTCGTGTTATTGTACATCTCTTCCTCTGAACCTCCCTCCCCCAGGGTCAGTGCATGTCCTCGTGTTATTGTACATCTCTTCCTCTGAGCCTCCTCCCCCCAGTGTCAGTGCATGTCCTCGTTTCCTTGTACATCTCTACCTCTGAGCCTCCTCCCTCCAGTGTCAGTGCATGTCCTCAAGTTCTTGTACATTTCTTCCACAGAGCTTCCTTCCCCCCATTGTCAGTGCATGTCTACGTGTTCTTGTACATCTCTTACTCTGAGCTTCCCTCCCCTCAGTGTCAGTGCATGTCCTCGTGTTCTTGTACATCTCGTCCTCTGAGCCTCCCGCCCCCAGAGTCATTGCATGTCCTCGAGTTCTTCTACATCTCTTCCTCTGAGCCTCCCGCCCCCAGTGTCAGTGCATGTCCTCGTGTTCTTGTACATCTCTTCCTCTGAGCCTCCCTCCCCCCAGTGTCAGTGCATGTCCTCGTGTTCTTGTACATCTCTTCCTCTGAGCCTCCCTACCCCCAGTGTCAGTGCATGTCCTCGTGTTCTTCTACATCTCTTTCTCTGAGCCTCCCTCCCCCCAGTGTCAGTGCATGTCCTCGTGTTCTTGTACATCTCTTCCTCTGAGCTTCCTTCCCCCCAGTGTCAGTGCATGTCCACGTGTTCTTGTACATCTCTTACTCTGAGCTTCCCTCCCCTCAGTGTCAGTGCATGTCCTCGTGTTCTTGTACATCTCGTCCTCTGAGCCTCCCGCCCCCAGTGTCATTGCATGTCCTCGAGTTCTTCTACATCTCTTCCTCTGAGCCTCCCGCCCCCAGTGTCAGTGCATGTCCTCGTGTTCTTGTACATCTCTTCCTCTGAGCCTCCCTCCCCCCAGTGTCAGTGCATGTCCTCGTGTTCTTGTACATCTCTTCCTCTGAGCCTCCCTACCCCCAGTGTCAGTGCATGTCCTCGTGTTCTTCTACATCTCTTTCTCTGAGCCTCCCTCCCCCCAGTGTCAGTGCATGTCCTCGTGTTCTTGTACATCTCTTCCTCTGAGCTTCCTTCCCCCCAGTGTCAGTGCATGTCCATGTGTTCTTGTACATCTCCTTCCTCTGAGCTTCCTTCCCCCCAGTGTCAGTGCATGTCCTCATGTTCTTGTACATCGCTTGCTCTGAGCCTCCCGCCCCCAGTGTCAGTGCATGTCCTCGTGTTCTTGTACTTCTCTTCCTCTGATCCTCCCTCCCCCCATTGTCAGTGCATGTCCTCGTGTTCTTATACATGTCTTCCTCTGAGCCTCCCACCCCCAGTGTCAGTGCATGTCCTCGTGTTCTTGTACATCTCTTCTTCTGAGCCTCCTCCCCCAGTGTCAGTGCATGTCCTTGTGTTCTTGTACATCTCCTGCTCTGGTCCTCCTCCCCCCGCTGTCAGTGCATGTCCTCGTGTTCTTGTACATCTCTTCCTCTGAGCCTCCCACCCCCAGTGTCAGTGCATGTCCTCGTGTTCTTGTACATCTCTTCCTCTGAGCCCCCTCCCCCCAGTGTCAGTGCATGTCCTCGTGTTCTTGTACATCTCTTCCTCTGAGCCTCCCGCCCCCAGTGTCAGTGCATGTCCTTGTGTTCTTGTACATCTCTTCCACTGAGCTTCCCTCCCCCCAGTGTCAGTGAATGTCCTCGAGTTCTTGTACATCTCTTCCTCTGAGCCTCCTCCTTCCAGTGTCAGTGCAGGTACTCGTGTTCTTGTACATCTCTTCCGCTGAGCCTCCCACCCCCAGTGTCAGTGAATGTCCTCGTGTTCTTGTTCATCTCTTCCTCTGAGCCTCTCTCCCCCCAGTGTCAGTGCATGAACACGTGTTCTTGTACATCTCTTCCTCTGAGCTTCCATCCCCCCATTGTCAGTGCATATCCATGTGTTCTTGTACATCTCTTCCTCTGAGCCTCCCTCCCCCCAGTGTCAGTGCATGACCACGTTTTCTTGTACATCTCTTCCACAGAGCTTCCTTCCCCCCATTGTCAGTGCATGTCCACGTGTTCTTGTACATCTCTTCCTCTGAGCCTCCTCCCCCCAGTGTCATTGCATGTCCTCGTGTTCTTGTACATCTCTTCCTCTGAACCTCCCTCCCCCAGGGTCAGTGCATGTCCTCGTGTTATTGTACATCACTTCCTCTGAGCCTCCTCCCCCCAGTGTCAGTGCATGTCCTCGTTTCCTTGTACATCTCTACCTCTGAGCCTCCTCCCTCTAGTGTCAGTGCATGTCCTCGTGTTCTTGTACATCTCTTCCACAGAGCTTCCTTCCCCCCATTGTCAGTGCATGTCCACGTGCTCTTGTACATCTCTTACTCTGAGCTTCCCTCCCGTCAGTGTCAGTGCCTGTCCTCGTGTTCTTGTACATCTCTTCCTCTGAGCCTCCCGCCCAAAGTGTCATTGCATGTCCTCGAGTTCTTCTACATCTCTTCCTCTGAGCCTCCCGCCCCCAGTGTCAGTGCATGTCCTCGTGTTCTTGTACATCTCTTCCTCTGAGCCTCACTACCCCCAGTGTCAGTGCATGTCCTCGTGTTCTTCTACATCTCTTTCTCTGAGCCTCCCTCCCCCCAGTGTCAGTGCATGTCCTCGTGTTCTTGTACATGTCTTCCTCTGAGCTTCCTTCCCCCCAGTGTCAGTGCATGTCCACATGTTCTTGTACAACTCTTCCTCTGAGCTTCCTTCCCCCTCAGTGTCAGTGCATGTCCTCGTGTTCTTGTACATCTCTACCTCTGAGCCTCCTTACCCCCAGTGTCAGTGCATGTCCTCGTGTTCTTAAACATCTCTTCCTCTGAGCTTCCTTCCCCCATTGTCAGTGCATGTCCTTGTGTTCTTGTACATCTCTTCCTCTGAGCTTCCTTCCCCCCAGTGTCAGTGCATGTCCGTGTGTTCTTGTACATCTCCTTCCTCTGAGCTTCCTTCCCCCCAGTGTCAGTGCATGTCCTCGTGTTCTTGTACATCTCTTCCTCTGAGCCTCCCGCCCCCAGTGTCAGTGCATGTCCTCATGTTCTTGTACTTCTCTTCCTCTGATCCTCCCTCCCCCCATTGTCAGTGCATGTCCTCGTGTTCTTATACATGTCTTCCTCTGAGCCTCCCACCCCCAGTGTCAGTGCATGTCCTCGTGTTCTTGTACATCTCTTCTTCTGAAACTCCTCCCCCAGTGTCAGTGCATGTCCTTGTGTTCTTGTACATCGCCTGCTCTGGTCCTCCCTCCCCCCACTGTCAGTGCATGTCCTCGTGTTCTTGTACATCTCTTCCTCTGAGCCTCCCACCCCCAGTGTCAGTGCATGTCCTCGTGTTCTTGTACATCTCTTCCTCTGAGCCCCCTCCCCCCAGTGTCAGTGCATGTCCTCGTTTTCCTGTACATCTCTTCCTCTGAGCCTCCCACCCCCAGTGTCAGTGCATGTCCTTGTGTTCTTGTACATCACTTCCTATGAGCCTCCCTCCCCCCAGTATCAGTGCATATCCTTGTGTACTTGTACATCTCTTCCTCCGAACCTCCCGCCCCCAGTGTCAGTGCATGTCCTCGTGTTCATGTACATCTTTTCCTCTGAGCCTCCTGCCCCCAGTGTCAGTGCATGTCCTCGTATTCTTGTACATCTCTTCCTCTGAGACTCCCTCCCGCCAGTGTCAGTGCATGTCCTCGTGTTTTTGTACATCTCTTCCTTTGAGCCTCCCTCCTCCCAGTGTCAGTGCATGAACATGTGTACTTGTACATCTCTTCCTCTGAGCTTCCTTCCCCCCATTGTCAGAGCATATCCACGTGTTCTTGTACATCTCTTCCTGTGAGCCTCCCTCCCCCCAGTGTCAATGCATGTCCACTTTTTCTTGTACATCTCTTCCTCAGAGCTTCCATCCCCCATTGTAAGTGCATGTCCTTGTGTTCTTGTACATCTCTTCTTCTGAGCCTCCCACCCCCAGTGTCAGAGTATGTCCTCGTGTTCTTGTACATCTCTTCCTCTGAGCTTCCCTCCCCCCAGTGTCAGTGAATGGCCTCAAGTTCTTGTACATCTCTTCCTCTGAGCCTCCTCCTTCCAGTCTCAGTGCAGGTCCTCGTGTTCTTGTACATCTCTTCCTCTGAGCCTCCCACCCCCAGTGTCAGTGCATGTCCTCGTGTTCTTGTACATCTCTTCCTCTGAGCCTCTCTCCCCCCAGTGTCAGTGCATGAACACATGTTCTTGTACATCTCTACCACTGAGCTTCCATCCCCCCATTGTCAGTGCATATCCACGTGTTATTGTACATCTCTTCCTCTGAGCCTCCCTCCCCCCAGTGTCAGTGCATGACCACGTTTTCTTGTACATCTCTTCCACAGAGCTTCCTTCCCCCATTGTCAGTGCATGTCCACGTGTTCTTGTACATCTCTTCCTCTGAGCCTCCTCCCCCCAGTGTCATTGCATGTCCTCGTGTTCTTGTACATCTCTTCCTCTGAACCTCCCTCCCCCAGGGTCAGTGCATGTCCTCGTGTTATTGTACATCTCTTCCTCTGAGCCTCCTCCCCCCAGTGTCAGTGCATGTCCTCGTTTCCTTGTACATCTCTACCTCTGAGCCTCCTCCCTCCAGTGTCAGTGCATGTCCTCATGTTCTTGTACATTTCTTCCACAGAGCTTCCTTCCCCCCATTGTCAGTGCATGTCCACGTGTTCTTGTACATCTCTTACTCTGAGCTTCCCTCCCCTCAGTGTCAGTGCATGTCCTCGTGTTCTTGTACATCTCATCCTCTGAGCCTCCCGCCCCCAGTGTCATTGCATGTCCTCGAGTTCTTCTACATCTCTTCCTCTGAGCCTCCCGCCCCCAGTGTCAGTGCATGTCCTCGTGTTCTTGTACATCTCTTCCTCTGAGCCTCCCTCCCCCCAGTGTCAGTGCATGTCCTCGTGTTCTTGTACATCTCTTCCTCTGAGCCTCCCTACCCCCAGTGTCAGTGCATGTTCTCGTGTTCTTCTACATCTCTTTCTCTGAGCCTCCCTCCCCCCAGTGTCAGTGCATGTCCTCGTGTTCTTGTACATCTCTTTCTCTGAGCTTCCTTCCCCCCAGTGTCAGTGCATGTCCATGTGTTCTTGTACAACTCTACCTCTGAGCCTCCTTACCCCCAGTGTCAGTGCATGTCCTCATGTTCTTATACATCTCTTCCTCTGAGCTTCCTTCCCCCCAGTGTCAGTGCATGTCCGTTTGTTCTTGTACATCTCCTTCCTCTAAGCTTCCTTCCCACCAGTGTCAGTGCATGTCCTCGTGTTCTTGTACATCTCTTGCTCTGAGCCTTCTGCCCCCAGTGTCAGTGCATGTCCTCGTGTTCTTGTACTTCTCTTCCTCTGATCCTCCCTCCCCCCATTGTCAGTGCATGTCCTCGTGTTCTTATACATGTCTTCCTCTGAGCCTCCCACTCCCAGTGTTAGTGCATGTCCTCGTGTTCTTGTACATCTCTTCTTCTGAGCCTCCTCCCCCAGTGTCAGTGCATGTCCTTGTGTTCTTGAACATCTCCTGCTCTGGTCCTCCCTCCCCCCACTGTCAGTGCATGTCCTTGTATTCTTGTACATCTCTTCCTCTGAGCCTCCCACCCCCAGTGTCAGTGCATGTCCTCGTGTTCTTGTACATCTCTTCCTCTGAGCCCCCTCCCCCCAGTGTCAGTGCATGTCCTCGTGTTCTTGTACATCTCTTCCTCTGAGCCTCCTGCCCCCAGTGTCAGTGCATGTCCTTGTGTTCTTGTACATCACTTCCTATGAGCCTCCCTCCCCCCAGTATCAGTGCATGTCCTTTTGTTCTTGTACATCTCTTCCTCTGAGCCTCCCGCCCCCAGTGTTAGTGCATGTCCTCGTGTTCTTGTACATCTCTTCCTCTGATCCTCCTACCCCCAGTGTCAGTGCATGTCCTCATGTTCTTGTACATCTCTTCCTCTGAGCCTCCCACCCCCAGTGTCAGTGCATGTCCTCGTGTTCTTGTACATCTCTTCCTCTGAGCCTCTCTCCCCCCAGTGTCAGTGCATGAACACATGTTCTTGTACATCTCTACCACTGAGCTTCCATCCCCCCATTGTCAGTGCATATCCACGTGTTATTGTACATCTCTTCCTCTGAGCCTCCCTCCCCCCAGTGTCAGTGCATGACCACGTTTTCTTGTACATCTCTTCCACAGAGCTTCCTTCCCCCATTGTCAGTGCATGTCCACGTGTTCTTGTACATCTCTTCCTCTGAGCCTCCTCCCCCCAGTGTCATTGCATGTCCTCGTGTTCTTGTACATCTCTTCCTCTGAACCTCCCTCCCCCAGGGTCAGTGCATGTCCTCCTGTTTTTGTACATCTCTTCCTTTGAGCCTCCCTCCTCCCAGTGTCAGTGCATGAACATGTGTACTTGTACATCTCTTCCTCTGAGCTTCCTTCCCCCCATTGTCAGAGCATATCCACGTGTTCTTGTACATCTCTTCCTGTGAGCCTCCCTCCCCCCAGTGTCAATGCATGTCCACTTTTTCTTGTACATCTCTTCCTCAGAGCTTCCATCCCCCATTGTAAGTGCATGTCCTTGTGTTCTTGTACATCTCTTCTTCTGAGCCTCCCACCCCCAGTGTCAGAGTATGTCCTCGTGTTCTTGTACATCTCTTCCTCTGAGCTTCCCTCCCCCCAGTGTCAGTGAATGGCCTCGAGTTCTTGTACATCTCTTCCTCTGAGCCTCCTCCTTCCAGTCTCAGTGCAGGTCCTCGTGTTCTTGTACATCTCTTCCTCTGAGCCTCCCACCCCCAGTGTCAGTGCATGTCCTCGTGTTCTTGTACATCTCTTCCTCTGAGCCTCTCTCCCCCCAGTGTCAGTGCATGAACACATGTTCTTGTACATCTCTACCACTGAGCTTCCATCCCCCCATTGTCAGTGCATATCCACGTGTTATTGTACATCTCTTCCTCTGAGCCTCCCTCCCCCCAGTGTCAGCGCATGACCACGTTTTCTTGTACATCTCTTCCACAGAGCTTCCTTCCCCCATTGTCAGTGCATGTCCACGTGTTCTTGTACATCTCTTCCTCTGAGCCTCCTCCCCCCAGTGTCATTGCATGTCCTCGTGTTCTTGTACATCTCTTCCTCTGAACCTCCCTCCCCCAGGGTCAGTGCATGTCCTCGTGTTATTGTACATCTCTTCCTCTGAGCCTCCTCCCCCCAGTGTCAGTGCATGTCCTCGTTTCCTTGTACATCTCTACCTCTGAGCCTCCTCCCTCCAGTGTCAGTGCATGTCCTCATGTTCTTGTACATTTCTTCCACAGAGCTTCCTTCCCCCCATTGTCAGTGCATGTCCACGTGTTCTTGTACATCTCTTACTCTGAGCTTCCCTCCCCTCAGTGTCAGTGCATGTCCTCGTGTTCTTGTACATCTCATCCTCTGAGCCTCCCGCCCCCAGTGTCATTGCATGTCCTCGAGTTCTTCTACATCTCTTCCTCTGAGCCTCCCGCCCCCAGTGTCAGTGCATGTCCTCGTGTTCTTGTACATCTCTTCCTCTGAGCCTCCCTCCCCCCAGTGTCAGTGCATGTCCTCGTGTTCTTGTACATCTCTTCCTCTGAGCCTCCCTACCCCCAGTGTCAGTGCATGTTCTCGTGTTCTTCTACATCTCTTTCTCTGAGCCTCCCTCCCCCCAGTGTCAGTGCATGTCCTCGTGTTCTTGTACATCTCTTTCTCTGAGCTTCCTTCCCCCCAGTGTCAGTGCATGTCCATGTGTTCTTGTACAACTCTACCTCTGAGCCTCCTTACCCCCAGTGTCAGTGCATGTCCTCATGTTCTTATACATCTCTTCCTCTGAGCTTCCTTCCCCCCAGTGTCAGTGCATGTCCGTTTGTTCTTGTACATCTCCTTCCTCTAAGCTTCCTTCCCCCCAGTGTCAGTGCATGTCCTCGTGTTCTTGTACATCTCTTGCTCTGAGCCTTCTGCCCCCAGTGTCAGTGCATGTCCTCGTGTTCTTGTACTTCTCTTCCTCTGATCCTCCCTCCCCCCATTGTCAGTGCATGTCCTCGTGTTCTTATACATGTCTTCCTCTGAGCCTCCCACTCCCAGTGTCAGTGTATGTCCTCGTGTTCTTGTACATCTCTTCTTCTGAGCCTCCTCCCCCAGTGTCAGTGCATGTCCTTGTGTTCTTGAACATCTCCTGCTCTGGTCCTCCCTCCCCCCACTGTCAGTGCATGTCCTTGTATTCTTGTACATCTCTTCCTCTGAGCCTCCCACCCCCAGTGTCAGTGCATGTCCTCGTGTTCTTGTACATCTCTTCCTCTGAGCCCCCTCCCCCCAGTGTCAGTGCATGTCCTCGTGTTCTTGTACATCTCTTCCTCTGAGCCTCCTGCCCCCAGTGTCAGTGCATGTCCTTGTGTTCTTGTACATCACTTCCTATGAGCCTCCCTCCCCCCAGTATCAGTGCATGTCCTTTTGTTCTTGTACATCTCTTCCTCTGAGCCTCCCGCCCCCAGTGTCAGTGCATGTCCTCGTGTTCTTGTACATCTCTTCCTCTGATCCTCCTGCCCCCAGTGTCAGTGCATGTCCTCATGTTCTTGTACATCTCTTCCTCTGAGCCTCCCTCCCCCCAGTGTCAGTGCATGTCCTCGTGTTCTTGTACATCTCTTCCTCTGAGCCTCCCTCCCCCCAGTGTCAGTGCATGAACACGTGTTCTTGTACATCTCTTCCTCTGAGCTTCCTTCCCCCCATTGTCAGTGCATATCCACGTGTTCTTGTACATCTCTTCCTCTGAGCCTCCCTCCCCCCAGTGTCAGTGCATGTCCACGTTTTCATGTACATCTCATCTTCTGAGCTTCCATCCCCCATTGTCAGTGCATGTCCTTGTGTTCTTGTACATCTTTTCTTCTGAGCCTCCCACCCCCAGTGTCAGAGTATGTCCTCATGTTCTTGTACATCTCTTCCTCTGAGTTTCCCTCCCCCCAGTGTCAGTGAATGTCCTCGAGTTCTTGTACATCTCTTCCTCTGAGTCTCCTCCTTCCAGTGTCAGTGCAGGTTCTCGTGTTCTTGTACATCTCTTCCTCTGAGCCTCCCACCCCCAGTGTCAGTGAATGTCCTCGTTTTCTTGTACATCTCTTCCTCTGAGCCTCTCTCCCCCCAGTGTCAGTGCATTAACACGTTTTCTTGTACATCTCTTCCTCTGAGCTTCCATCCCCCCATTGTCAGTGCATATCCATGTGTTCTTGTGCATCTCTTCCTCTGAGCCTCCCTCCCCCCAGTGTCAGTGCATGACCACGTTTTCTTGTATATCTCTTCCACAGAGCTTCCTTCCCCCCATTGTCAGTGCATGTCCACGTGTTCTTGTACATCTCTTCCTCTGAGCCTCCTCCCCCCAGTGTCATTGCATGTCCTCGTGTTCTTGTACATCTCTTCCTCAGAACCTCCCTTCCCCAGAGTCAGTGCATGTCCTCGTGTTATTGTACATCTCTTCCTCTGAGCCTCCTCCCCCCAGTGTCAGTGCATGTCCTCGTTTCCTTGTACATCTCTACCTCTGAGCCTCCTCCCTCCAGTGTCAGTGCATGTCCTCGTGTTCTTGTACATCTCTTCCACAGAGCTTCCTTCCCCCCATTGTCAGTGCATGAACATGTGTTCTTGTACATCTCTTCCACTGAGCTTCCATCCCCCATTTGTCAGTGCATATCCACGTGTTCTTGTACATCTCTTCCTCTGAGCCTCCCTCCCCCCAGTGTCAGTGCATGACCACGTTTTCTTGTACATCTCTTCCACAGAGCTTCATTCCCCCATTGTCAGTGCATGTCCACGTGTTCTTGTACACTTCTTCCTCTGAGCCTCCTCCCCCCAGTGTCATTGCATGTCCTCGTGTTCTTGTACATCTCTTCCTCTGAACCTCCCTCCCCCAGGGTCAGTGCATGTCCTCGTGTTATTGTACAACTCTCCCTCTGAGCCTCCTCCCCCCAGTGTCAGTGCATGTCCTCATTTCATTGTACATCTCTACCTCTGAGCCTCCTCCCTCCAGTGTCAGTGCATGTCCTCATGTTCTTGTACATTTCTTCCACAGAGCTTCCTTCCCCCCATTGTCAGTGCATGTCCACGTGTTCTTGTACATCTCTTACTCTGAGCTTCCCTCCCCTCAGTGTCAGTGCATGTCCTCGTGTTCTTGTACATTTCTTCCTCTGAGCCTCCCGCCCCCAGTGTCATTGCATGTCCTCGAGTTCTTCTACATCTCTTCCTCTGAGCCTCCCGCCCCCAGTGTCAGTGCATGTCCTCGTGTTCTTGTACATCTCTTCCTCTGAGCCTCCCTACCCCCAGTGTCAGTGCATGTCCTCATGTTCTTCTACATCTCTTTCTCTGAGCCTCCCTCCCCCCAGTGTCAGTGCATGTCCTCGTGTTCTTGTACATCTCTTCCTCTGAGCCTCTCTCCCCCCAGTGTCAGTGCATTAACACGTTTTCTTGTACATCTCTTCCTCTGAGCTTCCATCCCCCCATTGTCAGTGCATATCCATGTGTTCTTGTACATCTCTTCCTCTGAGCCTCCCTCCCCCCAGTGTCAGTGCATGATCACGTTTTCTTGTACATCTCTTCCACAGAGCTTCCTTCCCCCCATTGTCAGTGCATGTCCACATGTTCTTGTACATCTCTTCCTCTGAGCCTCCTCCCCCCAGTGTCATTGCATGTCCTCGTGTTCTTGTACATCTCTTCCTCTGAACCTCCCTTCCCCAGAGTCAGTGCATGTCCTCGTGTTATTGTACATCTCTACCTCTGAGCCTCCTCGCTCCAGTGTCAGTGCATGTCCTCGTGTTCTTGTACATCTCTTCCACAGAGGTTCCTTCCCCCCATTGTCAGTGCATGAACACGTGTTCTTGTACATCTCTTCCACTGAGCTTCCATTCCCCATTTGTCAGTGCATATCCACGTGTTCTTGAACATCTCTTCCTCTGAGCCTCCCTCCCCCCAGTGTCAGTGCATGACCACGTTTTCTTGTACATCTCTTCCACAGAGCTTCATTCCCCCATTGTCAGTGCATGTCCACGTGTTCTTGTACATCTCTTCCACTGAGCCTCCTCCCCCCAGTGTCATTGCATGTCCTCGTGTTCTTGTACATCTCTTCCTCTGAACCTCCCTCCCCCAGGGTCAGTGCATGTCCTCGTGTTATTGTACATCTCTTCCTCTGAGCCTCCTCTCCCCAGTGTCAGTGCATGTCCTCGTTTCCTTGTACATCTCTACCTCTGAGCCTCCTCCCTCCAGTGTCAGTGCATGTCCTCATGTTCTTGTACATTTCTTCCACAGAGCTTCCTTCCCCCCATTGTCAGTGCATGTCCACGTGTTCTTGTACATCTCTTACTCTGAGCTTCCCTCCCCTCAGTGTCAGTGCATGTCCTCGTGTTCTTGTACATCTCTTCCTCTGAGCCTCCCGCCCCCAGTGTCATTGCATGTCCTCGAGTTCTTCTACATCTCTTCCTCTGAGCCTCCCGCCCCCAGTGTCAGTGCATGTCCTCGTGTTCTTGTACATCTCTTCCTCTGACCCTCCCTCCCCCCAGTGTCAGTGCATGTCCTCGTGTTCTTGTACATCTCTTCCTCTGAGCCTCCCTACCCCCAGTGTCAGTGCATGTCCTCGTGTTCTTCTACATCTCTTTCTCTGAGCCTCCCTCCCCCCAGTGTCAGTGCATGTCCTCGTGTTCTTGTACATCTCTTCCTCTGAGCTTCCTTCCCCCCAGTGTCAGTGCATGTCCATGTGTTCTTGTACAACTCTACCTCTGAGCCTCCTTACCCCCAGTGTCAGTGCATGTCCTCGTGTTCTTATACATCTCTTCCTCTGAGCTTCCTTCCCCCCAGTGTCAGTGCATGTCCATGTGTTCTTGTACATCTCCTTCCTCTGAGCTTCCTTCCCCCCAGTGTCAGTGCATGTCCTCGTGTTCTTGTACATCTCTTGCTCTGAGCCTCCCGCCCCCAGTGTCAGTGCATGTCCTCGTGTTCTTGTACTTCTCTTCCTCTGATCCTCCCTCCCCCCATTGTCAGTGCATGTCCTCGTGTTCTTATACATGTCTTCCTCTGAGCCTCCCACTCCCATTGTCAGTGCATGTCCTCGTGTTCTTGTACATCTCTTCTTCTGAGCCTCCTCCCCCAGTGTCAGTGCATGTCCTTGTGTTCTTGACCATCTCCTGCTCTGGTCCTCCCTCTCCCCACTGTCAGTGCATGTCCTTGTGTTCTTGTACATCTCTTCCTCTGAGCCTCCCACCCCCAGTGTCAGTGCATGTCCTCGTGTTCTTGTACATCTCTTCCTCTGAGCTTCCTTCCCCCCAGTGTCAGTGCATGTCCATGTGTTCTTGTACAACTCTACCTCTGAGCCTCCTTACCCCCAGTGTCAGTGCATGTCCTCATGTTCTTATACATCTCTTCCTCTGAGCTTCCTTCCCCCCAGTGTCAGTGCATGTCCGTTTGTTCTTGTACATCTCCTTCCTCTAAGCTTCCTTCCCCCCAGTGTCAGTGCATGTCCTCGTGTTCTTGTACATCTCTTGCTCTGAGCCTTCTGCCCCCAGTGTCAGTGCATGTCCTCGTGTTCTTGTACTTCTCTTCCTCTGATCCTCCCTCCCCCCATTGTCAGTGCATGTCCTCGTGTTCTTATACATGTCTTCCTCTGAGCCTCCCACTCCCAGTGTCAGTGTATGTCCTCGTGTTCTTGTACATCTCTTCTTCTGAGCCTCCTCCCCCAGTGTCAGTGCATGTCCTTGTGTTCTTGAACATCTCCTGCTCTGGTCCTCCCTCCCCCCACTGTCAGTGCATGTCCTTGTATTCTTGTACATCTCTTCCTCTGAGCCTCCCACCCCCAGTGTCAGTGCATGTCCTCGTGTTCTTGTACATCTCTTCCTCTGAGCCCCCTCCCCCCAGTGTCAGTGCATGTCCTCGTGTTCTTGTACATCTCTTCCTCTGAGCCTCCTGCCCCCAGTGTCAGTGCATGTCCTTGTGTTCTTGTACATCACTTCCTATGAGCCTCCCTCCCCCCAGTATCAGTGCATGTCCTTTTGTTCTTGTACATCTCTTCCTCTGAGCCTCCCGCCCCCAGTGTCAGTGCATGTCCTCGTGTTCTTGTACATCTCTTCCTCTGATCCTCCTGCCCCCAGTGTCAGTGCATGTCCTCATGTTCTTGTACATCTCTTCCTCTGAGCCTCCCTCCCCCCAGTGTCAGTGCATGTCCTCGTGTTCTTGTACATCTCTTCCTCTGAGCCTCCCTCCCCCCAGTGTCAGTGCATGAACACGTGTTCTTGTACATCTCTTCCTCTGAGCTTCCTTCCCCCCATTGTCAGTGCATATCCACGTGTTCTTGTACATCTCTTCCTCTGAGCCTCCCTCCCCCCAGTGTCAGTGCATGTCCACGTTTTCATGTACATCTCATCTTCTGAGCTTCCATCCCCCATTGTCAGTGCATGTCCTTGTGTTCTTGTACATCTTTTCTTCTGAGCCTCCCACCCCCAGTGTCAGAGTATGTCCTCATGTTCTTGTACATCTCTTCCTCTGAGTTTCCCTCCCCCCAGTGTCAGTGAATGTCCTCGAGTTCTTGTACATCTCTTCCTCTGAGTCTCCTCCTTCCAGTGTCAGTGCAGGTTCTCGTGTTCTTGTACATCTCTTCCTCTGAGCCTCCCACCCCCAGTGTCAGTGAATGTCCTCGTTTTCTTGTACATCTCTTCCTCTGAGCCTCTCTCCCCCCAGTGTCAGTGCATTAACACGTTTTCTTGTACATCTCTTCCTCTGAGCTTCCATCCCCCCATTGTCAGTGCATATCCATGTGTTCTTGTGCATCTCTTCCTCTGAGCCTCCCTCCCCCCAGTGTCAGTGCATGACCACGTTTTCTTGTATATCTCTTCCACAGAGCTTCCTTCCCCCCATTGTCAGTGCATGTCCACGTGTTCTTGTACATCTCTTCCTCTGAGCCTCCTCCCCCCAGTGTCATTGCATGTCCTCGTGTTCTTGTACATCTCTTCCTCAGAACCTCCCTTCCCCAGAGTCAGTGCATGTCCTCGTGTTATTGTACATCTCTTCCTCTGAGCCTCCTCCCCCCAGTGTCAGTGCATGTCCTCGTTTCCTTGTACATCTCTACCTCTGAGCCTCCTCCCTCCAGTGTCAGTGCATGTCCTCGTGTTCTTGTACATCTCTTCCACAGAGCTTCCTTCCCCCCATTGTCAGTGCATGAACATGTGTTCTTGTACATCTCTTCCACTGAGCTTCCATCCCCCATTTGTCAGTGCATATCCACGTGTTCTTGTACATCTCTTCCTCTGAGCCTCCCTCCCCCCAGTGTCAGTGCATGACCACGTTTTCTTGTACATCTCTTCCACAGAGTTTCATTCCCCCATTGTCAGTGCATGTCCACGTGTTCTTGTACACTTCTTCCTCTGAGCCTCCTCCCCCCAGTGTCATTGCATGTCCTCGTGTTCTTGTACATCTCTTCCTCTGAACCTCCCTCCCCCAGGGTCAGTGCATGTCCTCGTGTTATTGTACAACTCTCCCTCTGAGCCTCCTCCCCCCAGTGTCAGTGCATGTCCTCATTTCATTGTACATCTCTACCTCTGAGCCTCCTCCCTCCAGTGTCAGTGCATGTCCTCATGTTCTTGTACATTTCTTCCACAGAGCTTCCTTCCCCCCATTGTCAGTGCATGTCCACGTGTTCTTGTACATCTCTTACTCTGAGCTTCCCTCCCCTCAGTGTCAGTGCATGTCCTCGTGTTCTTGTACATTTCTTCCTCTGAGCCTCCCGCCCCCAGTGTCATTGCATGTCCTCGAGTTCTTCTACATCTCTTCCTCTGAGCCTCCCGCCCCCAGTGTCAGTGCATGTCCTCGTGTTCTTGTACATCTCTTCCTCTGAGCCTCCCTACCCCCAGTGTCAGTGCATGTCCTCATGTTCTTCTACATCTCTTTCTCTGAGCCTCCCTCCCCCCAGTGTCAGTGCATGTCCTCGTGTTCTTGTACATCTCTTCCTCTGAGCCTCTCTCCCCCCAGTGTCAGTGCATTAACACGTTTTCTTGTACATCTCTTCCTCTGAGCTTCCATCCCCCCATTGTCAGTGCATATCCATGTGTTCTTGTACATCTCTTCCTCTGAGCCTCCCTCCCCCCAGTGTCAGTGCATGATCACGTTTTCTTGTACATCTCTTCCACAGAGCTTCCTTCCCCCCATTGTCAGTGCATGTCCACATGTTCTTGTACATCTCTTCCTCTGAGCCTCCTCCCCCCAGTGTCATTGCATGTCCTCGTGTTCTTGTACATCTCTTCCTCTGAACCTCCCTTCCCCAGAGTCAGTGCATGTCCTCGTGTTATTGTACATCTCTACCTCTGAGCCTCCTCGCTCCAGTGTCAGTGCATGTCCTCGTGTTCTTGTACATCTCTTCCACAGAGGTTCCTTCCCCCCATTGTCAGTGCATGAACACGTGTTCTTGTACATCTCTTCCACTGAGCTTCCATTCCCCATTTGTCAGTGCATATCCACGTGTTCTTGAACATCTCTTCCTCTGAGCCTCCCTCCCCCCAGTGTCAGTGCATGACCACGTTTTCTTGTACATCTCTTCCACAGAGCTTCATTCCCCCATTGTCAGTGCATGTCCACGTGTTCTTGTACATCTCTTCCACTGAGCCTCCTCCCCCCAGTGTCATTGCATGTCCTCGTGTTCTTGTACATCTCTTCCTCTGAACCTCCCTCCCCCAGGGTCAGTGCATGTCCTCGTGTTATTGTACATCTCTTCCTCTGAGCCTCCTCTCCCCAGTGTCAGTGCATGTCCTCGTTTCCTTGTACATCTCTACCTCTGAGCCTCCTCCCTCCAGTGTCAGTGCATGTCCTCATGTTCTTGTACATTTCTTCCACAGAGCTTCCTTCCCCCCATTGTCAGTGCATGTCCACGTGTTCTTGTACATCTCTTACTCTGAGCTTCCCTCCCCTCAGTGTCAGTGCATGTCCTCGTGTTCTTGTACATCTCTTCCTCTGAGCCTCCCGCCCCCAGTGTCATTGCATGTCCTCGAGTTCTTCTACATCTCTTCCTCTGAGCCTCCCGCCCCCAGTGTCAGTGCATGTCCTCGTGTTCTTGTACATCTCTTCCTCTGACCCTCCCTCCCCCCAGTGTCAGTGCATGTCCTCGTGTTCTTGTACATCTCTTCCTCTGAGCCTCCCTACCCCCAGTGTCAGTGCATGTCCTCGTGTTCTTCTACATCTCTTTCTCTGAGCCTCCCTCCCCCCAGTGTCAGTGCATGTCCTCGTGTTCTTGTACATCTCTTCCTCTGAGCTTCCTTCCCCCCAGTGTCAGTGCATGTCCATGTGTTCTTGTACAACTCTACCTCTGAGCCTCCTTACCCCCAGTGTCAGTGCATGTCCTCGTGTTCTTATACATCTCTTCCTCTGAGCTTCCTTCCCCCCAGTGTCAGTGCATGTCCATGTGTTCTTGTACATCTCCTTCCTCTGAGCTTCCTTCCCCCCAGTGTCAGTGCATGTCCTCGTGTTCTTGTACATCTCTTGCTCTGAGCCTCCCGCCCCCAGTGTCAGTGCATGTCCTCGTGTTCTTGTACTTCTCTTCCTCTGATCCTCCCTCCCCCCATTGTCAGTGCATGTCCTCGTGTTCTTATACATGTCTTCCTCTGAGCCTCCCACTCCCATTGTCAGTGCATGTCCTCGTGTTCTTGTACATCTCTTCTTCTGAGCCTCCTCCCCCAGTGTCAGTGCATGTCCTTGTGTTCTTGACCATCTCCTGCTCTGGTCCTCCCTCTCCCCACTGTCAGTGCATGTCCTTGTGTTCTTGTACATCTCTTCCTCTGAGCCTCCCACCCCCAGTGTCAGTGCATGTCCTCGTGTTCTTGTACATCTCTTCCTCTGAGCCCCCTCCCCCCAGTGTCAGTGCATGTCCTCGTGTTCTTGTACATTTCTTCCTCTGAGCCTCCCGCCCCCAGTGTCAGTGCATGTCCTTGTGTTCTTGTACATCACTTCCTATGAGCCTCCCTCCCCCCAGTATCAGTGCATGTCCTTGTGTTCTTGTACATCTCTTCCTCTGAGCCTCCCGCCCCCAGTGTCAGTGCATGTCCTCATGTTCTTGTACATCTCTTCCTCTGAGCCTCCTGCCCCCAGTGTCAGTGCATGTCCTCGTGTTATTGTACATCTCTTCCTCTGAGCCTCCCTCCCCCCAGTGTCAGTGCATGTCCTCGTGTTCTTGTACATCTCTTCCTCTGAGCCTCCCTCCCCCCAGTGTCAGTGCATGAACACGTGTTCTTGTACATCTCTTCCTCTGAGCTTCCTTCCCCCCATTGTCAGTGCATATCCACGTGTTCTTGTACATCTCTTCCTCTGAGCCTCCCTCCCCCCAGTGTCAGTGCATGTCCACATTTTCTTGTACATCTCATCCTCTGAGCTTCCATCCCCCATTGTCAATGCATGTCCTTGTGTTCTTGTACATCTCTTCTTCTGAGCCTCCCACTCCCAGTGTCAGAGTATGTCCTCGTGTTCTTGTACATCTCTTCCTCTGAGCTTCCCTCCCCCCAGTGTCAGTGAATGTCCTCGAGTTCTTGTACATCTCTTCCTCTGAGCCTCCTCCTTCCAGTGTTAGTGCAGGTTCTCGTGTTCTTGTACATCTCTTCCTCTGAGCCTCCCACCCCCAGTGTCAGTGAATGTCCTCGAGTTCTTGTACATCTCTTCCTCTGAGCCTCTCTCCCCCCAGTGTCAGTGCATTAACACGTGTTCTTGTTCATCTCTTCCTCTGAGCTTCCATCCCCCCATTGTCAGTGCATATCCATGTGTTCTTGTACATCTCTTCCTCTGAGCCTCCCTCCCCCCAGTGTCAGTGCATGACCATATTTTCTTGTACATCTCTTCCACAGAGCTTCCATCCCCCCATTGTCAGTGCATGTCCACGTGTTCTTGTACATCTCTTCCTCTGAGCCTCCTCCCCCCAGTGTCATTGCATGTCCTCGTGTTCTTGTACATCTCTTCCTCTGAAACTCCCTTCCCCAGAGTCAGTGCATGTCTTCATGTTATTGTACATCTCTTTCTCTGAGCCTCCCTCCCCCCAGTGTCAGTGCATGTCCTCGTGTTCTTGTACATCTCTTCCTCTGAGCTTCCTTCCCCCCAGTGTCAGTGCATGTCCATGTGTTCTTGTACAACTCTACCTCTGAGCCTCCTTACCCCCAGTGTCAGTGCATGTCCTCGTGTTCTTATACATCTCTTCCTCTGAGCTTCCTTCCCCCCAGTGTCAGTGCATGTCCATGTGTTCTTGTACATCTCCTTCCTCTGAGCTTCCTTCCCCCCAGTGTCAGTGCATGTCCTCGTGTTCTTGTACATCTCTTCCTCTGAGCCTCCCACCCCCAGTGTCAGTGCATGTCCTCGTGTTCTTGTACTTCTCTTCCTCTGATCCTCCCTCCCCCCATTGTCAGTGCATGTCCTCGTGTTCTTATACATGTCTTCCTCTGAGCCTCCCACTCCCAGTGTCAGTGCATGTCCTCGTGTTCTTGTACATCTCTTCTTCTGAGCCTCCTCCCCCAGTGTCAGTGCATGTCCTTGTGTTCCTGAACATCTCCTGCTCTGGTCCTCCCTCTCCCCACTGTCAGTGCATGTCCTTGTGTTCTTATAGATCTCTTCCTCTGAGCCTCCCACCCCCAGTGTCAGTGCATGTCCTCGTGTTCTTGTACATCTCTTCCTGTGCGCCTCTACCCCCCAGTGTCATTGCATGTCCTCGTGATCTTGTACATCTCTTCCTCTGAACCTCCCTCTATCAGGGTCAGTGCATGTCCTCGTGTTATTGTACATCTCTTCCTCTGAGCCTCCTCCCCCCAGTGTCAGTGCATGTCCTCATTTCCTTGTACATCTCTACCTCTGAGCCTCCTCCCTCCAGTGTCAGTGCATGTCCTCGTGTTCTTGTACATCTCTTCCACAGAGCTTCCCTCCCCCTCAGTGTCAGTGCATGTCCTCGTGTTCTTGTACATCTCTACCTCTGAGCCTCCTTACCCCCAGTGCCAGTGCATGTCCTCGTGTTCTTATACATCTATTCCTCTGAGCTTCCTTCCCCCATTGTCAGTGCATATCCATGTGTTCTTGTACATCTCTTCCTCTGAGCCTCCCTCCCCCCAGTGTCAGTGCATGACCATATTTTCTTGTACATCTCTTCCACAGAGCTTCCATCCCCCCATTGTCAGTGCATGTCCACGTGTTCTTGTACATCTCTTCCTCTGAGCCTCCTCCCCCCAGTGTCATTGCATGTCCTCGTGTTCTTGTACATCTCTTCCTCTGAACCTCCCTTCCGCAGAGTCAGTGCATGTCTTCATGTTATTGTACATCTCTTCCTCTGAACCTCCTCCCCCCAGTGTCAGTGCATGTCCTCGTTTCCTTGTGCATCTCTACCTCTGAGCCTCCTCCCTCCAGTGTCAGTGCATGTCCTCGTGTTCTTGTACATCTCTTCCACAGAGCTTCCATCCCCCCATTGTCAGTGCATGTCCACGTGTTCTTGTACATCTCTTACTCTGAGCTACCCTCCCCTCAGTGTCATTGCATGTCCTCGTGTTCTTGTACATCTCTTCCTCTGAGCCTCCCGCCCCAAGTGTCATTGCATGTCCTCGAGTTCTTCTACATCTCTTCCTCTGAGCCTCCCGCCCCCAGTGTGAGTGCATGTCCTCGTGTTCTTGTACATCTCTTCCTCTGAGCCTCCCTCCCCCCAGTGTCAGTGCATGTCCTCGTGTTCTTGTACATCTCTTCCTCTGAGCCTCCCTACCCCCAGTGTCAGTGCATGTCCTCGTGTTCTTCTACATCTCTTTCTCTGAGCCTCCCTCCCCCCAGTGTCAGTGCATGTCCTCGTGTTCTTGTACATCTCTTCCTCTGAGCTTCCTTCCCCCCAGTGTCAGTGCATGTCCACGTGTTCTTGTACAACTCTTCCTCTGAGCTTCCTTCCCCCTCAGTGTCAGTGCATGTCCTCGTGTTCTTGTACATCTCTACCTCTGAGCCTCCTTACCCCCAGTGTCAGTGCATGTCCTCGTGTTCTTATACATCTCTTCCTCTGAGCTTCCTTCCCCCATTGTCAGTGCATGTCCTTGAGTTCTTGTACATCTCTTCCTCTGAGCTTCCTTCCCCCCAGTGTCAGTGCATGTCCGTGTGTTCTTGTACATCTCCTTCCTCTGAGCTTCCTTCCCCCCAGTGTCAGTGCATGTCCTCGTGTTCTTGTACATCTCTTCCTCTGAACCTCCCGCCCCCAGTGTCAGTGCATGTCCTCGTGTTCTTGTACTTCTCTTCCTCTGAGCCTCCCGCCCCCAGTGTCAGTGCATGTCCTCGTGTTCTTGTACATCTCTTCCTCTGAGCCTCCCTCCCCCCAGTGTCAGTGCATGTCCTCGTGTTCTTGTACATCTCTTCCTCTGAGCCTCCCTACCCCCAGTGTCAGTGCATGTCCTCGTGTTCTTCTACATCTCTTTCACTGAGCCTCCCTCCCCCCAGTGTCAGTGCATGTCCTCATGTTCTTGTACATCTCTTCCTCTGAGCTTCCTTCCCCCCAGTGTCAGTGCATGTCCATGTGTTCTTGTACAACTCTACCTCTGAGCCTCCTTACCCCCAGTGTCAGTGCATGTCCTCGTGTTCTTATACATCTCTTCCTCTGAGCTTCCTTCCCCCCAGTGTCAGTGCATGTCCATGTGTTCTTGTACATCTCCTTCCTCTGAGCTTCCTTCCCCCCAGTGTCAGTGCATGCCCTCGTGTTCTTGTACATCTCTTGCTCTGAGCCTCCCTCCCCCAGTGTCAGTGCATGTCCTCGTATTCTTGTAATTCTCTTCCTCTGATCCTCCCTCCCCCCATTGTCAGTGCATGTCCTCGTGTTCTTATACATGTCTTCCTCTGAGCCTCCCCACTCCCAGTGTCAGTGTATGTCCTCGTGTTCTTGTACATCTCTTCTTCTGAGCCTCCTCCCCCAGTGTCAGTGCATGTCCTTGTGTTCTTGAACATCTCCTGCTCTGGTCCTCCCTCTCCCCACTGTCAGTGCATGTCCTTGTGTTCTTGTACATCTCTTCCTCTGAGCCTCCCACCCCCAGTGTCAGTGCATGTCCTCGTGTTCTTGTACATCTCTTCCTCTGAGCCCCCTCCCCCCAGTGTCAGTGCATGTCCTCGTGTTCTTGTACATTTCTTCCTCTGAGCCTCCCGCCCCCAGTGTCAGTGCATGTCCTTGTGTTCTTGTACATCACTTCCTATGAGCCTCCCTCCCCCCAGTATCAGTGCATGTCCTTGTGTTCTTGTACATCACTTCCTCTGAGCCTCCCGCCCCCAGTGTCAGTGCATGTCCTCGTGTTCTTGTACATCTCTTCCTCTGAGCCCCCTCCCCCCAGTGTCAGTGCATGTCCTCGTGTTCTTGTACATTTCTTCCTCTGAGCCTCCTGCCCCCAGTGTCAGTGCATGTCCTCGTGTTATTGTACATCTCTTCCTCTGAGCCTCCCTCCCCCCAGTGTCAGTGCATGTCCTCGAGTTCTTGTACATCTCTTCCTCTGAGCCTCCCTCCCCCCAGTGTCAGTGCATGAACACGTGTTCTTGTACATCTCTTCCTCTGAGCTTCCTTCCCCCCATTGTCAGTGCATATCCACGTGTTCTTGTACATCTCTTCCTCTGAGCCTCCCTCCCCCCAGTGTCAGTGCATGTCCACATTTTCTTGTACATCTCATCCTCTGAGCTTCCATCCCCCATTGTCAGTGCATGTCCTTGTGTTCTTGTACAGCTCTTCTTCTGAGCCTCCCACCCCCAGTGTCAGAGAATGTCCTCGTGTTCTTGTACATCTCTTCCTCTGAGCTTCCCTCCCCCCAGTGTCAGTGAATGTCCTCGAGTTCTTGTACATCTCTTCCTCTGAGCCTCCTCCTTCCAGTGTTAGTGCAGGTTCTCGTGTTCTTGTACATCTCTTCCTCTGAGCCTCCCACCCCCAGTGTCAGTGAATGTCCTCGAGTTCTTGTACATCTCTTCCTCTGAGCCTCTCTCCCCCCAGTGTCAGTGCATTAACACGTTTTCTTGTTCATCTCTTCCTCTGAGCTTCCATCCCCCCATTGTCAGTGCATATCCATGTGTTCTTGTACATCTCTTCCTCTGAGCCTCCCTCCCCCCAGTGTCAGTGCATGACCACATTTTCTTGTACATCTCTTCCACAGAGCTTCCATCCCCCCATTGTCAGTGCATGTCCACGTGTTCTTGTACATCTCTTCCTCTGAGCCTCCTCCCCCCAGTGTCATTGCATGTCCTCGTGTTCTTGTACATCTCTTCCTCTGAACCTCCCTTCCCCAGAGTCAGTGCATGTCTTCATGTTATTGTACATCTCTTCCTCTGAGCCTCCTCCCCCCAGTGTCAGTGCATGTCCTCGTTTCCTTGTACATCTCTACCTCTGAGCCTCCTCCCTCCAGTGTCAGTGCATGTCCTCGTGTTCTTGTACATCTCTTCCCCAGAGCTTCCATCCCCCCATTGTCAGTGCATGTCCACGTGTTCTTGTACATCTCTTACTCTGAGCCTCCCTCCCCTCAGTGTCATTGCATGTCCTCGTGTTCTTGTACATCTCTTCCTCTGAGCCTCCCGCCCCAAGTGTCATTGCATGTCCTCGAGTTCTTCTACATCTCTTCCTCTGAGCCTCCCGCCCCCAGTGTCAGTGCATGTCCTCGTGTTCTTGTACATCTCTTCCTCTGAGCCTCCCTCCCCCCAGTGTCAGTGCATGTCCTCGTGTTCTTGTACATCTCTTCCTCTGAGCCTCCCTACCCCCAGTGTCAGTGCATGTCCTCGTGTTCTTCTACATCTCTTTCTCTGAGCCTCCCTCCCCCCAGTGTCAGTGCATGTCCTCGTGTTCTTGTACATCTCTTCCTCTGAGCTTCCTTCCCCCCAGTGTCAGTGCATGTCCACGTGTTCTTGTACAACTCTTCCTCTGAGTTTCCTTCCCCCTCAGTGTCAGTGCATGTCCTCGTGTTCTTGTACATCTCTACCTCTGAGCCTCCTTACCCCCAGTGTCAGTGCATGTCCTCGTGTTCTTATACATCTCTTCCTCTGAGCTTCCTTCCCCCATTGTCAGTGCATGTCCTTGAGTTCTTGTACATCTCTTCATCTGAGCTTCCTTCCCCCCAGTGTCAGTGCATGTCCGTGTGTTCTTGTACATCTCCTTCCTCTGAGCTTCCTTCCCCCCAGTGTTAGTGCATGTCCTCGTGTTCTTGTACATCTCTTCCTCTGAGCCTCCCGCCCCCAGTGTCAGTGCATGTCCTCGTGTTCTTGTACTTCTCTTCCTCTGATCCTCCCTCCCCCATTGTCAGTGCATGTCCTCGTGTTCTTATACATGTCTTCCTCTGAGCCTCCCACCCCCAGTGTCAGTGCATGTCCTCGTGTTCTTGTACATCTCTTCTTCTGAGCCTCCTCCCCCAGTGTCAGTGCATGTCCTTGTGTTCTTGTACATCTCCTGCTCTGGTCCTCCCTCCCCCCGCTGTCAGTGCATGTCCTCGTGTTCTTGTACATCTCTTCCTCTGAGCCTCCCACCCCCAGTGTCAGTGCATGTCCTCGTGTTCTTGTACATCTCTTCCTCTGAGCCCCCTCCCCCCAGTGTCAGTGCATGTCCTCGTGTTCTTGTACATCTCATCCTCTGAGCCTCCCGCCCCCAGTGTCAGTGCATGTCCTTGTGTTCTTGTACATCACTTCCTATGAGCCTCCCTCCCCCCAGTATCAGTGCTTGTCCTTGTGTTCTTGTACATCTCTTCCTCCGAGCCTCCCGCCCCCAGTGTCAGTGCATGTCCTCGTGTTCTTGTACATCTCTTCCTCTGAGCCTCCTGCCCCCAGTGTCAGTGGATGTCCTCGTGTTCTTGTACATCTCTTCCTCTGAGCCTCCCTCCCCCCAGTGTCAGTGCATGTCCTCGTGTTCTTGTACATCTCTTCCTCTGAGCCTCCCTCCCCCCAGTGTCAGTGCATGAACACGCGTTCTTGTACATTTCTTCCTCTGAGCTTCCTTCCCCCCATTGTCAGTGCATATCCACGTGTTCTTGTACATCTCTTCCTCTGAGCCTCCCTCCCCCCAGTGTCAGTGCATATCCACGTTTTCTTGTAAATCTCATCCTCTGAGCTTCCATCCCCCATTGTCAGTGCATGTCCTTGTGTTCTTGTACATCTCTTCTTCAGAGCCTCCCACCCCCTGTGTCAGTGCATGTCTTCGTGTTCTTGTACATCTCTTCCTCTGAGCTTTCTTCCCCCCAGTGTCAGTGCATGTACTCGAGATCTTGTACATCTCTTCCTCTGAGCCTCCTCCTTCCCGTGTCAGTGCAGGTCCTCGTGTTCTTGTACATCTCTTCCTCTGAGCCTCCCGCCCCCAGTGTCAGCGCTAGTCCTCGTGTTCTTGTACATCACTTCCTCTGAGCCTTTTTCCCCCCAGTGTCAGTGCATGAACACGTGTTCTTGTACATCTCTTCCTCTGAGCTTCCATCCCCCCATTGTCAGTGCATATCCACGTGTTCTTGTACATCTCTTCCTCTGAGCCTCCCTCCCCCCAGTGTCAGTGCATGACCACGTTTTCTTGTACATCTCTTCCACAGAGCTTCCTTCCCCCCATTGTCAGTGCATGTCCACATGTTCTTGTACATCTCTTCCTGTGAGCTTCCACCCCCCAGTGTCATTGCATGTCCTCGTGTTCTTGTACATCTCTTCCTCTGAACCTCCCTCTATCAGGGTCAGTGCATGTCCTCGTGTTATTGTACATCTCTTCCTCTGAGCCTCCTCCCCCCAGTGTCAGTGCATGTCCTCATTTCCTTGTACATCTCTACCTCTGAGCCTCCTCCCTCCAGTGTCAGTGCATGTCCTCGTGTTCTTGTACATCTCTTCCACAGAGCTTCCTTCCCCCCATTGACAGTGCATGTCCTCGTGTTCTTGTACATCTCTTCCTCTGACCTTCCTTCCCCCCAGTGTCAGTGCATGTCCATGTGTTCTTGTACATGTCTTCCTCTGAGCTTCCTTCCCCCTCAGTATCAGTGCATGTCCACATGTTCTTGTACATCTCTTCCTGTGAGCCTCCACCCCCCAGTGTCATTGCATGTCCTCGTGTTCTTGTACATCTCTTCCTCTGAACCTCCCTCTATCAGGGTCAGTGCAAGTCCTCGTGTTATTGTACATCTCTTCCTCTGAGCCTCCTCCCCCAGTGTCAGTGCATGTCCTCATTTCCTTGTACATCTCTACCTCTGAGCCTCCTCCCTCCAGTGTCAGTGCATGTCCTCGTGTTCTTGTACATCTCTTCCACAGAGCTTCCCTCCCCCTCAGTGTCAGTGCATGTCCTCATGTTCTTGTACATCTCTACCTATGAGCCTCCTTACCCCCAGTGCCAGTGCATGTCCTCGTGTTCTTATACATCTCTTCCTATGAGCTTCCTTCCCCAATTGTCAGTGCATGTCCTCGTGTTCTTGTACATCTCTTCCTCTGAGCTTCCTTCCCCCCAGTGTCAGTGCATGTCCTCGTGTTCTTGTTCATCTCTTCCTCTGAGCTTCCTTCCCCCCAGTGTCAGTGCATGTCCTCGTGTTCTTGTATATCTCTTCCTCTGAGCCTCCCTCCCCCCAGTGTCAGTGCATGTCCTCATGTTCTTGTACATCTCTTCCTCTGAGCCTCCCTCCCCCCAGTGTCAGTGCATGTCCTCGTGTTCTTGTACTTCTCTTCCTCTGATGCTCCCTCCCCCATTGTCAGTGCATGTCCTCGTGTTCTTATACATGTCTTCCTCTGAGCCTCCCACCCCCAGTGTCAGTGCATGTCCTCGTGTTCTTGTACATCTCTTCTTCTGAGCCTCCTCCCCCAGTGTCAGTGCATGTCCTTGTGTTCTTGTACATCTCCTGTTCTGGTCCTCCCTCCCCCCGCTGTCAGTGCATGTCCTCGTGTTCTTGTACATCTCTTCCTCTGAGCCTCCCACCCCCAGTGTCAGTGCATGTCCTCGTGTTCTTGTACATCTCTTCCTCTGAGCCCCCTCCCCCCAGTGTCAGTGCATGTCCTTGTGTTCTTGTACATCTCTTCCTCTGAGCCTCCCGCCCCCAGTGTCAGTGCATGTCCTTGTGTTCTTGTACATCACTTCCTATGAGCCTCCCTCCCCCCAGTATCAGTGCTTGTCCTTGTGTTCTTGTACATCTCTTCCTCCGAGCCTCCCGCCCCCAGTGTCAGTGCATGTCCTCGTGTTCTTGTACATCTCTTCCTCTGAGCCTCCTGCCCCCAGTGTCAGTGGATGTCCTCATGTTCTTGTACATCTCTTCCTCTGAGCCTCCCTCCCCCCAGTGTCAGTGCATGTCCTCGTGTTCTTGTACATCTCTTCCTCTGAGCCTCCCTCCCCCCAGTGTCAGTGCATGAACACGCGTTCTTGTACATTTCTTCCTCTGAGCTTCCTTCCCCCCATTGTCAGTGCATATCCACGTGTTCTTGTACATCTCTTCCTCTGAGCCTCCCTCCCCACAGTGTCAGTGCATATCCATGTTTTCTTGTACATCTCATCCTCTGAGCTTCCATCCCCCATTGTCAGTGCATGTCCTTGTGTTCTTGTACATCAATTCTTCAGAGCCTCCCACCCCCCAGTGTCATTGCATGTCCTCGTGTTCTTGTACATCTCTTCCATAGAGCTTCCTTCCCCCCATTGACAGTGCATGTCCTCGTGTTCTTGTACATCTCTTCTTCTGAGCTTCCTTCCCCCCCGTGTCAGTGCAGGTCCTCGTGTTCTTGTACATCTCTTCCTCTGAGCCTCCCGCCCCCAGTGTCAGCGCAAGTCCTCGTGTTCTTGTACATCACTTCCTCTGAGCCTTTTTTCCCCCAGTGTCAGTGCATGAACACGTGTTCTTGTACATCTCTTCCTCTGAGCTTCCATCCCCCCATTGTCAGTGCATATCCATGTGTTCTTGTACATCTCTTCCTCTGAGCCTCCCTCCCCCCAGTGTCAGTGCATGACCACGTTTTCTTGTACATCTCTTCCACAGAGCTTCCTTCCCCCCATTGTCAGTGCATGTCCACATGTTCTTGTACATCTCTTCCTGTGAGCCTCCACCCCCCAGTGTCATTGCATGTCCTCGTGTTCTTGTACATCTCTTCCTCTGAACCTCCCTCTATCAGGGTCAGTGCATGTCCTCGTGTTATTGTACATCTCTTCCTCTGAGCCTCCTCCCCCCAGTGTCAGTGCATGTCCTCATTTCCTTGTACATCTCTACCTCTGTGCCTCCTCCCTCCAGTGTCAGTGCATGTCCTCGTGTTCTTGTACATCTCTTCCACAGAGCTTCCCTCCCCCTCAGTGTCAGTGCATGTCCTCGTGTTCTTGTACATCTCTACCTCTGAGCCTCCTTACCCCCAGTGCCAGTGCATGTCCTCGTGTTCTTATACATCTCTTCCTCTGAGCTTCCTTCCCCCCAGTGTCAGTGCATGTCCTCGTGTTCTTGTACATCTCTTCCTCTGAGCTTCCTTCCCCCCAGTGTCAGTCCATGTCCTCGTGTTCTTGTACATCTCTTCCTCTGAGCCTCCCTCCCCCCAGTGTCAGTGCATGTCCTCGTGTTCTTGTACATCTCTTCCTCTGAGCCTCCCTCCCCCCAGTGTCAGTGCATGTCCTCGTGTTCTTGTACATCTCTTCCTCTGAGCCTCCCTCCCCCCAGTGTCAGTGCATGAACACGTGTTCTTGTACATCTCTTCCTCTAAGCTTCCTTCCCCCCATTGTCACTGCATATCCACGTGTTCTTGTACATCTCTTCCTCTGAGCCTCCCTCCCCCCAGTGTCAGTGCATGTCCACGTTTTCTTGTACATCTCTTCCTCTGAGCTTCCATCCCCCATTGTCAGTGCATGTCCTTGTGTTCTTGTACATCTCTTCTTCTGAGCCTCCCACCCCCAGTGTCTGTGCAGATCTCATGTTCTTGTACATCTCTTCCTCTGAGCCTCCCACCCCCAGTGTCAGCGCATGTCCTCGTGTTCTTGTACATCTCTTCCTCTGAGCCTCCCTCCCCCCAGTGTCAGAGCATGAACATGTGTTCTTGTACATCTCTTCCTCTGAGCTTCCATCCCCCATTGTCAGTGCATGTCCTTGTGTTCTTGTACATCTCTTCTTCAGAGCCTCCCACCCCCTGTGTCAGTGCATGTCTTCATGTTCTTGTACATCTCTTCCTCTGAGCTTCCTTCCCCCCAGTGTCAGTGCAGGTCCTCCTGTTCTTGTACATCTCTTCCTCTGTGCCTCCCGCCCCCAGTGTCAGCGCAAGTCCTCGTGTTCTTGTACATCACTTCCTCTGAGCCTTTTTCCCCCCAGTGTCAGTGCATGAACACGTGTTCTTGTACATCTCTTCCTCTGAGCTTCCATCCCCCCATTGTCAGTGCATATCCACGTGTTCTTGTATATCTCTTCCTCTGAGCCTCCCTCCCCCCAGTGTCAGTGCATGACCACATTTTCTTGTACATCTCTTCCAAAGAGCTTCCTTCCCCCCATTGTCAGTGCATGTCCACATGTTCTTGTACATCTCTTCCTGTGAGCCTCCACCCCCCAGTGTCATTGCATGTCCTCGTGTTCTTGTACATCTCTTCCTCTGAACCTCCCTCTATCAGGGTCAGTGCATGTCATCTTGTTATTGTACATCTCTTCCTCTGAGCCTCCTCCCCCCAGTGTCAGTGCATGTCCTCATTTCCTTGTACATCTTTACCTCTGAGCCTCCTCCCTCCAGTGTCAGTGCATGTCCTCGTGTTCTTGTACATCTCTTCCACAGAGCTTCCTTCCCCCCATTGACAGTGCATGTCCTTGTGTTCTTGTACATCTCTTCCTCTGAGCTTCCTTCCCCCCAGTGTCAGTGCATGTCCACGTGTTCTTGTACATCTCTTCCTCTGAGCTTCCTTCCCCCTCAGTATCAGTGCATGTCCACATGTTCTTGTACATCTCTTCCTGTGAGCCTCCACCTCCCAGTGTCATTGCATGTCCTCGTGTTCTTGTACATCTCTTCCTCTGAACCTCCCTCTATCAGGGTCAGTGCATGTCCTCGTGTTATTGTACATCTCTTCCTCTGAGCCTCCTCCCCCCAGTGTCAGTGCATGTCCTCATTTCCTTGTACATCTCTACCTCTGAGCCTCCTCCCTCCAGTGTCAGTGCATGTCCTCGTGTTCTTGTACATCTCTTCCACAGAGCTTCCCTCCCACTCAGTGTCAGTGCATGTCCTCGTGTTCTTGTACATCTCTACCTCTGTGCCTCCTTACCCCCAGTGCCAGTGCATGTCCTCGTGTTCTTATACATCTATTCCTCTGAGCTTCCTTCCCCCATTGTCAGTGCATGTCCTCATGTTCTTGTACATCTCTTCCTCTGAGCTTCCTTCCCCCCAGTGTCAGTGCATGTCCTTGTGTTCTTGTACATCTCTTCCTCTGAGCTTCCTTCCCCCCTGTGTCAGTGCATGTCCTCGTGTTCTTGTACATCTCTTCCTCTGAGCCTCCCTCCCCCCAGTGTCAGTGCATGTCCTCGTGTTCTTGTACATCTCTTCCTCTGAGCCTCCCTCCCCCCAGTGTCAGTGCATGAACACATGTTCTTGTACATCTCTTCCTCTGAGCTTCCTTCCCCCCATTGTAAGTGCATATCCACGTGTTCTTGTACATCTCTTCCTCTGAGCCTCCCTCCCCCCAGTGTCAGTGCAAGTCCACGTTTTCTTGTACATCTCTTCCTCTGAGCTTCCATCCCCCATTGTCAGTGCATGTCCTTGTGTTCTTGTACATCTCTTCTTCTGAGCCTCCCACCCCCAGTGTCAGAGTATGTCCTCGTGTTCTTGTACAACTCTTCCTCTGAGCTTCCCTCCCCCCAGTGTCAGTGAATGTCCTCGAGTTCTTGTACATCTCTTCCTCTGAGCCTCCTCCTTCCAGTGTCAGTGCAGGTTCTCTTGTTCTTGTACATCTCTTCCTCTGAGCCTCCCACCCCCAGTGTCAGTGAATGTCCTCGTGTTCTTGTACATCTCTTCCTCTGAGCCTCTCTCCCCCCAGTGTCAGTGCATTAACACGTGTTCTTGTACATCTCTTCCTCTGAGCTTCCATCCCCCCAATGTCAGTGCATATCCATGTGTTTTTGTACATCTCTTCCTCTGAGCCTCATCCCCCCAGTGTCATTGCATGTCCTCATGTTCTTGTACATCTCTTCCTCTGAACCTCCCTTCCCCAAAGTCAGTGCATGTCCTCGTGTTATTGTACATCTCTTCCTCTGAGCCTCCTCCCCCCAGTGTCAGTGCATGTCCTCGTTTCCTTGTACATCTCTACCTCTGAGCCTCCTCCCTCCAGTGTCAGTGCATGTCCTCGTGTTCTTGTACATCTCTTCCACAGAGCTTCCTTCCCCCCATTGTCAGTGCATGAACACGTGTTCTTGTACATCTCTTCCACTGAGCTTCCATCCCCCCATTGTCAGTGCATATCCACGTGTTCTTGTACATCTCTTCCTCTGAGCCTCCCTCCCCCCAGTGTCAGTGCATGACCACGTTTTCTTGTACATCTCTTCCACAGAGCTTCCTTCCCCCATTGTCAGTGCATGTCCACGTGTTCTTGTACATCTCTTCCTCTGAGCCTCCTCCCCCCAGTGTCATTACATGTCCTCGTGTTCTTGTACATCTCTTCCTCTGAACCTCCCTCCCCCAGGGTCAGTGCATGTCCTCGTGTTATTGTATATCTCTTCCTCTGAGCCTCCTCCCCCCAGTGTCAGTGCATGTCCTCGTTTCCTTGTACATATCTACCTCTGAGACTCCTCCCTCCAGTGTCAGTGCATGTCCTCATGTTCTTGTACATTTCTTCCACAGAGCTTCTTTCCCCCCATTGTCAGTGCATGTCTACGTGTTCTTGTACATCTCTTACTCTGAGCTTCCCTCCCCTCAGTGTCAGTGCATGTCCTCGTGTTCTTGTACATCTCTTCCTCTGAGCCTCCCGCCCCCAGTGTCATTGCATGTCCTCGAGTTCTTCTACATCTCTTCCTCTGAGCCTCCCGCCCCCAGTGTCAGTGCATGTCCTCATGTTCTTGTACATCTCTTCCTCTGAGCCTCCCTCCCCCCAGTGTCAGTGCATGTCCTCGTGTTCTTGTACATCTCTTCCTCTGAGACTCCCTACCCCCAGTGTCAGTGCATGTCCTCGTGTTCTTCTACATCTCTTTCTCTGAGCCTCCCTCCCCCCAGTGTCAGTGCATGTCCTCATGTTCTTGTACATCTCTTCCTCTGAGCTTCCTTCCCCCCAGTGTCAGTGCATGTCCATGTGTTCTTGTACAACTCTACCTCTGAGCCTCCTTACCCCCAGTGTCAGTGCATGTCCTCGTGTTCTTATACATCTCTTCCTCTGAGCTTCCTTCCCCCCAGTGTCAGTGCATGTCCATGTGTTCTTGTACATCTCCTTCCTCTGAGCTTCCTTCCCCCCAGTGTCAGTGCATGTCCTCGTGTTCTTGTACATCTCTTGCTCTGAGCCTCCTGCCCCCAGTGTCAGTGCATGTCCTCGTGTTCTTGTAGTTCTCTTCCTCTGATCCTCCCTCCCCCCATTGTCAGTGCATGTCCTCATGTTCTTATACATGTCTTCCTCTGAGCCTCCCACTCCCAGTGTCAGTGCATGTCCTCGTGTTCTTGTACATCTCTTCTTCTGAGCCTCCTCCCCCAGTGTCAGTGTATGTCCTTGTGTTCTTGAACATCTCCTGCTCTGGTCCTCCCTCCCCCCACTGTCAGTGCATGTCCTTGTGTTCTTGTACATCTCTTCCTCTGAGCCTCCCACCCCCAGTGTCAGTGCATGTCCTCGTGTTCTTGTACATCTCTTCCTCTGAGCCCCCTCCCCCCAGTGTCAGTGCATGTCCTCGTGTTCTTGTACTTTTCTTCCTCTGAGCCTCCCGCCCCCAGTGTCAGTGCATGTCCTTGTGTTCTTGTACATCACTTCCTATGAGCCTCCCTCCCCCCAGTATCAGTGCATGTCCTTGTGTTCTTGTACATCTCTTCCTCTGAGCCTCCCGCCCCCAGTGTCAGTGCATGTCCTCGTGTTCTTGTACATCTCTTCCTCTGAGCCTCCTGCCCCCAGTGTCAGTGCATGTCCTCGTGTTCTTGTACATCTCTTCCTCTGAGCCTCCCTCCCCCCAGTGTCAGTGCATGTCCTCGTGTTCTTGTACATCTCTTCCTCTGAGCCTCCCTCCCCCCAGTGTCAGTGCATGAACACGTGTTCTTGTACATCTCTTCCTCTGAGCTTCCTTCCCCCCATTGTCAGTGCATATCCACGTGTTCTTGTACATCTCTTCCTCTGAGCCTCCCTCCCCCCAGTGTCAGTGCATGTCCAGGTTTTCTTGTAAATCTCATCCTCTGAGCTTCCATCCCCCATTGTCAGTGCATGTACTTGTGTTCTTGTACATCTCTTCTTCTGAGCCTCCCACCACCAGTGTCAGAGTATGTCCTCGTGTTCTTGTACATCTCTTCCTCTGAGCTTCCCTCCCCCCAGTGTCAGTGAATGTCCTCGAGTTCTTGTACATCTCTTCCTCTGAGCCTCCTCCTTCCAGTGTTAGTGCAGGTTCTCGTGTTCTTGTACATCTCTTCCTCTGAGCCTCCCACCCCCAGTGTCAGTGAATGTCCTCGAGTTCTTGTACATCTCTTCCTCTGAGCCTCTCTCCCCCCAGTGTCAGTGCATTAACACGTGTACTTGTTCATCTCTTCCTCTGAGCTTCCATCCCCCCATTGTCAGTGCATATCCATGTGTTCTTGTACATCTCTTCCTCTGAGCCTCCCTCCCCCCAGTGTCAGTGCATGACCACGTGTTCTTGAACATCTCTTCCACAGAGCTTCCATCCCCCCATTGTCAGTGCATGTCCATGTGTTCTTGTACATCTCTTCCTCTGAGCCTCCTCCCCCCAGTGTCATTGCATGTCCTCGTGTTCTTGTACATCTCTTCCTCTGAACCTCCTTTCCCCAGAGTCAGTGCATGTCCTCGTGTTATTGTACATCTCTTCCTCTGAGCCTCCTCCCCCCAGTGTCAGTGCATGTCCTCGTTTCCTTGTACATCTCTACCTCTGAGCCTCCTCCCTCCAGTGTCAGTGCATGTCCTCGTGTTCTTGTACATCTCTTCCACAGAGCTTCCATCCCCCCATTGTCAGTGCATGTCCACGTGTTCTTGTACATCTCTTACTCTGAGCTTCCCTCCCCTCAGTGTCAGTGCATGTCCTCGTGTTCTTGTACAACTCTTCCTCTGAGCCTCCCGCCCCAAGTGTCATTGCATGTCCTCGAGTTCTTCTACATCTCTTCCTCTGAGCCTCCCGCCCCCAGTGTCAGTGCATGTCCTTGTGTTCTTGTACATCTCTTCTTCTGAGCCTCCCACCACCAGTGTCAGAGTATGTCCTCGTGTTCTTGTACATCTCTTCCTCTGAGCTTCCATCCCCCAGTGTCAGTGAATGTCCTCGAGTTCTTGTACATCTCTTCCTCTGAGCCTCCTCCTTCCAGTGTTAGTGCAGGTTCTCGTGTTCTTGTACATCTCTTCCTCTGAGCCTCCCACCCCCAGTGTCAGTGAATGTCCTCGAGTTCTTGTACATCTCTTCCTCTGAGCCTCTCTCCCCCCAGTGTCAGTGCATTAACACGTGTACTTGTTCATCTCTTCCTCTGAGCTTCCATCCCCCCATTGTCAGTGCATATCCATGTGTTCTTGTACATCTCTTCCTCTGAGCCTCCCTCCCCCCAGTGTCAGTGCATGACCACGTTTTCTTGAACATCTCTTCCACAGAGCTTCCATCCCCCCATTGTCAGTGCATGTCCACGTGTTCTTGTACATCTCTTCCTCTGAGCCTCCTCCCCCCAGTGTCATTGCATGTCCTCGTGTTCTTGTACATCTCTTCCTCTGAACCTCCCTTCCCCAGAGTCAGTGCATGTCCTCGTGTTATTGTACATCTCTTCCTCTGAGCCTCCTCCCCCCAGTGTCAGTGCATGTCCTCGTTTCCTTGTACATCTCTACCTCTGAGCCTCCTCCCTCCAGTGTCAGTGCATGTCCTCGTGTTCTTGTACATCTCTTCCACAGAGCTTCCATCCCCCCATTGTCAGTGAATGTCCACGTGTTCTTGTACATCTCTTACTCTGAGCTTCCCTCCCCTCAGTGTTAGTGCATGTCCTCGTGTTCTTGTACATCTCTTCCTCTGAGCCTCCCACCCCAAGTGTCATTGCATGTCCTCGAGTTCTTCTACATCTCTTCCTCTGAGCCTCCCGCCCCCAGTGTCAGTGCATGTCCTTGTGTTCTTGTACATCTCTTCCTCTGAGCCTCCCTCCCCCCAGTGTCAGTGCATGTCCTCGTGTTCTTGTACATCTCTTCCTCTGAGCCTCCCTACCCCCAGTGTCAGTGCATGTACTCGTGTTCTTCTACATCTCTTTCTCTGAGCCTCCCTCCCCCCAGTGTCAGTGCATGTCCTCGTGTTCTTGTACATCTCTTCCTCTGAGCTTCCTTCCCCCCAGTGTCAGTGCATGTCCACGTGTTCTTGTACAACTCTTCCTCTGAGCTTCCTTCCCCCTCAGTGTCAGTGCATGTCCTCGTGTTCTTGTACATCTCTACCTCTGAGCCTCCTTACCCCCAGTGTCAGTGCATGTCCTCATGTTCTTATACATCTCTTCCTCTGAGCTTCCTTCCCCCATTGTCAGTGCATGTCCTTGAGTTCTTGTACATCTCTTCCTCTGAGCTTCCATCCCCCCAGTGTCAGTGCATGTCCGTGTGTTCTTGTACATCTCCTTCCTCTGAGCTTCCTTCCCCCCAGTGTCAGTGCATGTCCTCGTGTTCTTGTACATCTCTTCCTCTGAGCCTCCCGCCCCCAGTGTCAGTGCATGTCCTCGTGTTCTTGTACTTCTCTTCCTCTGATCCTCCCTCCCCCATTGTCAGTGCATGTCCTCGTGTTCTTATACATGTCTTCCTCTGAGCCTCCCATCCCCAGTGTCAGTGCATGTCCTCGTGTTCTTGTACATCTCTTCTTCTGAGCCTCCTCCCCCAGTGTCAGTGCATGTCCTTGTGTTCTTGTACGTCTCCTGCTCTGGTCCTCCCTCCCCCCGCTGTCAGTGCATGTCCTCGTGTTCTTGTACATCTCTTCCTCTGAGCCTCCCGCCCCCAGTGTCAGTGCATGTCCTTGTGTTCTTGTACATCACTTCCTATGAGCCTCCCTCCCCCCAGTATCAGTGCTTGTCCTTGTGTTCTTGTACATCTCTTCCTCCGAGCCTCCCGCCCCCAGTGTCAGTGCATGTCCTCGGGTTCTTGTACATCTCCTCCTCTGAGCCTCCTGCCCCCAGTGTCAGTGGATGTCCTCGTGTTCTTGTACATCTCTTCCTCTGAGCCTTCCTCCCCCCAGTGTCAGTGCATGTCCTCGTGTTCTTGTACATCTCTTCCTCTGAGCCTCCCTCCCCCCAGTGTCAGTGCATGAACACGCGTTCTTGTACATTTCTTCCTCTGAGCTTCCTTCCCCCCATTGTCAGTGCATATCCACGTGTTCTTGTACATCTCTTCCTCTGAGCCTCCCTCCCCCCAGTGTCAGTGCATATCCACGTTTTCTTGTACATCTCATCCTCTGAGCTTCCATCCCCCATTGTCAGTGCATGTCCTTGTGTTCTTGTACATCTCTTCTTCAGAGCCTCCCACCCCCTGTGTCAGTGCATGTGTTCGTGTTCTTGTACATCTCTTCCTCTGAGCTTCCTTCCCCCCAGTGTCAGTGCATGTCCTCGAGTTCTTGTACATCTCTTCCTCTGAGCCTCCTCCTTCCCGTGTCAGTGCAGGTCCTCGTGTTCTTGTACATCTCTTCCTCTGAGCCTCCCGCCCCCAGTGTCAGCGCAAGTCCTCGTGTTCTTGTACATCACTTCCTCTGAGCCTTTTTCCCCCCAGTGTCAGTGCATGAACACGTGTTCTTGTACATCTCTTCCTCTGAGCTTCCATCCCCCCATTGTCAGTGCATATCCACGTGTTCTTGTACATCTCTTCCTCTGAGCCTCCCTCCCCCCAGTGTCAGTGCATGACCACGTTTTCTTGTACATCTCTTCCACAGAGCTTCCTTCCCCCCATTGTCAGTGCATGTCCACATGTTCTTGTACATCTCTTCCTGTGAGCCTCCACCCCACAGTGTCATTGCATGTCCTCATGTTCTTGTACATCTCTTCCTCTGAACCTCCCTCCCCCCAGTGTCAGTGCATGTCCTCGTGTTCTTGTACATCTCTTCCTCTGAGCCTCCCTCCCCCCAGTGTCAGTGCATGAACACGCGTTCTTGTACATTTCTTCCTCTGAGCTTCCTTCCCCCCATTGTCAGTGCATATCCACGTGTTCTTGTACATCTCTTCCTCTGAGCCTCCCTCCCCACAGTGTCAGTGCATATCCATGTTTTCTTGTACATCTCATCCTCTGAGCTTCCATCCCCCATTGTCAGTGCATGTCCTTGTGTTCTTGTACATCAATTCTTCAGAGCCTCCCACCCCCCAGTGTCATTGCATGTCCACGTGTTCTTGTACATCTCTTCCACAGAGCTTCCTTCCCCCCATTGACAGTGCATGTCCTCGTGTTCTTGTACATCTCTTCCTCTGAGCTTCCTTCCCCCCCGTGTCAGTGCAGGTCCTCGTGTTCTTGTACATCTCTTCCTCTGAGCCTCCCGCCCCCAGTGTCAGCGCAAGTCCTCGTGTTCTTGTACATCACTTCCTCTGAGCCTTTTTTCCCCCAGTGTCAGTGCATGAACACGTGTTCTTGTACATCTCTTCCTCTGAGCTTCCATCCCCCCATTGTCAGTGCATATCCATGTGTTCTTGTACATCTCTTCCTCTGAGCCTCCCTCCCCCCAGTGTCAGTGCATGACCACGTTTTCTTGTACATCTCTTCCACAGAGCTTCCTTCCCCCCATTGTCAGTGCATGTCCACATGTTCTTGTACATCTCTTCCTGTGAGCCTCCACCCCCCAGTGTCATTGCATGTCCTCGTGTTCTTGTACATCTCTTCCTCTGAACCTCCCTCTATCAGGGTCAGTGCATGTCCTCATGTTATTGTACATCTCTTCCTCTGAGCCTCCTCCCCCCAGTGTCAGTGCATGTCCTCATTTCCTTGTACATCTCTACCTCTGTGCCTCCTCCCTCCAGTGTCAGTGCATGTCCTCGTGTTCTTGTACATCTCTTCCACAGAGCTTCCCTCCCCCTCAGTGTCAGTGCATGTCCTCGTGTTCTTGTACATCTCTACCTCTGAGCCTCCTTACCCCCAGTGCCAGTGCATGTCCTCGTGTTCTTATACATCTCTTCCTCTGAGCTTCCTTCCCCCCAGTGTCAGTGCATGTCCTCGTGTTCTTGTACATCTCTTCCTCTGGGCTTCATTCCCCCCAGTGTCAGTGCATGTCCTCATGTTCTTGTACATCTCTTCCTCTGAGCCTCCCTCCCCCCAGTGTCAGTGCATGTCCTCGTGTTCTTGTACATCTCTTCCTCTGAGCCTCCCTCCCCCCAGTGTCAGTGCATGTCCTCGTGTTCTTGTACATCTCTTCCTCTGAGCCTCCCTCCCCCCAGTGTCAGTGCATGAACACGTGTTCTTGTACATCTCTTCCTCTAAGCTTCCTTCCCCCCATTGTCACTGCATATCCACGTGTTCTTGTACATCTCTTCCTCTGAGCCTCCCTCCCCCCAGTGTCAGTGCATGTCCACGTTTTCTTGTACATCTCTTCCTCTGAGCTTCCATCCCCCATTGTCAGTGCATGTCCTTGTGTTCTTGTACATCTCTTCTTCTGAGCCTCCCACCCCCAGTGTCTGTGCAGATCTCATGTTCTTGTACATCTCTTCCTCTGAACCTCCCTCCCCCCAGTGTCAGTGCATGTCCTCGTGTTCTTGTACATCTCTTCCTCTGAGCCTCCCTCCCCCCAGTGTCAGTGCATGAACACGCGTTCTTGTACATTTCTTCCTCTGAGCTTCCTTCCCCCCATTGTCAGTGCATATCCACGTGTTCTTGTACATCTCTTCCTCTGAGCCTCCCTCCCCACAGTGTCAGTGCATATCCATGTTTTCTTGTACATCTCATCCTCTGAGCTTCCATCCCCCATTGTCAGTGCATGTCCTTGTGTTCTTGTACATCAATTCTTCAGAGCCTCCCACCCCCCAGTGTCATTGCATGTCCACGTGTTCTTGTACATCTCTTCCACAGAGCTTCCTTCCCCCCATTGACAGTGCATGTCCTCGTGTTCTTGTACATCTCTTCCTCTGAGCTTCCTTCCCCCCCGTGTCAGTGCAGGTCCTCGTGTTCTTGTACATCTCTTCCTCTGAGCCTCCCGCCCCCAGTGTCAGCGCAAGTCCTCGTGTTCTTGTACATCACTTCCTCTGAGCCTTTTTTCCCCCAGTGTCAGTGCATGAACACGTGTTCTTGTACATCTCTTCCTCTGAGCTTCCATCCCCCCATTGTCAGTGCATATCCATGTGTTCTTGTACATCTCTTCCTCTGAGCCTCCCTCCCCCCAGTGTCAGTGCATGACCACGTTTTCTTGTACATCTCTTCCACAGAGCTTCCTTCCCCCCATTGTCAGTGCATGTCCACATGTTCTTGTACATCTCTTCCTGTGAGCCTCCACCCCCCAGTGTCATTGCATGTCCTCGTGTTCTTGTACATCTCTTCCTCTGAACCTCCCTCTATCAGGGTCAGTGCATGTCCTCATGTTATTGTACATCTCTTCCTCTGAGCCTCCTCCCCCCAGTGTCAGTGCATGTCCTCATTTCCTTGTACATCTCTACCTCTGTGCCTCCTCCCTCCAGTGTCAGTGCATGTCCTCGTGTTCTTGTACATCTCTTCCACAGAGCTTCCCTCCCCCTCAGTGTCAGTGCATGTCCTCGTGTTCTTGTACATCTCTACCTCTGAGCCTCCTTACCCCCAGTGCCAGTGCATGTCCTCGTGTTCTTATACATCTCTTCCTCTGAGCTTCCTTCCCCCCAGTGTCAGTGCATGTCCTCGTGTTCTTGTACATCTCTTCCTCTGGGCTTCATTCCCCCCAGTGTCAGTGCATGTCCTCATGTTCTTGTACATCTCTTCCTCTGAGCCTCCCTCCCCCCAGTGTCAGTGCATGTCCTCGTGTTCTTGTACATCTCTTCCTCTGAGCCTCCCTCCCCCCAGTGTCAGTGCATGTCCTCGTGTTCTTGTACATCTCTTCCTCTGAGCCTCCCTCCCCCCAGTGTCAGTGCATGAACACGTGTTCTTGTACATCTCTTCCTCTAAGCTTCCTTCCCCCCATTGTCACTGCATATCCACGTGTTCTTGTACATCTCTTCCTCTGAGCCTCCCTCCCCCCAGTGTCAGTGCATGTCCACGTTTTCTTGTACATCTCTTCCTCTGAGCTTCCATCCCCCATTGTCAGTGCATGTCCTTGTGTTCTTGTACATCTCTTCTTCTGAGCCTCCCACCCCCAGTGTCTGTGCAGATCTCATGTTCTTGTACATCTCTTCCTCTGAGCCTCCCTCCCCCAGTGTCAGCGCATGTCCTTGTGTTCTTGTACATCTCTTCCTCTGAGCCTCCCTCCCCCCAGTGTCAGAGCATGAACATGTGTTCTTGTACATCTCTTCCTCTGAGCTTCCATCCCCCATTGTCAGTGCATGTCCTTGTGTTCTTGTACATCTCTTCTTCAGAGCCTCCCACCCCCTGTGTCAGTGCATGTCTTCATGTTCTTGTACATCTCTTCCTCTGAGCTTCCTTCCCCCCAGTGTCAGTGCAGGTCCTCGTGTTCTTGTACATCTCTTCCTCTGTGCCTCCCGCCCCCAGTGTCAGCGCAAGTCCTCGTGTTCTTGTACATCACTTCCTCTGAGCCTTTTTCCCCCCAGTGTCAGTGCATGAACACGTGTTCTTGTACATCTCTTCCTCTGAGCTTCCATCCCCCCATTGTCAGTGCATATCCACGTGTTCTTGTACATCTCTTCCTCTGAGCCTCCCTCCCCCCAGTGTCAGTGCATGACCACATTTTCTTGTACATCTCTTCCAAAGAGCTTCCTTCCCCCCATTGTCAGTGCATGTCCACATGTTCTTGTACATCTCTTCCTGTGAGCCTCCACCCCCCAGTGTCATTGCATGTCCTCGTGTTCTTGTACATCTCTTCCTCTGAACCTCCCTCTATCAGGGTCAGTGCATGTCATCTTGTTATTGTACATCTCTTCCTCTGAGCCTCCTCCCCCCAGTTTCAGTGCATGTCCTCATTTCCTTGTACATCTTTACCTCTGAGCCTCCTCCCTCCAGTGTCAGTTCATGTCCTCGTGTTCTTGTACATCTCTTCCACAGAGCTTCCTTCCCCCCATTGACAGTGCATGTCCTTGTGTTCTTGTACATCTCTTCCTCTGAGCTTCCTTCCCCCCAGTATCAGTGCATGTCCACATGTTCTTGTACATCTCTTCCTGTGAGCCTCCACCTCCCAGTGTCATTGCATGTCCTCGTGTTCTTGTACATCTCTTCCTCTGAACCTCCCTCTATCAGGGTCAGTGCATGTCCTCGTGTTATTGTACTTCTCTTCCTCTGAGCCTCCTCCCCCCAGTGTCAGTGCATGTCCTCATTTCCTTGTACATCTCTACCTCTGAGCCTCCTCCCTCCAGTGTCAGTGCATGTCCTCGTGTTCTTGTACATCTCTTCCACAGAGCTTCCCTCCCCCTCAGTGCCAGTGCATGTCCTCGTGTTCTTATACATCTCTTCCTCTGAGCTTCCTTCCCCCCAGTGTCAGTGCATGTCCTCGTGTTCTTGTACATCTCTTCCTCTGGGCTTCCTTCCCCCCAGTGTCAGTGCATGTCCTCGTGTTCTTGTACATCTCTTCCTCTGAGCCTCCCTCCCCCCAGTGTCAGTGCATGTCCTCGTGTTCTTGTACATCTCTTCCTCTGAGCCTCCCTCCCCCCAGTGTCAGTGCATGTCCTCGTGTTCTTGTACATCTCTTCCTCTGTGCCTCCCTCCCCCCAGTGTCAGTGCATGAACACGTGTTCTTGTACATCTCTTCCTCTAAGCTTCCTTCCCCCCATTGTCACTGCATATCCACGTGTTCTTGTACATCTCTTCCTCTGAGCCTCCCTCCCCCCAGTGTCAGTGCATGTCCACGTTTTCTTGTACATCTCTTCCTCTGAGCTTCCATCCCCCATTGTCAGTGCATGTCCTTGTGTTCTTGTACATCTCTTCTTCTGAGCCTCCCACCCCCAGTGTCTGTGCAGATCTCATGTTCTTGTACATCTCTTCCTCTGTGCCTCCCGCCCCCAGTGTCAGCGCAAGTCCTCGTGTTCTTGTACATCACTTCCTCTGAGCCTTTTTCCCCCCAGTGTCAGTGCATGAACACGTGTTCTTGTACATCTCTTCCTCTGAGCTTCCATCCCCCCATTGTCAGTGCATATCCACGTGTTCTTGTACATCTCTTCCTCTGAGCCTCCCTCCCCCCAGTGTCAGTGCATGACCACATTTTCTTGTACATCTCTTCCAAAGAGCTTCCTTCCCCCCATTGTCAGTGCATGTCCACATGTTCTTGTACATCTCTTCCTGTGAGCCTCCACCCCCCAGTGTCATTGCATGTCCTCGTGTTCTTGTACATCTCTTCCTCTGAACCTCCCTCTATCAGGGTCAGTGCATGTCATCTTGTTATTGTACATCTCTTCCTCTGAGCCTCCTCCCCCCAGTGTCAGTGCATGTCCTCATTTCCTTGTACATCTTTACCTCTGAGCCTCCTCCCTCCAGTGTCAGTGCATGTCCTCGTGTTCTTGTACATCTCTTCCACAGAGCTTCCTTCCCCCCATTGACAGTGCATGTCCTTGTGTTCTTGTACATCTCTTCCTCTGAGCTTCCTTCCCCCCAGTGTCAGTGCATGTCCACGTGTTCTTGTACATCTCTTCCTCTGAGCTTCCTTCCCCCTCAGTATCAGTGCATGTCCACATGTTCTTGTACATCTCTTCCTGTGAGCCTCCACCTCCCAGTGTCATTGCATGTCCTCGTGTTCTTGTACATCTCTTCCTCTGAACCTCCCTCTATCAGGGTCAGTGCATGTCCTCGTGTTATTGTACATCTCTTCCTCTGAGCCTCCTCCCCCCAGTGTCAGTGCATGTCCTCATTTCCTTGTACATCTCTACCTCTGAGCCTCCTCCCTCCAGTGTCAGTGCATGTCCTCGTGTTCTTGTACATCTCTTCCACAGAGCTTCCCTCCCCCTCAGTGTCAGTGCATGTCCTCGTGTTCTTGTACATCTCTACCTCTGAGCCTCCTTACCCCCAGTGCCAGTGCATGTCCTCGTGTTCTTATACATCTCTTCCTCTGAGCTTCCTTCCCCCCAGTGTCAGTGCATGTCCTCGTGTTCTTGTACATCTCTTCCTCTGGGCTTCATTCCCCCCAGTGTCAGTGCATGTCCTCGTGTTCTTGTACATCTCTTCCTCTGAGCCTCCCTCCCCCCAGTGTCAGTGCATGTCCTCGTGTTCTTGTACATCTCTTCCTCTGAGCCTCCCTCCCCCCAGTGTCAGTGCATGTCCTCGTGTTCTTGTACATCTCTTCCTCTGAGCCTCCCTCCCCCCAGTGTCAGTGCATGAACACGTGTTCTTGTACATCTCTTCCTCTAAGCTTCCTTCCCCCCATTGTCACTGCATATCCACGTGTTCTTGTACATCTCTTCCTCTGAGCCTCCCTCCCCCCAGTGTCAGTGCATGTCCACGTTTTCTTGTACATCTCTTCCTCTGAGCTTCCATCCCCCATTGTCAGTGCATGTCCTTGTGTTCTTGTACATCTCTTCTTCTGAGCCTCCCACCCCCAGTGTCTGTGCAGATCTCATGTTCTTGTACATCTCTTCCTCTGAGCCTCCCACCCCCAGTGTCAGCGCATGTCCTCGTGTTCTTGTACATCTCTTCCTCTGAGCCTCCCTCCCCCCAGTGTCAGAGCATGAACATGTGTTCTTGTACATCTCTTCCTCTGAGCTTCCATCCCCCATTGTCAGTGCATGTCCTTGTGTTCTTGTACATCTCTTCTTCAGAGCCTCCCACCCCCTGTGTCAGTGCATGTCTTCATGTTCTTGTACATCTCTTCCTCTGAGCTTCCTTCCCCCCAGTGTCAGTGCAGGTCCTCGTGTTCTTGTACATCTCTTCCTCTGTGCCTCCCGCCCCCAGTGTCAGCGCAAGTCCTCGTGTTCTTGTACATCACTTCCTCTGAGCCTTTTTCCCCCCAGTGTCAGTGCATGAACACGTGTTCTTGTACATCTCTTCCTCTGAGCTTCCATCCCCCCATTGTCAGTGCATATCCACGTGTTCTTGTACATCTCTTCCTCTGAGCCTCCCTCCCCCCAGTGTCAGTGCATGACCACATTTTCTTGTACATCTCTTCCAAAGAGCTTCCTTCCCCCCATTGTCAGTGCATGTCCACATGTTCTTGTACATCTCTTCCTGTGAGCCTCCACCCCCCAGTGTCATTGCATGTCCTCGTGTTCTTGTACATCTCTTCCTCTGAACCTCCCTCTATCAGGGTCAGTGCATGTCATCTTGTTATTGTACATCTCTTCCTCTGAGCCTCCTCCCCCCAGTGTCAGTGCATGTCCTCATTTCCTTGTACATCTTTACCTCTGAGCCTCCTCCCCCCAGTGCCAGTGCATGTCCTCGTGTTCTTATACATCTATTCCTCTGAGCTTCCTTCCCCCATTGTCAGTGTATGTCCTCATGTTCTTGTACATCTCTTCCTCTGAGCTTCCTTCCCCCCAGTGTCAGTGCATGTCCTCGTGTTCTTGTACATCTCTTCCTCTGAGCTTCCTTCCCCCCTGTGTCAGTGCATGTCCTCGTGTTCTTGTACATCTCTTCCTCTGAGCCTCCCTCCCCCCAGTGTCAGTGCATGTCCTCGTGTTCTTGTACATCTCTTCCTCTGAGCCTCCCTCCCCCCAGTGTCAGTGCATGTCCTCGTGTTCTTGTACATCTCTTCCTCTGAGCCTCCCTCCCCCCAGTGTCAGTGCATGAACACATGTTCTTGTACATCTCTTCCTCTGAGCTTCCTTCCCCCCATTGTAAGTGCATATCCACGTGTTCTTGTACATCTCTTCCTCTGAGCCTCCCTCCCCCCAGTGTCAGTGCAAGTCCACGTTTTCTTGTACATCTCTTCCTCTGAGCTTCCATCCCCCATTGTCAGTGCATGTCCTTGTGTTCTTGTACATCTCTTCTTCTGAGCCTCCCACCCCCAGTGTCAGAGTATGTCCTCGTGTTCTTGTACAACTCTTCCTCTGAGCTTCCCTCACCCCAGTGTCAGTGAATGTCCTCGAGTTCTTGTACATCTCTTCCTCTGAGCCTCCTCCTTCCAGTGTCAGTGCAGGTTCTCTTGTTCTTGTACATCTCTTCCTCTGAGCCTCCCACCCCCAGTGTCAGTGAATGTCCTCATGTTCTTGTACATCTCTTCCTCTGAGCCTCTCTCCCCCCAGTGTCAGTGCATTAACACGTGTTCTTGTACATCTCTTCCTCTGAGCTTCCATCCCCCCAATGTCAGTGCATATCCATGTGTTCTTGTACATCTCTTCCTCTGAGCCAACCTCCCCCCAGTGTCAGTGCATGAACACGTTTTCTAGTACATCTCTTCCACAGAGCTTCCTTCCCCCCATTGTCAGTGCATGTCCACGTGTTCTTGTACATCTCTTCCTCTGAGCCTCATCCCCCCAGTGTCATTGCATGTCCTCGTGTTCTTGTACATCTCTTCCTCTGAACCTCCCTTCCCCAAAGTCAGTGCATGTCCTCGTGTTATTGTACATCTCTTCCTCTGAGCCTCCTCCCCCCAGTGTCAGTGCATGTCCTCGTTTCCTTGTACATCTCTACCTCTGAGCCTCCTCCCTCCAGTGTCAGTGCATGTCCTCATGTTCTTGTACATCTCTTCCACAGAGCTTCCTTCCCCCCATTGTCAGTGCATGAACACGTGTTCTTGTACATCTCTTCCACTGAGCTTCCATCCCCCCATTGTCAGTGCATATCCATGTGTTCTTGTACATCTCTTCCTCTGAGCCTCCCTCCCCCCAGTGTCAGTGCATGACCACGTTTTCTTGTACATCTCTTCCACAGAGCTTCCTTCCCCCATTGTCAGTGCATGTCCACGTGTTCTTGTACATCTCTTCCTCTGAGACTCCTCCCCCCAGTGTCAATACATGTCCTCGTGTTCTTGTACATCTCTTCCTCTGAACCCCCCTCCCCCAGGGTCAGTGCATGTCCTCGTGTTATTGTACATCTCTTCCTCTGAGCCTCCTCCCCCCAGTGTCAGTGCAGGTCCTCGTTTCCTTGTACATATCTACCTCTGAGCCTCCTCCCTCCAGTGTCAGTGCATGTCCTCATGTTCTTGTACATTTCTTCCACAGAGCTTCTTTCCCCCCATTGTCAGTGCATGTCCACGTGTTCTTGTACATCTCTTACTCTGAGCTTCCCTCCCCTCAGTGTCAGTGCATGTCCTCGTGTTCTTGTACATCTCTTCCTCTGAGCCTCCCGCCCCCAGTGTCATTGCATGTCCTCAAGTTCTTCTACATCTCTTCCTCTGAGCCTCCCGCCCCCAGTGTCAGTGCATGTCCTCGTGTTCTTGTACATCTCTTCCTCTGAGCCTCCCTCCCCCCAGTGTCAGTGCATGTCCTCGTGTTCTTGTACATCTCTTCCTCTGAGACTCCCTACCCCCAGTGTCAGTGCATGTCCTCGTGTTCTTCTACATCTCTTTCTCTGAGCCTCCCTCCCCCCAGTGTCAGTGCATGTCCTCATGTTCTTGTACATCTCTTCCTCTGAGCTTCCTTCCCCCCAGTGTCAGTGCATGTCCATGTGTTCTTGTACAACTCTACCTCTGAGCCTCCTTACCCCCAGTGTCAGTGCATGTCCTCGTGTTCTTATACATCTCTTCCTCTGAGCTTCCTTCCCCCCAGTGTCAGTGCATGTCCATGTGTTCTTGTACATCTCCTTCCTCTGAGCTTCCTTCCCCCCAGTGTCAGTGCATGTCCTCGTGTTCTTGTACATCTCTTGCTCTGAGCCTCCTGCCCCCAGTGTCAGTGCATGTCCTCGTGTTCTTGTACTTCTCTTCCTCTGATCCTCCCTCCCCCCATTGTCAGTGCATGTCCTCATGTTCTTATACATGTCTTCCTCTGAGCCTCCCACTCCCAGTGTCAGTGCATGTCCTCGTGTTCTTGTACATCTCTTCTTCTGAGCCTCCTTCCCCAGTGTCAGTGTATGTCCTTGTGTTCTTGAACATCTCCTGCTCTGGTCCTCCCTCCCCCCACTGTCAGTGCATGTCCTTATGTTCTTGTACATCTCTTCCTCTGAGCCTCCCACCCCCAGTGTCAGTGCATGTCCTCGTGTTCTTGTACATCTCTTCCTCTGAGCCCCCTCCCCCCAGTGTCAGTGCATGTCCTCGTGTTCTTGTACATTTCTTCCTCTGAGCCTCCCGCCCCCAGTGTCAGTGCATGTCCTTGTGTTCTTGTACATCACTTCCTATGAGCCTCCCTCCCCCCAGAATCAGTGCATGTCCTTGTGTTCTTGTACATCTCTTCCTCTGAGCCTCCCGCCCCCAGTGTCAGTGCATGTCCTCGTGTTCTTGTACATCTCTTCCTCTGAGCCTCCTGCCCCCAGTGTCAGTGCATGTCCTTGTGTTCTTGTACATCTCTTCCTCTGAGCCTCCCTCCCCCCAGTGTCAGTGCATGTCCTCGTGTTCTTGTACATCTCTTCCTCTGAGCCTCCCTCCCCCCAGTGTCAGTGCATGAACACGTGTTCTTGTACATCTCTTCCTCTGAGCTTCCTTCCCCCCATTGTCAGTGCATATCCACGTGTTCTTGTACATCTCTTCCTCTGAGCCTCCCTCCCCCCAGTGTCAGTGCATGTCCACGTTTTCTTGTAAATCTCATCCTCTGAGCTTCCATCCCCCATTGTCAGTGCATGTACTTGTGTTCTTGTACATCTCTTCTTCTGAGCCTCCCACCACCAGTGTCAGAGTATGTCCTCGTGTTCTTGTACATCTCTTCCTCTGAGCTTCCCTCCCCCCAGTGTCAGTGAATGTCCTCGAGTTCTTGTACATCTCTTCCTCTGAGCCTCCTCCTTCCAGTGTTAGTGCAGGTTCTCGTGTTCTTGTACATCTCTTCCTCTGAGCCTCCCACCCCCAGTGTCAGTGAATGTCCTCGAGTTCTTGTACATCTCTTCCTCTGAGCCTCTCTCCCCCCAGTGTCAGTGCATTAACACGTGTACTTGTTCATCTCTTCCTCTGAGCTTCCATCCCCCCATTGTCAGTGCATATCCATGTGTTCTTGTACATCTCTTCCTCTGAGCCTCCCTCCCCCCAGTGTCAGTGCATGACCACGTTTTCTTGAACATCTCTTCCACAGAGCTTCCATCCCCCCATTGTCAGTGCATGTCCACGTGTTCTTGTACATCTCTTCCTCTGAGCCTCCTCCCCCCAGTGTCATTGCATGTCCTCGTGTTCTTGTACATCTCTTCCTCTGAACCTCCCTTCCCCAGAGTCAGTGCATGTCCTCGTGTTATTGTACATCTCTTCCTCTGAGCCTCCCTTCCCCAGTGTCAGTGCATGTCCTCGTTTCCTTGTACATCTCTACCTCTGAGCCTCCTCCCTCCAGTGTCAGTGCATGTCCTCGTGTTCTTGTACATCTCTTCCACAGAGCTTCCATCCCCCCATTGTCAGTGCATGTCCACGTGTTCTTGTACATCTCTTACTCTGAGCTTCCCTCCCCTCAGTGTCAGTGCATGTCCTCGTGTTCTTGTACATCTCTTCCTCTGAGCCTCCCGCCCCAAGTGTCATTGCATGTCCTCGAGTTCTTCTATATCTCTTCCTCTGAGCCTCCCGCCCCCAGTGTCAGTGCATGTCCTTGTGTTCTTGTATATCTCTTCCTCTGAGCCTCCCTCCCCCCAGTGTCAGTGCATGTCCTCATGTTCTTGTACATCTCTTCCTCTGAGCCTCCCTACCCCCAGTGTCAGTGCATGTCCTCGTGTTCTTCTACATCTCTTTCTCTGAGCCTCCCTCCCCCCAGTGTCAGTGCATGTCCTCGTGTTCTTGTACATCTCTTCCTCTGAGCTTCCTTCCCCCCAGTGTCAGTGCATGTCCACGTGTTCTTGTACAACTCATCCTCTGAGCTTCCTTCCCCCTCAGTGTCAGTGCATGTCCTCGTGTTCTTGTACATCTCTTCTTCTGAGCCTCCCACCACCAGTGTCAGAGTATGTCCTCGTGTTCTTGTACATCTCTTCCTCTGAGCTTCCCTCCCCCCAGTGTCAGTGAATGTCCTCGAGTTCTTGTACATCTCTTCCTCTGAGCCTCCTCCTTCCAGTGTTAGTGCAGGTTCTCGTGTTCTTGTACATCTCTTCCTCTGAGCCTCCCACCCCCAGTGTCAGTGAATGTCCTCGAGTTCTTGTACATCTCTTCCTCTGAGCCTCTCTCCCCCCAGTGTCAGTGCATTAACACGTGTACTTGTTCATCTCTTCCTCTGAGCTTCCATCCCCCCATTGTCAGTGCATATCCATGTGTTCTTGTACATCTCTTCCTCTGAGCCTCCCTCCCCCCAGTGTCAGTGCATGACCACGTTTTCTTGAACATCTCTTCCACAGAGCTTCCATCCCCCCATTGTCAGTGCATGTCCACGTGTTCTTGTACATCTCTTCCTCTGAGCCTCCTCCCCCCAGTGTCATTGCATGTCCTCGTGTTCTTGTACATCTCTTCCTCTGAACCTCCCTTCCCCAGAGTCAGTGGATGTCCTCGTGTTATTGTACATCTCTTCCTCTGAGCCTCCCTTCCCCAGTGTCAGTGCATGTCCTCGTTTCCTTGTACATCTCTACCTCTGAGCCTCCTCCCTCCAGTGTCAGTGCATGTCCTCGTGTTCTTGTACATCTCTTCCACAGAGCTTCCATCCCCCCATTGTCAGTGCATGTCCACGTGTTCTTGTACATCTCTTACTCTGAGCTTCCCTCCCCTCAGTGTCAGTGCATGTCCTCGTGTTCTTGTACATCTCTTCCTCTGAGCCTCCCGCCCCAAGTGTCATTGCATGTCCTCGAGTTCTTCTATATCTCTTCCTCTGAGCCTCCCGCCCCCAGTGTCAGTGCATGTCCTTGTGTTCTTGTATATCTCTTCCTCTGAGCCTCCCTCCCCCCAGTGTCAGTGCATGTCCTCATGTTCTTGTACATCTCTTCCTCTGAGCCTCCCTACCCCCAGTGTCAGTGCATGTCCTCGTGTTCTTCTACATCTCTTTCTCTGAGCCTCCCTCCCCCCAGTGTCAGTGCATGTCCTCGTGTTCTTGTACATCTCTTCCTCTGAGCTTCCTTCCCCCCAGTGTCAGTGCATGTCCACGTGTTCTTGTACAACTCTTCCTCTGAGCTTCCTTCCCCCTCAGTGTCAGTGCATGTCCTCGTGTTCTTGTACATCTCTACCTCTGAGCCTCCTTACCCCCAGTGTCAGTGCATGTCCTCATGTTCTTATACATCTCTTCCTCTGAGCTTCCTTCCCCCATTGTCAGTGCATGTCCTTGAGTTCTTGTACATCTCTTCCTCTGAGCTTCCATCCCCCCAGTGTCAGTGCATGTCCGTGTGTTCTTGTACATCTCCTTCCTCTGAGCTTCCTTCCCCCCAGTGTCAGTGCATGTCCTCGTGTTCTTGTACATCTCTTCCTCTGAGCCTCCCGCCCCCAGTGTCAGTGCATGTCCTCGTGTTCTTGTACTTCTCTTCCTCTGATCCTCCCTCCCCCATTGTCAGTGCATGTCCTCGTGTTCTTATACATGTCTTCCTCTGAGCCTCCCACCCCCAGTGTCAGTGCATGTCCTCATGTTCTTGTACATCTCTTCTTCTGAGCCTCCTCCCCCAGTGTCAGTGCATGTCCTTGTGTTCTTGTACGTCTCCTGCTCTGGTCCTCCCTCCCCCCGCTGTCAGTGCATGTCCTCGTGTTCTTGTACATCTCTTCCTCTGAGCCTCCCACCCCCAGTGTCAGTGCATGTCCTCGTGTTCTTGTACATCTCTTCCTCTGAGCCTCCCGCCCCCAGTGTCAGTGCATGTCCTTGTGTTCTTGTACATCACTTCCTATGAGCCTCCCTCCCCCCAGTATCAGTGCTTGTCCTTGTGTTCTTGTACATCTCTTCCTCCGAGCCTCCCGCCCCCAGTGTCAGTGCATGTCCTCGTGTTCTTGTACATCTCTTCCTCTGAGCCTCCCGCCCCAAGTGTCATTGCATGTCCTCGAGTTCTTCTACATCTCTTCCTCTGAGCCTCCCGCCCCCAGTGTCAGTGCATGTCCTTGTGTTCTTGTACATCTCTTCCTCTGAGCCTCCCTCCCCCCAGTGTCAGTGCATGTCCTCGTGTTCTTGTACATCTCTTCCTCTGAGCCTCCCTACCCCCAGTGTCAGTGCATGTCCTCGTGTTCTTCTACATCTCTTTCTCTGAGCCTCCCTCCCCCCAGTGTCAGTGCATGTCCTCGTGTTCTTGTACATCTCTTCCTCTGAGCTTCCTTCCCCCCAGTGTCAGTGCATGTCCACGTGTTCTTGTACAACTCTTCCTCTGAGCTTCCTTCCCCCTCAGTGTCAGTGCATGTCCTCGTGTTCTTGTACATCTCTACCTCTGAGCCTCCTTACCCCCAGTGTCAGTGCATGTCCTCATGTTCTTATACATCTCTTCCTCTGAGCTTCCTTCCCCCATTGTCAGTGCATGTCCTTGAGTTCTTGTACATCTCTTCCTCTGAGCTTCCATCCCCCCAGTGTCAGTGCATGTCCGTGTGTTCTTGTACATCTCCTTCCTCTGAGCTTCCTTCCCCCCAGTGTCAGTGCATGTCCTCGTGTTCTTGTACATCTCTTCCTCTGAGCCTCCCGCCCCCAGTGTCAGTGCATGTCCTCGTGTTCTTGTACTTCTCTTCCTCTGATACTCCCTCCCCCATTGTCAGTGCATGTCCTCGTGTTCTTAAACATGTCTTCCTCTGAGCCTCCCACCCCCAGTGTCAGTGCATGTCCTCGTGTTCTTGTACATCTCTTCTTCTGAGCCTCCTCCCCCAGTGTCAGTGCATGTCCTTGTGTTCTTGTACATCTCCTGCTCTGGTCCTCCCTCCCCCCGCTGTCAGTGCATGTCCTCTTGTTCTTGTACATCTCTTCCTCTGAGCCTCCCACCCCCAGTGTCAGTGCATGTCCTCGTGTTCTTGTACATCTCTTCCTCTGAGCCTCCCGCCCCCAGTGTCAGTGCATGTCCTTGTGTTCTTGTACATCACTTCCTATGAGCCTCCCTCCCCCCAGTATCAGTGCTTGTCCTTGTGTTCTTGTACATCTCTTCCTCCGAGCCTCCCGCCCCCAGTGTCAGTGCATGTCCTCGTGTTCTTGTACATCTCCTCCTCTGAGCCTCCTGCCCCCAGTGTCAGTGGATGTCCTCGTGTTCTTGTACATCTCTTCCTCTGAGCCTCCCTCCCCCCAGTGTCAGTGCATGTCCTCGTGTTCTTGTACATCTCTTCCTCTGAGACTCCCTCCCCCCAGTGTCAGTGCATGAACACGCGTTCTTGTACATTTCTTCCTCTGAGCTTCCTTCCCCCCATTGTCAGTGCATATCCATGTGTTCTTGTTAATCTCTTCCTCTGAGCCTCCCTCCCCCCAGTGTCAGTGCATATCCACGTTTTCTTGTACATCTCATCCTCTGAGCTTCCATCCCCCATTGTCAGTGCATGTCCTTGTGTTCTTGTACATCTCTTCTTCAGAGCCTCCCACCCCCTGTGTCAGTGCATGTGTTCGTGTTCTTGTACATCTCTTCCTCTGAGCTTCCTTCCCCCCAGTGTCAGTGCATGTCCTCGAGTTCTTGTACATCTCTTCCTCTGAGCCTCCTCCTTCCCGTGTCAGTGCAGGTCCTCGTGTTCTTGTACATCTCTTCCTCTGAGCCTCCCGCCCCCAGTGTCAGCGCAAGTCCTCGTGTTCTTGTACATCACTTCCTCTGAGCCTTTTTCCCCCCAGTGTCAGTGCATGAACACGTGTTCTTGTACATCTCTTCCTCTGAGCTTCCATCCCCCCATTGTCAGTGCATATCCACGTGTTCTTGTACATCTCTTGCTCTGAGCCTCCCTCCCCCCAGTGTCAGTGCATGACCACGTTTTCTTGTACATCTCTTCCACAGAGCTTCCTTCCCCCCATTGTCAGTGCATGTCCAAATGTTCTTGTACATCTCTTCCTGTGAGCCTCCACCCCACAGTGTCATTGAATGTCCTCATGTTCTTGTACATCTCTTCCTCTGAACCTCCCTCCCCCCAGTGTCAGTGCATGTCCTCGTGTTCTTGTACATCTCTTCCTCTGAGCCTCCCTCCCCCCAGTGTCAGTGCATGAACACGCGTTCTTGTACATTTCTTCCTCTGAGCTTCCTTCCCCCCATTGTCAGTGCATATCCACGTGTTCTTGTACATCTCTTCCTCTGAGCCTCCCTCCCCACAGTGTCAGTGCATATCCATGTTTTCTTGTACATCTCATCCTCTGAGCTTCCATCCCCCATTGTCAGTGCATGTCCTTGTGTTCTTGTACATCAATTCTTCAGAGCCTCCCACCCCCCAGTGTCATTGCATGTCCTCGTGTTCTTGTACATCTCTTCCACAGAGCTTCCTTCCCCCCATTGACAGTGCATGTCCTCGTGTTCTTGTACATCTCTTCCTCTGAGCTTCCTTCCCCCCCGTGTCAGGGCAGGTCCTCGTGTTCTTGTACATCTCTTCCTCTGAGCCTCCCGCCCCCAGTGTCAGCGCAAGTCCTCGTGTTCTTGTACATCACTTCCTCTGAGCCTTTTTTCCCCCAGTGTCAGTGCATGAACACGTGTTCTTGTACATCTCTTCCTCTGAGCTTCCATCCCCCCATTGTCAGTGCATATCCATGTGTTCTTGTACATCTCTTCCTCTGAGCCTCCCTCCCCCCAGTGTCAGTGCATGACCACGTTTTCTTGTACATCTCTTCCACAGAGCTTCCTTCCCCCCATTGTCAGTGCATGTCCACATGTTCTTGTACATCTCTTCCTGTGAGCCTCCACCCCCCAGTGTCATTGCATGTCCTCATGTTCTTGTACATCTCTTCCTCTGAACCTCCCTCTATCAGGGTCAGTGCATGTCCTCGTGTTATTGTACATCTCTTCCTCTGAGCCTCCTCCCCCCAGTGTCAGTGCATGTCCTCATTTCCTTGTACATCTCTACCTCTGTGCCTCCTCCCTCCAGTGTCAGTGCATGTCCTCGTGTTCTTGTACATCTCTTCCACAGAGCTTCCCTCCCCCTCAGTGTCAGTGCATGTCCTCGTGTTCTTGTACATCTCTACCTCTGAGCCTCCTTACCCCCAGTGCCAGTGCATTTCCTCGTGTTCTTATACATCTCTTCCTCTGAGCTTCCTTCCCCCCAGTGTCAGTGCATGTCCTCATGTTCTTGTACATCTCTTCCTCTGGGCTTCCTTCCCCCCAGTGTCAGTGCATGTCCTCGTGTTCTTGTACATCTCTTCCTCTGAGCCTCCCTCCCCCCAGTGTCAGTGCATGTCCTCGTGTTCTTGTACATCTCTTCCTCTGAGCCTCCCTCCCCCCAGTGTCAGTGCATGTCCTCGTGTTCTTGTACATCTCTTCCTCTGAGCCTCCCTCCCCCCAGTGTCAGTGCATGAACACGTGTTCTTGTACATCTCTTCCTCTAAGCTTCCTTCCCCCCATTGTCACTGCATATCCACGTGTTCTTGTACATCTCTTCCTCTGAGCCTCCCTCCCCCCAGTGTCAGTGCATGTCCACGTTTTCTTGTACATCTCTTCCTCTGAGCTTCCATCCCCCATTGTCAGTGCATGTCCTTGTGTTCTTGTACATCTCTTCTTCTGAGCCTCCCACCCCCAGTGTCTGTGCAGATCTCATGTTCTTGTACATCTCTTCCTCTGAGCCTCCCACCCCCAGTGTCAGCGCATGTCCTCGTGTTCTTGTACATCTCTTCCTCTGAGCCTCCCTCCCCCCAGTGTCAGAGCATGAACATGTGTTCTTGTACATCTCTTCCTCTGAGCTTCCATCCCCCATTGTCAGTGCATGTCCTTGTGTTCTTGTACATCTCTTCTTCAGAGCCTCCCACCCCCTGTGTCAGTGCATGTCTTCATGTTCTTGTACATCTCTTCCTCTGAGCTTCCTTCCCCCCAGTGTCAGTGCAGGTCCTCGTGTTCTTGTACATCTCTTCCTCTGTGCCTCCCGCCCCCAGTGTCAGCGCAAGTCCTCGTGTTCTTGTACATCACTTCCTCTGAGCCTTTTTCCCCCCAGTGTCAGTGCATGAACACGTGTTCTTGTACATCTCTTCCTCTGAGCTTCCATCCCCCCATTGTCAGTGCATATCCATGTGTTCTTGTACATCTCTTCCTCTGTGCCTCCCTCCCCCCAGTGTCAGTGCATGACCACATTTTCTTGTACATCTCTTCCAAAGAGCTTCCTTCCCCCCATTGTCAGTGCATGTCCACATGTTCTTGTACATCTCTTCCTGTGAGCCTCCACCCCCCAGTGTCATTGCATGTCCTCGTGTTCTTGTACATCTCTTCCTCTGAACCTCCCTCTATCAGGGTCAGTGCATGTCATCTTGTTATTGTACATCTCTTGCTCTGAGCCTCCTCCCCCCAGTGTCAGTGCATGTCCTCATTTCCTTGTACATCTTTACCTCTGAGCCTCCTCCCTCCAGTGTCAGTGCATGTCCTCGTGTTCTTCTACATCTCTTCCACAGAGCTTCCTTCCCCCCATTGACAGTGCATGTCCTTGTGTTCTTGTACATCTCTTCCTCTGAGCTTCCTTCCCCCCAGTGTCAGTGCATGTCCACGTGTTCTTGTACATCTCTTCCTCTGAGCTTCCTTCCCCCTCAGTATCAGTGCATGTCCACATGTTCTTGTACATCTCTTCCTGTGAGCCTCCACCTCCCAGTGTCATTGCATGTCCTCGTGTTCTTGTACATCTCTTCCTCTGAACCTCCCTCTATCAGGGTCAGTGCATGTCCTCGTGTTATTGTACATCTCTTCCTCTGAGCCTCCTCCCCCCAGTGTCAGTGCATGTCCTCATTTCCTTGTACATCTCTACCTCTGAGCCTCCTCCCTCCAGTGTCAGTGCATGTCCTCGTGTTCTTGTACATCTCTTCCACAGAGCTTCCCTCCCCCTCAGTGTCAGTGCATGTCCTCGTGTTCTTGTACATCTCTACCTCTGAGCCTCCTTACCCCCAGTGCCAGTGCATGTCCTCGTGTTCTTATACATCTATTCCTCTGAGCTTCCTTCCCCCATTGTCAGTGTATGTCCTCATGTTCTTGTACATCTCTTCCTCTGAGCTTCCTTCCCCCCAGTGTCAGTGCATGTCCTCGTGTTCTTGTACATCTCTTCCTCTGAGCTTCCTTCCCCCCTGTGTCAGTGCATGTCCTCGTGTTCTTGTACATCTCTTCCTCTGAGCCTCCCTCCCCCCAGTGTCAGTACATGTCCTCGTGTTCTTGTACATCTCTTCCTCTGAGCCTCCCTCCCCCCAGTGTCAGTGCATGAACACATGTTCTTGTACATCTCTTCCTCTGAGCTTCCTTCCCCCCATTGTAAGTGCATATCCACGTGTTCTTGTACATCTCTTCCTCTGAGCCTCCCTCCCCCCAGTGTCAGTGCAAGTCCACGTTTTCTTGTACATCTCTTCCTCTGAGCTTCCATCCCCCATTGTCAGTGCATGTCCTTGTGTTCTTGTACATCTCTTCTTCTGAGCCTCCCACCCCCAGTGTCAGAGTATGTCCTCGTGTTCTTGTACAACTCTTCCTCTGAGCTTCCCTCCCCCCAGTGTCAGTGAATGTCCTCGAGTTCTTGTACATCTCTTCCTCTGAGCCTCCTCCTTCCAGTGTCAGTGCAGGTTCTCTTGTTCTTGTACATCTCTTCCTCTGAGCCTCCCACCCCCAGTGTCAGTGAATGTCCTCGTGTTCTTGTACATCTCTTCCTCTGAGCCTCTCTCCCCCCAGTGTCAGTGCATTAACACGTGTTCTTGTACATCTCTTCCTCTGAGCTTCCATCCCCCCAATGTCAGTGCATATCCATGTGTTCTTGTACATCTCTTCCTCTGAGCCTCCTCCCTCCAGTGTCAGTGCATGTCCTCATGTTCTTGTACATCTCTTCCTCAGAGCCTCCCTCCCCCCTTTGTCAATGCATGTCCATGTGTTCTTGTACATAACTTCCTCTGAGCCTCCCTCCCCCCAGTGTCAGTGCATGTCCTCATGTTCTTGTACATCTCTTCCTCTGAACCTCCCTCCCCCCAGTGTCAGTGCATGTCCTCGTGTTCTTGTACATCTCTGCCTCTGAGCCTCTCGCCCCCAGTGTCAGTGCATGTCCTTGTGTTCTTGTACATCTCTTACTCTGAGCCTCCCTCCCCTCAGTGTCAGTGCAGATCTTCGTGTTCTTGTACATCTCTTCCTCTGAGCCTCCTCCCTCCAGTGTCAGTGCATGTCCTCGTGTTCTTGTACATCTCTTCCTCTGAGCCTCCCTCCCCACGCTGTCAGTGCATGTCCTCATGTTCTTGTACATGTCTTCCTCTGAGCCTTCCGCCTCCAGTTTCAGTGCATGTCCTCGTGTTCTTGTACATCTCTGTCTCTGAGCCTCCCTCCCCCCAGTGTCAGTGTATGTCCTCGTGTTCTTGTACATCTCTTCCTCTGAGCCTCCCGCCCCCAGTGTCAGTGCATGTCCTCATGTTCTTGTACATCTCTTCCTCTGACCCTCCATCCCCCCAGTGTCAGAGCATGTCCTCATGTTCTTGTATATCTCTTCCTCTGAAACACCTTCCCCCCAGTGTCAATGCTTGTCCTCGTGATCTTGTACATCTCTTCCTCTGAGCCTCCATCCCCCCAGATTCAGTGCATGTCCACGTGTCCTTGTACATCTCTTCCTCTGAGCCTCTATCCCCCCAGTGTCAGTGCATGACCTCGTGTTCTTGTTCATCTCTTCCTCTGAGCCTCCCGCCCCCAGTGTCAGTGCATGTCCTTGTGTTCTTGTACATCACTTCCTCTGAGCCTCCCTCCCCCCAGTGTCAGTGCATGTCCTCGTGTTCTTGTACATCTCTTCCTCTGAACCATCCGCCCCCAGTGTCAGTGCATGTCCTCGTGTTCTTGTACATCTCTTCATCAGAGACTCCTGCCCCCAGTGTCAGTGCATGTCCTCGTGTTCTTGTACATCTCTTCTTCTGAGCCTCCAAACCCAGTGTCAGTGCATGTCGTCGTGTTCTTGTACATCTCTTCCTCTGTGCCCCATCCCCCCAATGTCAGTGCATGTCCTCATGTTCTTGTACTTGTCTTCCTCTGAGCCTCCCTCCCCCCGCTGTCAATGCATGTCTTCTTGTTCTTGTAAATCTCTTCTTCTGAGCCTCCTGCCCCCAGTGTCAGGGCATGTCCTCGTGTTCTTGTACATCTCTACCTCTGAGCCTCCCTCCCCACAGTGTCAGTACATGTCTTCGTGTTCTTGTACATCTCTTCCTCTGAGCCTCTCACCCCCAGTGTCAGTGCATGTCCTAATGTTCTTGTACATCTCTTCCTCTGACATTCCGTCCCCCCAGTGTCAGTGCATGTCCTCGTGTTCTTGAAAATCTCTTCCTCTGAGCCTCCTTCCCCCCAGATTCAGTGCATGTCCACGTGTTCTTGTACATCTCTTCCTCTGAGCCTCTATTCCCCCAGTGTCAGTGCATGTCCTCGTGTTCTTGTACATCTCTTCCTCTGAGCCTCCCGCCCTCAGTGTCAGTGCATGTCCGTGTGTTCTTGTACATCACTTCCTCTGAGCCTCCATCCCCAGAGTGTCAGTGCATGTCTTCGTGTTCTTGTACATCTCTTCCTCTGAGCCTCCCGCCCACAGTGTCAGAGCATATCCTCGTGTACATGTACATCTCTTCCTCTGAGCCTCCCGCCCCCATTGTCAGTGCTTGTCCACGTGTTCTTGTACATCTCTTCCTCTGAGCCTCCCTCCCCCCAGTCTCAGTGCTTGTCCTCGTGTTCTTGAACATCTCTTCCTCTGAGCTTCCTTCACCCCATTGTCAGTGCATATCCACGTGTTCTTGAACATCTCTTCCTCTGAGCCTCCCTCCCCCCAGTGTCAGTGCATGTCCACATTTTCTTGCACATCTCTTCCTCTGAGATTCCTTCCCCCCTTGTCAGTGCATGTCCTCGTGTTCTTCAACATCTCTTCTTCTGAGCCTCCCACCCCCAGTGTCAGTGCATTTCCTTGTGTTCTTGTACATCTCTTCCTCTGAGCCTCCCTCCCTCCAGTGTCAGTGCATATCCTCGTGTTCTTGTACATCTCTTCCTCTGAGCCTACCTCCCCCCAGTGTCAGTGCATGTCCTCATGTTCATGTACATCTCTTCTTCTGAGCCTCCCTCCCCCCAGTGTCAATGCATGTACTCATGTACTTGTACATCTCTTCCTATGAGCCTCCCTCCCCCAGCTTCAGTGCATGTCCATGTGTTCTTGTACATAACTTCCTCTGAGCCTCTCTCCCACCTGTGTCAGTGCATGTCCTTGTGTTCTTGTACATCTCTTCCTCTGAACCTCCCTCCCCCCAGTGTCAGTGCATGTCCTCGTGTTCTTGTACATCTCTTCCTTTAAGCCTCCCTCCCCCAGTGTCAGTGCATGTCCTCGTGTTCTTGTACATCTCTTCCTATGAGCCTCCTCCCTCCAGTGGCACTGCATGTCCTCGTGTTCTTGTACATCTCTTCCTCTGAACTTCCCACCCCCAGGGTCAGTGCATTTCCTCATTTTCTTGTACATCTCTTCCTCTGAGCCTCCTCCCTCCAGTGTCAGTGCATGTCCTCGTGTTCTTGTACATCTCTTCCTCAGAGCCTCCCTCCCCCCAGTGTCAATGCATGTACTCATGTACTTGTACATCTCTTCCTATGAGCCTCCCTCCCCCAGCTTCAGTGCATGTCCATGTGTTCTTGTACATAACTTCCTCTGAGCCTCCCTCCCACCTGTGTCAGTGCATGTCCTTGTGTTCTTGTACATCTCTTCCTCTGAACCTCCCTCCCCCCAGTGTCAGTGCATGTCCTCGTGTTCTTGTACATCTCTGCCTCTGAGCCTCACGCCCCCAGTGTCAGTGCATGTCCTTGTGTTCTTGTACATCTCTAACTCTGAGCCTCCCTCCCCTCAGTGTCAATGCATGACTTCATGTTCTTGTACATCTCTTCTTCTGAGCCTCCTCCCTCCAGTGTCAGTGCATGTCCTCGTGTTCTTGTACATCTCTTCCTCTGAGCCTCCCGCCCCCAGTGTCAGTGCATGTCCTTGTGTTCTTGTACATCACTTCCTCTAAGCCTCCATCCCCCCAGTGTCAGTGCATATCTTAGTGTTCTTGTACATCTCTTCCTCTGAGCCTCCCGCCCACAGTGTCAGAGCATGTCCTTGTGTTCTTGTACATCTCTTCCTCTGAGCCTCCTGCCCCCAGTGTCAGTGCTTGTCCACTTGTTCTTGAACATCTCTTCCTGTGAGCCTCCCTCCCACCAGTGTCAGTGCATGTCCTCGTGTTCTTGAACATCTCTTCCTCTGAGCCTCCCTTCCCCCAGTGTCAGTCTTGAACACATGTTCTTGTACATCTCTTCCTCTGAGCTTCCTTCACCCCATTGTCAGTGCATATCCACGTGTTCTTGTACATCTCTTCCTCTGAGTTTAATTCCCCCCATTGTCAGTGCATGTCCTCGTGTTCTTGTACATCTCTTTCTCTGAGCCTCCCGCCCCCAGTGTCAGTGCATGTCCTCATGTTCTTGTACATCTCTTCCTCTGACCCTCCGTCCCCCCCAGTGTCAGAGCATGTCCTCATGTTCTTGTATATCTCTTCCTCTGAGCCTCCTTCCCACCAGAGTCAATGCTTGTCCTCGTGTTCTTGTACATCTCTTCCTCTGAGCCTCCATCCCCCCAGATTCAGTGCATGTCCACGTGTTCTTGTACATCTCTTCCTCTTAGCCTCTATCCCCCCAGTGTCAGTGCATGACCTCGTGTTCTTGTTCATCTCTTCCTCTGAGCCTCCCGTCCCCAGTGTCAGTGCATGTCCTTGTGTTCTTGTACATCACTTCCTCTGAGCCTCCCTCTCCCCAGTGTCAGTGCATGTCCTCGTGTTCTTGTACATCCCTTCCTCTGAACCATAAGCCCCCATTGTCAGTGCATGTCCTTGTGTTCTTGTACATCTCTTCCTCTGAGCCTCACGACCCTGTGTCAGTGCATGTCCTCGTGTTCTTGTACTTCTCTTCCTCTGAGATTCCTTCCCCCCATTGTCAGTGCATGTCCTCGTGTTCTTCAACATCTCTTCTTCTGAGCCTCCCACCCCCAGTGTCAGTGCATTTCCTCGTGTTCTTGTACATCTCTTCCTCTGAGCCTCCCTCCCTCCAGTGTCAGTGCATATCCTCGTGTTCTTGTACATCTCTTCCTCTGAGCCTACCTCCCCCCAGTGTCAGTGCATGTCCTCATGTTCTTGTACTTCTCTGCCTCTGAGCCTCCCTCCCACTGCTGTCAATGCATGTCTTTGTGTTCTTGTAAATCTCTTCTTCTGAGCCTCCCGCCCCCAGTGTCAGTGCATGTCCTTGTGTTCTTGTACATCACTTCCTCTGAGCCTCCATCCCCCCAGTGTCAGTGCATCTCTTCGTGTTCTTGTACATCTCTTCCTCTGAGCCTCCCGCCCACAGTGTCAGAGCATGTCCTCGTGTTCATGTACATCTCTAACTCTGAGCCTCCTGCCCCCTGTGTCAGTGTTTGTCCTCATGTTCTTGTACATCTCTTCCTCTGAGCCTCCCTCCCACCAGTCTCAGAGCTTGTCCTCGTGTTCTTGAACATCTCTTCCTCTGAGCTTCCTTCACCCCATTGTCAGTGCATATCCACGTGTTCTTGTACATCTCTTCCTCTGAGCCTCCCTCCCCCCAGTGTCAGTGCATGTCCACATTTTCTTGTACATCTCTTCCACTGAGCTTCCTTCCCCCCATTGTCAGTGCATGTCCTCGTGTTCTTGTACATCTCTTCTTCTGAGCCTTCCACCCACAGTGTCAGTGCATGTCCTCGTGTTCTTGTACATCTCTTCCTCTGAGCCTCCCTCCCTCCAGTGTCAGTGCATGTCCTCGTGTTCTTGTACATCTCTTCCTCTCAGCCTACCTCCCCCCAGTGTCAGTGCATGTCCTCATGTTCATGTACATCTCTTCTTCTGAGCCTTCTCCCCCCAGGGTCAGTGCATGTCCTCGTGTTCTTGTACATCTCTTCCTTTAAGCCTCCCTCCCCCCAGTGTCAGTGCATGTCCTCGTGTTCTTGTACATCTCTTCCTATGAGCCTCCTCCCTCCAGTGTCATTGCATGTCCTCGTGTTCTTGTACATCTCTTCCTCTGAACCTCCCTCCCCCAGGGTCAGTGCATGTCCTCGTTTTCTTGTACATCTCTTCCTCTGAGCCTCCTCCCTCCAGTGTCAGTGCATGTCTTCGTATTCTTGTACATCTCTTCCTCAGAGCCTCCCACCCCCAGTGTCAATGCATGTACTCATGTACTTGTACATCTCTTCCTATGAGCCTCCCTCCCCCAGTGTCAGTGCATGTCCATGTGTTCTTGTACATAACTTCCTTTGAGCCTCCCTCCCACCTGTGTCAGTGCATGTCCTTGTGTTCTTGTACATCTCTTCCTCTGAACCTCCCTCCCCCCAGTGTCAGTGCATGTCCTCGTGTTCATGTACATCTCTTCCTCTGAGCCTCCCGCCCCCAGTGTCAGTGCATGTCCTTGTGTTCTTGTACATCTCTTACTCTGAGCCTCCCTCCCCTCAGTGTCAGTGCATGTCCTCGTGTTCTTGTACATCTCTTCCTCTGAGCCTCCTCCCTCCAGTGTCAGTGCATGTCCTCGTGTTCTTGTACATCTCTTCCTCTGAGCCTCACACCCCCAGTGTCAGTGCATTTCCTTGTGTTCTAGTACATCTCTTCCTCTGAGCCTCCCTCCCCACGCTGTCAGTGCATGTCCTCATGTTCTTGTACATCTCTTCCTCTGAGCCTCCCACCCCCAGTGTCAGTGCATGTCCTCGTGTTCTTGTACATCTCTTCCTATGAGCCTCCTCCCTCCAGTGTCATTGCATGTCCTCGTGTTCTTGTACATCTCTTCCTCTGAACCTCCCTCCCCCAGGGTCAGTGCATGTCCTCGTTTTCTTGTACATCTCTTCCTCAGAGCCTCCCTCCCCCCAGTGTAAATGCATGTACTCATGTTCTTCTACATCTCTTCCTATGAGCCTCCCTCCCCCAGCATCAGTGCATGTCCATGTGATCTTGTACATCTCTTCCTCTGAGCCCCCTCCCCCCAGTGTCAGTGCATGTCCTCGTGTTCTTGTACTTCTCTTCCTCTGAGCCTCCCTCCCCCCGCTGTCAATGCATGTGCTCGTGTTCTTGTACATGTCTTCCTCTGAGCCATCCGCCTCCAGTGTCAGTGCATGTCCTCTTGTTCTTGTACATATCTGCCTCTGAGCCTCCCTCCCCTCAGTGTCAGTGCATGTCCTCATGTTCTTGTACATCTCTTCCTCTGAGCCTCCCACCCCCAGTGTCAGTGCATGACCTCATGTTCTTGTACATCTCTTCCTCTGACCCTCCGTCCCCCCCAGTGTCAGAGCATGTCCTCATATTCTTGTATATCTCTTCCTCTGAGCCTCCTTCCCCCCAGTGTCAGTGCTTATCCTCATGTTCTTGTACATCTCTTCCTGTGAGCCTCCATCCCCCCAGATTATGTGCATGTCCATGTGTTCTTGTACATCTCTTCCTCTGAACCTCTATCCCCCCAGTGTCAGTGCATGACCTTGTGTTCTTGTACATCTCTTTCTCTGAGCCTCCTGCCCCCAGTGTCAGTGCATGTCCTTGTCTTCTTGTACATCACTTCCTCTGAGCCTCCCTCCGCCCAGTGTCAGTGCATGTCCTCGTGTTCTTGTACATCTCTTCCTCTGAACCATCCACCCCCAGTGTCAGTGCATGTCCTCGTGTTCTTGTACATCTCTTCTTCTGAGCCTCCTGCCCCCAGTGTCACTGCATGTCCTCGTGTTCTTGTACATCTCTTCTTCTGAGCCTCCCGACCCAGTGTCAGTGCATGTCCTCATGTTCTTGTAGATCTCTTCCTCTGAGCCCCCTCCCCCCAGTGTCAGTGCATGTCCTCATGTTCTTGTACTTCTCTTCCTCTGAGCCTCCCTCCCCCCGCTGTCAATGCATGTCTTCGTGTTCTTGTAAATCTCTTCTTCTGAGCCTCCCGCCCCCAGTGTCAGTGCATGTCCTCGTGTTCTTGTACATCTCTACCTCTGAGCCTCCCTCCCCCCAGTGTCAGTGCATATCCTCGTGTTCTTGTACATCTCTTCCTCTGAGCCTCCCACCCCCAGTGTCAGTGCATGTCCTCATGTTCTTGTACATCTCCTCCTCTGACCCTCCGTCCCCCCAGTGTCAGTGCATGTCCTCGTGTTCTTGTACGTCTCTTCCTCTGAGCCTCCAATCCCTGCATGTCCACGTGTTCTTGTACATCTCTTCCTCTGAGCCTCTATTCCCCCAGTGTCAGTGCATGTCCTCGTGTTCTTGTACATCTCTTCCTCTGAGCCTCCCGCCCCCAGTGTCAGTGCATGTCCTTGTGTTCTTGTACATCTCTTCCTCTGAACCTCCCTCCCCCCAGTGTCAGTGCATGTCCTCGTGTTCATGTACATCTCTTCCTCTGAGCCTCCCGCCCCCAGTGTCAGTGCATGTCCTTGTGTTCTTGTACATCTCTTACTCTGAGCCTCCCTCCCCTCAGTGTCAGTGCATGTCCTCGTGTTCTTGTACATCTCTTACTCTGAGCCTCCCACCCCCAGTGTCAGTGCATTTCCTTGTGTTCTAGTACATCTCTTCCTCTGAGCCTCCCTCCCCACGCTGTCAGTGCATGTCCTCATGTTCTTGTACATCTCTTCCTCTGAGCCTCCCACCCCCAGTGTCAGTGCATGTCCTCGTGTTCTTGTACATCTCTTCCTATGAGCCTCCTCCCTCCAGGGTCATTGCATGTCCTCGTGTTCTTGTACATCTCTTCCTCTGAACCTCCCTCCCCCAGGGTCAGTTCATGTCCTCGTTTTCTTGAACATCTCTTCCTCTGAGCCTCCTCCCTCCAGTGTCAGTGCATGTCCTCATGTTATTGTACATCTCTTCCTAAGAGCCTCCCTCCCCCCAGTGTAAATGCATGTACTCATGTTCTTGTACATCTCTTCCTATGAGCCTCCCTCCCCCAGTGTCAGTGCATGTCCTTGTCTTCTTGTTCATCACTTCCTCTGAGCCTCCCTCCGCCCAGTGACAGTGCATGTCCTCGTGTTCTTGTACATCTCTTCCTCTGAACCATCCACCCCCAGTGTCAGTGCATGTCCTCGTGTTCTTGTACATCTCTTCTTCTGAGCCTCCTGCCCCCAGTGTCACTGCATGTCCTCGTGTTCTTGTACATCTCTTTTCTGAGCCTCCCGACCCAGTGTCAGTGCATGTCCTCGTGTTCTTGTAGATCTCTTCCTCTGAGCCCCCTCCCCCCAGTGTCAGTGCATGTCCTCATGTTCTTGTACTTCTCTTCCTCTGAGCCTCCCTCCCCCCGCTGTCAATGCATGTCTTCGTGTTCTTGTAAATCTCATCTTCTGAGCCTCCCGCCCCCAGTGTCAGTGCATGTCCTCGTGTTCTTGTACATCTCTACCTCTGAGCCTCCCTCCCCCCAGTGTCAGTGCATATCCTCGTGTTCTTGTACATCTCTTCCTCTGAGCCTCCCACCCCCAGTGTCAGTGCATGTCCTCATGTTCTTGTACATCTCCTCCTCTGACCCTCCGTCCCCCCAGTGTCAGTGCATGTCCTCGTGTTCTTGTACGTCTCTTCCTCTGAGCCTCCAATCCCCAGATTCAGTGCATGTCCACGTGATCTTGTACATCTCTTCCTCTGAGCCTCTATTCCCCCAGTGTCAGTGCATGTCCTCGTTTTCTTGTACATCTCTTCCTCTGAGCCTCCCGCCCCCAGTGGCAGTGCATGTCCTTGTGTTCTTGTACATCACTTACTCTGAACCTCCCTCCCCCAGGGTCAGTGCATGTCCTCGTGTTCATGTACATCTCTTCCTCTGAGCCTCCCGCCCCCAGTGTCAGTGCATGTACTTGTGTTCTTGTACATCTCTTACTCTGAGCCTCCCTCCCCTCAGTGTCAGTGCATGTCCTCGTGTTCTTGTACATCTCTTCCTCTGAGCCTCCTCCCTCCAGTGTCAGTGCATGTCCTCGTGTTCTTGTACATCTCTTCCTCTGAGCCTCCCACCCCCAGTGTCAGTGCATTTCCTCGTGTTCTAGTACATCTCTTCCTCTGAGCCTCCCTCCCCAAGCTGTCAGTGCATGTCCTCATGTTCATGTACATCTCTTCTTCTGAGCCTCCTCCCCCCAGGGTCAGTGCATGTCCTCGTGTTCTTGTACATCTCTTCCTTTAAGCCTCCCTCCCCCCAGTGTCAGTGCATGTCCTCGTGTTCTTGTACATCTCTTCCTATGAGCCTCCTCCCTCCAGTGTCATTGCATGTCCTCGTGTTCTTGTACATCTCTTCCTCTGAACCTCCCTCCCCCAGGGTCAGTGCATGTCCTCGTTTTCTTGTACATCTCTTCCTCTGAGCCTCCTCCCTCCAGTGTCAGTGCATGTCTTCGTGTTCTTGTACATCTCTTCCTCAGAGCCTCCCTCCCCCCAGTGTCAATGCATGTACTCATGTACTTGTACATCTCTTCCTATGAGCCTCCCTCCCCCAGTGTCAGTGCATGTCCATGTGTTCTTGTACATAACTTCCTTTGAGCCTCCCTCCCACCTGTGTCAGTGCATGTCCTTGTGTTCTTGTACATCTCTTCCTCTGAACCTCCCTCCCCCCAGTGTCAGTGCATGTCCTCGTGTTCATGTACATCTCTTCCTCTGAGCCTCCCGCCCCCAGTGTCAGTGCATGTCCTGTCCTTGTGTTCTTGTACATCTCTTACTCTGAGCCTCCCTCCCCTCAGTGTCAGTGCATGTCCTCGTGTTCTTGTACATCTCTTCCTCTGAGCCTCCTCCCTCCAGTGTCAGTGCATGTCCTCGTGTTCTTGTACATCTCTTCCTCTGAGCCTCCCACCCCCAGTGTCAGTGCATTTCCTTGTGTTCTAGTACATCTCTTCCTCTGAGCCTCCCCCCACGCTGTCAGTGCATGTCCTCATGTTCTTGTACATCTCTTCCTCTGAGCCTCCCACCCCCAGTGTCAGTGCATGTCCTCGTGTTCTTGTACATCTCTTCCTATGAGCCTCCTCCCTCCAGTGTCATTGCATGTCCTCGTGTTCTTGTACATCTCTTCCTCTGAACCTCCCTCCCCCAGGGTCAGTGCATGTCCTCGTTTTCTTGTACATCTCTTCCTCAGAGCCTCCCTCCCCCCAGTGTAAATGCATGTACTCATGTTCTTCTACATCTCTTCCTATGAGCCTCCCTCCCCCAGCATCAGTGCATGTCCATGTGATCTTGTACATAACTTCCTTTGATCCTCCCTCCCACCTGTGTCAGTGCATGTCCTTGTGTTCTTGCACATCTCTTCCTCTGAACCTCCCTCCCCCCAGTGTCAGTGCATGTCCTCGTGTTCATGTACATCTCTTCCTCTGAGCCTCCCGCCCCCAGTGTCAGTGCATGTACTTGTGTTCTTGTACATCTCTTACTCTGAGCCTCCCTCCCCTCAGTGTCAGTGCATGTCCTCGTGTTCTTGTACATCTCTTCCTCTGAGCCTCCTCCCTCCAGTGTCAGTGCATGTCCTCATGTTCTTGTACATCTCTTCCTCTGAGCCTCCCACCCCCAGTGTCAGTGCATGTCCTCATGTTCTTGTACATCTCTTCCTCTGAGCCCCCTCCCCCCAGTGTCAGTGCATGTCCTCGTGTTCTTGTACTTCTCTTCCTCTGAGCCTCCCTCCCCCCGCTGTCAATGCATGTCCTCGTGTTCTTGTACATGTCTTCCTCTGAGCCATCCGCCTCCAGTGTCAGTGCATGTCCTCTTGTTCTTGTACATATCTGCCTCTGAGCCTCCCTCCCCTCAGTGTCAGTGCATGTCCTCATGTTCTTGTACATCTCTTCCTCTGAACCTCCCACCCCCAGTGTCAGTGCATGACCTCATGTTCTTGTACATCTCTTCCTCTGACCCTCCGTCCCCCCCAGTGTCAGAGCATGTCCTCATATTCTTGTATATCTCTTCCTCTGAGCCTCCTTCCCCCCAGTGTCAGTGCTTATCCTCGTGTTCTTGTACATCTCTTCCTGTGAGCCTCCATCCCCCCAGATTATGTGCATGTCCATGTGTTCTTGTACATCTCTTCCTCTGAACCTCTATCCCCCCAGTGTCAGTGCATGACCTTGTGTTCTTGTACATCTCTTCCTCTGAGCCTCCCGCCCCCAGTGTCAGTGCATGTCCTTGTCTTCTTGTACATCACTTCCTCTGAGCCTCCCTCCGCCCAGTGTCAGTGCATGTCCTCGTGTTCTTGTACATCTCTTCCTCTGAACCATCCACCCCCAGTGTCAGTGCATGTCCTCGTGTTCTTGTACATCTCTTCTTCTGAGCCTCCTGCCCCCAGTGTCACTGCATGTCCTCGTGTTCTTGTACATCTCTTCTTCTGAGCCTCCCGACCCAGTGTCAGTGCATGTCCTCATGTTCTTGTAGATCTCTTCCTCTGAGCCCCCTCCCCCCAGTGTCAGTGCATGTCCTCATGTTCTTGTACTTCTCTTCCTCTGAGCCTCCCTCCCCCCGCTGTCAATGCATGTCTTCGTGTTCTTGTAAATCTCTTCTTCTGAGCCTCCCGCCCCCAGTGTCAGTGCATGTCCTCGTGTTCTTGTACATCTCTACCTCTGAGCCTCCCTCCCCCCAGTGTCAGTGCATATCCTCGTGTTCTTGTACATCTCTTCCTCTGAGCCTCCCACCCCCAGTGTCAGTGCATGTCCTCATGTTCTTGTACATCTCCTCCTCTGACCCTCCGTCCCCCCAGTGTCAGTGCATGTCCTCGTGTTCTTGTACGTCTCTTCCTCTGAGCCTCCAATCCCTGCATGTCCACGTGTTCTTGTACATCTCTTCCTCTGAGCCTCTATTCCCCCAGTGTCAGTGCATGTCCTCGTGTTCTTGTACATCTCTTCCTCTGAGCCTCCCGCCCCCAGTGTCAGTGCATGTCCTTGTGTTCTTGTACATCTCTTCCTCTGAACCTCCCTCCCCCCAGTGTCAGTGCATGTCCTCGTGTTCATGTACATCTCTTCCACTGAGCCTCCCGCCCCCAGTGTCAGTGCATGTCCTTGTGTTATTGTACATCTCTTACTCTGAGCCTCCCTCCCCTCAGTGTCAGTGCATGTCCTCGTGTTCTTGTACATCTCTTCCTCTGAGCCTCCTCCCTCCAGTGTCAGTGCATGTCCTCATGTTCTTGTACATCTCTTACTCTGAGCCTCCCACCCCCAGTGTCAGTGCATTTCCTTGTGTTCTAGTACATCTCTTCCTCTGAGCCTCCCTCCCCACGCTGTCAGTGCATGTCCTCATGTTCTTGTACATCTCTTCCTCTGAGCCTCCCACCCCCAGTGTCAGTGCATGTCCTCGTGTTCTTGTACATCTCTTCCTATGAGCCTCCTCCCTCCAGGGTCATTGCATGTCCTCGTGTTCTTGTACATCTCTTCCTCTGAACCTCCCTCCCCCAGGGTCAGTTCATGTCCTCGTTTTCTTGTACATCTCTTCCTCTGAGCCTCCCTCCCCCCAGTGTCAGTGCATGTCCTCGTGTTCTTATACATCTCTTCCTCTGAGCCTCCTCCCTCCAGTGTCAGTGCATGTCCTCGTGTTCTTGTACATCTCTTCCTCTGAGCCTCCCACCCCCAGTGTCAGTGCATTTCCTTGTGTTCTAGTACATCTCTTCCTCTGAGCCTCCCCCCCCACGCTGTCAGTGCATGTCCTCATGTTCTTGTACATCTCTTCCTCTGAGCCTCCCACCCCCAGTGTCAGTGCATGTCCTCGTGTTCTTGTACATCTCTTCCTATGAGCCTCCTCCCTCCAGTGTCATTGCATGTCCTCGTGTTCTTGTACATCTCTTCCTCTGAACCTCCCTCCCTCAGGGTCAGTGCATGTCCTCGTTTTCTTGTACATCTCTTCCTCAGAGCCTCCCTCCCCCCAGTGTAAATGCATGTACTCATGTTCTTCTACATCTCTTCCTATGAGCCTCCCTCCCCCAGCATCAGTGCATGTCCATGTGATCTTGTACATAACTTCCTTTGATCCTCCCTCCCACCTGTGTCAGTGCATGTCCTTATGTTCTTGCACATCTCTTCCTCTGAACCTCCCTCCCCCCAGTGTCAGTGCATGTCCTCGTGTTCATGTACATCTCTTCCTCTGAGCCTCCCGCCCCCAGTGTCAGTGCATGTACTTGTGTTCTTGTACATCTCTTACTCTGAGCCTCCCTCCCCTCAGTGTCAGTGCATGTCCTCGTGTTCTTGTACATCTCTTCCTCTGAGCCTCCTCCCTCCAGTGTCAGTGCATGTCCTCGTGTTCTTGTACATCTCCTCCTCTGAGCCTCCCACCCCCAGTGTCAGTGCATTTCCTCGTGTTCAAGTACATCTCTTCCTCTGAGCCTCCCTCCCCAAGCTGTCAGTGCATGTCCTCATGTTCTTGTACATCTCTTCCTCTGAGCCTCCCACCCCCAGTGTCAGTGCATGTCCTCGTGTTCTTGTACATCTCTTCCTCTGAGCCCCCTCCCCCCAGTGTCAGTGCATGTCCTCGTGTTCTTGTACTTCTCTTCCTCTGAGCCTCCCTCCCCCCGCTGTCAATGCATGTCCTCGTGTTCTTGTACATGTCTTCCTCTGAGCCATCCGCCTCCAGTGTCAGTGCATGTCCTCTTGTTCTTGTACATATCTGCCTCTGAGCCTCCCTCCCCTCAGTGTCAGTGCATGTCCTCATGTTCTTGTACATCTCTTCCTCTGAACCTCCCACCCCCAGTGTCAGTGCATGACCTCATGTTCTTGTACATCTCTTCCTCTGACCCTCCGTCCCCCCCAGTGTCAGAGCATGTCCTCATATTCTTGTATATCTCTTCCTCTGAGCCTCCTTCCCCCCAGTGTCAGTGCTTATCCTCGTGTTCTTGTACATCTCTTCCTGTGAGCCTCCATCCCCCCAGATTATGTGCATGTCCATGTGTTCTTGTACATCTCTTCCTCTGAACCTCTATCCCCCCAGTGTCAGTGCATGACCTTGTGTTCTTGTACATCTCTTTCTCTGAGCCTCCCGCCCCCAGTGTCAGTGCATGTCCTTGTCTTCTTGTACATCACTTCCTCTGAGCCTCCCTCCGCCCAGTGTCAGTGCATGTCCTCGTGTTCTTGTACATCTCTTCCTCTGAACCATCCACCCCCAGTGTCAGTGCATGTCCTCGTGTTCTTGTACATCTCTTCTTCTGAGCCTCCTGCCCCCAGTGTCACTGCATGTCCTCGTGTTCTTGTACATCTCTTCTTCTGAGCCTCCCGACCCAGTGTCAGTGCATGTCCTCATGTTCTTGTAGATCTCTTCCTCTGAGCCCCCTCCCCCCAGTGTCAGTGCATGTCCTCATGTTCTTGTACTTCTCTTCCTCTGAGCCGCCCTCCCCCCGCTGTCAATGCATGTCTTCGTGTTCTTGTAAATCTCTTCTTCTGAGCCTCCCGCCCCCAGTGTCAGTGCATGTCCTCGTGTTCTTGTACATCTCTACCTCTGAGCCTCCCTCCCCCCAGTGTCAGTGCATATCCTCGTGTTCTTGTACATCTCTTCCTCTGAGCCTCCCACCCCCAGTGTCAGTGCATGTCCTCATGTTCTTGTACATCTCCTCCTCTGACCCTCCGTCCCCCCAGTGTCAGTGCATGTCCTCGTGTTCTTGTACGTCTCTTCCTCTGAGCCTCCAATCCCTGCATGTCCACGTGTTCTTGTACATCTCTTCCTCTGAGCCTCTATTCCCCCAGTGTCAGTGCATGTCCTCGTGTTCTTGTACATCTCTTCCTCTGAGCCTCCCGCCCCCAGTGTCAGTGCATGTCCTTGTGTTCTTGTACATCTCTTCCTCTGAACCTCCCTCCCCCCAGTGTCAGTGCATGTCCTCGTGTTCATGTACATCTCTTCCACTGAGCCTCCCGCCCCCAGTGTCAGTGCATGTCCTTGTGTTCTTGTACATCTCTTACTCTGAGCCTCCCTCCCCTCAGTGTCAGTGCATGTCCTCGTGTTCTTGTACATCTCTTCCTCTGAGCCTCCTCCCTCCAGTGTCAGTGCATGTCCTCATGTTCTTGTACATCTCTTACTCTGAGCCTCCCACCCCCAGTGTCAGTGCATTTCCTTGTGTTCTAGTACATCTCTTCCTCTGAGCCTCCCTCCCCACGCTGTCAGTGCATGTCCTCATGTTCTTGTACATCTCTTCCTCTGAGCCTCCCACCCCCAGTGTCAGTGCATGTCCTCGTGTTCTTGTACATCTCTTCCTATGAGCCTCCTCCCTCCAGGGTCATTGCATGTCCTCGTGTTCTTGTACATCTCTTCCTCTGAACCTCCCTCCCCCAGGGTCAGTTCATGTCCTCGTTTTCTTGTACATCTCTTCCTCTGAGCCTCCTCCCTCCAGTGTCAGTGCATGTCCTCATGTTATTGTACATCTCTTCCTAAGAGCCTCCCTCCCCCCAGTGTAAATGCATGTACTCATGTTCTTGTACATCTCTTCCTATGAGCCTCCCTCCCCCAGTGTCAGTGCATGTCCTTGTCTTCTTGTTCATCACTTCCTCTGAGCCTCCCTCCGCCCAGTGACAGTGCATGTCCTCGTGTTCTTGTACATCTCTTCCTCTGAACCATCCACACCCAGTGTCAGTGCATGTCCTCGTGTTCTTGTACATCTCTTCTTCTGAGCCTCCTGCCCCCAGTGTCACTGCATGTCCTCGTGTTCTTGTACATCTCTTTTCTGAGCCTCCCGACCCAGTGTCAGTGCATGTCCTCGTGTTCTTGTAGATCTCTTCCTCTGAGCCCCCTCCCCCCAGTGTCAGTGCATGTCCTCATGTTCTTGTACTTCTCTTCCTCTGAGCCTCCCTCCCCCCGCTGTCAATGCATGTCTTCGTGTTCTTGTAAATCTCATCTTCTGAGCCTCCCGCCCCAGTGTCAGTGCATGTCCTCGTGTTCTTGTACATCTCTACCTCTGAGCCTCCCTCCCCCCAGTGTCAGTGCATATCCTCGTGTTCTTGTACATCTCTTCCTCTGAGCCTCCCACCCCCAGTGTCAGTGCATGTCCTCATGTTCTTGTACATCTCCTCCTCTGATCCTCCGTCCCCCCAGTGTCAGTGCATGTCCTCGTGTTCTTGTACGTCTCTTCCTCTGAGCCTCCAATCCCCAGATTCAGTGCATGTCCACGTGATCTTGTACATCTCTTCCTCTGAGCCTCTATTCCCCCAGTGTCAGTGCATGTCCTCGTTTTCTTGTACATCTCTTCCTCTGAGCCTCCCGCCCCCAGTGTCAGTGCATGTCCTTGTGTTCTTGTACATCACTTACTCTGAACCTCCCTCCCCCAGGGTCAGTGCATGTCCTCGTGTTCATGTACATCTCTTCCTCTGAGCCTCCCGCCCCCAGTGTCAGTGCATGTACTTGTGTTCTTGTACATCTCTTACTCTGAGCCTCCCTCCCCTCAGTGTCAGTGCATGTCCTCGTGTTCTTGTACATCTCTTCCTCTGAGCCTCCTCCCTCCAGTGTCAGTGCATGTCCTCGTGTTCTTGTACATCTCTTCCTCTGAGCCTCCCACCCCCAGTGTCAGTGCATTTCCTCGTGTTCTAGTACATCTCTTCCTCTGAGCCTCCCTCCCCAAGCTGTCAGTGCATGTCCTCATGTTCTTGTACATCTCTTCCTCTGAGCCTCCCACCCCCAGTGTCAGTGCATGTCCTCGTGTTCTTGTACAACTCTTCCTCTGAGCCCCCTCCTCCCAGTGTCAGTGCATGTCCTCGTGTTCTTGTACTTCTCTTCCTCTGAGCCTCCCTCCCCCCGCTGTCAATGCATGTCCTCATGTTCTTGTACATGTCTTCCTCTGAGCCATCCACCTCCAGTGTCAGTGCATGTCCTCTTGTTCTTGTACATATCTGCCTCTGAGCCTCCCTCCCCCCAGTGTCAGTGCATGTCCTCATGTTCTTTTACATCTCTTCCTCTGAGCCTCCCACCCCCAGTGTCAGTGCATGACCTCATGTTCTTGTACATCTCTTCCTCTGACCCTCCGTCCCCCCCAGTGTCAGAGCATGTCCTCATATTCTTGTATATCTCTTCCTCTGAGCCTCCTTCCCCCCAGTGTCAGTGCTTGTCCTCGTGTTCTTGTACATCTCTTCCTGTGAGCCTCCATCCCCCCAGATTAAGTGCATGTCCATGTGTTCTTGTACATCTCTTCCTCTGAACCTCTATCCCCCCAGTGTCAGTGCATGACCTTGTGTTCTTGTACATCTCATTCTCTGAGCCTCCCGCCCCCAGTGTCAGTGCATGTCCTTGTCTTCTTGTACATCACTTCCTCTGAGCCTCCCTCCGCCCAGTGTCAGTGCATGTCCTCGTGTTCTTGTACATCTCTTCCTCTGAACCATCCACCCCCAGTGTCAGTGCATGTCCTCATGTTCTTGTAGATCTCTTCCTCTGAGCCCCCTCCCCCCAGTGTCAGTGCATGTCCTCATGTTCTTGTACTTCTCTTCCTCTGAGCCTCCCTCCCCCCGCTGTCAATGCATGTCTTCGTGTTCTTGTAAATCTCTTCTTCTGAGCCTCCCGCCCCCAGTGTCAGTGCATGTCCTCGTGTTCTTGTACATCTCTACCTCTGAGCCTCCCTCCCCCAAGTGTCAGTGCATATCGTCGTGTTCTTGTACATCTCTTCCTCTGAGCCTCCCACCCCCAGTGTCAGTGCATGTCCTCATGTTCTTGTACATCTCCTCCTCTGACCCTCCGTCCCCCCAGTGTCAGTGCATGTCCTCGTGTTCTTGTACGTCTCTTCCTCTGAGCCTCCAATCCCCAGATTCAGTGCATGTCCACGTGTTCTTGTACATCTCTTCCTCTGAGCCTCTATTCCCCCAGTGTCAGTGCATGTCCTCGTGTTCTTGTACATCTCTTCCTCTGAGCCTCAAGCCCCAGTGTCAGTGTATGTCCTTGTGTTCTTGTACATCTCTTCCTCTGAACCTCCCTCCCCCCAGTGTCAGTGCATGTCCTCGTGTTCATGTACATCTCTTCCTCTGAGCCTCCCGCCCCCAATGTCAGTGCATGTCCTTGTGTTCTTGTACATCTCTTACTCTGAGTCTCCCTCCCCTCAGTGTCAGTGCAAGTCCTCGTGTTCTTGTACATCTCTTCCTCTGAGCCTCCTCCCTCCAGTGTCAGTGCATGTCCTCGTGTTCTTGTACATCTCTTACTCTGAGCCTCCCACCCCCAGTGTCAGTGCATTTCCTTGTGTTCTAGTACATCTCTTCCTCTGAGCCTCCCTCCCCACGCTGTCAGTGCATGTCCTCATGTTCTTGTACATCTCTTCCTCTGAGCCTCCCACCCCCAGTGTCAGTGCATGTCCTCATGTTCTTGTACATCTCTTCCTATGAGCCTCCTCCCTCCAGGGTCATTGCATGTCCTCGTGTTCTTGTACATCTCTTCCTCTGAACCTCCCTCCCCCAGGGTCAGTTCATGTCCTCGTTTTCTTGTACATCTCTTCCTCTGAGCCTCCTCCCTCCAGTGTCAGTGCATGTCCTCGTGTTCTTGTACATGTCTTCCTAAGAGCCTCCCTCCCCCCAGTGTAAATGCATGTACTCATGTTCTTGTACATCTCTTCCTATGAGCCTCCCTCCCCCAGCGTCAGTGCATGTCCATGTGATCTTGTACATAACTTCCTTTGAGCCTCCCTCCCACCTGTGTCAGTGCATGTCCTTGTGTTCTTGTAAATCTCTTCCTCTGAACCTCCCTCCCCCCAGTGTCAGTGCATGTCATCGTGTTCATGTACATCTCTTCCTCTGAGCCTCCCGCCCCCAGTGTCAGTGCATGTACTTGTGTTCTTGTACATCTCTTACTCTGAGCCTCCCTCCCCTCAGTGTCAGTGCATGTCCTCGTGTTCTTGTACATCTCTTCCTCTGAGCCTCCTCCCTCCAGTGTCAGTGCATGTCCTCGTGTTCTTGTACAGCTCTTCCTCTGAGCCTCCCACCCCCAGTGTCAGTGCATTTCCTCGTGTTCTAGTACATCTCTTCCTCTGAGCCTGCATCCCCAAGCTGTCAGTGCATGTCCTCATGTTCTTGTACATCTCTTCCTCTGAGCCTCCCACCCCCAGTGTCAGTGCATGTCCTCGTGTTCTTGTCCATCTCTTCCTCTGAGCCCCCTCCCCCCAGTGTCAGTGCATGTCCTCGTGTTCTTGTACTTCTCTTCCTCTGAGCCTCCCTCCCCCCGCTGTCAATGCATGTCCTCGTGTTCTTGTACATGTCTTCCTCTGAGCCATCCGCCTCCAGTGTCAGTGCATGTCCTCTTGTTCTTGTACATATCTGCCTCTGAGCCTCCCTCCCCCCAGTGTCAGTGCATGTCCTCATGTTCTTGTACATCTCTTCCTCTGAGCCTCCCACCCCCAGTGTCAGTGCATGACCTCATGTTCTTGTACATCTCTTCGTCTGACCCTCCGTCCCCCCCAGTGTCAGAGCATGTCCTCATATTCTTGTATATCTCTTCCTCTGAGCCTCCTTCCCCCCAGTGTCAGTGCTTGTCCTCGTGTTCTTGTACATCTCTTCCTGTGAGCCTCCATCCCCCCAGATTAAGTGCATGTCCATGTGTTCTTGTACATCTCTTCCTCTGAACCTCTATCCCCCCAGTGTCAGTGCATGACCTTGTGTTCTTGTACATCTCTTTCTCTGAGCCTCCCACCCCCAGTGTCAGTGCATGTCCTCGTGTTCTTGTACATCTCTTCCTCTGAACCATCCACCCCCAGTGTCAGTGCATGTCCTCGTGTTCTTGTACATCTCTTCTTCTGAGCCTCCTGCCCCCAGTGTCACTGCATGTCCTCGTGTTCTTGTACATCTCTTCTTCTGAGCCTCCCGACCCAGTGTCAGTGCATGTCCTCGTGTTCTTGTACTTCTCTTCCTCTGAGCCTCCCTCCCCCCGCTGTCAATGCATGTCTTCGTGTTCTTGTAAATCTCTTCTTCTGAGCCTCCCGCCCAAAGTGTCAGTGCATGTCCTCGTGTTCTTGTACATCTCTACCTCTGAGCCTCCCTCCCCCCAGTGTCAGTGCATATCCTCGTGTTCTTGTACATCTCTTCCTCTGAGCCTCCCACCCCCAGTGTCAGTGCATGTCCTCATGTTCTTGTACATCTCCTCCTCTGACCCTCCGTTCCCCCAGTGTCAGTGCATGTCCTCGTGTTCTTGTACGTCTCTTCCTCTGAGCCTCCAATCCCCAGATTCAGTGCATGTCCACGTGTTCTTGTACATCTCTTCCTCTGAGCCTCTATTCCCCCAGTGTCAGTGCATGTCCTCGTGTTCTTGTACATCTCTTCCTCTGAGCCTCCCGCCCCCAGTGTCAGTGCATGTCCTTGTGTTCTTGTACATCACTTACTCTGAACCTCCCTCCCCCAGGGTCAGTGCATGTCCTCATTTTCTTGTACATCTCTTCCTCTGAGCCTCCTCCCTCCAGTGTCAGTGCATGTCCTCGTGTTCTTGTACATCTCTTCCTCAGAGCCTCCCTCCCCCCAGTGTCAATGCATGTACTCATGTACTTGTACATCTCTTCCTATGAGCCTCCCTCCCCCAGCGTCAGTGCATGGCCATGTGTTCTTGTACATAACTTCCTTTGAGCCTCCCTCCCACCTGTGTCAGTGCATGTCCTTGTGTTCTTGTACATCTCTTCCTCTGAACCTCCCTCCCCCCAGTGTCAGTGCATGTCCTCGTGTTCATGTACATCTCTTCCTCTGAGCCTTCCGCCCCCAGTGTCAGTGCATGTACTTGTGTTCTTGTACATCTCTTACTCTGAGCCTCCCTCCCCTCAGTGTCAGTGCATGTCCTCGTGTTCTTGTACATCTCTTCCTCTGAGCCTCCTCCCTCCAGCGTCAGTGCATGTCCTCGTGTTCTTGTACATCTCTGCCTCTGAGCCTCCCCCCCCAGTGTCAGTGCATGTCCTCATGTTCTTGTACATCTCTTTCTCTGAGCCTCCCGCCCCCAGTGTCAGTGCATGTCCTTGTCTTCTTGTACATCACATCCTCTGAGCCTCCCTCCCCCCAGTGTCAGTGCATGTCCTCGTGTTCTTGTACATCTCTTCCTCCGAACCATCCGCCCCCAATGTCAGTGCATGTCCTCGTGTTCTTGTACATCTCTTCCTCTGAGACTCCTGCCCCCAGTGTCAGTGCATGTCCTCGTGTTCTTGTACATCTCTTTTTCTGAGCCTCCCGACCCAGTGTCAGTGCATGTCCTCGTGTTCTTGTAGATCTCTTCCTCTGAGCCCCCTCCCCAAGTGTCAGTGCATGTCCTCATGCTCTTGTACTTCTCTTCCTCTGAGCCTCCCTCCCCCCGCTGTCAATGCATGTCTTCGTGTTCTTGTAAATCTCTTCTTCTGAGCCTCCCACCCCCAGTGTCAGTGCATGTCCTCATGTTCTTGTACAGCTCTTCCTCTGATCCTCCGTCCCCCCAGTGTCAGTGCATGTCCTCGTGTTCTTGTACGTCTCTTCCTCTGAGCCGCCAACCCCCAGATTCAGTGCATGTCCACGTGTTCTTGTACATCTCTTCCTCTGAGCCTCCCGCCTCCAGTGTCAGTGCATGTCCTTGTGTTCTTGTACATCACTTACTCTGAGCCTCCATCCCCCCAGTGTCAGTGCATGTCTTCGTGTTCTTGTACATCTCTTACTCTTAGCCTCCCACCCACAGTGTCAGAGCATGTCCTCGTGTTCATGTACATCTCTTCCTCTGAGCCTCCTGCCCCCAGTGTCAGTGCTTGTCCTCGTGTGCTTGTACATCTCTTCCTCTGAGCCTCCCTCCCCCCAGTCTCAGTCCTTGTCCTTGTTTTCTTGAACATCTCTTCCTCTGAGCTTCATTCACCCCATTGTCAGTGCATATCAACGTGTTCTTGTACATCTCTTCCTCTGAGCCTCCCTCCCCCCAGTGTCAGTGCATGTCCACATTTTCTTGTACATCTCTTCCACTGAGCTTCCTTCCCCCCATTGTCAGTGCATGTCCTCGTATTCTTGTACATCTCTTCTTCTGAGCCTCCCACCCCCAGTGTCAGTGCATGTCCTCGTGTTCTTGTACATCTCTTCCTCTGAGCCTCCCTCCCTCCAGTGTCAGTGCATGTCCTCGTGTTCTTGTACATCTCTTCCTCTCAGCCTACCTCCCCCCAGTGTCAGTGCATGTCCTCATGTTCATGTACATCTCTTCTTCTGAGCCTCCCTCCCCCCAGTGTCAGTGCATGTCCTCGTGTTCTTGTACATCTCTTCCTTTAAGCCTCCCTCCCCCCAGTGTCAGTGCATGTCCTCGTGTTCTTGTACATCTCTTCCTATGAGCCTCCTCCCTCCAGTGTCATTGCATGTCCTCGTGTTCTTGTACATCTCTTCCTCTGAACCTCCCTCCCCCATGGTCAGTGCATGTCCTCGTTTTCTTGTACATCTCTTCCTCTGAGCCTCCTCCCTCCAATGTCAGTGCATGTCCTCGTGTTCTTGTACATCTCTTCCTCAGAGCCTCCCTCCCCCCAGTGTCAATGCATGTACTCATGTACTTGTACATCTCTTCCTATGAGCCTCCCTCCCCCAGTGTCAGTGCATGGCCTTGTGTTCTTGTACATCTCTTCCTCTGAACCTCCCTCCCCCCAGTGTCAGTGCATGTCCACGTGTTCATGTACATCTCTTCCTCTGAGCCTCCCGCCCCCAGTGTCAGTGCATGTCCTTGTGTTCTTGTACATCTCTTACTCTGAGCCTCCCTCCCCTCAGTGTCAGTGCATGTCCTCGTGTTCTTGTACATCTCTTCCTCTGAGCCTCCTCCCTCCAGTGTCAGTGCATGTCCTCGTGTTCTTGTACATCTCTTCGTCTGAGCCTCCCACCCCCAGTGTCAGTGCATGTCCTCGTGTTCTAGTACATCTCTTCCTCAGAGCCTCCCTCCCCACGCTGTCAGTGCATGTCCTCATGTTCTTGTACATCTCTTCCTCTGAGCCTCCCACCCCCAGTGTCAGTGCATTTCCTCGTGTTCTTGGGCATCTCGTCCTCTGAGCCCCCTCCCCCCAGTGTCAGTGCATGTCCTCGTGTTCTGGTACTTCTCTTCCTCTGAGCCTCCCTCCCCCCGCTGTCAATGCATGTCCTTGTGTTCTTGTACATGTCTTCCTTTGAGCCTTCCGCCTCCAGTGTCTGTGCATGTCCTCGTGTTCTTGTACATCTCTGCCTATGAGCCTCCCTCCCCCCAGTGTCAGTGCATGTCCTCATGTTCTTGTACATCTCTTCCTCTGAGCCTCCCACCCCAGGTGTCAGTACATGTCCTCATGTTCTTGTACATCTCTTCCTCTGACCCTCCGTCCCCCCTAGTGTCAGAGCATGTCCTCATACTCTTGTATATCTCTTCCTCTGAGCCTCCTTCCCCCCAGTGTCAGTGCTTGTCCTCGTGTTCTTGTACATCTCTTCCTGTGAGCATCCATCCCCCCAGATTAAGTTCATGTCCATGTGTTCTTGTACATCTCTTCCTCTGAACCTCTATCCCCCCCAGTGTCAGTGCATGTCCTCGTGTTCTTGTACATCTCTTCCTCTGAGCCTCCCACCCCCAGTGTCAGTGCATGTCCTCGTGTTCTAGTACATCTCTTCCTCAGAGCCTCCCTCCCCACGCTGTCAGTGCATGTCCTCGTGTTCTTGTACATCTCTTCCTCTGAGCCTCCCACCCCCAGTGTCAGTGCATGTCCTCGTGTTCTTGGGCATCTCTTCCTCTGAGCCTCCCTCCCCCCGCTGTCAATGCATGTCCTCGTGTTCTTGTACATCTCTTACTCTGACCCTTCCACCCCCACTGTCAGTGCATGTCCTCGTGTTCTTGTACATCTCTTCCTCTGAGCCTCCTGCCCCCAGTGTCAGTGCATGTCCTCGTGTTCTTGTACATCTCTTCTTCTGAGCCTCCAGCCCCCAGTGTTAGTGCTTGTCCTCGTGTTCTTGTACATCTCTTCCTCTGAGCTTCCTTCCCCCCATTGTCAGTGCATGTCCTCATGTTCTTGTACATCTCTTCCTCTGAGCCTGCTCCCTGCAGTGTCAGTGCATGTCCTCGTGTTCTTGTACATCTCTTCCTCTGAGCCTCCCGCCCCCAGTGTCAGTGCATACCCTCGTGTTATTGTACATCTCTTCCTCTGAGCCTCCCTCCCCCCAGTGTCAGTGAATGAACACGTGTTCTTGTACATCTCTTCCTCTGAGCTTCCTTCCCCCCGTTGTCAGTGCATTTCCATGTGTTCTTGTACATCTCTTCCTCTGTGCTTCCTTCCCCCCATTGTCAGTGCATGTACTCGTGTTCTTGAACATCTCTTCTTCTGAGCCTCCCACCCACAGTGTCAGTGCATGTCCTCGTGTTCTTGTACATCTCTCCCTCTGAGCCTCCTTCCCTCCAGTGTCAGTGCATGTCCTCATGTTCATGCACATCTCTTCTTCTGAGCCTCCCTCCCCCCAGTGTCAGTGCATGTCCTCGTGTTCCTGTACATCTCTTCCTTTAAGCCTCCCTCCCCCCAGTGTCAGTGCATGTCCTCGTGTTCTTTTACATCTCTTCCTATGAGCCTCCACCCTCCAGTGTCAGTGCATGTCCTCGTGTTCTTGTACATCTCTTCCTCTGAAGCTCCCTCCCCCAGGGTCAGTGCATGTCCTTGTTTTCATGTACATCTCTTCCTCTGAGCCTCCTCCCTCCAGTGTCAGTGCATGTCCTCGTGTTCTTGTACATCTCTTCCTCAAAGCCTCCCTCCCCCCAGTGTCAATGCATGTACTCATGTACTTGTACTTCTCTTCCAATGAGCCTCCCTCCCCCAGCATCAGTGCATGTCCATGTGTTCTTGTACATAACTTCCTCTGAGCCTCCCTCCCACCTCTGTCAGTGCATGTCCTTGTGTTCTTGTACATCTCTTCCTCTGAACCTCCTGCCCCCAGTGTCAGTGCATGTCCTTGTGTTCTTGTACATCTCTTACTCTGAGCCTCCCTCCCCTCAGTGTCAGTGTATGTCCTCGAGTTCTTGTACATCTCTTCCTCTGAGCCTCCTCCCTCCAGTATCAGTGCATGTACTCGTGTTCTTGTACATCTCTTCCTCTGAGCCTCCCGCCCCCAGTGTCAGTGCATGTCCTCGTGTTCTTGTACATCTCTTCCTCTGAGCCTCCCTCCCCACGCTGTCAGTGCATGTCTTCTTGTTCTTGTACATCTCTTCCTCTGAGCCTACCACCCCCAGTGTCAGTGCATGTCCTCATGTTCTTGTACATCTCTTCCTCTGAGCCCCCTCCCCCCAGTGTCAGTGCATGTCCTCGTGTTCTTGTACTTCTCTTCCTCTGAGCCTCCCTCCCCCTGCTGTCAATGCATGTCCTCGTGTTCTTGTACATGTCTTCCTCTGAGCCTTCCGCCTCCAGTGTCAGGGCATCTCCTCGTGTTCTTGTACATCTCTGCCTCTGAGCCTCCCTCCCCCAGTGTCAGTGCATGTCCTCATGTTCTTGTACATCTCTTCCTCTGAGCCTCCCGCCCCCAGTGTCAGTGCATGTCCTCATGTTCTTGTACATCTCTTTCTCTGACCCTCCGTCCCCCCCAGTGTCAGAGCATGTCCTCATGTTCTTGTATATCTCTTCCCCTGAGCCTCCCTCCTACCAGTGTCAGTGCTTGTCCTCGTGTTCTTGTACATCTCTTCCTGTGAGCCTCCATCCCCCCAGATTAAGTGCATGTCCATGTGTTCTTGTACATAACTTCCTCTGAGCCTCTATCCCCCCAGTGTCAGTGCATGACCTCGTTTTCTTGTACATCTCTTTCTCTGAGCCTCCCAGCCCCAGTGTCAGTGCATGTTCTTGTCTTCTTGTATATCACTTCCTCTGAGCCTCCCTCCCCCCAGTGTCAGTGCATGTCCTCGTGTTCTTGTACATCTCTTACTCTGACCCTTCCACCCCCAGTGTCAGTGCATGTCCTCATGTTCTTGTAAATCTCTTTCTCTGAGCCTCCTGCCTCCAGTGTCAGTGCATGTCCTCGTGTTCTTGTACATCTCTTCTTCTGAGCTTCCTTCCCCCCAGTGTCAGTGCATGTCCTCATGTCCTTGTACATCTCTTCCTCTGAGCCTGCTCCCTCCAGTGTCAGTGCATGTCTTCGTGTTCTTGTACATCTCTTCCTCTGAGCCTCCTCCCTCCAGTGTCAGTGCATGTCCATGTGTTATTGTCCATAACTTTCTTTGAGCCTTCCCTCTCACCTGTGTCAGTGCATGTCCTTGTGTTCTTGTACATCTCTTCCTCTGAACCTCCCTCCCCCCAGTGTCAGTGCATGTCCTCGTGTTCATGTACATCTCTTCCTCTGAGCCTCCCGCCCCCAGTGTCAGTGCATGTCCTTGTGTTCTTGTACATCTCTTACTCTGAGCCTCCCTCCCCTCACTGTCAGTGCATGTCCTCGTGTTCTTGTACATCTCTTCCTCTGAGACTCCTCCCTCCAGTGTCAGTGCATGTCCTCTTGTTCTTGTACATCTCTTCCTCTGAGCCTCCCACCCCCAGTGTCAGTGCATGTCCTCATGTTCTTGTACATCTCTTCCTCTGAGCTTCCCACCCACAGTGTCAGTGCATGTCCTCGTGTTCTTGTACATCTCTTCCTCTGAGCACCCTCCCCCCAGTGTCAGTGCATGTCCTCGTGTTCTTGTACTTCTCTTCCTCTGAGCCTCCCTCCCCCCGCTGTCAATGCGTGTCCTCGTGTTCTTGTACATGTCTTCCTCTGAGCCTTCCACCTCCAGTGTCAGTGCATGTCCTCGTATTCTTGTACATCACTGCCTCTGATCCTCCCTTCCCCCAGTGTCAGTGCATGTCCTCATGTTCTTGTACATCTCTTCCTCTGAGCCTCCCGCCCCCAGTGTCAGTGCATGTCCTCATGTTCTTGTACATCTCTTCCTCTGACCCTCCGTCCCCCAAAGTGTCAGAGCATGTCCTCATATTCTTGTATATCTTTTCCTCTGAGCCTCCTTCCCACCAGTGTCAGAGCATGTCCTCATATTTTTGTATATCTTTTCCTCTGAGCCTCCCTCCCTCCAGTGTCAGTGCATGTCCTCGTGTTCTTGTACATCTCTTCCTCTCAGCCTACCTCCCCCCAGTGTCAGTGCATGTCCTCATGTTCATGTACATCTCTTCTTCTGAGCCTCCCTCCCCCCAGTGTCAGTGCATGTCCTCGTGTTCTTGTACATCTCTTCCTTTAAGCCTCCCTCCCCCCAGTGTCAGTGCATGTCCTCGTGTTCTTGTACATCTCTTCCTATGAGCCTCCTCCCTCCAGTGTCATTGCATGTCCTCGTGTTCTTGTACATCTCTTCCTCTGAACCTCCCTCCCCCAGGGTCAGTGCATGTCCTCGTTTTCTTGTACATCTCTTCCTCTGAGCCTCCTCCCTCCTATGTCAGTGCATGTCCTCGTGTTCTTGTACATCTCTTCCTCAGAGCCTCCCTCCCCCCAGTGTCAATGCATGTACTCATGTACTTGTACATCTCTTCCTATGAGCCTCCCTCCCCCAGCGTCAGTGCATGGCCTTGTGTTCTTGTACATCTCTTCCTCTGAACCTCCCTCCCCCCAGTGTCAGTGCATGTCCACGTGTTAATGTACATCTCTTCCTCTGAGCCTCCCGCCCCCAGTGTCAGTGCATGTCCTTGTGTTCTTGTACATCTCTTACTCTGAGCCTCCCTCCCCTCAGTGTCAGTGCATGTCCTCGTGTTCTTGTACATCTCTTCCTCTGAGCCTCCTCCCTCCAGTGTCAGTGCATGTCCTCGTGTTCTTGTACATCTCATCCTCTGAGCCTCCCACCCCCAGTGTCAGTGCATGTCCTCGTGTTCTAGTACATCTCTTCCTCAGAGCCTCCCTCCCCACGCTGTCAGTGCATGTCCTCATGTTCTTGTACATCTCTTCCTCTGAGCCTCCCACCCCCAGTGTCAGTGCATGTCCTCCTGTTCTTGTGCATCTCTTCCTCTGAGCCCCCTCCCCCCAGTGTCAGTGCATGTCCTCGTGTTCTGGTACTTCTCTTCCTCTGAGCCTCCCTCCCCCTGCTGTCAATGCATGTCCTCATGTTCTTGTACATGTCTTCCTCTGAGCCTTCCGCCTCCAGTGTCTGTGCATGTCCTCGTGTTCTTGTACATCTCTGCCTCTGAGCCTCCCTCCCCCCAGTGTCAGTGCATGTCCTCATGTTCTTGTACATCTCTTCCTCTGAGCCTCCCACCCCCAGTGTCAGTGCATGTCCTCATGTTCTTGTACATCTCTTCCTCTGAGCCTCCTTCCCCCCAGTGTCAGTGCTTGTCCTCGTGTTCTTGTACATCTCTTCCTGTGAGCATCCATCCCCCCAGATTAAGTTCATGTCCATGTGTTCTTGTACATCTCTTCCTCTGAACCTCTATCCCCCCAGTGTCAGTGCATGACCTCGTGTTCTTGTACATCTCTTTCTCTGAGCCTCCCGCCTCCAGAGTCAGTGCATGTCCTTGTCTTCTTGTACATCACTTCCTCTGAGCCTCCCTCCCCCCATTGTCAGTGCATGTCCTCGTGTTCCTGTACATCTCTTACTCTGACCCTTCCACCCCCACTGTCAGTGCATGTCCTCGTGTTCTTGTACATCTCTTCCTATGAGCCTCCTGCCCCCAGTGTCAGTGCATGTCCTCGTGTTCTTGTACATCTCTTCTTCTGAGCCTCAAGCCCCCAGTGTCAGTGCTTGTCCTCGTGTTCTTGTACATCTCTTCCTCTGAGCTTCCTTCCCCCCATTGTCAGTGCATGTCCTCATGTTCTTGTACATCTCTTCCTCTGAGCCTGCTCCCTGCAGTGTCAGTGCATGTCCTCGTGTTCTTGTACTTCTCTTCCTCTGATCCTCCCGCCCCCAGTGTCAGTGCATATCCTCGTGTTCTTGTACATCTCTTCCTCTGAGCCTCCCTCCCCCCAGTGTCAGTGAATGAACACGTGTTCTTGTACATCTCTTCCTCTGAGCTTCCTTCCCCCCGTTGTCAGTGCATATCCATTTGTTCTTGTACATCTCTTCCTCTGAGCTTCCTTCCCCCCATTGTCAGTGCATGTACTCGTGTTCTTGAACATCTCTTCTTCTGAGCCTCCCACCCCCAGTGTCAGTGCATGTCCTCGTGTTCTTGTACATCTCTCCCTCTGAGCCTCCCTCCCTCCAGTGTCAGTGCATATCCTCATGTTCTTGTACATCTCTTCCTCTGAGCCTACCTCCCCCCAGTGTCAGTGCATTTCCTCATGTTCATGCACATCTCTTCTTCTGACCCTCCCTCCCCCCATTGTCAGTGCATGTCCTCGTGTTCCTGTACATCTCTTCCTTTAAGCCTCCCTCCCCCAAGTGTCAGTGCATGTCCTCGTGTTCTTGTACATCTCTTCCTATGAGCCTCCTCCTTCCAGTGTCATTGCATGTCCTCGTGTTCTTGTACATCTCTTCCTCTGAAGCTCCCTCCGCCAGGGTCAGTGCATGTCCTTGTTTTCATGTACATCTCTTCCTCTGAGCCTCCTCCCTCCAGTGTCAGTGCATGTCCTCGTGTTCTTGTACATCTCTTCCTCAGAGCCTCCCTCCCCCCAGTGTCAATGCATGTACTCATGTACTTGTACTTCTCTTCCTATGAGCCTCCCTCCCCCAGCATCAGTGCATGTCCATGTGTTCTTGTACATAACTTCCTCTGAGCCTCCCTCCCACCTCTGTCAGTGCATGTCCTTGTGTTCTTGTACATCTCTTCCTCTGAACCTCCCTCCCCCCAGTGTCAGTGCATTTCCTCGTGTTCATGTACATCTCTTCCTCTGAGCCTCCCGCCCCCAGTGTCAGTGCATGTCCTTGTGTTCTTGTACATCTCTTATTCTGAGCCTCCCTCCCCTCAGTGTCAGTGTATGTCCTCGAGTTTTTGTACATCTCTTCCACTGAGCCTCCTTCCTCCAGTGTCAGTGCATGTCCTCGTGTTCTTGTACATCTCTTCCTCTGAGCCTCCCGCCCCCAGTGTCAGTGCATGTCCTTGTGTTCTTGTACATCTGTTCCTCTGAGCCTCCCTCCCCACGCTGTCAGTGCATGTCCTTATGTTCTTATACATCTCTTCCTCTGAGCCTCCCACCCCCAGTGTCAGTGCATGTCCTCATGTTCTTGTACATCTCTTCCTCTGAGCACCCTCCCCCCAGTGTCAGTGCATGTCCTCGTGTTCTTGTACTTCTCTTCCTCTGAGCCTCCCTCCCCCTACTGTCAATGCATGTCCTCGTGTTCTTGTACATGTCTTCCTCTGAGCCTTCCGCCTCCAGTGTCAGGGCATGTCCTCGTGTTCTCGTACATCTCTGCCTCTGAGCCTCCCTCCCCCCAGTGTCAGTGCATGTCCTCATGTTCTTGTACATCTCTTCCTCTGAGCCTCCCGCCCCCAGTGTCAGTGCATGTCCTCATGTTCTTGTACATCTCTTTCTCTGACCCTCCGTCCCCCCCAGTGTCAGAGCATGTCCTCATGTTCTTGTATATCTCTTCCCCTGAGCCTCCCTCCCCCCAGTGTCAGTGCTTGACCTCATGTTCTTGTACATCTCTTCCTGTGAGCCTCCATCCCCCCAGATTAAGTGCATGTCCATGTGTTCTTGTACATAACTTCCTCTGAGCCTCTATCCCCCCAGTTTCAGTGCATGACCTCGTTTTCTTGTACATCTCTTTCTCTGAGCCTCCCAGCCCCAGTGTCAGTGCATGTCCTTGTCTTCTTGTATATCAATTCCTCTGAGCCTCCCTCCCCCCAGTGTCAGTGCATGTCCTCATGTTCTTGTACATCTCTTACTCTGACCCTTCCACCCCCAGTGTCAGTGCATGTCCTCGTTTTCTTGTACATCTCTTCCTCTGAGCCTCCTGCCTCCAGTGTCAGTGCATGTCCTCGTGTTCTTGTACATCTATTCTTCTGAGCCTCCAGCCCCCAGTGTCAGTGTTTGTCCTCGTGTTCTTGTACATCTCTTCCTCTGAGCTTCCTTCCACCCAGTGTCAGTGCATGTCCTCATGTCCTTCTACATCTCTTCCTCTGAGCCTGCTCCCTCCAGTGTCAGTGCATGTCTTCGTGTTCTTGTACATCTCTTCCTCTGAGACTCCTCCCTCCAGTGTCAGTGCATGTCCTCATGTTCTTGTACATCTCTTCCTCTGAGCCTCCCTCCCCCAGAGTCAGTGCATGTCCATGTGTTCTTGTCCATAACTTTCTTTGAGCCTTCCCTCTCACCTGTGTCAGTGCATGTCCTTGTGTTCTTGTACATCTCTTCCTCTGAACCTCCCTCCCCCCAGTGTCAGTGCATGTCCTCGTGTTCATGTACATCTCTTCCTCTGAGCCTTCCGCCCCCAGTGTCAGTGCATGTCCTTGTGTTCTTGTACATCTCTTACTCTGAGCCTCCCTCCCCTCACTGTCAGTGCATGTCCTCGTGTTCTTGTACTTCTCTTCCTCTGAGCCTCCTCCCTCCAGTGTCAGTGCATGTCCTCGTGTTCTTGTACATCTTTCCTCTGAGCCTCCCACCCCCAGTGTCAGTGCATGTCCTCGTGTTCTAGTACATCTCTTCCTCTGAGCCTCCCTTCCCACGCTGTCAGTGCATGTCCTCATGTTCTTGTACATCTCTTCATTTGAGCCTCCCACCCACAGTGTCAGTGCATGTCCTCGTGTTCTTGTACATCTCTTCCTCTGAGCACCCTCCCCCCAGTGTCAGTGCATGTCCTCGTGTTCTTGTACTTCTCTTCCTCTGAGCCTCCATCCCCCCGCTGTCAATGCATGTCCTCGTGTTCTTGTACATCTCTTCCTCTGAGCCTTCCGCCTCCAGTGTCAGTGCATGTCCTCGTATTCTTGTACATCTCTGCCTCTGAGCCTCCCTTCCCCCAGTGTCAGTGCATGTCCTCATGTTCTTGTACATCTCTTCCTCTGAGCCTCCCGCCCCCAGTGTCAGTGCATGTCCTCATGTTCTTGTACATCTCTTCCTCTGACCCTCCGTCTCCCCCAGTGTCAGAGCATGTCCTCATATCCTTGTATATCTTTTCCTCTGAGCCTCCTTCCCCCCAGTGTCAGAGCATATCCTCATATTCTTGTATATATTTTCCTCTGAGCCTCCTTCCTCCCAGTGTCAGTGCTTGTCCTCGTGTTCTTGTACATCTCTTCCTGTGAGCCTCCATCCCCCCAGAATAAATGCATGTCCATGTGTTCTTGAACATCTCTTCCTCTGAACCTCTATCCCCCCAGTGTCAGTGCATGACCTCGTGTTCTTGTACATCTCTTTCTCTGAGCCTCCCGCCCCCAGTGGCAGTGCATGTCCTTGTCTTCTTGTACATCACTTCCTCTGAGCCTCCCTCCCCCCAGTGTCAGTGCATGTCCTCGTGTTCTTGTACATCTCTTACTCTGACCCTTCCACCCCCAGTGTCAGTGCATGTCCTCGTGTTCTTGTACATCTCTTCCTCTGAGCCTCCTGCCCCCAGTGTCAGTGCATGTCCTCGTGTTCTTGTACATCTCTTCTTCTGAGCCTCCAGCCCCCAGTGTCAGTGCTTGTCCTCATGTTCTTGTACATCTCTTCCTCTGAGCTTCCTTCCCCCCATTGTCAGTGCTTGTCCTCATGTTCTTGTACATCTATTCCTCTGAGCCTGCTCCCTCCAGTGTCAGTGCATGTCCTCGTGTTCTTGTACATCTCTTCCTCTGAGCCTCCCGCCCCAAGTGTCAGTGCACATCCTCCTGTTCTTGTACATCTCTTCCTCTGAGCCTCCCTCCCCCCAGTGTCAGTGTATGTCCTCGAGTTCTTGTACATCTCTTCCTCTGAGCCTCCTCCCTCCAGTGTCAGTGCATGTCCTCGTGTTCTTGTACATCTCTTCCTCTGAGCCTCCCGCCCCCAGTGTCAGTGCATGTCCTCGTGTTCTTGTACATCTCTTCCTCTGAGCCTCCCTCCCCACGCTGTCAGTGCATGTCCTCATGTTCTTGTACATCTCTTCCTCTGAGCTTCCCAACCCCCAGTGTCAGTGCATGTCCTCATGTTCTTGTACATCTCTTCCTCTGAGCCCCCTCCCCCCAGTGTCAGTGCATGTCCTCGTGTTCTTGTACTTCTCTTCCTCTGAGCCTCCCTCCCCCTGCTGTCAATGCATGTCCTCGTGTTCTTGTACATGTCTTCCTCTGAGCCTTCCGCCTCCAGTGTCAGGGCATCTCCTCGTGTTCTTGTACATCTCTGCCTCTGAGCCTCCCTCCCCCCAGTGTCAGTGCATGTCCTCATGTTCTTGTACATCTCTTCCTCTGAGCCTCCCGCCCCCAGTGTCAGTGCATGTCCTCATGTTCTTGTACATCTCTTTCTCTGACCCTCCGTCCCCCCCAGTGTCAGAGCATGTCCTCGTGTTCTTGTATATCTCTTCCCCTGAGCCTCCCTCCCCCCTGTGTCAGTGCTTGTCCTCGTGTTCTTGTACATCTCTTCCTGTGAGCCTCCATCCCCCCAGATTAAGTGCATGTCCATGTGTTCTTGTACATAACTTCCTCTGAGCCTCTATCACCCCAGTGTCAGTGCATGACCTCATTTTCTTGTACATCTCTTTCTCTGAGCCTCCCAGCCCCAGTGTCAGTGCATGTCCTTGTCTTCTTGTATATCACTTCCTCTGAGCCTCCCTCCCCCCAGTGTCAGTGCATGTCCTCATGTTCTTGTACATCTCTTACTCTGACCCTTCCACCCCCAGTGTCAGTGTATGTCCTCGTGTTCTTGTACACCTCTTCCTCTGAGCCTCCTGCCTCCAGTGTCAGTGCATGTCCTCGTGTTCTTGTACATCTCTTCTTCTGAGCCTCCAGCACCCAGTGTCAGTGTTTGTCCTCGTGTTCTTGTACATCTCTTCCTCTGAGCTTCCTTCCCCCCAGTGTCAGTGCATGTCCTCTTGTCCTTGTACATCTCTTCCTCTGAGCCTGCTCCCTCCAGTGTCAGTGCATGTCTTCGTGTTCTTGTACATCTCTTCCTCTGAGCCTCCTCCCTCCAGTGTCAGTGCATGTCCTCGTGTTCTTGTACATCTCTTCCGCTGAGCCTCCCTCCCCCAGAGTCAGTGCATGTCCATGTGTTCTTGTCCATAACTTTCTTTGAGCCTTCCCTCTCACCTGTGTCAGTGCATGTCCTTGTGTTCTTGTACATCTCTTCCTCTGAACCTCCCTCCCCCCAGTGTCAGTGCATGTCCTCGTGTTCATGTACATCTCTTCCTCTGAGCCTCCCGCCCCCCAGTGTCAGTGCATGTCCTTGTGTTCTTGTACATCTCTTCCTCTGAGCCTCCCTCCCCACGCTGTCAGTGCATGTCCTCATGTTCTTGTACATCTCTTCCTCTGAGCCTCCCACCCCCAGTGTCAGTGCATGTCCTTATGTTCTTGTACATCTCTTCCTCTGAGCCCCCTCCCACCAGTGTCAGTGCATGTCCTCGTGTTCTTGTACTTCTCTTCCTCTGAGCCTCCCTCCCCCTGCTGTCAATGCATGTCCTCGTGTTCTTGTACATGTCTTCCTCTGAGCCTTCCACCTCCAGTGTCAGGGCAGGTCCTCGTGTTCTTGTACATCTCTGCCTCTGAGCCTCCCTCCCCCCAGTGTCAGTGCATGTCCTCATGTTCTTGTACATCTCTTCCTCTGAGCCTCCCGCCCCCTGTGTCAGTGCATGTCCTCATGTTCTTGTACATCTCTTTCTCTGACGCTCTGTCCCCCCCAGTGTCAGAGCATGTCCTCATGTTCTTGTATATCTCTTCCCCTGAGCCTCCCTCCCCCAGTGTCAGTGCTTGTCCTTGTGTTCTTGTACATCTCTTCCTGTGAGCCTCCATCCCCCCAGATTAAGTGCATGTCCATGTGTTCTTGTACATAACTTCCTCTGAGCCTCTATCCCCCCAGTGTCAGTGCATGACCTCGTTTTCGGGTACATCTCCTTCTCTGAGCCTCCCAGCCCCAGTGTCAGTGCATGTCCTTGTCTTCTTGAATATCACTTCCTCTGAGCCTCCCTGCCCCCAGTGTCAGTGCATGTCCTCGTGTTCTTGTACATCTCTTACTCTGACCCTTCCACCCCCAGTGTCAGTGCATGTCCTCATGTTCTTGTACATCTCTTCCTCTGAGCCTCCTGCCTCCAGTGTCAGTGCATGTCCTCGTGTTCTTGTACATCTCTTCTTCTGAGCTTCCAGCCCCCAGTGTCAGTGTTTGTCCTCGTGTTCTTGTACAACTCTTCCTCTGAGCTTCCTTCCCCCCAGTGTCAGTGCATGTCCTCATGTCCTTGTACATCTCTTCCTCTGAGCCTGCTCCCTCCAGTGTCAGTGCATGTCTTCGTGTTCTTGTACATCTCTTCCTCTGAGCCTCCTCCCTCCAGTGTCAGTGCATGTCCTCGTGTTCTTGTACATCTCTTCCTCTGAGCCTCCCTCCCCCAGAGTCAGTGCATGTCCATGTGTTCTTGTCCATAACTTTCTTTGAGCCTTCCCTCTCACCTGTGTCAGTGCATGTCCTTGTGTTCTTGTACATCTCTTCCTCTGAACCTCCCTCCCCCCAGTGTCAGTGCATGTCCTCGTGTTCATGTACATCTCTTCCTCTGAGCCTCCCGCCCCCAGTGTCAGTGCATGTCCTTGTGTTCTTGTACATCTCTTACTCTGAGCCTCCCTCCCCTCACTGTCAGTGCATGTCCTCGTGTTCTTGTACATCTCCTCCTCTGAACCTCCTCCCTCCAGTGTCAGTGCATGTCCTCGTGTTCTTGTACATCTCTTCCTCTGAGCCTCCCACCCCCAGTGTCAGTGCATGTCCTCGTGTTCTAGTACTTCTCTTCCTCTGAGCCTTCCTTCCCACGCTGTCAGTGCATGTCCTCATGTTCTTGTACATCTCTTCCTCTGAGCCTCCCACCGACAGTGTCAGTGCATGTCGTCGTGTTCGTGTACATCTCTTCCTCTGAGCACCCTCCCCCCAGTGTCAGTGCATGTCCTCGTGTTCTTGTACTTCTCTTCCTCTGAGCCTCCCTCCCCCCGCTGTCAATGCATGTCCTCGTGTTCTTGTACATGTCTTCCTCTGAGCCTTCCGCCTCCAGTGTCAGTGCATGTCCTCGTATTCTTGTACATCTCTGCCTCTGAGCCTCCCTTCCCCCAGTATCAGTGCATGTCCTCATGTTCTTGTACATCTCTTCCTCTGAGCCTCCCGCCCCCAGTGTCAGTGCATGTCCTCACGTTCTTGTACATCTCTTCCTCTGACCCTCCGTCCCCCCCAGTGTCAGAGCATGTCCTCATATTCTTGTATATCTTTTCCTCTGAGCCTCCTTCCCCCCAGTGTCAGAGCATGTCCTCATATTCTTGTATATCTTTTCCTTTGAGCCTCCTTCCCCCCAGTCTCAGTGCTTGTCCTCGTGTTCTTGTACATCTCTTCCTGTGAGCCTCCATCCCCCAGAATAAGTGCACGTCCATGTGTTCTTGAACATCTCTTCCTCTGAACCTCTATCCCCCCAGTGTCAGTGCATGACCTCGTGTTCTTGTACATCTCTTTCTCTGAGCCTCCCACCCCCAGTGTCAGTGCATGTCCTTGTCTTCTTGTACATCACTACCTCTGAGCCTCCCTCCCCCCAGTGTCAGTGCATGTCCTCGTGTTCTTCTACATCTCTTATTCTGACCCTTCCACCCCCAGTGTCAGTGCATGTCCTCGTGTTCTTGTACATCTCTTCCTCTGAGCCTCCTGCCGCCAGTGTCAGTGCATGTCCTCGTGTTCTTGTACATCTCTTCTTCTGAGCCTCCAGCAACCAGTGTCAGTGCTTGTCCTCGTGTTCTTGTACATCTATTCCTCTGAGCCTGCTCCCTCCAGTGTCAGTGCATGTCCTCGTGTTCTTGTACATCTCTTCTTCTGAGCCTCCAGCACCCAGTGTCAGTGTTTGTCCTCGTGTTCTTGTACATCTCTTCCTCTGAGCTTCCTTCCCCCCAGTGTCAGTGCATGTCCTCTTGTCCTTGTACATCTCTTCCTCTGAGCCTGCTCCCTCCAGTGTCAGTGCATGTCTTCGTGTTCTTGTACATCTCTTCCTCTGAGCCTCCTCCCTCCAGTGTCAGTGCATGTCCTCGTGTTCTTGTACATCTCTTCCGCTGAGCCTCCCTCCCCCAGAGTCAGTGCATGTCCATGTGTTCTTGTCCATAACTTTCTTTGAGCCTTCCCTCTCACCTGTGTCAGTGCATGTCCTTGTGTTCTTGTACATCTCTTCCTCTGAACCTCCCTCCCCCCAGTGTCAGTGCATGTCCTCGTGTTCATGTACATCTCTTCCTCTGAGCCTCCCGCCCCCCAGTGTCAGTGCATGTCCTTGTGTTCTTGTACATCTCTTCCTCTGAGCCTCCCTCCCCACGCTGTCAGTGCATGTCCTCATGTTCTTGTACATCTCTTCCTCTGAGCCTCCCACCCCCAGTGTCAGTGCATGTCCTTATGTTCTTGTACATCTCTTCCTCTGAGCCCCCTCCCACCAGTGTCAGTGCATGTCCTCGTGTTCTTGTACTTCTCTTCCTCTGAGCCTCCCTCCCCCTGCTGTCAATGCATGTCCTCGTGTTCTTGTACATGTCTTCCTCTGAGCCTTCCACCTCCAGTGTCAGGGCAGGTCCTCGTGTTCTTGTACATCTCTGCCTCTGAGCCTCCCTCCCCCCAGTGTCAGTGCATGTCCTCATGTTCTTGTACATCTCTTCCTCTGAGCCTCCCGCCCCCTGTGTCAGTGCATGTCCTCATGTTCTTGTACATCTCTTTCTCTGACGCTCTGTCCCCCCCAGTGTCAGAGCATGTCCTCATGTTCTTGTATATCTCTTCCCCTGAGCCTCCCTCCCCCAGTGTCAGTGCTTGTCCTTGTGTTCTTGTACATCTCTTCCTGTGAGCCTCCATCCCCCCAGATTAAGTGCATGTCCATGTGTTCTTGTACATAACTTCCTCTGAGCCTCTATCCCCCCAGTGTCAGTGCATGACCTCGTTTTCGGGTACATCTCCTTCTCTGAGCCTCCCAGCCCCAGTGTCAGTGCATGTCCTTGTCTTCTTGAATATCACTTCCTCTGAGCCTCCCTGCCCCCAGTGTCAGTGCATGTCCTCGTGTTCTTGTACATCTCTTACTCTGACCCTTCCACCCCCAGTGTCAGTGCATGTCCTCATGTTCTTGTACATCTCTTCCTCTGAGCCTCCTGCCTCCAGTGTCAGTGCATGTCCTCGTGTTCTTGTACATCTCTTCTTCTGAGCTTCCAGCCCCCAGTGTCAGTGTTTGTCCTCGTGTTCTTGTACAACTCTTCCTCTGAGCTTCCTTCCCCCCAGTGTCAGTGCATGTCCTCATGTCCTTGTACATCTCTTCCTCTGAGCCTGCTCCCTCCAGTGTCAGTGCATGTCTTCGTGTTCTTGTACATCTCTTCCTCTGAGCCTCCTCCCTCCAGTGTCAGTGCATGTCCTCGTGTTCTTGTACATCTCTTCCTCTGAGCCTCCCTCCCCCAGAGTCAGTGCATGTCCATGTGTTCTTGTCCATAACTTTCTTTGAGCCTTCCCTCTCACCTGTGTCAGTGCATGTCCTTGTGTTCTTGTACATCTCTTCCTCTGAACCTCCCTCCCCCCAGTGTCAGTGCATGTCCTCGTGTTCATGTACATCTCTTCCTCTGAGCCTCCCGCCCCCAGTGTCAGTGCATGTCCTTGTGTTCTTGTACATCTCTTACTCTGAGCCTCCCTCCCCTCACTGTCAGTGCATGTCCTCGTGTTCTTGTACATCTCCTCCTCTGAACCTCCTCCCTCCAGTGTCAGTGCATGTCCTCGTGTTCTTGTACATCTCTTCCTCTGAGCCTCCCACCCCCAGTGTCAGTGCATGTCCTCGTGTTCTAGTACTTCTCTTCCTCTGAGCCTTCCTTCCCACGCTGTCAGTGCATGTCCTCATGTTCTTGTACATCTCTTCCTCTGAGCCTCCCACCGACAGTGTCAGTGCATGTCGTCGTGTTCGTGTACATCTCTTCCTCTGAGCACCCTCCCCCCAGTGTCAGTGCATGTCCTCGTGTTCTTGTACTTCTCTTCCTCTGAGCCTCCCTCCCCCCGCTGTCAATGCATGTCCTCGTGTTCTTGTACATGTCTTCCTCTGAGCCTTCCGCCTCCAGTGTCAGTGCATGTCCTCGTATTCTTGTACATCTCTGCCTCTGAGCCTCCCTTCCCCCAGTATCAGTGCATGTCCTCATGTTCTTGTACATCTCTTCCTCTGAGCCTCCCGCCCCCAGTGTCAGTGCATGTCCTCACGTTCTTGTACATCTCTTCCTCTGACCCTCCGTCCCCCCCAGTGTCAGAGCATGTCCTCATATTCTTGTATATCTTTTCCTCTGAGCCTCCTTCCCCCCAGTGTCAGAGCATGTCCTCATATTCTTGTATATCTTTTCCTTTGAGCCTCCTTCCCCCCAGTCTCAGTGCTTGTCCTCGTGTTCTTGTACATCTCTTCCTGTGAGCCTCCATCCCCCAGAATAAGTGCACGTCCATGTGTTCTTGAACATCTCTTCCTCTGAACCTCTATCCCCCCAGTGTCAGTGCATGACCTCGTGTTCTTGTACATCTCTTTCTCTGAGCCTCCCACCCCCAGTGTCAGTGCATGTCCTTGTCTTCTTGTACATCACTACCTCTGAGCCTCCCTCCCCCCAGTGTCAGTGCATGTCCTCGTGTTCTTCTACATCTCTTATTCTGACCCTTCCACCCCCAGTGTCAGTGCATGTCCTCGTGTTCTTGTACATCTCTTCCTCTGAGCCTCCTGCCGCCAGTGTCAGTGCATGTCCTCGTGTTCTTGTACATCTCTTCTTCTGAGCCTCCAGCAACCAGTGTCAGTGCTTGTCCTCGTGTTCTTGTACATCTATTCCTCTGAGCCTGCTCCCTCCAGTGTCAGTGCATGTCCTCGTGTTCTTGTACATCTCTTCTTCTGAGCCTCCAGCACCCAGTGTCAGTGTTTGTCCTCGTGTTCTTGTACATCTCTTCCTCTGAGCTTCCTTCCCCCCAGTGTCAGTGCATGTCCTCTTGTCCTTGTACATCTCTTCCTCTGAGCCTGCTCCCTCCAGTGTCAGTGCATGTCTTCGTGTTCTTGTACATCTCTTCCTCTGAGCCTCCTCCCTCCAGTGTCAGTGCATGTCCTCGTGTTCTTGTACATCTCTTCCGCTGAGCCTCCCTCCCCCAGAGTCAGTGCATGTCCATGTGTTCTTGTCCATAACTTTCTTTGAGCCTTCCCTCTCACCTGTGTCAGTGCATGTCCTTGTGTTCTTGTACATCTCTTCCTCTGAACCTCCCTCCCCCCAGTGTCAGTGCATGTCCTCGTGTTCATGTACATCTCTTCCTCTGAGCCTCCCGCCCCCCAGTGTCAGTGCATGTCCTTGTGTTCTTGTACATCTCTTCCTCTGAGCCTCCCTCCCCACGCTGTCAGTGCATGTCCTCATGTTCTTGTACATCTCTTCCTCTGAGCCTCCCACCCCCAGTGTCAGTGCATGTCCTTATGTTCTTGTACATCTCTTCCTCTGAGCCCCCTCCCACCAGTGTCAGTGCATGTCCTCGTGTTCTTGTACTTCTCTTCCTCTGAGCCTCCCTCCCCCTGCTGTCAATGCATGTCCTCGTGTTCTTGTACATGTCTTCCTCTGAGCCTTCCACCTCCAGTGTCAGGGCAGGTCCTCGTGTTCTTGTACATCTCTGCCTCTGAGCCTCCCTCCCCCCAGTGTCAGTGCATGTCCTCATGTTCTTGTACATCTCTTCCTCTGAGCCTCCCGCCCCCTGTGTCAGTGCATGTCCTCATGTTCTTGTACATCTCTTTCTCTGACGCTCTGTCCCCCCCAGTGTCAGAGCATGTCCTCATGTTCTTGTATATCTCTTCCCCTGAGCCTCCCTCCCCCAGTGTCAGTGCTTGTCCTTGTGTTCTTGTACATCTCTTCCTGTGAGCCTCCATCCCCCCAGATTAAGTGCATGTCCATGTGTTCTTGTACATAACTTCCTCTGAGCCTCTATCCCCCCAGTGTCAGTGCATGACCTCGTTTTCGGGTACATCTCCTTCTCTGAGCCTCCCAGCCCCAGTGTCAGTGCATGTCCTTGTCTTCTTGAATATCACTTCCTCTGAGCCTCCCTGCCCCCAGTGTCAGTGCATGTCCTCGTGTTCTTGTACATCTCTTACTCTGACCCTTCCACCCCCAGTGTCAGTGCATGTCCTCATGTTCTTGTACATCTCTTCCTCTGAGCCTCCTGCCTCCAGTGTCAGTGCATGTCCTCGTGTTCTTGTACATCTCTTCTTCTGAGCTTCCAGCCCCCAGTGTCAGTGTTTGTCCTCGTGTTCTTGTACAACTCTTCCTCTGAGCTTCCTTCCCCCCAGTGTCAGTGCATGTCCTCATGTCCTTGTACATCTCTTCCTCTGAGCCTGCTCCCTCCAGTGTCAGTGCATGTCTTCGTGTTCTTGTACATCTCTTCCTCTGAGCCTCCTCCCTCCAGTGTCAGTGCATGTCCTCGTGTTCTTGTACATCTCTTCCTCTGAGCCTCCCTCCCCCAGAGTCAGTGCATGTCCATGTGTTCTTGTCCATAACTTTCTTTGAGCCTTCCCTCTCACCTGTGTCAGTGCATGTCCTTGTGTTCTTGTACATCTCTTCCTCTGAACCTCCCTCCCCCCAGTGTCAGTGCATGTCCTCGTGTTCATGTACATCTCTTCCTCTGAGCCTCCCGCCCCCAGTGTCAGTGCATGTCCTTGTGTTCTTGTACATCTCTTACTCTGAGCCTCCCTCCCCTCACTGTCAGTGCATGTCCTCGTGTTCTTGTACATCTCCTCCTCTGAACCTCCTCCCTCCAGTGTCAGTGCATGTCCTCGTGTTCTTGTACATCTCTTCCTCTGAGCCTCCCACCCCCAGTGTCAGTGCATGTCCTCGTGTTCTAGTACTTCTCTTCCTCTGAGCCTTCCTTCCCACGCTGTCAGTGCATGTCCTCATGTTCTTGTACATCTCTTCCTCTGAGCCTCCCACCGACAGTGTCAGTGCATGTCCTCGTGTTCGTGTACATCTCTTCCTCTGAGCACCCTCCCCCCAGTGTCAGTGCATGTCCTCGTGTTCTTGTACTTCTCTTCCTCTGAGCCTCCCTCCCCCCGCTGTCAATGCATGTCCTCGTGTTCTTGTACATGTCTTCCTCTGAGCCTTCCGCCTCCAGTGTCAGTGCATGTCCTCGTATTCTTGTACATCTCTGCCTCTGAGCCTCCCTTCCCCCAGTATCAGTGCATGTCCTCATGTTCTTGTACATCTCTTCCTCTGAGCCTCCCGCCCCCAGTGTCAGTGCATGTCCTCACGTTCTTGTACATCTCTTCCTCTGACCCTCCGTCCCCCCCAGTGTCAGAGCATGTCCTCATATTCTTGTATATCTTTTCCTCTGAGCCTCCTTCCCCCCAGTGTCAGAGCATGTCCTCATATTCTTGTATATCTTTTCCTTTGAGCCTCCTTCCCCCCAGTCTCAGTGCTTGTCCTCGTGTTCTTGTACATCTCTTCCTGTGAGCCTCCATCCCCCAGAATAAGTGCACGTCCATGTGTTCTTGAACATCTCTTCCTCTGAACCTCTATCCCCCCAGTGTCAGTGCATGACCTCGTGTTCTTGTACATCTCTTTCTCTGAGCCTCCCACCCCCAGTGTCAGTGCATGTCCTTGTCTTCTTGTACATCACTACCTCTGAGCCTCCCTCCCCCCAGTGTCAGTGCATGTCCTCGTGTTCTTCTACATCTCTTATTCTGACCCTTCCACCCCCAGTGTCAGTGCATGTCCTCGTGTTCTTGTACATCTCTTCCTCTGAGCCTCCTGCCGCCAGTGTCAGTGCATGTCCTCGTGTTCTTGTACATCTCTTCTTCTGAGCCTCCAGCAACCAGTGTCAGTGCTTGTCCTCGTGTTCTTGTACATCTATTCCTCTGAGCCTGCTCCCTCCAGTGTCAGTGCATGTCCTCGTGTTCTTGTACATCTCTTCCTCTGAGCCTCCCGCCCCACTGTCAGTGCACATCCTCGTGTTCTTGTACATCTCTTCCTCTGAGCCTCCCTCCCCCCAGTGTCAGTGAATGAACACGTGTTCTTGTACATCTCTTACTCTGAGCTTCCTTCCCCCTGTTGTCAGTGCATATCCATGTGTTCTTGTACATCTCTTCCTCTGAGCCTCCTCCCTCCAGTGTCAGTGCATGTCCTCGTGTTCTTGTACATCTCTTCCTCTGAGCCTCCCTCCCCCAGAGTCAGTGCATGTCCATGTGTTCTTGTCCATAACTTTCTTTGAGCCTTCCCTCTCACCTGTGTCAGTGCATGTCCTTGTGTTCTTGTACATCTCTTCCTCTGAACCTCCCTCCCCCCAGTGTCAGTGCATGTCCTCATGTTCATGTACATCTCTTCCTCTGAGCCTCCCGCCCCCAGTGTCAGTGCATGTCCTTGTGTTCTTGTACATCTCTTCCTCTGAACCTCCCTCCCCCCAGTGTCAGTGCATGTCCTCGTGTTCATGTACATCTCTTCCTCTGAGCCTCCCGCCCCCAGTGTCAGTGCATGTCCTTGTGTTCTTGTACATCTCTTACTCTGAGCCTCCCTCCCCTCACTGTCAGTGCATGTCCTCGTGTTCTTGTACATCTCCTCCTCTGAACCTCCTCCCTCCAGTGTCAGTGCATGTCCTCGTGTTCTTGTACATCTCTTCCTCTGAGCCTCCCACCCCCAGTGTCAGTGCATGTCCTCGTGTTCTAGTACTTCTCTTCCTCTGAGCCTTCCTTCCCACGCTGTCAGTGCATGTCCTCATGTTCTTGTACATCTCTTCCTCTGAGCCTCCCACCGACAGTGTCAGTGCATGTCCTCGTGTTCGTGTACATCTCTTCCTCTGAGCACCCTCCCCCCAGTGTCAGTGCATGTCCTCGTGTTCTTGTACTTCTCTTCCTCTGAGCCTCCCTCCCCCCGCTGTCAATGCATGTCCTCATGTTCTTGTACATGTCTTCCTCTGAGCCTTCCGCCTCCAGTGTCAGTGCATGTCCTCGTATTCTTGTACATCTCTGCCTCTGAGCCTCCCTTCCCCCAGTATCAGTGCATGTCCTCATGTTCTTGTACATCTCTTCCTCTGAGCCTCCCGCCCCCAGTGTCAGTGCATGTCCTCACGTTCTTGTACATCTCTTCCTCTGACCCTCCGTCCCCCCCAGTGTCAGAGCATGTCCTCATATTCTTGTATATCTTTTCCTCTGAGCCTCCTTCCCCCCAGTGTCAGAGCATGTCCTCATATTCTTGTATATCTTTTCCTTTGAGCCTCCTTCCCCCCAGTCTCAGTGCTTGTCCTCGTGTTCTTGTACATCTCTTCCTGTGAGCCTCCATCCCCCAGAATAAGTGCACGTCCATGTGTTCTTGAACATCTCTTCCTCTGAACCTCTATCCCCCCAGTGTCAGTGCATGACCTCGTGTTCTTGTACATCTCTTTCTCTGAGCCTCCCACCCCCAGTGTCAGTGCATGTCCTTGTCTTCTTGTACATCACTACCTCTGAGCCTCCCTCCCCCCAGTGTCAGTGCATGTCCTCGTGTTCTTCTACATCTCTTATTCTGACCCTTCCACCCCCAGTGTCAGTGCATGTCCTCGTGTTCTTGTACATCTCTTCCTCTGAGCCTCCTGCCGCCAGTGTCAGTGCATGTCCTCGTGTTCTTGTACATCTCTTCTTCTGAGCCTCCAGCAACCAGTGTCAGTGCTTGTCCTCGTGTTCTTGTACATCTATTCCTCTGAGCCTGCTCCCTCCAGTGTCAGTGCATGTCCTCGTGTTCTTGTACATCTCTTCCTCTGAGCCTCCCGCCCCACTGTCAGTGCACATCCTCGTGTTCTTGTACATCTCTTCCTCTGAGCCTCCCTCCCCCCAGTGTCAGTGAATGAACACGTGTTCTTGTACATCTCTTACTCTGAGCTTCCTTCCCCCTGTTGTCAGTGCATATCCATGTGTTCTTGTACATCTCTTCCTCTGAGCCTCCTCCCTCCAGTGTCAGTACATGTCCTCGTGTTCTTGTACATCTCTTCCTCTGAGCCTCCCTCCCCCAGAGTCAGTGCATGTCCATGTGTTCTTGTCCATAACTTTCTTTGAGCCTTCCCTCTCACCTGTGTCAGTGCATGTCCTTGTGTTCTTGTACATCTCTTCCTCTGAACCTCCCTCCCCCCAGTGTCAGTGCATGTCCTCATGTTCATGTACATCTCTTCCTCTGAGCCTCCCGCCCCCAGTGTCAGTGCATGTCCTTGTGTTCTTGTACATCTCTTACTCTGAGCCTCCCTCCCCTCACTGTCAGTGCATGTCCTCGTGTTCTTGTACATCTCCTCCTCTGAACCTCCTCCCTCCAGTGTCAGTGCATGTCCTCGTGTTCTTGTACATCTCTTCCTCTGAGCCTCCCACCCCCAGTGTCAGTGCCTGTCCTCGTGTTCTAGTACTTCTCTTCCTCTGAGCCTTCCTTCCCACGCTGTCAGTGCATGTCCTCATGTTCTTGTACATCTCTTCCTCTGAGCCTCCCACCGACAGTGTCAGTGCATGTCCTCGTGTTCTTGTACATCTCTTCCTCTGAGCACCCTCCCCCCAGTGTCAGTGCATGTCCTCGTGTTCTTGTACTTCTCTTCCTCTGAGCCTCCCTCCCCCCGCTGTCAATGCATGTCCTCGTGTTCTTGTACATGTCTTCCTCTGAGCCTTCCACCTCCAGTGTCAGTGCATGTCCTCGTATTCTTGTACATCTCTGCCTCTGAGCCTCCCTTCCCCCAGTATCAGTGCATGTCCTCATGTTCTTGTACATCTCTTCCTCTGAGCCTCCCGCCCCCAGTGTCAGTGCATGTCCTCACGTTCTTGTACATCTCTTCCTCTGACCCTCCGTCCCCCCCAGTGTCAGAGCATGTCCTCATATTCTTGTATATCTTTTCCTCTGAGCCTCCTTCCCCCCAGTGTCAGAGCATGTCCTCATATTCTTGTATATCTTTTCCTTTGAGCCTCCTTCCCCCCAGTGTCAGTGCTTGTCCTCGTGTTCTTGTACATCTCTTCCTGTGAGCCTCCATCCCCCCAGAATAAGTGCACGTCCATGTGTTCTTGAATATCTCTTCCTCTGAACCTCTATTCCCCAGTGTCAGTGCATGACCTCGTGTTCTTGTACATCTCTTTCTCTGAGCCTCCCGCCCCCAGTGTCAGTGCATGTCCTTGTCTTCTTGTACCTCACTACCTCTGAGCCTCCCTCCCCCCAGTGTCAGTGCATGTCCTCGTGTTCTTCTACATCTCTTACTCTGACCCTTCCACCCCCATCGTCAGTGCATGTCCTCGTGTTCTTGTACATCTCTTCCTCTGAGCCTCCTGCCCCCAGTGTCAGTGCATGTCCTCGTGTTCTGGTACATCTCTTCTTCTGAGCCTCCAGCAACCAGTGTCAGTGCTTGTCCTCGTGTTCTTGTACATCTATTCCTCTGAGCCTGCTCCCTCCAGTGTCAGTGCATGTCCTCGTGTTCTTGTACATCTCTTCCTCTGAGCCTCCCGCCCCCACTGTCAGTGCACTTCCTCGTGTTCTTGTACATCTCTTCCTCTGAGCCTCCCTCCCCCCAGTGTCAGTGAATGAACACGTGTTCTTGTACATCTCTTACTCTGAGCTTCCTTCCCCCTGTTGTCAGTGCATATCCATGTGTTCTTGTACATCTTTTCCTCTGAGCCTACCTCCCCCCAGTGTCAGTGCATGTCCTCATGTTCATGCACATCTCTTCTTCTGAGCCTCCCTCCCCCCAGTGTCAGTGCATGTCCTCGTGTTCCTGTTCATCTCTTCCTTTAAGCCTCCCTCCCCCCAGTGTCAGTGCATGTCCTCGTGTTCTTGTACATCTCTTCCTATGAGCCTCCTCCCTCCAGTGTCATTGCATGTCCTCGTGTTCTTGTACATCTCTTCCTCTGAAGCTCCCTCCCCGAGGGTCAGTGCATGTCCTCGTTTTCTTGTTCATCTCTTCCTCTGAGCCTCCTATCTCCAGTGTCAGTGCATGTCCTCGTGTTCTTGTACATCTCTTCCTCAGAGCCTCCCTCCCCCCAGTGTCAATGCATGTACTCATGTACTTGTACATCTCTTCCTATGAGCCTCCCTCCCCCAGCATCAGTGCAAGTCCATGTGTTCTTGTACATAACTTCCTCTGAGCCTCCCTCCCACCTCTGTCAGTGCATGTCCTTGTGTTCTTGTACATCTCTTCCTCTGAACCTCCCTCCCCCCAGTGTCAGTGCATGTCCTCGTGTTCATGTACATCTCTTCCTCTGAGCCTCCCACCCCCAGTGTCAGTGCATGTCCTTGTGTTCTTGCACATCTCTTACTCTGAGCCTCCCTCCCCTCAGTGTCAGTGCATGTCCTCATGTTCTTGTACATCTCATCCTCTGAGCCTCCTCCCTCCAGTGTCAGTGCATGTCCTCGTGTTCTTGTACATCTCTTCCTCTGAGCCTCCCGCCCCCAGTGTCAGTGCATGTCCTCGTGTTCTTGTACATCTCTTCCTCTGAGCCTCCCTCCCAACGCTGTCAGTGCATGTCCTCATGTTCTTGTACATCTCTTCCTCTGAGCCTCCCGCCCCCAGTGTCAGTGCATGTCCTCGTGTTCTTGTACATCTCTTCCTCTGAGACTCCCTCCCCACGCTGTCAGTGCATGTCCTCATGTTCTTGTACATCTCTTCCTCTGAGCCTCCCACCCCCAGTGTCAGTGCATGTCCTCATGATCTTGTACATCTCTTCCTCTGAGCCCCCTCTCCCCACTGTCAGTGCATGTCCTCGTGTTCTTGTACATCTCTTCCTGTGAGCCTCCATCCCCCCAGAATAAGTGCACGTCCATGTGTTCTTGAACATCTCTTCCTCTGAACCTCTATCCCCCCAGTGTCAGTGCATGACCTCGTGTTCTTGTACATCTCTTTCTCTGAGCCTCCCGCCCCCAGTGTCAGTGCATGTCCTTGTCTTCTTGTACATCACTACCTCTGAGCCTCCCTCCCCCCAGTGTCAGTGCATGTCCTCGTGTTCTTCTACATCTCTTACTCTGACCCTTCCACCCCCAGTGTCAGTGCATGTCCTCGTGTTCTTGTACATCTCTTCCTCTGAGCCTCCTGCCCCCAGTGTCAGTGCATGTCCTCGTGTTCTTGTACATCTCTTCTTCTGAGCCTCCAGCAACCAGTGTCAGTGCTTGTCCTCGTGTTCTTGTACATCTATTCCTCTGAGCCTGCTCCCTCCAGTGTCAGTGCATGTCCTCGTGTTCTTGTACATCTCTTCCTCTGAGCCTCCCGTTCCCACTGTCAGTGCACTTCCTCGTGTTCTTGTACATCTCTTCCTCTGAGCCTCCCTCCCCCCAGTGTCAGTGAATGAACACGTGTTCTTGTACATCTCTTACTCTGAGCTTCCTTCCCCCTGTTATCAGTGCATATCCATGTGTTCTTGTACATCTTTTCCTCTGAGCCTACCTCCCCCCAGTGTCAGTGCATGTCCTCATGTTCATGCACATCTCTTCTTCTGAGCCTCCCTCCCCCCAGTGTCAGTGCATGTCCTCGTGTTCCTGTTCATCTCTTCCTTTAAGCCTCCCTCCCCCCAGTGTCAGTGCATGTCCTCGTGTTCTTGTACATCTCTTCCTATGAGCCTCCTCCCTCCAGTGTCATTGCATGTCCTCGTGTTCTTGTACATCTCTTCCTCTGAAGCTCCCTCCCCGAGGGTCAGTGCATGTCCTCGTTTTCTTGTTCATCTCTTCCTCTGAGCCTCCTATCTCCAGTGTCAGTGCATGTCCTCGTGTTCTTGTACATCTCTTCCTCAGAGCCTCCCTCCCCCCAGTGTCAATGCATGTACTCATGTACTTGTACATCTCTTCCTATGAGCCTCCCTCCCCCAGCATCAGTGCAAGTCCATGTGTTCTTGTACATAACTTCCTCTGAGCCTCCCTCCCACCTCTGTCAGTGCATGTCCTTGTGTTCTTGTACATCTCTTCCTCTGAACCTCCCTCCCCCCAGTGTCAGTGCATGTCCTCGTGTTCATGTACATCTCTTCCTCTGAGCCTCCCACCCCCAGTGTCAGTGCATGTCCTTGTGTTCTTGCACATCTCTTACTCTGAGCCTCCCTCCCCTCAGTGTCAGTGCATGTCCTCATGTTCTTGTACATCTCATCCTCTGAGCCTCCTCCCTCCAGTGTCAGTGCATGTCCTCGTGTTCTTGTACATCTCTTCCTCTGAGCCTCCCGCCCCCAGTGTCAGTGCATGTCCTCGTGTTCTTGTACATCTCTTCCTCTGAGCCTCCCTCCCCACGCTGTCAGTGCATGTCCTCATGTTCTTGTACATCTCTTCCTCTGAGCCTCCCACCCCCAGTGTCAGTGCATGTCCTCATGATCTTGTACATCTCTTCCTCTGAGCCCCCTCCCCCCACTGTCAGTGCATGTCCTCGTGTTCTTGTACTTCTCTACCTTTGAGCCTCCCTCCCCTTGCTGTCAATGGATGTCCTCGTGTTCATGTACATGTCTTCCTCTGAGCCTTCTGCCTCCAGTGTCAGGGCATGTCCTCGTGTTCTTGTACAGCTCTGCCTCTGAGCCTCCCTCCCCCAGTGTCAGTGCATGTCCTCATGTTCTTGTACATCTCTTCCTCTGAGCCTCCTGCCCCCAGTGTCAGTGCATGTCCTCATGTTTTTGTACATCTCTTTCTCTGACCCTCCGTCCCCCCCAGTGTCAGAGCATGTCCTCATGTTCTTGTATATCTCTTCCTCTGAGCCTCCCTCCCCCCAGTGTCAGTGCTTGTCCTCGTGTTCTTGTACATCTCTCCCTGTGAGCCTCCATCCCCCCAGAATAAGTGCATGTACATGTGTTCTTCTACATCTCTTACTCTGAGCCTCTATCCGCCAAGTGTCAGTGCATGACCTCATTTTCTTGTACATCTCTTTCTCTGAGCCTCCCGGCCCCAGTGTCAGTGCATGTCCTTGTCTTCTTGTATATCACTTCCTCTGAGCCTCCCTCTCCCCAGTGTCAGTACATGTCCACGTGTTCTTGTACATCTCTTACTCTGACCCTTCCACCCCCAGTGTCAGTGCATGTCCTCGTGTTCTTGTACATCTCTTCCTCTGAGCCTCCTGCCCCCAGTGTCAGTGCATGTCCTCGTGTTCTTGTACATCTCTTCTTCTGAGCCTCCAGCCCCCAGTGTCAGTGCTTGTCCTCGTGTTCTTGTACATCTCTTCCTCTGAGCTTCCTTCCCTCCAGTGTCAGTGCATGTCCTCATGTCCTTGTACATCTCTTCCTCTGAGACTGCTCCCTCCAGTTTCAGTGCATGCCCTCGTGTTCTTGTACATCTCTTCCTCTGAGCCTCCCGCCCCCAGTGTCAGTGCATGTCCTCGTGTTCTTGTACATCTCTTCCTCTGAGCCTCCCTCCCTCCAGTGTCAGTGCATGTCCTGGTGTTCTTGTACATCTCTTCCTCTGAGACTACCTCCCCCCAGTGTCAGTGCATGTCCTCATCTTCTTGTACATCTCTTACTCTGAGCCTCCCGCCCCCAGTGTCAGTGCATGTCCTCATGTTCATGTACATCTCTTCCTCTGAGCCTCCCTCCCCCCAGTGTCAGTGTATGTCCTCGTGTTCTTGTACATCTCTTACTCTGACCCTTCCACCCCAAGTGTCAGTGCATGTCCTCGTGTTCTTGTACATCTCTTCCTCTGAGCCTCCTGCCCCCAGTGTCAGTGCATGTCCTCGTGTTCTTGTACATCTCTTCTTCTGAGCCTCCAGCCCCCAGTGTCAGTGCTTGTCCTCGTGTTCTTGTACATCTCTTCCTCTGAGCTTCCTTCCATCCAGTGTCAGTGCATGTCCTCATGTCCTTGTACATCTCTTCCTCTGAGACTGCTCCCTCCAGTTTCAGTTCATGTCCTCGTGTTCTTGTACATCTCTTCCTCTGAGCCTCCTGCCCCCAGTGTCAGTGCATGTCGTAGTGTTCTTGTACATCTCTTCCTCTGAGCCTCCCTCCAGTGTCAGTGCATGTCCTCGTTTTCTTGTACATCTCTTCCTCTGAGACTACCTCCCCCCAGTGTCAGTGCATGTCCTCATCTTCTTGTACATCTCTTACTCTGAGCCTCCCGCCCCCAGTGTCAGTGCATGTCCTCATGTTCATGTACATCTCTTCCTCTGAGCCTCCCTCCCCCCAGTGTCAGTGTATGTCCTCGTGTTCTTGTACATCTCTTCTTCTGAGCCTCCTCCCTCCAGTGTCTTTGCATGACCTTGTATTCTTGTACATCTCTTCCTCTGAACCTCCCTCCCCCAAGGTCAGTGCATGTCCGCATGTTTTTGTATATCTCTTCCTCTGAGCCTCCTCACTCCAGTGTCAGTGCAAGTCCTCGTGTTCTTGTACATCTCTTCCTCTGAGCCTCCTCCCCCCCAGTGTCAGAGCATGTCCTTGTGTTCTTGTACATCTCTTCCTCTGAGCCTCCCTCCCCCAGGGTCAGTGCATGTCCTCGTGTTCTTTTACATCTCTTCCTCTGAGCTTCCCTCCCCCCAGTGTCAATGCATGTCCTCATGTACTTGTACATCTCTTCGTATGAGCCTCCCTCCCCCAGCGTCAGTGCATGTCCTTGTGTTCTTGTACATAACTTCCTCTGAGCCTCCCTCCCCCCTGTGTCAGTGCATGTCCTCGTGTTCTTGTACATCTCTTCCTCTGAACCTCCCTCCCCCCAGTGTCAGTGCATGTCCTCGTGTTCTTGTACATCTCTTCCTCTGAGCCTCCCTCCCCTCAGTGTCAGTGCATGTCCTCATGTTCTTGTACATCTCTTCCTCTGAGCCTCCACCCTCCAGTGTCAGTGCATGTCCTTATGGTCTTGTACATCTCTTCCTCTGAGCCTCCCGCCCCCAGTGTCAGTGCATGTCCTTGTGTTCTTGTACATCTCTTCCGCTGAGCCTCCCTCCTCACGCTGTCAGTGCATGTCCTCATGTTCTTGTACTTCTCTTCCTCTGAGCCTCCCTCCCCCAGCGTCAGTGCATGTCCTTGTGTTCTTGTACATAACTTCCTCTGAGCCTCCCTCCCCCAGGTGTCAGTGCATGTCCTCGTGTTCTTGTACATCTCTTCCTCTGAACCTCCCTCCCCCCAGTGTCAGTGCATGTCCTCGTGTTCTTGTACATCTCTTCCTCTGAGCCTCCCGCCCCCAGTGTCAGTGCATGTCCTTGTGTTCTTGTACATCTCTTACTCTGAGCCTCCCTCCCCTCAGTGCATGTCCTCGTGTTCTTGCACATCTCTTCCTTTAAGCCTCCTTCCCCCCAGTGTCAGTGCATGTCCTCGTGTTCTTGTACATCTCTTCTTCTGAGCCTCCTCCCTCCAGTGTCATTGCATGTCCTCGTGTTCTTGTACATCTCTTCCTCTGAACCTCCCTCCCTCCAGTGTCAGTGCATGACCTTGTGTACTTGTTCATCTCTTCATCTGAGCTTCCCGCCCCCAGTGTCAGTGCATGTCCTTGTGTTCTTGTACATCACTTCCTCTGAGCCTCCCTCCCCCCAGTGTCAGAGCATGTCCTCGTGTTCTTGTACATCTCTTCCTCTGAACCATCCGCCCCCAGTGTCAGTGCATGTCCTTGTGTTCTTGTATATCTCTTACTCTGAGACTCCTGCCCCCAGTGTCAGTGCATGTCCTCGTGTTCTTGTACATCTCTTATTCTGTGCCTCCCGACCCAGTGTCTGTGCATGTCCTCGTGTTCTTGTAGATCTCTTCCTCTGAGCCCCCTCCCCCCAGTGTCAGTGCATGTCCTCATGTTCTTGTACTTCTCTTCCTCTGAGCCTCATTCCCCCCGCTGTCAATGCATGTCTTCATGTTCTTGTAAATCTCTTCTTCTGAGCATACCGCCCCCAGTGTCAGTGCATGTCCTCGTGTTCTTGTACATCTCTTCCTCTGAGCCTCCCTCCCTCCAGTGTCAGTGCATGTCCTCGTGTTCTTGTACATCTCTTCCTCTGAGACTACCTCCCCCCAGTGTCAGTGCATGTCCTCATCTTCTTGTACATCTCTTACTCTGAGCCTCCCGCCCCCAGTGTCAGTGCATGTCCTCATGTTCATGTACATCTCTTCCTCTGAGCCTCCCTCCCCCCAGTGTCAGTGTATGTCCTCGTGTTCTTGTACATCTCTTCTTCTGAGCCTCCTCCCTCCAGTGTCTTTGCATGACCTTGTATTCTTGTACATCTCTTCCTCTGAACCTCCCTCCCCCAAGGTCAGTGCATGTCCTCGTGTTTTTGTAAATCTCTTCCTCTGAGCCTCCTCCCCCCAGTGTCTGTGCATGTCCTCGTTTTCTTATACATCTCTTCCTCTGAGCCTCCTCCCTCCAGTGTCAGTGCAAATCCTCGTGTTCTTGTACATCTCTTCCTCTGAACCTCCTCCCCCCCAGTGTCAGAGCATGTCCTTGTGTTCTTGTACATCTCTTCCTCTGAGCCTCCCTCCCCCAGGGTCAGTGCATGTCCTCGTGTTCTTTTACATCTCTTCCTCTGAGCCTCCCTTACCCCCAGTGTCAATGCATGTCCTCATGTACTTGTACATCTCTTCGTATGAGCCTCCCGCCCCCCAGTGTCAGTGCATGTCCTTGTGTTCTTGTACATCTCTTCCTCTGAGCCTCCCTCCCCACGCTGTCAGTGCATGTCCTCATGTTCTTGTACATCTCTTCCTCTGAGCCTCCCACCCCCAGTGTCAGTGCATGTCCTTATGTTCTTGTACATCTCTTCCTCTGAGCCCCCTCCCACCAGTGTCAGTGCATGTCCTCGTGTTCTTGTAAATCTCTTCCTCTGAGCCTCCCTCCCCCTGCTGTCAATGCATGTCCTCGTGTTCTTGTACATGTCTTCCTCTGAGCCTTCCACCTCCAGTGTCAGGGCAGGTCCTCGTGTTCTTGTACATCTCTGCCTCTGAGCCTCCCTCCCCCCAGTGTCAGTGCATGTCCTCATGTTCTTGTACATCTCTTCCTCTGAGCCTCCCGCCCCCTGTGTCAGTGCATGTCCTCATGTTCTTGTACATCTCTTTCTCTGACGCTCTGTCCCCCCCAGTGTCAGAGCATGTCCTCATGTTCTTGTATATCTCTTCCCCTGAGCCTCCCTCCCCCAGTGTCAGTGCTTGTCCTTGTGTTCTTGTACATCTCTTCCTGTGAGCCTCCATCCCCCCAGATTAAGTGCATGTCCATGTGTTCTTGTACATAACTTCCTCTGAGCCTCTATCCCCCCAGTGTCAGTGCATGACCTCGTTTTCGGGTACATCTCCTTCTCTGAGCCTCCCAGCCCCAGTGTCAGTGCATGTCCTTGTCTTCTTGAATATCACTTCCTCTGAGCCTCCCTGCCCCCAGTGTCAGTGCATGTCCTCGTGTTCTTGTACATCTCTTACTCTGACCCTTCCACCCCCAGTGTCAGTGCATGTCCTCATGTTCTTGTACATCTCTTCCTCTGAGCCTGCTCCCTCCAGTGTCAGTGCATGTCTTCGTGTTCTTGTACATCTCTTCCTCTGAGCCTCCTCCCTCCAGTGTCAGTGCATGTCCTCGTGTTCTTGTACATCTCTTCCTCTGAGCCTCCCTCCCCCAGAGTCAGTGCATGTCCATGTGTTCTTGTCCATAACTTTCTTTGAGCCTTCCCTCTCACCTGTGTCAGTGCATGTCCTTGTGTTCTTGTACATCTCTTCCTCTGAACCTCCCTCCCCCCAGTGTCAGTGCATGTCCTCGTGTTCATGTACATCTCTTCCTCTGAGCCTCCCGCCCCCAGTGTCAGTGCATGTCCTTGTGTTCTTGTACATCTCTTACTCTGAGCCTCCCTCCCCTCACTGTCAGTGCATGTCCTCGTGTTCTTGTACATCTCCTCCTCTGAACCTCCTCCCTCCAGTGTCAGTGCATGTCCTCGTGTTCTTGTACATCTCTTCCTCTGAGCCTCCCACCCCCAGTGTCAGTGCATGTCCTCGTGTTCTAGTACTTCTCTTCCTCTGAGCCTTCCTTCCCACGCTGTCAGTGCATGTCCTCATGTTCTTGTACATCTCTTCCTCTGAGCCTCCCACCGACAGTGTCAGTGCATGTCCTCGTGTTCGTGTACATCTCTTCCTCTGAGCACCCTCCCCCCAGTGTCAGTGCATGTCCTCGTGTTCTTGTACTTCTCTTCCTCTGAGCCTCCCTCCCCCCGCTGTCAATGCATGTCCTCGTGTTCTTGTACATGTCTTCCTCTGAGCCTTCCGCCTCCAGTGTCAGTGCATGTCCTCGTATTCTTGTACATCTCTGCCTCTGAGCCTCCCTTCCCCCAGTATCAGTGCATGTCCTCATGTTCTTGTACATCTCTTCCTCTGAGCCTCCCGCCCCCAGTGTCAGTGCATGTCCTCACGTTCTTGTACATCTCTTCCTCTGACCCTCCGTCCCCCCCACTGTCAGTGCATGTCCTCATATTCTTGTACATCTCTTCCTGTGAGCCTCCATCCCCCCAGAATAAGTGCACGTCCATGTGTTCTTGAACATCTCTTCCTCTGAACCTCTATCCCCCCAGTGTCAGTGCATGACCTCGTGTTCTTGTACATCTCTTTCTCTGAGCCTCCCGCCCCCAGTGTCAGTGCATGTCCTTGTCTTCTTGTACATCACTACCTCTGAGCCTCCCTCCCCCCAGTGTCAGTGCATGTCCTCGTGTTCTTCTACATCTCTTACTCTGACCCTTCCACCCCCAGTGTCAGTGCATGTCCTCGTGTTCTTGTACATCTCTTCCTCTGAGCCTCCTGCCCCCAGTGTCAGTGCATGTCCTCGTGTTCTTGTACATCTCTTCTTCTGAGCCTCCAGCAACCAGTGTCAGTGCTTGTCCTCGTGTTCTTGTACATCTATTCCTCTGAGCCTGCTCCCTCCAGTGTCAGTGCATGTCCTCGTGTTCTTGTACATCTCTTCCTCTGAGCCTCCCGTTCCCACTGTCAGTGCACTTCCTCGTGTTCTTGTACATCTCTTCCTCTGAGCCTCCCTCCCCCCAGTGTCAGTGAATGAACACGTGTTCTTGTACATCTCTTACTCTGAGCTTCCTTCCCCCTGTTATCAGTGCATATCCATGTGTTCTTGTACATCTTTTCCTCTGAGCCTACCTCCCCCCAGTGTCAGTGCATGTCCTCATGTTCATGCACATCTCTTCTTCTGAGCCTCCCTCCCCCCAGTGTCAGTGCATGTCCTCGTGTTCCTGTTCATCTCTTCCTTTAAGCCTCCCTCCCCCCAGTGTCAGTGCATGTCCTCGTGTTCTTGTACATCTCTTCCTATGAGCCTCCTCCCTCCAGTGTCATTGCATGTCCTCGTGTTCTTGTACATCTCTTCCTCTGAAGCTCCCTCCCCGAGGGTCAGTGCATGTCCTCGTTTTCTTGTTCATCTCTTCCTCTGAGCCTCCTATCTCCAGTGTCATTGCATGTCCTCGTGTTCTTGTACATCTCTTCCTCAGAGCCTCCCTCCCCCCAGTGTCAATGCATGTACTCATGTACTTGTACATCTCTTCCTATGAGCCTCCCTCCCCCAGCATCAGTGCAAGTCCATGTGTTCTTGTACATAACTTCCTCTGAGACTCCCTCCCACCTCTGTCAGTGCATGTCCTTGTGTTCTTGTACATCTCTTCCTCTGAACCTCCCTCCCCCCAGTGTCAGTGCATGTCCTCGTGTTCATGTACATCTCTTCCTCTGAGCCTCCCACCCCCAGTGTCAGTGCATGTCCTTGTGTTCTTGCACATCTCTTACTCTGAGCCTCCCTCCCCTCAGTGTCAGTGCATGTCCTCATGTTCTTGTACATCTCATCCTCTGAGCCTCCTCCCTCCAGTGTCAGTGCATGTCCTCGTGTTCTTGTACATCTCTTCCTCTGAGCCTCCCGCCCCCAGTGTCAGTGCATGTCCTCGTGTTCTTGTACATCTCTTCCTCTGAGCCTCCCTCCCCACGCTGTCAGTGCATGTCCTCATGTTCTTGTACATCTCTTCCTCTGAGCCTCCCACCCCCAGTGTCAGTGCATGTCCTCATGATCTTGTACATCTCTTCCTCTGAGCCCCCTCCCCCCACTGTCAGTGCATGTCCTCGTGTTCTTGTACTTCTCTACCTTTGAGCCTCCCTCCCCTTGCTGTCAATGGATGTCCTCGTGTTCATGTACATGTCTTCCTCTGAGCCTTCTGCCTCCAGTGTCAGGGCATGTCCTCGTGTTCTTGTACAGCTCTGCCTCTGAGCCTCCCTCCCCCAGTGTCAGTGCATGTCCTCATGTTCTTGTACATCTCTTCCTCTGAGCCTCCTGCCCCCAGTGTCAGTGCATGTCCTCATGTTTTTGTACATCTCTTTCTCTGACCCTCCGTCCCCCCCAGTGTCAGAGCATGTCCTCATGTTCTTGTATATCTCTTCCTCTGAGCCTCCCTCCCCCCAGTGTCAGTGCTTGTCCTCGTGTTCTTGTACATCTCTCCCTGTGAGCCTCCATCCCCCCAGATTAAGTGCATGTACATGTGTTCTTCTACATCTCTTACTCTGAGCCTCTATCCGCCAAGTGTCAGTGCATGACCTCATTTTCTTGTACATCTCTTTCTCTGAGCCTCCCGGCCCCAGTGTCAGTGCATGTCCTTGTCTTCTTGTATATCACTTCCTCTGAGCCTCCCTCTCCCCAGTGTCAGTACATGTCCACGTGTTCTTGTACATCTCTTACTCTGACCCTTCCACACCCAGTGTCAGTGCATGTCCTCGTGTTCTTGTACATCTCTTCCTCTGAGCCTCCTGCCCCCAGTGTCAGTGCATGTCCTCGTGTTCTTGTACATCTCTTCTTCTGAGCCTCCAGCCCCCAGTGTCAGTGCTTGTCCTCGTGTTCTTGTACATCTCTTCCTCTGAGCTTCCTTCCCTCCAGTGTCAGTGCATGTCCTCATGTCCTTGTACATCTCTTCCTCTGAGACTGCTCCCTCCAGTTTCAGTGCATGCCCTCGTGTTCTTGTACATCTCTTCCTCTGAGCCTCCCGCCCCCAGTGTCAGTGCATGTCCTCGTGTTCTTGTACATCTCTTCCTCTGAGCCTCCCTCCCTCCAGTGTCAGTGCATATCCTGGTGTTCTTGTACATCTCTTCCTCTGAGACTACCTCCCCCCAGTGTCAGTGCATGTCCTCATCTTCTTGTACATCTCTTACTCTGAGCCTCCCGCCCCCAGTGTCAGTGCATGTCCTCATGTTCATGTACATCTCTTCCTCTGAGCCTCCCTCCCCCCAGTGTCAGTGTATGTCCTCGTGTTCTTGTACATCTCTTACTCTGACCCTTCCACCCCAAGTGTCAGTGCATGTCCTCGTGTTCTTGTACATCTCTTCCTCTGAGCCTCCTGCCCCCAGTGTCAGTGCATGTCCTCGTGTTCTTGTACATCTCTTCTTCTGAGCCTCCAGCCCCCAGTGTCAGTGCTTGTCCTCGTGTTCTTGTACATCTCTTCCTCTGAGCTTCCTTCCATCCAGTGTCAGTGCATGTCCTCATGTCCTTGTACATCTCTTCCTCTGAGACTGCTCCCTCCAGTTTCAGTTCATGTCCTCGTGTTCTTGTACATCTCTTCCTCTGAGCCTCCTGCCCCCAGTGTCAGTGCATGTCCTCGTGTTCTTGTACATCTCTTCCTCTGAGCCTCCCTCCAGTGTCAGTGCATGTCCTCGTTTTCTTGTACATCTCTTCCTCTGAGACTACCTCCCCCCAGTTTCAGTGCATGTCCTCATCTTCTTGTACATCTCTTACTCTGAGCCTCCCGCCCCCAGTGTCAGTGCATGTCCTCATGTTCATGTACATCTCTTCCTCTGAGCCTCCCTCCCCCCAGTGTCAGTGTATGTCCTCGTGTTCTTGTACATCTCTTCTTCTGAGCCTCCTCCCTCCAGTGTCTTTGCATGACCTTGTATTCTTGTACATCTCTTCCTCTGAACCTCCCTCCCCCAAGGTCAGTGCATGTCCTCATGTTTTTGTATATCTCTTCCTCTGAGCCTCCTCCCCCCAGTGTCTGTGCATGTCCTCGTTTTCTTATACATCTCTTCCTCTGAGCCTCCTCACTCCAGTGTCAGTGCAATCCTCGTGTTCTTGTACATCTCTTCCTCTGAGCCTCCTCCCCCCCAGTGTCAGAGCATGTCCTTGTGTTCTTGTACATCTCTTCCTCTGAGCCTCCCTCGCCCAGGGTCAGTGCATGTCCTCGTGTTCTTTTACATCTCTTCCTCTGAGCCTCCCTCCCCCCAGTGTCAATGCATGTCCTTGTGTTCTTGTACATAACTTCCTCTGAGCCTCCCTCCCCCCTGTGTCAGTGGATGTCCTCGTGTTCTTGTACATCTCTTCCTCTGAACCTCCCTCCCTCCAGTGTCAGTGCATGTCCTCGTGTTCTTGTACATCTCTTCCTCTGAGCCTCCCTCCCCTCAGTGTCAGTGCATGTCCTCATGTTCTTGTACATCTCTTCCTCTGAGCCTCCACCCTCCAGTGTCAGTGCATGTCCTTATGGTCTTGTACATCTCTTCCTCTGAGCCTCCCGCCCCCAGTGTCAGTGCATGTCCTTGTGTTCTTGTACATCTCTTCCGCTGAGCCTCCCTCCTCACGCTGTCAGTGCATGTCCTCATGTTCTTGTACTTCTCTTCCTCTGAGCCTCCCTCCCCCAGCGTCAGTGCATGTCCTTGTGTTCTTGTACATAACTTCCTCTGAGCCTCCCTCCCCCAGGTGTCAGTGCATGTCCTCGTGTTCTTGTACATCTCTTCCTCTGAACCTCCCTCCCCCCAGTGTCAGTGCATGTCCTCGTGTTCTTGTACATCTCTTCCTCTGAGCCTCCCGCCCCCAGTGTCAGTGCATGTCCTTGTGTTCTTGTACATCTCTTACTCTGAGCCTCCCTCCCCTCAGTGCATGTCCTCGTGTTCTTGCACATCTCTTCCTTTAAGCCTCCTTCCCCCCAGTGTCAGTGCATGTCCTCGTGTTCTTGTACATCTCTTCTTCTGAGCCTCCTCCCTCCAGTGTCATTGCATGTCCTCGTGTTCTTGTACATCTCTTCCTCTGAACCTCCCTCCCTCCAGTGTCAGTGCATGACCTTGTGTACTTGTTCATCTCTTCATCTGAGCCTCCCGCCCCCAGTGTCAGTGCATGTCCTTGTGTTCTTGTACATCACTTCTTCTGAGCCTCCCTCCCCCCAGTGTCAGAGCATGTCCTCGTGTTCTTGTACATCTCTTCCTCTGAACCATCCGCCCCCAGTGTCAGTGCATGTCCTTGTGTTCTTGTATATCTCTTACTCTGAGACTCCTGCCCCCAGTGTCAGTGCATGTCCTCGTGTTCTTGTACATCTCTTATTCTGCGCCTCCCGACCCAGTGTCTGTGCATGTCCTCGTGTTCTTGTAGATCTCTTCCTCTGAGCCCCCTCCCCCCAGTGTCAGTGCATGTCCTCATGTTCTTGTACTTCTCTTCCTCTGAGCCTCATTCCCCCCGCTGTCAATGCATGTCTTCATGTTCTTGTAAATCTCTTCTTCTGAGCATACCGCCCCCAGTGTCAGTGCATGTCCTCGTGTTCTTGTACATCTCTTCCTCTGAGCCTCCCTCCCTCCAGTGTCAGTGCATGTCCTCGTGTTCTTGTACATCTCTTCCTCTGAGACTACCTCCCCCCAGTGTCAGTGCATGTCCTCATCTTCTTGTACATCTCTTACTCTGAGCCTCCCGCCCCCAGTGTCAGTGCATGTCCTCATGTTCATGTACATCTCTTCCTCTGAGCCTCCCTCCCCCCAGTGTCAGTGTATGTCCTCGTGTTCTTGTACATCTCTTCTTCTGAGCCTCCTCCCTCCAGTGTCTTTGCATGACCTTGTATTCTTGTACATCTCTTCCTCTGAACCTCCCTCCCCCAAGGTCAGTGCATGTCCTCGTGTTTTTGTAAATCTCTTCCTCTGAGCCTCCTCCCCCCAGTGTCTGTGCATGTCCTCGTTTTCTTATACATCTCTTCCTCTGAGCCTCCTCCCTCCAGTGTCAGTGCAAATCCTCGTGTTCTTGTACATCTCTTCCTCTGAACCTCCTCCCCCCCAGTGTCAGAGCATGTCCTTGTGTTCTTGTACATCTCTTCCTCTGAGCCTCCCTCCCCCAGGGTCAGTGCATGTCCTCGTGTTCTTTTACATCTCTTCCTCTGAGCCTCCCTTACCCCCAGTGTCAATGCATGTCCTCATGTACTTGTACATCTCTTCGTATGAGCCTCCCTCCCCCAGCGTCAGTGCATGTCCTTGTGTTCTTGTACATAACTTCCTCTGAGCCTCCCTCCCCCCTGTGTCAGTGCATGTCCTCGTGTTCTTGTACATCTCTTCCTCTGAACCTCCCTCCCCCCAGTGTCAGTGCATGTCCTCGTGTTCTTGTAAATCTCTTCCTCTGAGCCTCCTACCCCCAGTGTCAGTGCATGTCCTTGTGTTTTGTACATCTCTTACTCTGAGCCTCCCTCCCCTCAGTGTCAGTGCATGTCCTCATGTTCTTGTACATCTCTTCCTCTGAGCCTCCACCCTCCAGTGTCAGTGCATGTCCTCGTGGTCTTGTACATCTCTTCCTCTGAGCCTCCCGCCCCCAGTGTCAGTGCATGTCCTTGAGTTCTTGTACATCTCTTCCGCTGAGCCTCCCTCCTCACGCTGTCAGTGCATGTCCTCATGTTCTTGTACTTCTCTTCCTCTGAGCCTCCCTCCCACAGCGTCAGTGCATGTCCTTGTGTTCTTGTACATAACTTCCTCTGAGCCTCCCTCCCCCAGGTGTCAGTGCATGTCCTCGTGTTCTTGTACATCTCTTCCTCTGAGCCTCCCGCCCCCAGTGTCAGTGCATGTCCTTGTGTTCTTGTACATCTCTTACTCTGAGCCTCCCTCCCCTCAGTGCATGTCCTCGTGTTCTTGTACATCTCTTCCTTTAAGCCTCCCTCCCCCCAGTGTCAGTGCATGTCCTCGTGTTCTTGTACATCTCTTCTTCTGAGCCTCCTCCCTCCAGTGTCATTGCATGTCCTCGTGTTCTTGTACATCTCTTCCTCTGAACCTCCCTCCCTCCAGTGTCAGTGCATGACCTTGTGTACTTGTTCATCTCTTCATCTGAGCCTCCCGCCCCCAGTGTCAGTGCATGTCCTTGTGTTCTTGTACATCACTTCCTCTGAGCCTCCCTCCCCCCAGTGTCAGAGCATGTCCTCGTGTTCTTGTACATCTCTTCCTCTGAACCATCCGCCCCCAGTGTCAGTGCATGTCCTCGTGTTCTTGTACATCTCTTACTCTGAGACTCCTGCCCTCAGTGTCAGTGCATGTCCTCGTGTTCTTGTACATCTCTTATTCTGAGCCTCCCGACCCAGTGTCTGTGCATGTCCTCATGTTCTTGTAGATCTCTTCCTCTGAGCCCCCTCCCCCCAGTGTCAGTGCATGTCCTCATGTTCTTGTACTTCTCTTCCTCTGAGCCTCATTCCCCCCGCTGTCAATGCATGTCTTCGTGTTCTTGTAAATCTCTTCTTCTGAGCATACCGCGCCCAGTGTCAGTGCATGTCCTCGTGTTCTTGTACATCTCTACCTCTGAGCCTCCCGCCCCCAGTGTCAGTGCATATCCTCGTGTTCTTGTACATCTCTTCCTCTGAGCCTCCCACCCCCAGTGTCAATGCATGTCCTCATGTTCTTGTACATCTCTTCCTCTGACCCTCCGTCCCCCCAGTGTCAGCGTATGTCCTCGTGTTCTTGTACATCTCTTCCTCTGAGACTACCTCCCCCCAGTGTCAGTGCATGTCCTCATGTACTTGTACATCTCTTCCTATGAGCCTCCCTCCCCCAGGTGTCAGTGCATGTCCTCATGTTCTTGTACATCTCTTCCTCTGAGCCTCCCTCCCCCAGTGTCAGTGCATGTCCTCGTGTTCTTGTTCATCTCTCCCTCTGAGCCCCCCTCCCCCCCTGTCAGTGCATGTCATCATGTTCTTGTACATCTTTTCCTCTGAGCCTCCCTCCCACCCAGTGTCAGTGCATGTCCTCGTGTTCTTGTACATCTCTTCCTCTGAGCTTCCTTCCCCCCAGTGTCAGTGCATGTCCTCGTGTTCTTGTACATCTCTTACTCTGAGACTCCTGCCCCCAGTGTCAGTGCATGTCCTCGTGTTCTTGTACATCTCTTATTCTGAGCCTCCCGACCCAGTGTCAGTGCATGTCCTCGTGTTCTTATAGATCTCTTCCTCTGAGCCCCCTCCCCCCAGTGTCAGTGCATGTCCTCATGTTCTTGTACTTCTCTTCCTCTTAGCCTCATTCCCCCCGCTGTCAATGCATGTCTTCGTGTTCTTGTAAATCTCTTCTTCTGAGCATACCGCCCCAATGTCAGTGCATGTCCTCGTGTTCTTGTACATCTCTACCTCTGAGCCTCCCACCCCCAGTGTCAGTGCATATCCTCATGTTCTTGTACATCTCTTCCTCTGAGCCTCCCACCCCCAGTGTCAATGCATGTCCTCATGTACTTGTACATCTCTTCCTATGAGCCTCCCTCCCCCAGGTGTCAGTGCATGTCCTCATGTTCTTGTACATCTATTCCTCTGAGCCTCCCTCCCCCAGTGTCAGTGCATGTCCTCGTGTTCTTGTTCATCTCTCCCTCTGAGCCCCCCTCCCCCCCTGTCAGTGCATGTCATCATGTTCTTGTACATCTTTTCCTCTGAGCCTCCCTCCCACCCAGTGTCAGTGCATGTCCTCGTGTTCTTGTACATCTCTTCCTCTGAGCTTCCTTCCCCCCAGTGTCAGTGCATGTCCTTGTGTTCTTGTACATCTCTTACTCTGAGCCTCCCTCCCCTCAGTGTCAGTGCATGTCCTCATGTTCTTGTACATCTCTTCCTCTGAGCTTCCACCCTCCAGTGTCAGTGCATGTCCTCGTGGTCTTGTACATCTCTTCCTCTGAGCCTCCCGCCCCCAGTGTCAGTGCATGTCCTTGTGTTCTTGTACATCTCTTCCGCTGAGCCTCCCTCCTCACGCTGTCAGTGCATGTCCTCATGTTCTTGTACTTCTCTTCCTCTGAGCCTCCCTCCCCCAGCATCAGTGCATGTCCTTGTGTTCTTGTACATAACTTCCTCTGAGCCTCCCTCCCCCTTGTGTCAGTGCATGTCCTCATGTTCTTGTACATCTCTTCCTCTGAACCTCCCTCCCCCCAGTGTCAGTGCATGTCCTCATGTTCTTGTACATCTCTTCCTCTGAGCCTCCCGCCCCCAGTGTCAGTGCATGTCCTTCTGTTCTTGTACTTCTCTTACTCTGAGCCTCCCTCCACTCAGTGCATGTCCTCGTGTTCTTGTACATCTCTTACTTTAAGCCTCCCTCCCCCCAGTGTCAGTGCATGTCCTCGTGTTCTTGTACATCTCTTCTTCTGAGCCTCCTCCCTCCAGTGTCATTGCATGTCCTCGTGTTCTTGTACATCTCTTCCTCTGAACCTCCCTCCCTCCAGTGTCAGTGCATGACCTTGTGTACTTGTTCATCTCTTCATCTGAGCCTCCCGCCCCAGTGTCAGTGCATGTCCTTGTGTTCTTGTACATCACTTCCTCTGAGCCTCCCTCCCCCCAGTGTCAGAGCATGTCCTCGTGTTCTTGTACATCTCTTCCTCTGAACCATCCACCCCCAGTGTCAGTGCATGTCCTCGTGTTCTTGTACATCTCTTACTCTGAGACTCCTGCCACCAGTGTCAGTGCATGTCCTCGTGTTCTTGTAGATCTCTTCCTCTGAGCTCCCTCCCCCCAGTGTCAGTGCATGTCCTCATGTTCTTGTACTTCTCTTCCTCTGAGCCTCATTCCCCCCGCTGTCAATGCATGTCCTCGTGTTCTTGTACATCTCTTCCTCTGAGCCTCCCTCCCTCCAGTGTCAGTGCATGTCCTCATGTTCTTGTACATCTCTTCCTCTGAGACTACCTCCCCCCAGTGTCAGTGCATGTCCTCATCTTCTTGTACATCTCTTACTCTGAGCCTCCCTCCCCCAGTGTCAGTGCATGTCCTCATGTTCATGTACATCTCTTCCTCTGAGCCTCCCTCCCCCCAGTGTCTTTGCATGACCTTGTGTTCTTGTACATCTCTTCCTCTGAACCTCCCTCCCCCAAGGTCAGTGCATGTCCTAGTGTTTTTGTATATCTCTTCCTCTGAGCCTCCTCCCCCCAGTGTCTGTGCATGTCCTCGTTTTCTTATACATCTCTTCCTCTGAGCCTCCTCCCTCCAGTGTCAGTGCAAGTCCTCGTGTTCTTGTACATCTCTTCCTCTGAGCCTCCTCCCCCCCAGTGTCAGAGCATGTCCTTGTGTTCTTGTACATCTCTTCCTCTGAGCCTCCCTCCCCCAGGCTCAGTGCATGTCCTCGTGTTCTTTTACATCTCTTCCTCTGAGCCTCCCTCCCCCCAGTGTCAATGCATGTCCTCATGTACTTGTACATCTCTTCGTATGAGCCTCCCTCCCCCAGCGTCAGTGCATATCCTTGTGTTCTTGTACATAACTTCCTCTGAGCCTCCCTCCCCCCTGTGTCAGTGCATGTCCTCGTGTTCTTGTACATCTCTTCCTCTGAACCTCCCTCCCCCCAGTGTCAGTGCATGTCCTCGTGTTCTTGTACATCTCTTCCTCTGAGCCTCCTGCCCCCAGTGTCAGTACATGTCCTTGTGTTCTTGTACATCTCTTACTCTGAGCCTCCCTCCCCTCATTGTCAGTGCATGTCCTCATGTTCTTGTACATCTCTTCCTCTGAGCCTCCACCCTCCAGTGTCAGTGCATGTCCTCGTGGTCTTGTACATCTCTTCCTCTGAGCCTCCCGCCCCCAGTGTCAGTGCATGTCCTTGTGTTCTTGTACATCTCTTCCGCTGAGCCTCCCTCCTCCCGCTGTCAGTGCATGTCCTCATGTTCTTGTACTTCTCTTCCTCTGAGCCTCCCTCCCCCAGCGTCAGTGCATGTCCTTGTGTTCTTGTACATAACTTCCTCTGAGCCTCCCTCCCCCAGGTGTCAGTGCATGTCCTCGTGTTCTTGTACATCTCTTCCTCTGAACCTCCCTCCCCCAGTGTCAGTGCATATCCTCGTGTTCTTGTACATCTCTTCCTCTGAGCCTCCCACCCCCAGTGTCAATGCATGTCCTCATGTTCTTGTACATCTCTTCCTCTGACCCTCTGTCCCCCCAGTGTCAGCGCATGTCCTCGTGTTCTTGTACATCTCTTCCTCTGAGACTACCTCCCCCCAGTGTCAGTGCATGTCCTCATGTACTTGTACATCTCTTCCTATGAGCCTCCCTCCCCCAGGTGTCAGTGCATGTCCTCATGTTCTTGTACATCTCTTCCTCTGAGCCTCCCTCCCCCAGTGTCAGTGCATGTCCTCGTGTTCTTGTTCATCTCTCCCTCTGAGCCCCCCTCCCCCCCTGTCAGTGCATGTCATCATGTTCTTGTACATCTTTTCCTCTGAGCCTCCCTCCCACCCAGTGTCAGTGCATGTCCTCGTGTTCTTGTACATCTCTTCCTCTGAGCTTCCTTCCCCCCAGTGTCAGTAAATGTCCTTGTGTTCTTGTACATCTCTTACTCTGAGCCTCCCTCCCCGCAGTGTCAGTGCATGTCCTCATGTTCTTGTACATCTCTTCCTCTGAGCCTCCACCCTCCAGTGTCAGTGCATGTCCTCGTGGTCTTGTACATCTCTTCCTCTGAGCCTCCTGCCCCCAGTGTCAGTGCATGTCCTTGTGTTCTTGTACATCTCTTCCGCTGAGCCTCTCTACTCACGCTGTCAGTGCATGTCCTCATGTTCTTGTACTTCTCTTCCTCTGAGCCTCCCTCCCCCAGCGTCAGTGCATGTCCTTGTGTTCTTGTACATAACTTCCTCTGAGCCTCCCTCCCCCCTGTGTCAGTGCATGTCCTCGTGTTATTGTACATCTCTTCCTCTGAACCTCCCTCCCCCCAGTGTCAGTGCATGTCCTCGTGTTCTTGTACATCTCTTCCTCTGAGCCTCCCTCCCCCAGGGTCAGTGCATGTCCTCGTGTTCTTTTACATCTCTTCCTCTGAGCCTCCCTCCCCCCAGTGTCAATGCATGTCCTCATGTACTTGTACATCTCTTCGTATGAGCCTCCCTCCCCCAATGTCAGTGCATATCCTTGTGTTCTTGTACATAACTTCCTCTGAGCCTCCCTCCCCCCTGTGTCAGTGCATGTCCTCGTGTTCTTGTACATCTCTTCCTCTGAACCTCCCTCCCCCCAGTGTCAGTGCATGTCCTCGTGTTCTTGTACATCTCTTCCTCTGAGCCTCCTGCCCCCAGTGTCAGTGCATGTCCTCGTGTTCTTGTTCATCTCTCCCTCTGAGCCCCCCTCCCCCCCTGTCAGTGCATGTCATCATGTTCTTGTACATCTTTTCCTCTGAGCCTCCCTCCCACCCAGTGTCAGTGCATGTCCTCGTGGTCTTGTACATCTCTTCCTCTGAGCCTCCCGCCCCCAGTGTCAGTGCATGTCCTTGTGTTCTTGTACATCTCTTCCGCTGAGCCTCCCTCCTCCCGCTGTCAGTGCATGTCCTCATGTTCTTGTACTTCTCTTCCTCTGAGCCTCCACCCTCCAGTGTCAGTGCATGTCCTCGTGGTCTTGTACATCTCTTCCTCTGAGCCTCCCGCCCCCAGTGTCAGTGCATGTCCTTGTGTTCTTGTACATCTCTTCCGCTGAGCCTCCCTCCTCCCGCTGTCAGTGCATGTCCTCATGTTCTTGTACTTCTCTTCCTCTGAGCCTCCCTCCCCCAGCGTCAGTGCATGTCCTTGTGTTCTTGTACATAACTTCCTCTGAGCCTCCCTCCCCCAGGTGTCAGTGCATGTCCTCGTGTTCTTGTACATCTCTTCCTCTGAACCTCCCTCCCCCCAGTGTCAGTGCATGTCCTCGTGTTCTTGTACATCTCTTCCTCTGAGCCTCCCGCCCCCAGTGTCAGTGCATGTCCTTGTGTTCTTGTACATCTCTTACTCTGAGCCTCCCTCCCCTCAGTGCATGTCCTCGTGTTCTTGTACATCTCTTCCTTTAAGCCTCCCTCCCCCCAGTGTCAGTGCATGTCCTCGTGTTCTTGTACATCTCTTCTTCTGAGCCTCCTCCCTCCAGTGTCATTGCATGTCCTCGTGTTCTTGTACATCTCTTCCTCTGAACCTCCCTCCCTCCAGTGTCAGTGCATGACCTTGTGTACTTGTTCATCTCTTCATCTGAGCCTCCCGCCCCCAGTGTCAGTGCATGTCCTTGTGTTCTTGTACATCACTTCCTCTGAGCCTCCCTCCCCCCAGTGTCAGAGCATTTCCTCGTGTTCTTGTACATCTCTTCCTCTGAACCATCCACCCCCAGTGTCAGTGCATGTCCTCGTGTTCTTGTACATCTCTTACTCTGAGACTCCTGCCCCCAGTGTCAGTGCATGTCCTCGTGTTCTTGTACATCTCTTATTCTGAGCCTCCCGACCCAGTGTCAGTGCATGTCCTCGTGTTCTTGTAGATTTCTTCCTCTGAGCCCCCTCCCCCCAGTGTCAGTGCATGTCCTCATGTTCTTGTACTTCTCTTCCTCTGAGCCTCATTCCCCCCGCTGTCAATGCATGTCTTCGTGTTCTTGTAAATCTCTTCTTCTGAGCATACCGCCCCCAGTGTCAGTGCATGTCCTCGTGTTCTTGTACATCTCTACCTCTGAGCCTCCCGACCCCAGTGTCAGTGCATATCCTCGTGTTCTTGTACATCTCTTCCTCTGAGCCTCCCACCCCCAGTGTCAATGCATGTCCTCATGTTCTTGTACATCTCTTCCTCTGACCCTCCGTCCCCCCAGTGTCAGCGCATGTCCTCGTGTTCTTGTACATCTCTTCCTCTGAGACTACCTCCCCCCAGTGTCAGTGCATGTCCTCATGTACTTGTACATCTCTTCCTATGAGGCTCCCTCCCCCAGGTGTCAGTGCATGTCCTCATGTTCTTGTACATCTCTTCCTCTGAGCCTCCGTCCCCCAGTGTCAGTGCATGTCCTCGTGTTCTTGTTCATCTCTCCCTCTGAGCCCCCCTCCCCCCCTGTCAGTGCATGTCATCATGTTCTTGTACATCTTTTCCTCTGAGCCTCCCTCCCACCCAGTGTCAGTGCATGTCCTCGTGTTCTTGTACATCTCTTCCTCTGAGCTTCCTTCCCCCCAGTGTCAGTGCATGTCCTTGTGTTCTTGTACATCTCTTACTCTGAGCCTCCCTCCCCTCAGTGTCAGTGCATGTCCTCATGTTCTTGTACATCTCTTCCTCTGAGCCTCCACCCTCCAGTGTCAGTGCATGTCCTCGTGGTCTTGTACATCTCTTCCTCTGAGCCTCCCGCCCCCAGTGTCAGTGCATGTCCTTGTGTTCTTGTACATCTCTTCCGCTGAGCCTCCCTCCTCACGCTGTCAGTGCATGTCCTCATGTTCTTGTACTTCTCTTCCTCTGAGCCTCCCTCCCCCAGCGTCAGTGCATGTCCTTGTGTTCTTGTACATAACTTCCTCTGAGCCTCCCTCCCCCCTGTGTCAGTGCATGTCCTCGTGTTATTGTACATCTCTTCCTCTGAACCTCCCTCCCCCCAGTGTCAGTGCATGTCCTCGTGTTCTTGTACATCTCTTCCTCTGAGCCTCCCACCCCCAGTGTCAGTGCATGTCCTTCTGTTCTTGTACATCTCTTACTCTGAGCCTCCCTCCCCTCAGTGCATGTCCTCGTGTTCTTGTACATCTCTTCCTTTAAGCCTCCCTCCCCCCAGTGTCAGTGCATGTCCTCGTGTTCTTGTACATCTCTTCTTCTGAGCCTCCTCCCTCCAGTGTCATTGCATGTCCTCGTGTTCTTGTACATCTCTTCCTCTGAACCTCCCTCCCTCCAGCGTCAGTGCATGACCTTGTGTACTTGTTCATCTCTTCATCTGAGCCTCCCTCCCCCCAGTGTCAGTGTATGTCCTCGTGTTCTTGTACATCTCTTCCTCTGAGCCTCCTGCCCCCAGTGTCAGTGCATGTCCTCGTGTTCTTGTTCATCTCTCCCTCTGAGCCCCCCTCCCCCCCTGTCAGTGCATGTCATCATGTTCTTGTACATCTTTTCCTCTGAGCCTCCCTCCCACCCAGTGTCAGTGCATGTCCTCGTGGTCTTGTACATCTCTTCCTCTGAGCCTCCCGCCCCCAGTGTCAGTGCATGTCCTTGTGTTCTTGTACATCTCTTCCGCTGAGCCTCCCTCCTCCCGCTGTCAGTGCATGTCCTCATGTTCTTGTACTTCTCTTCCTCTGAGCCTCCACCCTCCAGTGTCAGTGCATGTCCTCGTGGTCTTGTACATCTCTTCCTCTGAGCCTCCCGCCCCCAGTGTCAGTGCATGTCCTTGTGTTCTTGTACATCTCTTCCGCTGAGCCTCCCTCCTCCCGCTGTCAGTGCATGTCCTCATGTTCTTGTACTTCTCTTCCTCTGAGCCTCCCTCCCCCAGCGTCAGTGCATGTCCTTGTGTTCTTGTACATAACTTCCTCTGAGCCTCCCTCCCCCAGGTGTCAGTGCATGTCCTCGTGTTCTTGTACATCTCTTCCTCTGAACCTCCCTCCCCCCAGTGTCAGTGCATGTCCTCGTGTTCTTGTACATCTCTTCCTCTGAGCCTCCCGCCCCCAGTGTCAGTGCATGTCCTTGTGTTCTTGTACATCTCTTACTCTGAGCCTCCCTCCCCTCAGTGCATGTCCTCGTGTTCTTGTACATCTCTTCCTTTAAGCCTCCCTCCCCCCAGTGTCAGTGCATGTCCTCGTGTTCTTGTACATCTCTTCTTCTGAGCCTCCTCCCTCCAGTGTCATTGCATGTCCTCGTGTTCTTGTACATCTCTTCCTCTGAACCTCCCTCCCTCCAGTGTCAGTGCATGACCTTGTGTACTTGTTCATCTCTTCATCTGAGCCTCCCGCCCCCAGTGTCAGTGCATGTCCTTGTGTTCTTGTACATCACTTCCTCTGAGCCTCCCTCCCCCCAGTGTCAGAGCATTTCCTCGTGTTCTTGTACATCTCTTCCTCTGAACCATCCACCCCCAGTGTCAGTGCATGTCCTCGTGTTCTTGTACATCTCTTACTCTGAGACTCCTGCCCCCAGTGTCAGTGCATGTCCTCGTGTTCTTGTACATCTCTTATTCTGAGCCTCCCGACCCAGTGTCAGTGCATGTCCTCGTGTTCTTGTAGATTTCTTCCTCTGAGCCCCCTCCCCCCAGTGTCAGTGCATGTCCTCATGTTCTTGTACTTCTCTTCCTCTGAGCCTCATTCCCCCCGCTGTCAATGCATGTCTTCGTGTTCTTGTAAATCTCTTCTTCTGAGCATACCGCCCCCAGTGTCAGTGCATGTCCTCGTGTTCTTGTACATCTCTACCTCTGAGCCTCCCGACCCCAGTGTCAGTGCATATCCTCGTGTTCTTGTACATCTCTTCCTCTGAGCCTCCCACCCCCAGTGTCAATGCATGTCCTCATGTTCTTGTACATCTCTTCCTCTGACCCTCCGTCCCCCCAGTGTCAGCGCATGTCCTCATGTTCTTGTACATCTCTTCCTCTGAGACTACCTCCCCCCAGTGTCAGTGCATGTCCTCATGTACTTGTATATCTCTTCCTATGAGCCTCCCTCCCCCAGGTGTCAGTGCATGTCCTCATGTTCTTGTACATCTCTTCCTCTGAGCCTCCCTCCCCCAGTGTCAGTGCATGTCCTCGTGTTCTTGTTCATCTCTCCCTCTGAGCCCCCCTCCCCCCCTGTCAGTGCATGTCATCATGTTCTTGTACATCTTTTCCTCTGAGCCTCCCTCCCACCCAGTGTCAGTGCATGTCCTCGTGTTCTTGTACATCTCTTCCTCTGAGCTTCCTTCCCCCCAGTGTCAGTGCATGTCCTTGTGTTCTTGTACATCTCTTACTCTGAGCCTCCCTCCCCTCAGTGTCAGTGCATGTCCTCATGTTCTTGTACATCTCTTCCTCTGAGCCTCCACCCTCCAGTGTCAGTGCATGTCCTCGTGGTCTTGTACATCTCTTCCTCTGAGCCTCCCACCCCCAGTGTCAGTGCATGTCCTTGTGTTCTTGTACATCTCTTCCGCTGAGCCTCCCTCCTCACGCTGTCAGTGCATGTCCTCATGTTCTTGTACTTCTCTTCCTCTGAGCCTCCCTCCCCCAGCGTCAGTGCATGTCCTTGTGTTCTTGTACATCTCTTACTCTGAGCCTCCCTCCCCTCAGTGCATGTCCTCGTGTTCTTGTACATCTCTTCCTTTAAGCCTCCCTCCCCCCAGTGTCAGTGCATGTCCTCGTGTTCTTGTACATCTCTTCTTCTGAGCCTCCTCCCTCCAGTGTCATTGCATGTCCTCGTGTTCTTGTACATCTCTTCCTCTGAACCTCCCTCCCTCCAGCGTCAGTGCATGACCTTGTGTACTTGTTCATCTCTTCATCTGAGCCTCCCTCCCCCCAGTGTCAGTGTATGTCCTCGTGTTCTTGTACATCTCTTCTTCTGAGCCTCCTCCCTCCAGTGTCTTTGCATGACCTTGTATTCTTGTACATCTCTTTCTCTGAACCTCCCTCCCCCAAGGTCAGTGCATGTCCTCGTTTTTTTCTATATCTCTTCCTCTGAGCCTCCTCCCCCCAGTGTCTGTGCATGTCCTCGTTTTCTTATACATCTCTTCCTCTGAGCCTCCTCCCTCCAGTGTCAGTGCAAGTCCTTGTGTTCTTGTACATCTCTTCCTCTGAGCCTCCTCCCCCCCAGTGTCAGAGCATGTCCTTGTGTTCTTGTACATCTCTTCCTCTGAGCCTCCCTCCCCCATGGTCAGTGCATGTCCTCGTGTTCTTTTACATCTCTTCCTCTGAGCCTCCCTCCCCCCAGTGTCAATGCATGTCCTCATGTACTTGTACATCTCTTCGTATGAGCCTCCCTCCCCCAGCGTCACTGCATGTCCTTGTGTTCTTGTACATATCTTCCTCTGAGCCTCCCTCCCCCCTGTGTCAGTGCATGTCCTCGTGTTCTTGTACATCTCTTCCTCTGAGCCTCCACCCTCCAGTGTCAGTGCATGTCCTCGTGGTCTTGTACATCTCTTCCTCTGAGCCTCCCGCCCCCAGTGTCAGTGCATGTCCTTGTGTTCTTGTACATCTCTTCCGCTGAGCCTCCCTCCTCACGCTGTCAGTGCATGTCCTCATGTTCTTGTACTTCTCTTCCTCTGAGCCTCCCTCCCCCAGCGTCAGTGCATGTCCTTGTGTTCTTGTACATAACTTCCTCTGAGCCTCCCTCCCCCCTGTGTCAGTGCATGTCCTCGTGTTCTTGTACATCTCTTCCTCTGAACCTCCCTCCCCCCAGTGTCAGTGCATGTCCTCGTGTTCTTGTACATCTCTTCCTCTGAGCCTCAAGCCCCCAGTGTCAGTGCATGTCCTTCTGTTCTTGTACATCTCTTACTCTGAGCCTCCCTCCCCTCAGTGCATGTCCTCGTGTTCTTGTACATCTCTTCCTTTAAGCCTCCCTCCCCCAGTGTCAGTGCATGTCCTCGTGTTCTTGTACATCTCTTCTTCTGAGCCTCCTCCCTCCAGTGTCATTGCATGTCCTCGTGTTCTTGTACATCTCTTCCTCTGAACCTCCCTCCCTCCAGTGTCAGTGCATTACCTTGTGTACTTGTTCATCTCTTCATCTGAGCCTCCCGCCCCCAGTGTCAGTGCATGTCCTTGTGTTCTTGTACATCACTTCCTCTGAGCCTCCCTCCCCCCAGTGTCAGAGCATGTCCTCGTGTTCTTGTACATCTCTTCCTCTGAACCATCCGCCCCCAGTGTCAGTGCATGTCCTTGTGTTCTTGTACATCTCTTAATCTGAGACTCCTGCCCCCAGTGTCAGTGCATGTCCTCGTGTTCTTGTACATCTCTTATTCTGAGCCTTCCGACCCAGTGTCAGTGCATGTCCTTGTGTTCTTGTAGATCTCTTCCTCTGAGCCCCTCCCCCCAGTGTCAGTGCATGTCCTCATGTTCTTGTACTTCTCTTCCTCTGAGCCTCATTCCCCCCGCTGTCAATGCATGTCTTCGTGTTCTTGTAAATCTCTTCTTCTGAGCATACCGCCCCCAGTGTCAGTGCATGTCCTCGTGTTCTTGTACATCTCTACCTCTGAGCCTCCCGCCCCCAGTGTCAGTGCATATCCTCGTGTTCTTGTACATCTCTTCCTCTGAGCCTCCCACCCCCAGTGTCAATGCATGTCCTCATGTTCTTGTACATCTCTTCCTCTGACCCTCCGTCCCCCCAGTGTCAGCGCATGTCCTCGTGTTCTTGTACATCTCTTCCTCTGAGACTACCTCCCCCCAGTGTCAGTGCATGTCCTCATGTACTTGTACATCTCTTCCTATGAGCCTCCCTCCCCCAGGTGTCAGTGCATGTCCTCATGTTCTTGTACATCTCTTCCTCTGAGCCTCCCTCCCCCAGTGTCAGTGCATGTCCTCGTGTTCTTGTTCATCTCTCCCTCTGAGCCCACCTCCCCCCCTGTCAGTGCATGTCATCATGTTCTTGTACATGTTTTCCTCTGAGCCTCCCTCCCACCCAGTGTCAGTGCATGTCCTCGTGTTCTTGTACATCTCTTCCTCTGAGCTTCCTTCCCCCCAGTGTCAGTGCATGTCCTCGTGTTCTTGTACATCTCTTCCTATGAGCTTCCTTCCCCCCAGTGTCAGTGCATGTCCTCGTATTCTTGTACATCTCTTCCTCTGAGCCTCCCTCCCCCCAGTCTCAGTGCATGTCCTCATGTTCTTGTACATCTCTTCCTCTGAGTTTCCTTCCCCCCCAGTGTCAGTGCATGTTCTCGTGTTCTTGCACATCTCTTCCTCTGAGCCTCCCTCCCCCAGTGTCAGTGCATGTCCTTGTGTTCTTGTACATCTCTTCCTCTGAGCCTCCCTCCCCCCAGTCTCAGTGCATGTCCTTGTGTTTTTTACATCTCTTCCTCTGAGCCTCCCTCCCCCCAGTGTCATTGAATGTCCTTGTGTTCTTGTACATCTCTTCCTATATGCCTCCCTCCCCCCAGTGTCAGTGCATGTCCTCATGTTCTTGTACATCTCTTCCTCTGAGCTTCCTTCCCCCCAGTGTCAGTGCATGTCCTCGTGTTCTTGTACATCTTTTCCTCTGAGCCTCCCGCCCCCCAGTGTCAGTGCATGTCCTTGTGTTCTTGTACATCTCTTCCTCTGAGCCTCCATCCCCCCAGTCTCAGTGCATGTCCTCGTGTTCTTGTACATCTCTTCCTCTGAGCCTCCCTCCCCCAAGTGTTAGTGCATGTCCTCGTGTTCTTGTACATCTCTTCCTCTGAGCCTCCCTCCCCCCAGTGTCAATGCATGTCCTCGTGTTCTTGTACATCTCTCCCTCTGAGCTTCATTCCCGCCAGTGTCAGTGCATGTCCTCGTGTTCTTGTACATCTCTTCCTCTGAGATTCCTTCCCCACAGTGTCAGTGCATGTCCTCGTATTCTTGTACATCTCTTCCTCTGAGCCTCCCTCCCCCCAGTGTCTGTGCATGTCCTCATGTTCTTGTACATCTCTTCCTCTGAGTTTCCTTCCCCCCCAGTGTCAGTGCATGTTCTCGTGTTCTTGCACATCTCTTCCTCTGAGCCTCCCTCCCCCAGTGTCAGTGCATGTCCTTGTGTTCTTGTACATCTCTTCCTCTGAGCCTCCCTCCCCCCAGTCTCAGTGCATGTCCTTGTGTTTTGTACATCTCTTCCTCTGAGCCTCCCTCCGCCCAGTGTCAGTGAATGTCCTTGTGTTCTTGTACATCTCTTCCTATATGCCTCCCTCCCCCCAGTGTCAGTGCATGTCCTCATGTTCTTGTACATCTCTTCCTCTGAGCTTCCTTCCCCCCAGTGTCAGTGCATGTCCTCGTGTTCTTGTACATCTTTTCCTCTGAGCCTCCCGCCCCCCAGTGTCAGTGCATGTCCTTGTGTTCTTGTACATCTCTTCCTCTGAGCCTCCATCCCCCCAGTCTCAGTGCATGTCCTCGTGTTCTTGTACATCTCTTCCTCTGAGCCTCCCTCCCCCCAGTGTTAGTGCATGTCCTCGTGTTCTTGTACATCTCTTCCTCTGAGCCTCCCTCCCCCCAGTGTCAATGCATGTCCTCGTGTTCTTGTACATCTCTCCCTCTGAGCTTCATTCCCGCCAGTGTCAGTGCATGTCCTCGTGTTCTTGTACATCTCTTCCTCTGAGATTCCTTCCCCACAGTGTCAGTGCATGTCCTCGTATTCTTGTACATCTCTTCCTCTGAGCCTCCCTCCCCCCAGTGTCTGTGCATGTCCTCATGTTCTTGTACATCTCTTCCTCTGAGCTTCCTTCCCCCCCAGTGTCAGTGCATGTTCTCGTGTTCTTGTACACCTCTTCCTCTGAGCCTCCCTCCCCCAGTGTCAGTGCATGTCCTTGTGTTCTTGTACATATCTTCCTCTGAGCCTCCCTCCCCCCAGTCTCAGTGCATGTCCTTGTGTTTTCTACATCTCTTCCTCTGAGCCTCCCTCCCCCCAGTGTCAGTGAATGTCCTCGTGTTCTTGTACATCTCTTCCTCTATGCCTCCCTCCCCCCAGTGTCAGTGCATGTCCTCATGTTCTTGTACATCTCTTCCTCTGAGCTTCCATCCCCCCAGTGTCAGTGCATGCCCTCGTGTTCTTGTACATTTTTTCCTCTGAGCCTCCCGCCCCCCAGTGTCAGTGCATGACCTTGTATTCTTGTACATCTCTTTCTCTGAACCTCCCTCCCCCAAGGTCAGTGCATGTCCTCGTTTTTTTCTATATCTCTTCCTCTGAGCCTCCTCCCCCCAGTGTCTGTGCATGTCCTCGTTTTCTTATACATCTCTTCCTCTGAGCCTCCTCCCTCCAGTGTCAGTGCAAGTCCTTGTGTTCTTGTACATCTCTTCCTCTGAGCCTCCTCCCCCCCAGTGTCAGAGCATGTCCTTGTGTTCTTGTACATCTCTTCCTCTGAGCCTCCCTCCCCCACGGTCAGTGCATGTCCTCGTGTTCTTTTACATCTCTTCCTCTGAGCCTCCCTCCCCCCATTGTCAATGCATGTCCTCATGTACTTGTACATCTCTTCGTATGAGTCTCCCTCCCCCAGCGTCACTGCATGTCCTTGTGTTCTTGTACATATCTTCCTCTGAGCCTCCCTCCCCCCTGTGTCAGTGCATGTCCTCGTGTTCTTGTACATCTCTTCCTCTGAGCCTCCACCCTCCAGTGTCAGTGCATGTCCTCGTGGTCTTGTACATCTCTTCCTCTGAGCCTCCCGCCCCCAGTGTCAGTGCATGTCCTTGTGTTCTTGTACATCTCTTCCGCTGAGCCTCCCTCCTCACGCTGTCAGTGCATGTCCTCATGTTCTTGTACTTCTCTTCCTCTGAGCCTCCCTCCCCCAGCGTCAGTGCATGTCCTTGTGTTCTTGTACATAACTTCCTCTGAGCCTCCCTCCCCCCTGTGTCAGTGCATGTCCTCGTGTTCTTGTACATCTCTTCCTCTGAACCTCCCTCCCCCCAGTGTCAGTGCATGTCCTCGTGTTCTTGTACATCTCTTCCTCTGAGCCTCAAGCCCCCAGTGTCAGTGCATGTCCTTCTGTTCTTGTACATCTCTTACTCTGAGCCTCCCTCCCCTCAGTGCATGTCCTCGTGTTCTTGTACATCTCTTCCTTTAAGCCTCCCTCCCCCAGTGTCAGTGCATGTCCTCGTGTTCTTGTACATCTCTTCTTCTGAGCCTCCTCCCTCCAGTGTCATTGCATGTCCTCGTGTTCTTGTACATCTCTTCCTCTGAACCTCCCTCCCTCCAGTGTCAGTGCATTACCTTGTGTACTTGTTCATCTCTTCATCTGAGCCTCCCGCCCCCAGTGTCAGTGCATGTCCTTGTGTTCTTGTACATCACTTCCTCTGAGCCTCCCTCCCCCCAGTGTCAGAGCATGTCCTCGTGTTCTTGTACATCTCTTCCTCTGAACCATCCGCCCCCAGTGTCAGTGCATGTCCTTGTGTTCTTGTACATCTCTTACTCTGAGACTCCTGCCCCCAGTGTCAGTGCATGTCCTCGTGTTCTTGTACATCTCTTATTCTGAGCCTTCCGACCCAGTGTCAGTGCATGTCCTCGTGTTCTTGTAGATCTCTTCCTCTGAGCCCCCTCCCCCCAGTGTCAGTGCATGTCCTCATGTTCTTGTACTTCTCTTCCTCTGAGCCTCATTCCCCCCGCTGTCAATGCATGTCTTCGTGTTCTTGTAAATCTCTTCTTCTGAGCATACCGACCCCAGTGTCAGTGCATGTCCTCGTGTTCTTGTACATCTCTTCCTCTGAGCCTCCCACCCCCAGTGTCAATGCATGTCCTCATGTTCTTGTACATCTCTTCCTCTGACCCTCCGTCCCCCCAGTGTCAGCGCATGTCCTCGTGTTCTTGTACATCTCTTCCTCTGAGACTACCTCCCCCCAGTGTCAGTGCATGTCCTCATGTACTTGTACATCTCTTCCTATGAGCCTCCCTCCCCCAGGTGTCAGTGCATGTCCTCATGTTCTTGTACATCTCTTCCTCTGAGCCTCCCTCCCCCAGTGTCAGTGCATGTCCTCGTGTTCTTGTTCATCTCTCCCTCTGAGCCCCCCTCCCCCCCTGTCAGTGCATGTCATCATGTTCTTGTACATGTTTTCCTCTGAGCCTCCCTCCCACCCAGTGTCAGTGCATGTCCTCGTGTTCTTGTACATCTCTTCCTCTGAGCTTCCTTCCCCCCAGTGTCAGTGCATGTCCTCGTGTTCTTGTACATCTCTTCCTATGAGCTTCCATCCCCCCAGTGTCAGTGCATGTCCTCGTATTCTTGTACATCTCTTCCTCTGAGCCTCCCTCCCCCCAGTCTCAGTGCATGTCCTCATGTTCTTGTACATCTCTTCCTCTGAGTTTCCTTCCCCCCCAGTGTCAGTGCATGTTCTCGTGTTCTTGCACATCTCTTCCTCTGAGCCTCCCTCCCCCAGTGTCAGTGCATGTCCTTGTGTTCTTGTACATCTCTTCCTCTGAGCCTCCCTCCCCCCAGTCTCAGTGCATGTCCTTGTGTTTTGTATATCTCTTCCTCTGAGCCTCCCTCCCCCCAGTGTCAGTGAATGTCCTTGTGTTCTTGTACATCTCTTCCTATATGCCTCCCTCCCCCCAGTGTCAGTGCATGTCCTCATGTTCTTGTACATCTCTTCCTCTGAGCTTCCTTCCCCCCAGTGTCAGTGCATGTCCTCGTGTTCTTGTACATCTTTTCCTCTGAGCCTCCCACCCCCCAGTGTCAGTGCATGTCCTTGTGTTGTTGTACATCTCTTCCTCTGAGCCTCCATCCCCCCAGTCTCAGTGCATGTCCTCATGTTCTTGTACATCTCTTCCTATGAGCCTCCCTCCCCCCAGTGTCTGTGCATGTCATCGTGTTCTTGTACATCTCTTCCTCTGAGCCTCCCTCCTCCCAGTGTCAATGCATGTCCTCGTGTTCTTGTACATCTCTCCCTCTGAGCTTCATTCCCCCCAGTGTCAGTGCAAGTCCTCGTGTTCTTGTACATCTCTTCCTCTGAGCCTTCTTCCCCCAGTGTCAGTGCATGTCCTCGTGTTCTTTTACATCTCTTCCTCTGAGCCTCCCTCCCCCCAGTGTCAGCGCCTGTCCTCGTGTTCTTGTACATCTCTTCCTCTGAGACTCCCTCCCCCCAGTGTCAGTGCATGTCCTTGTGTACTTGTACATCTCTTCCTCTGAGCTTCCTTCCCCCCAGTGTCAGTGCATGTCCTCATGTTCTTGTACATCTCTTCCTCTGAGCTTCCTTCCCCCCCAGTGTCAGTGCATGTTCTCGTATTCTTGTACATCTCTTCCTCTGAGCCTCCCTCCCCCAGTGTCAGTGCATGTCCTTGTGTTCTTGTACATCTCTTCCTCTGAGCCTCCCTCCCCCCAGTCTCAGTGCATGTCCTTGGGTTTAGTACATCTCTTCATCTGAGCCTCCATCCCCCCAGTCTCAGTGCATGTCCTCGTGTTCTTGTACATCTCTTCCTATGAGCCTCCCTCCCCCCAGTGTCAGTGCATGTCCTTGTGTACTTGTACATCTCTTCTTCTGAGCTTCCTTCCCCCCAGTGTCAGTGCATGTCCTTGTGTTCTTGTACATCTCTTCCTCTGAGCCTCCCTCCCCCCAGTCTCAGTGCATGTCCTTGGGTTTAGTACATCTCTTCCTCTGAGCCTCCATCCCCCCAGTCTCAGTGCATGTCCTCGTGTTCTTGTACATCTTTTCCTATGAGCCTCCCTCCCCCCAGTGTCAGTGCATGTCCTTGTGTACTTGTAAATCTCTTCCTCTGAGCCTCCCTCCCCCCAGTGTCTGTGCATGTCCTCATGTTCTTGTACATCTCTTCCTCTGAGCTTCCTTCCCCCCCAGTGTCAGTGCATGTTCTCGTGTTCTTGTACACCTCTTCCTCTGAGCCTCCCTCCCCCAGTGTCAGTGCATGTCCTTGTGTTCTTGTACATATCTTCCTCTGAGCCTCCCTCCCCCCAGTCTCAGTGCATGTCCTTGTGTTTTCTACATCTCTTCCTCTGAGCCTCCATCCCCCCAGTGTCAGTGAATGTCCTCGTGTTCTTGTACATCTCTTCCTCTATGCCTCCCTCCCCCCAGTGTCAGTGCATGTCCTCATGTTCTTGTACATCTCTTCCTCTGAGCTTCCATCCCCCCAGTGTCAGTGCATGCCCTCGTGTTCTTGTACATCTTTTCCTCTGAGCCTCCCGCCCCCCAGTGTCAGTGCATGTCCTTGTGTTCTTGTACATCTCTTCCTCTGAGCCTCCATCCCCCCAGTCTCAGTGCATGTCCTCATGTTCTTGTACATCTCTTCCTATGAGCCTCTATCCCCCCAGTGTCAGTGCATGTCATCGTGTTCTTGTACATCTCTTCCTCTGAGCCTCCCTCCTCCCAGTGTCAATGCATGTCCTCGTGTTCTTGTACATCTCTCCCTCTGAGCTTCATTCCCCCCAGTGTCAGTGCAAATCCTCGTGTTCTTGTACATCTCTTCCTCTGAGCCTTCTTCCCCCAGTGTCAGTGCATGTCCTCGTGTTCTTTTACATCTCTTCCTCTGAGCCTCCCTCCCCCCAGTGTCAGTGCCTGTCCTCGTGTTCTTGTACATCTCTTCCTCTGAGACTCCCTCCCCCCAGTGTCAGTGCATGTCCTTGTGTACTTGTACATCTCTTCCTCTGAGCTTCCTTCCCCCCAGTGTCAGTGCATGTCCTCATGTTCTTGTACATCTCTTCCTCTGAGCTTCCTTCCCCCCAGTGTCAGTGCATGTTCTCATATTCTTGTACATCTCTTCCTCTGAGCCTCCCTCCCCCAGTGTCAGTGCATGTCCTTGTGTTCTTGTACATCTCTTCCACTGAGCCTCCCTCCCCCCAGTGTCAGTGCATGTCCTCGTGTTCTTGTACATCTCTTCTTCTGAGCTTCCTTTCCCCAGTGTCAGTGCATGTCCTTGTGTTCTTGTACATCTCTTCCTCTGAGCCTCCTTCCCCCAGTGTTAGTGCATGTCCTCGTGTTCTTGTACATCTCTTCCTCTGAGCCTCCCTGCCGCCAGTGTCAGTGCATGTCCAAGTGTTCTTGAACATCTCTTCCTCTGAGCTTCCTTTCCCCCAGTGTCAGTACATGTCTTCGTATCCTTGTACATCTCTTCCTCTGAGCCTCCATCCCCCCAGTGTCAGTGCATGTCCTCATGTTCTTGTACATCTCCTCTTCTGAGCCTCCCTCCCCCCAGTGTCAGTGCATGTCCTCGTGTTCTTGTACATCTTTTCCTCTGAGCCTCCCTCCCCCCCAGTGTCAGTGCATGTCCTCATGTTCTTGTACATCTCTTCCTCTGATCCTCCCTCCCCCAGTGTCAGTGCTTGTCCACGTGTTCTTTTAAATCTCTTCCTCTGAGCCTCCCTCCCCCCAGTGTCAGTGCATGTCCTCGTGTTCTTGTACATCTACTCCTCTGAGCCTTCCTCCCCCCAGTGTCAGTGCATGTCCTCGTGTTCTTGTACATCTCTTCCTCTGAGCCTCCCTCCCCCCAGTGTCAGTGAATGTCCTCGTGTTCTTGTACATCTCTTCCTCTGAGCTTCCTTCCCTCCAGTGTCAGTGCATGTTCTCATGTTCTTGTACATCTCTTCCTCTGAGCCTCCCTCCCCCCAGTGTCAGTGCATGTCCTTGTGTTCTTGTACATGTCTTCCTCTGAGCCTCCCTCCCCCCAGTGTCAGTGCATGTCCTCGTGTTCTTGTACATCTACTCCTCTGAGCCTCCCTCCCCCCAGTGACAGTGCATGTCCTCGTGTTCTTGTACATCTCTTCCTCTGAGCCTCCCTCCCCCCAGTGTCAGTGCATGTCCTCGTGTTCTTATACATCTCTTCCTCTGAGCTTCCTTCCCCCCAGTGTCAGTGAATGTCCTCGTGGTTTTGTACATCTCTTCCTCTGAGCATCCCTCCCCCCAGTGTCAGAGCATGTCCTCATGTTCTTGTACAACTCTTCAACTGAGCCTCCTCCCCCAGGTGTCAGTGCATGTCCTCGTGTTCTTGTACATCTCTTCCTCTGAGCCTCCCTCCCCCAGTGTCAGTGCATGTCCCCGTGTTCTTGTTCATCTCTCCCTCTGAGCCCCCCTCCCCCCCTGTCAGTGCATGCCATCGTGTTCTTGTACATCTTTTCCTCTGAGCCTCCCTCCCACCCAGTGTCAGTGCATGTCCTCGTGTTCTTGTACATCTTTTCCTCTGAGCCTCCCTCTCCCTCATTGTCAGTGCATGTCCTCGTGTTCTTGTACATCTCTTCCTCTGATCCTCCATCCCCCAGTGTCAGTGCATGTCCACATGTTCTTGGACATCTTTTCCTCTGAGCCTCCCTCCCCCCAGTGTCAGTGCATGTCTTCGTGATCTTGTACATCTCTTCCTCTGAGCTTCCTTCCCCCCAGTGTCAGTGCATGTCCTCCTGTTCTTGTACATCTCTTCCTCTGAGCTTCCTTCCCCCCAGTGTCAGTGCATGTCCTCGTATTCTTGTACATCTCTTCCTCTGAGCCTCCCTCCCCCCAGTGTCAGTGCATGTCCTCATGTTCTTGTACATCTCTTCCTCTGAGCTTCCTTCCCCCCCAGTGTCAGTGCATGTTCTCGTGTTGTTGTACATCTCTTCCTCTGAGCCTCCCTCCCCCAGTGTCAGTTCATGTCCTTGTGTTCTTGTACATCTCTTCCTCTGAGCCTCCCTCCCCCCAGTCTCAGTGCATGTCCTTGTGTTTTGTGCATCTCTTCCTCTGAGCCTCCCTCCTCCCAGTGTCAGTGAATGTCCTTGTGTTCTTGTACTTCTCTTCCTCTAGGCCTCCCTCCCCCCAGTGTCAGTGCATGTCCTCATGTTCTTGTACATCTCTTCCTCTGAGCTTCCTTCTCCCCAGTGTCAGTGCATGTCCTCGTGTTCTTGTACATCTTTTCCTCAGAGCCTCCCGCCCCCCAGTGTCAGTGCATGTCCTTGTGTTCTTGTACATCTCTTCCTCTGAGCCTCCATCACCCCAGTCTCAGTGCATGTCCTCGTGTTCTTGTACATCTCTTCCTCTGAGCCTCCCTCCCCCCAGTGTCAGTGCATGTCCTCGTGTTCTTGTACATCTCTACCTCTGAGCCTCCCTCCCCCCAGTGTCATTGCATGTCCTCGTGTTCTTGTACATCTCTCCCTCTGAGCTTCATTCCCCCCAGTGTCAGTGCATGTCTTCATGTTCTTGTACATCTCTTCCTCTGAGCTTCCTTCCCCCCAGTGTCAGTGCATGTCCTTGTATTCTTGTACATCTCTTCCTCTGAGCCTCCCTCCCCCCAGTGTCAGTGCATGTCCTCATGTTCTTGTACATCTCTTCCTCTGAGCTTCCTTCCCCCCAGTGTCAGTGCATGTTCTCGTGTTCTTGTACATCTCTTCCTCTGAGCCTCTCTCCCCCAGTGTCAGTGCATGTCCTTGTGTTCTTGTACATATCTTCCTCTGAGCCTCCCTCCCCCCAGTCTCAGTGCATGTCTTTGTGTTTTGTACATCTCTTCCTCTGAGCCTCCCTCCCCCGAGTGTCAGTGAATGTCCTCATTTTCTTGTACATCTCTTCCTCTATGCCTCCCTCCCCCCAGTGTCAGTGCATGTCCACATGTTCTTGTACATCTCTTCCTCTGAGCTTCCTTCCCCCCAGTGTCAGTGCATGTCCTCGTGTTCTTGTACATCTTTTCCTCTGAGCCTCCCGCCCCCCAGTGTCAGTGCATGTCCTTGTGTTCTTGTACATCTCTTCCTCTGAGCCTCCATCCCCCCAGTCTCAGTGCATGTCCTCGTGTTCTTGTACATCTCTTCCTCTGAGCCTCCATCCCCCCAGTGTCAGTGCATGTCATCGTGTTCTTGTACATCTCTTCCTCTGAGCCTCCCTCCTCCCAGAGTCAATGAATGTCCTCATGTTCTAGTACATCTCTCCCTCTGAGCTTCATTCCCCCCAATGTCAGTGCATGTCCTCGTGTTCTTGTACATCTCTTCCTCTGAGCCTCCCTCCCCCCAGTGTCATTGCATGTCCTCGTGTTCTTGTACATCTCTCCCTCTGAGCTTCATTCCCCCCAGTGTCAGTGCATGTCTTCATGTTCTTGTACATCTCTTCCTCTGAGCTTCCTTCCCCCCAGTGTCAGTGCATGTCCTTGTATTCTTGTACATCTCTTCCTCTGAGCCTCCCTCCCCCCAGTGTCAGTGCATGTCCTCATGTTCTTGTACATCTCTTCCTCTGAGCTTCCTTCCCCCCAGTGTCAGTGCATGTTCTCGTGTTCTTGTACATCTCTTCCTCTGAGCCTCTCTCCCCCCAGTCTCAGTGCATGTCTTTGTGTTTTGTACATCTCTTCCTCTGAGTCTCCCTCCCCCGAGTGTCAGTGAATGTCCTCATTTTCTTGTACATCTCTTCCTCTATGCCTCCCTCCCCCCAGTGTCAGTGCATGTCCACATGTTCTTGTACATCTCTTCCTCTGAGCTTCCTTCCCCCCAGTGTCAGTGCATGTCCTCGTGTTCTTGTACATCTTTTCCTCTGAGCCTCCCGCCCCCCAGTGTCAGTGCATGTCCTTGTGTTCTTGTACATCTCTTCCTCTGAGCCTCCCTCCCCCCAGTGTCAGAGCATGTCCTCGTGTTCTTGTACATCTCTTCCTCTGAACCATCCGCCCCCAGTGTCAGTGCATGTCCTTGTGTTCTTGTACATCTCTTACTCTGAGACTCCTGCCCCCAGTGTCAGTGCATGTCCTCGTGTTCTTGTACATCTCTTATTCTGAGCCTTCCGACCCAGTGTCAGTGCATGTCCTCGTGTTCTTGTAGATCTCTTCCTCTGAGCCCCCTCCCCCCAGTGTCAGTGCATGTCCTCATGTTCTTGTACTTCTCTTCCTCTGAGCCTCTTTCCCCCCGCTGTCAATGCATGTCTTCGTGTTCTTGTAAATCTCTTCTTCTGAGCATACCGCCCCCAGTGTCAGTGCATGTCCTCGTGTTCTTGTACATCTCTACCTCTGAGCCTCCCGCCCCCAGTGTCAGTGCATATCCTCGTGTTCTTGTACATCTCTTCCTCTGAGCCTCCCACCCCCAGTGTCAATGCATGTCCTCATGTTCTTGTACATCTCTTCCTCTGACCCTCCGTCCCCCCAGTGTCAGCGCATGTCCTCGTGTTCTTGTACATCTCTTCCTCTGAGACTACCTCCCCCCAGTGTCAGTGCATGTCCTCATGTACTTGTACATCTCTTCCTATGAGCCTCCCTCCCCCAGGTGTCAGTGCATGTCCTCATGTTCTTGTACATCTCTTCCTCTGAGCCTCCCTCCCCCAGTGTCAGTGCATGTCCTCGTGTTCTTGTTCATCTCTCCCTCTGAGCCCCCCTCCCCCCCTGTCAGTGCATGTCATCATGTTCTTGTACATGTTTTCCTCTGAGCCTCCCTCCCACCCAGTGTCAGTGCATGTCCTCGTGTTCTTGTACATCTCTTCCTCTGAGCTTCCTTCCCCCCAGTGTCAGTGCATGTCCTCGTGTTCTTGTACATCTCTTCCTATGAGCTTCCTTCCCCCCAGTGTCAGTGCATGTCCTCGTATTCTTTTTCATCTCTTCCTCTGAGCCTCCCTCCCCCCAGTCTCAGTGCATGTCCTCATGTTCTTGTACATCTCTTCCTCTGAGTTTCCTTCCCCCCCAGTGTCAGTGCATGTTCTCGTGTTCTTGCACATCTCTTCCTCTGAGCCTACCTCCCCCAGTGTCAGTGCATGTCCTTGTGTTCTTGTACATCTCTTCCTCTGAGCCTCCCTCCCCCCAGTCTCAGTGCATGTCCTTTTGTTTTGTACATCTCTTCCTCTGAGCCTCCCTCCCCCCAGTGTCAGTGAATGTCCTTGTGTTCTTGTACATCTCTTCCTATATGCCTCCCTCCCCCCAGTGTCAGTGCATGTCCTCATGTTCTTGTACATCTCTTCCTCTGAGCTTCCTTCCCCCCAGTGTCAGTGCATGTCCTCGTGTTCTTGTACATCTTTTCCTCTGAGCCTCCCGCCCCCCAGTGTCAGTGTATGTCCTTGTGTTCTTGTACATCTCTTCCTCTGAGCCTCCATCCCCCCAGTCTCAGTGCATGTCCTCGTGTTCTTGTACATCTCTTCCTCTGAGCCTCCCTCCCCCCAGTGTTAGTGCATGTCCTCGTGTTCTTGTACATCTCTTCCTCTGAGCCTCCCTCCCCCCAGTGTCAATGCATGTCCTCGTGTTCTTGTACATCTCTCCCTCTGAGCTTCATTCCCGCCAGTGTCAGTGCATGTCCTCGTGTTCTTGTACATCTCTTCCTCTGAGATTCCTTCCCCACCGTGTCAGTGCATGTCCTCGTATTCTTGTACATCTCTTCCTCTGAGCCTCCCTCCCCCCAGTCTCTGTGCATGTCCTCATGTTCTTGTACATCTCTTCCTCTGAGCTTCCTTCCCCCCCAGTGTCAGTGCATGTTCTCGTGTTCTTGTACACCTCTTCCTCTGAGCCTCCCTCCCCCAGTGTCAGTGCATGTCCTTGTGTTCTTGTACATATCTTCCTCTGAGCCTCCCTCCCCCCAGTCTCAGTGCATGTCCTTGTGTTTTCTACATCTCTTCCTCTGAGCCTCCCTCCCCCCAGTGTCAGTGAATGTCCTCGTGTTCTTGTACATCTCTTCCTCTATGCCTCCCTCCCCCCAGTGTCAGTGCATGTCCTCATGTTCTTGTACATCTCTTCCTCTGAGCTTCCATCCCCCCAGTGTCAGTGCATGCCCTCGTGTTCTTGTACATCTTTACCTCTGAGCCTCCCGCCCCCCAGTGTCAGTGCATGTCCTTGTGTTCTTGTACATCTCTTCCTCTGAGCCTCCATCCCCCCAGTCTCAGTGCATGTCCTCATGTTCTTGTACATCTCTTCCTATGAGCCTTCCTCCCCCCAGTGTCTGTGCATGTCATAGTGTTCTTGTAAATCTCTTCCTCTGAGCCTCCCTCCTCCCAGTGTCAATGCATGTCCTCGTGTTCTTGTACATCTCTCCCTCTGAGCTTCATTCCCCCCAGTGTCAGTGCAAGTCCTCGTGTTCTTGTACATCTCTTCCTCTGAGCCTTCTTCCCCCAGTGTCAGTGCATGTCCTCGTGTTCTTTTACATCTCTTACTCTGAGCCTCCCTCCCCCCAGTGTCAGTGCCTGTCCTCGTGTTCTTGTACATCTCTTCCTCTGAGACTCCCTCCCCCCAGTGTCAGTGCATGTCCTTGTGTACTTGTACATCTCTTCCTCTGAGCTTCCTTCCCCCCAGTGTCAGTGCATGTCCTCATGTTCTTGTACATCTCTTCCTCTGAGCTTCCTTCCCCCCCAGTGTCAGTGCATGTTCTCGTATTCTTGTACATCTCTTCCTCTGAGCCTCCCTCCCCCAGTGTCAGTGCATGTCCTTGTGTTCTTGTACATCTCTTCCTCTGAGCCTCCCTCCCCCCAGTCTCAGTGCATGTCCTTGGGTTTAGTACATCTCTTCATCTGAGCCTCCATCCCCCCAGTCTCAGTGCATGTCCTCGTGTTCTTGTACATCTCTTCCTATGAGCCTCCCTCCCCCCAGTGTCAGTGCATGTCCTTGTGTACTTGTACATCTCTTCCTCTGAGCCTCTCTCCCCCCAGTGTCTGTGCATGTCCTCATGTTCTTGTACATCTCTTCCTCTGAGCTTCCTTCCCCCCCAGTGTCAGTGCATGTTCTCGTGTTCTTGTACACCTCTTCCTCTGAGCCTCCCTCCCCCAGTGTCAGTGCTTGTCCTTGTGTTCTTGTACATATCTTCCTCTGAGCCTCCCTCCCCCCAGTCTCAGTGCATGTCCTTGTGTTTTCTACATCTCTTCCTCTGAGCCTCCCTCCCCCCAGTGTCAGTGAATGTCCTCGTGTTCTTGTACATCTCTTCCTCTATGCCTCCCTCCCCCCAGTGTCAGTGCATGTCCTCATGTTCTTGTACATCTCTTCCTCTGAGCTTCCATCCCCCCAGTGTCAGTGCATGCCCTCGTGTTCTTGTACATCTTTTCCTCTGAGCCTCCCGCCCCCCAGTGTCAGTGCATGTCCTTGTGTTCTTGTACATCTCTTCCTCTGAGCCTCCATCCCCCCAGTCTCAGTCCATGTCATCATGTTCTTGTACATCTCTTCCTATGAGCCTCTATCCCCCCAGTGTCAGTGCATGTCATCGTGTTCTTGTACATCTCTTCCTCTGAGCCTCCCTCCTCCCAGTGTCAATGCATGTCCTCGTGTTCTTGTACATCTCTCCCTCTGAGCTTCATTCCCCCCAGTGTCAGTGCAAGTCCTTGTGTTCTTGTACATCTCTTCCTCTGAGCCTTCTTCCCCCAGTGTCAGTGCATGTCCTCGTGTTCTTTTACATCTCTTCCTCTGAGCCTCCCTCCCCCCAGTGTCAGTGCCTGTCCTCATGTTCTTGTACATCTCTTCCTCTGAGACTCCCTCCCCCCAGTGTCAGTGCATGTCCTTGTGTACTTGTACATCTCTTCCTCTGAGCTTCCTTCCCCCCAGTGTCAGTGCATGTCCTCATGTTCTTGTACATCTCTTCCTCTGAGCTTCCTTCCCCCCCAGTGTCAGTGCATGTTCTCATATTCTTGTACATCTCTTCCTCTGAGCCTCCCTCCCCCAGTGTCAGTGCATGTCCTTGTGTTCTTGTACATCTCTTCCTCTGAGCCTCCCTCCCCCCAGTCTCAGTGCATGTCCTTGGGTTTAGTACATCTCTTCCTCTGAGCCTCCATCCCCCCAGTCTCAGTGCATGTCCTCGTGTTCTTGTACATCTCTTCCTATGAGCCTCCCTCCCCCCAGTGTCAGTGCATGTCCTTGTGTACTTGTACATCTCTTCTTCTGAGCTTCCTTCCCCCCAGTGTCAGTGCATGTCATCGTGTTCTTGTACATCTCTTCTTCTGAGCTTCCTTTCCCCAGTGTCAGTGCATGTCCTTGTGTTCTTGTACATCTCTTCCTCTGAGCCTCCTTCCCCCAGTGTTAGTGCATGTCCTCGTGTTCTTGTACATCTCTTCCTCTGAGCCTCCCTGCCGCCAGTGTCAGTGCATGTCCAAGTGTTCTTGAACATCTCTTCCTCTGAGCTTCCTTTCCCCCAGTGTCAGTACATGTCTTCGTATCCTTGTACATCTCTTCCTCTGAGCCTCCATCCCCCCAGTGTCAGTGCATGTACTCATGTTCTTGTACATCTCCTCTTCTGAGCCTCCCTCCCCCCAGTGTCAGTGCATGTCCTCGTGTTCTTGTACATCTTTTCCTCTGAGCCTCCCTCCCCCCCAGTGTCAGTGCATGTCCTCGTGTTCTTGTACATCTCTTCCTCTGATCCTCCCTCCCCCAGTGTCAGTGCTTGTCCACGTGTTCTTTTAAATCTCTTCCTCTGAGCCTCCCTCCCCCCAGTGTCAGTGCATGTCCTCGTGTTCTTGTACACCTACTCCTCTGAGCCTTCCTCCCCCCAGTGTCAGTGCATGTCCTCGTGTTCTTGTACATCTCTTCCTCTGAGCCTCCCTCCCCCCAGTGTCAGTGAATGTCCTCGTGTTCTTGTACATCTCTTCCTCTGAGCTTCCTTCCCCCCAGTGTCAGTGCATGTTCTCATGTTCTTGTACATCTCTTCCTCTGAGCCTCCCTCCCCCCAGTGTCAGTGCATGTCCTTGTGTTCTTGTACATGTCTTCCTCTGAGCCTCCCTCCCCCCAGTGTCAGTGCATGTCCTCGTGTTCTTGTACATCTACTCCTCTGAGCCTCCCTCCCCCCAGTGACAGTGCATGTCCTCGTGTTCTTGTACATCTCTTCCTCTGAGCCTCCCTCCCCCTAGTGTCAGTGCATGTCCTCGTGTTCTTGTACATCTCTTCCTCTGAGCTTCCTTCCCCCCAGTGTCAGTGAATGTCCTCGTGGTTTTGTACATCTCTTCCTCTGAGCATCCCTCCCCCCAGTGTCAGAGCATGTCCTCATGTTCTTGTACAACTCTTCAACTGAGCCTCCTCCCCCAGGTGTCAGTGCATGTCCTCGTGTTCTTGTACATCTCTTCCTCTGAGCCTCCCTCCCCCAGTGTCAGTGCATGTCCCCGTGTTCTTGTTCATCTCTCCCTCTGAGCCCCCCTCCCCCCCTGTCAGTGCATGCCATCGTGTTCTTGTACATCTTTTCCTCTGAGCCTCCCTCCCACCCAGTGTCAGTGCATGTCCTCGTGTTCTTGTACATCTTTTCCTCTGAGCCTCCCTCTCCCCCATTGTCAGTGCATGTCTTCATGTTCTTGTACATCTCTTCCTCTGATCCTCCATCCCCCAGTGTCAGTGCATGTCCACATGTTCTTGGACATCTTTTCCTCTGAGCCTCCCTCCCCCCAGTGTCAGTGCATGTCTTCGTGATCTTGTACATCTCTTCCTCTGAGCTTCCTTCCCCCCAGTGTCAGTGCATGTCCTCCTGTTCTTGTACATCTCTTCCTCTGAGCTTCCTTCCCCCCAGTGTCAGTGCATGTCCTCGTATTCTTGTACATCTCTTCCTCTGAGCCTCCCTCCCCCCAGTGTCAGTGCATGTCCTCATGTTCTTGTACATCTCTTCCTCTGAGCTTCCTTCCCCCCCAGTGTCAGTGCATGTTCTCGTGTTTTTGTACATCTCTTCCTCTGAGCCTCCCTCCCCCAGTGTCAGTTCATGTCCTTGTGTTCTTGTACATCTCTTCCTCTGAGCCTCCCTCCCCCCAGTCTCAGTGCATGTCCTTGTGTTTTGTGCATCTCTTCCTCTGAGCCTCCCTCCTCCCAGTGTCAGTGAATGTCCTTGTGTTCTTGTACTTCTCTTCCTCTAGGCCTCCCTCCCCCCAGTGTCAGTGCATGTCCTCATGTTCTTGTACATCTCTTCCTCTGAGCTTCCTTCTCCCCAGTGTCAGTGCATGTCCTCGTGTTCTTGTACATCTTTTCCTCAGAGCCTCCCGCCCCCCAGTGTCAGTGCATGTCCTTGTGTTCTTGTACATCTCTTCCTCTGAGCCTCCATCACCCCAGTCTCAGTGCATGTCCTCGTGTTCTTGTACATCTCTTCCTCTGAGCCTCCCTCCCCCCAGTGTCAGTGCATGTCCTCGTGTTCTTGTACATCTCTTCCTCTGAGCCTCCCTCCCCCCAGTGTCATTGCATGTCCTCGTGTTCTTGTACATCTCTCCCTCTGAGCTTCATTCCCCCCAGTGTCAGTGCATGTCTTCATGTTCTTGTACATCTCTTCCTCTGAGCTTCCTTCCCCCCAGTGTCAGTGCATGTCCTTGTATTCTTGTACATCTCTTCCTCTGAGCCTCCCTCCCCCCAGTGTCAGTGCATGTCCTCATGTTCTTGTACATCTCTTCCTCTGAGCTTCCTTCCCCCCAGTGTCAGTGCATGTTCTCGTGTTCTTGTACATCTCTTCCTCTGAGCCTCTCTCCCCCAGTGTCAGTGCATGTCCTTGTGTTCTTGTACATATCTTCCTCTGAGCCTCCCTCCCCCCAGTCTCAGTGCATGTCTTTGTGTTTTGTACATCTCTTCCTCTGAGCCTCCCTCCCCCGAGTGTCAGTGAATGTCCTCATTTTCTTGTACATCTCTTCCTCTATGCCTCCCTCCCCCCAGTGTCAGTGCATGTCCACATGTTCTTGTACATCTCTTCCTCTGAGCTTCCTTCCCCCCAGTGTCAGTGCATGTCCTCGTGTTCTTGTACATCTTTTCCTCTGAGCCTCCCGCCCCCCAGTGTCAGTGCATGTCCTTGTGTTCTTGTACATCTCTTCCTCTGAGCCTCCATCCCCCCAGTCTCAGTGCATGTCCTCGTGTTCTTGTACATCTCTTCCTCTGAGCCACCATCCCCCCAGTGTCAGTGCATGTCATCGTGTTCTTGTACATCTCTTCCTCTGAGCCTCCCTCCTCCCAGAGTCAATGAATGTCCTCATGTTCTAGTACATCTCTCCCTCTTTGCTTCATTCCCCCCAGTGTCAGTGCATGTCCTCGTGTTCTTGTACATCTCTTCCTCTGAGCCTCCCTCCCCCCAGTGTCATTGCATGTCCTCGTGTTCTTGTACATCTCTCCCTCTGAGCTTCATTCCCCCCAGTGTCAGTGCATGTCTTCATGTTCTTGTACATCTCTTCCTCTGAGCTTCCTTCCCCCCAGTGTCAGTGCATGTCCTTGTATTCTTGTACATCTCTTCCTCTGAGCCTCCCTCCCCCCAGTGTCAGTGCATGTCCTCATGTTCTTGTACATCTCTTCCTCTGAGCTTCCTTCCCCCCAGTGTCAGTGCATGTTCTCGTGTTCTTGTACATCTCTTCCTCTGAGCCTCTCTCCCCCAGTGTCAGTGCATGTCCTTGTGTTCTTGTACATATCTTCCTCTGAGCCTCCCTCCCCCCAGTCTCAGTGCATGTCTTTGTGTTTTGTACATCTCTTCCTCTGAGTCTCCCTCCCCCGAGTGTCAGTGAATGTCCTCATTTTCTTGTACATCTCTTCCTCTATGCCTCCCTCCCCCCAGTGTCAGTGCATGTCCACATGTTCTTGTACATCTCTTCCTCTGAGCTTCCTTCCCCCCAGTGTCAGTGCATGTCCTCGTGTTCTTGTACATCTTTTCCTCTGAGCCTCCCGCCCCCCAGTGTCAGTGCATGTCCTTGTGTTCTTGTACATCTCTTCCTCTGAGCCTCCATCCCCCCAGTCTCAGTGCATGTCCTCGTGTTCTTGTACATCTCTTCCTCTGAGCCTCCATCCCCCCAGTGTCAGTGCATGTCATCGTGTTCTTGTACATCTCTTCCTCTGAGCCTCCCTCCTCCCAGAGTCAATGAATGTCCTCATGTTCTAGTACATCTCTCCCTCTGAGCTTCATTCCCCCCAGTGTCAGTGCATGTCCTCGTGTTCTTGTACATCTCTTCCTCTGAGCCTTCTTCCCCCATTGTCAGGGCATGTCCGCGTGTTCTTTTACATCTCTTCCTCTGAGCCTCCCTCCCCCCAGTGTCATTGCATGTCCTCGTTTTCTTGTACATATCTTCCTCTGAGCCTCCCTCCCCCCAGTGTCAGTGCATGTCCTTGTGTACTTGTACATCTCTTCCTCTGAGCTTCCTTTCCCCAGTGTCAGTGCATGTCCTCATGTTCTTGTACATCTCTTCCTCTGAGCTTCCTTCCCCCCCAGTGTCAGTGCATGTTCTCATGTTCTTGTACATCTCTTCCTCTGAGCCTCCCTCCCCGTGTCAGTGCATGTCCTTGTGTTCTTGTACATCTCTTCCTCTGAGCCTCCCTCCCCCCAGTCTCAGTGCATGTCCTTGTGTTTTGTACATCTCTTCCTCTGAGCCTCCCTCCCCCCAGTGTCAGTGAATGTCCTCGTGTTCTTGTACATCTCTTCCTCTATTCCTCCCTCCCCCCAGTGTCAGTGCATGTCCTCATGTTCTTGTACATCTTTTCCTCTGAGCCTCCCGCCCCCCAGTGTCAGTGCATGTCCTCGTGTTCTTGTACATCTCTTCCTCTGAGCTTCCTTCCCCCAGTGTCAGTGCATGTCCTCGTCTTCTTGTACATCTTTTCCTCTGAGCCTCCCGCCCCCCAGTGTCAGTGCATGTCCTTGTGTTCTTGTACATCTCTTCCTCTGAGCCTCCATCCCCCCAGTCTCAGTGCATGTCCTCGTGTTCTTGTTCATCTCTTCCTCTGAGCCTCCCTCCCCCCAGTGTCAGTGCATGTCCTCGTGTTCTTGTACATCTCTTCCTCTGAGCCTCCCTCCCCCCAGTGTCAATGCATGTCCTCGTGTTCTTGTACATCTCTCCCTCTGAGCTTCATTCCCCCCAGTGTCAGTGCATGTCCTTGTGTTCTTGTACATCTCTTCCTCTCAGCCTTCTTCCCCCAGTGTCAGTGCATGTCCTCGTGTTATGTTACATCTCTTCCTCTGAGCCTCCCTCCCCCCAGTGTCAGTGCATGTCCTCGTTTTCTTGAACATCTCTTCCTCTGAGCCTCCCTCCCCCCAGTGTCAGTGCATGTCCTTGGGTACTTGTACATCTCTTCCTCTGAGCTTCCTTCCCCCCAGTGTCAGTGCATGTCATCGTGTTCTTGTACATCTCTTCTTCTGAGCTTCCTTTCCCCAGTGTCAGTGCATGTCCTTGTGTTCTTGTACATCTCTTCCTCTGAGCCTCCATCCCCCCAGTGTCAGTGCATGTCCTTGTGTTCTTGTACATCTCTTCCTCTGAGCCTCCCTCCCCCCAGTGTCAGTGCATGTCCTCATGTTCTTGTACATCTCTCCCTCTGAGCTTCATTCCCCCCAGTGTCAGTGCATGTCCTTGTGTTCTTGTACATCTCTTCCTCTGAGCCTCCTTCCCCCAGTGTCAGTGCATATCCTCGTGTTCTTGTACATCTCTTCCTCTGAGCCTCCCTCCCCCCAGTGTCAGTGCATGTCCTCGTGTTCTTGTACATCTCTTCCTCTGAGCCTCCCTCCCCCCAGTGTCAGTGCATGTCCTCGTGTTCTTGTACATCTCTTCCTCTGAGCCTCCCTCCCCCCAGTGTCAGTGCATGTCCTCGTGTTCTTGTACAACTTTTCCTCTGAGCCTCCCTCCCCCCAGTGTCAGTGCATGTCCTCGTGTTCTTGTACATCTTTTCCTCTGAGCCTCCCTCCCCCCAGTGTCAGTGCATGTCCTCGTGTTCTTGTACATCTTTTCCTCTGAGCCTCCCTCCCCCAGTGTCAGTGCATGTCCTCGTGTTCTTGTACAACTTTTCCTCCTCGCCTCCCACCCCCAGTGTCATTGCATGACCTCATGTTCTTGTACATCTCTTCCTTTGAAGAATGCTTCCCTACTGTCCCTTTGTTAAAACCCTTCATGTATTTGAACATTTCTATCATGTCCCCCCTTTCCCTTCTCTGCTCCAAACTATACATTTTAGTCTTTCTAGGTAAGTTCTGTGCTGTAGGCCATGCACCATTTTAGTTGCCCTTCTTTGTACCGTCTCTAATGTGTTTATATCCTTCTGGAGATATGGCCTCCAGAACTGAACACAGTATTCTAGATGAGGCCGTACCAAGGACCTATACAGTGGCATTATCACTTCTTTTTTCCTGCTACTGATTCCTCTCCCTATGCACCAAGCATCTGACTGGCCTTCCTCATTGCTTTGGTGCATTGCTTGCCTGCCTTCAAGTTTTCTGAAATGGTGACTCCTAAATCCCTTTCCTCATCTGTATTTTCTATTAAAGTGTCCTTGATACTATATTTAGCCTTTAGGTTATTGGGACCAAAGTGCATGATTTTGCATTTTTTGACATTAAACTGTAGTTGTCATGTTCTTGCCCATTCCTCTAGTCTACCCAGTTTCTCAGTCATTTGTTTTACCCCTCCTGCTGTGTCTACCATGTTGCATACTTTTGTGTCTTCTGCAAAAAGGCATACTTTCCCTTTAATATTATTTGCAATATCACCAACATAGATATTAAAAAGTAGTGGCCCAAGTACAGATCCCTGGGGTACTCCACCGGTTACCTTTCCCTCCTGTGAATACTCTCCATTTACTACAACGCTCTGTTGCCTATCCTGCAACCAAAATCTTATCCTTTCAACAGTCATAGAATCCAATCCCAAGCTTTCCAGTTTATTTATCATTCTGCGATGCAGGACCGTGTCATAAGTCTTACTAAAGTCTAGATAAGCTACATCTACGGCCCCCCCTTGATCTATTACTTTGGTCACTCAGTTGTTTGGCATGATCTCCCCTGAGTAAATCCATACTGTTTGGGATCCTGTAAATTGTTGGATTTGAGATATTCCACCACTTTCTTTTAGTGTTTCTAAAATTGTTCCCACTACTGATGTAAGGCTTACTGGTCTGTAGACACTGATCTGTAATTACTGGTCTGTAGTTACTGGTCTGTAGTCACTGGTCTGTAGTTACTGGTCTATAGTCACTGATCTGTAATTACTGGTCTGTACTGTAGTCACTGGTCTGTAGTCACTGGTCTGTAGTTACTGGTCTGTAGTCACTGGTCTGTAGTCACTGGTCTGTAGTTACTGGTCTGTAGTCACTGGTCTGTAGTCACTGGTCTGTAGTTACTGGTCTGTAATCACTGGTCTGTAGTCACTGGTCTGTAGTCACTGGTCTGTAGTCACTGGTCTGTAGTTACTGGTCTGTAAGTTACTGGTCTGTAGTTACTGGTCTGTAGTTACTGGTCTGTAAGTTACTGGCCTGTAGTTACTGGTCTGTAGTTACTGGTCTGTAGTCACTGGTCTGTAGTCACTGGTCTGTAGTCACTGGTCTGTAGTTACTGGTCTGTAAGTTACTGACCTGTAGTTACTGGCCTGTAGTCACTGGTCTGTAAGTTACTGGTCTGTAGTTACTGGTCTGTAGTTACTGGTCTGTAGTCACTGGTCTGTAGTCACTGGTCTGTAGTCACTGGTCTGTAGTTACTGGTCTGTAGTTACTGGCTTCTTCTTTGCTGCCAGTTTTGTAAAGTGATATTACATTTGCTCTTTTCCAGTACTCTGGAATCACTCCTGATACTAGCGACTGGTTGAATACTTCTGTAAATGGCGTTACCAGGACCCCTTTAAGCTCTTTTAGTATCCTTGGATGTATCCCATCTGGCTCATTGATTTATCCACTTTTAGTTTATAGAGTTCAGTTAGGACCCTCTCCTCTGTAAATGACATTTTATGTACCTCATTTGTATGAATACCTCTGCAACGTAACTGTGGCCCCTTCCCCTCTTATTCTATAGTAAATATTGAACAAAAATAATAATTTAGATGACCTGCTATTTCTTTGTCGCCCTCGATTATACACTCACTCTCTCTGTCCTAAGTCTTATTATTCCTCCATGTGACTTCCTCCTTTCACTTATATACTTAAAACAAGTTTTGCTCCCTTTATCTACTGACTGGGCCATTTTCTCCTCAGCTTCTGTCTCTGCAGCCTAATCACCTTCTTAGCCTCCTTCCTTCTGGCAAGATAAGCCTCTTTGTTGTTATTATTTTGAGTCTGCTTATATTTCCTAAAAGCCATCCTTTTTAATTTCACACTAGTTGATACCTGTTTTGTAAACCACAATGGCTTCCTTTCCCTGGTGCTTTTCCTAACCCTTTTAATACAAAGGTCTGTAGCCTATACCACACTATATAGCCTACATACTATACCACACTATATAGTCCCCATACTATAGCACTATATAGCCTCCATACTATATCACATTATATAGTCCCATACTATAGTACTATATAGTCCCCATACTATAAAACACTATACTGTCCCCATACTATACCACACTATATAGCCTCCATACTATACCACACTATACCAACCTCATACTATAACACACTATATAGTCCCCATACTATACCACACTCTATAGCCTCCATACTATACCACACTATACTGTCCCCATTATATACCACACTATATAGCCTCCATACTATACCACACTATATACCCCCCATACTATAGTACTATATAGCCCACTTACTACTGTATACCACACTATACCATCCCCATACTATAGTACTATATAGTACCCATACTGTACCACACTATACAGTCCCATACTATAACACACTATATAGTCCCCATGCTATACCACACTATACAGTCACCATACCATAGCACTATATAGTCCCCATACTATACCACACTATATTGTCCCAATATTATTATTATTATCATTTATTTATATGGCACCACAAGTGTTCCACAGCGCCGTACAAAGTACATGAACAAATAAGTAACCAGTGACTTACAATACAAAGCAGGACATGTATAATAAACATTGCTATATTAGCGACCTTTACACCCACATAAGCAGCCAAGTGTTCGTTTCCCTAGTGGGGAGTAAGAGATAAATTAAATTACAGTAGGGAGAAGCACAAGAGGGTAGAGGGCCCTGCTTGAAAGAGCTTACATTCTTTAAGGGAGGGGCAGACGAACAGGAGTGACACAGATGGGGTAGGCGGGGAGGAAGGAAGATGTAGCAGCAAGTTAGGATGAGAGCTGGAAGGCTTTAATGATGTAGTGGGGTCTTAAGAGCTTGTTTGAAAAATTGTAGAGAGGTGCAGAGTCTTATGGTGGAGAGGGAGGGAGTTCCAAAGGTGGGGAGCAGTGTGGGCAAAATCTTGGAGGCGGGAGTGGGGGGAAGTAATCAATTGGCATGAAAGGTGGCATGTATTAAGTGAACGAAGAGGGCGGACAGAAGAGTGAAGGGAGATGAGATCAGAGATGTAAATGGGAGAGGAATGGGTGAGGGCTTTGTAAATGAGTGCGAGAACCTTGAATTGGGTTCTGAAAGGGAAAGGGAGCCAGTGGAGGGCTTGTAAGAGAGGGGAGGCAGATGTAGAGCATTTGGAGAGGAAGATGAGCCGAGAAGCAGCATTGAGCACAGACTGGAGAGGAAAGAGATGGGATTTGGTGAGGCCAGATAGGAGGAGGTTACAGTAGTCCAATCTGGAGATTACCAGTGAATGTATGAGGGTTTTGGTGGCATCCTTGGTGAGAAAGGATCTGATCTTGGAAATATTCTTGAGACGGAAACGACAGGACTGCAAGAGGTTCTGAATATGTGGTTTGAAGGAGAGGGAAGAGTCCAGGATGACTCCAAGACAACGCACTTTGGAACTAGATGAGACAGTTATGCCATCTATTGATAAAGAAATAGTGGGACATGATGTTATGTGGGAGGGTGGGAAGATGATCAGCTCGGTCTTAGACATATTAAGTTTAAGAAATCGCTGGGACATCCAGGAAGAGATAGCAGAGAGACAGTTAGAGATACGAGTCAGTAGAGAGGGGGAAATATCAGGTGAGGAAAGGTAGATCTGAGTATCATCAGCATAGAAATGATAATGGAGGTCAAAAGAGCAGATGAGTTTACCTAGAGAAGACCTATAGAGAGAGAATAGGAGCGGTCCTAGAACAGAACCTTGGGGAACACCTATTGTAAGAGGCTGTAGTGGGGAGGAGTTGTCATGAGAGGAAACAGAGAAGGAGTGGTCAGAGAGGTAAGAGGCCAGCCAGGAGAGACCAGTGTCATGTAGACCAAGGGAGTGAAGTATATGCAGCAGTAGAGGGTGGTCCACAGTGTCAAAAGCAGCAGAGAGGTCAAGGAGAATGAGCAGGGAGTAGTGGCCCTTGGATTTGGCAGCAAGGAGGTCATTGCTGACTTTTGTGAGGGCAGTTTCAGTGGAGTGGAGAGAACGGAAGCCAGGCTGAAAAGGGTCAAGAAGGGAGTGGGAGGAAAGAAATGTGGTGAGGCGGTTGTAACAAATACATTCAAGGAATTTGGAGGCAAAAGGGAGGAGAGAGATAGGTCGGTAGTTAGAGAGAATGTTAGGATCAAAGTTAGGTTTTTTAAAAATGGGGCGACAAGGGCATGCTTGAATGCAGAAGGAACAGTGCCAGAAGAGAGGGAGAGATTAAGGTGGGCAAGATGGGAGCAGGCAGAAGAAGAAAGGCAGCGGAGGAGGCGGGAGGGGATAGGGTCGAGGGGAGAGGTGGAAGGGGGGGAGGACTGGATAAGGGCCTTAACTTCCTCTCCAATCACAGGGGAGAAGGATGTCAGAGTCGGTAAAATGGATGGGGATGGGAGATCCAGGAAAGGAGGAGATGGAAAGCTGGGGGACTGGTTGGATATGATGTCTTGGGGACTGGTTGGATATGATGTCTTGACGTATGGAATCAATTTTAGATGTAAAATAGGTAGCAAAGTCAGTGGCAGATAGCAAGGAGGGGAGACGAGGAGGGGGTGGGCAGAGGAGGGAGTTGAAGGTGGAAAAGAGATGCTGGGGATTTGAGGACTGTGGGCCTGATTCAGACCCGGTCGCTCTGACAGAGCGCTTGTTCTGAATCAGGGCAGGGTTTTTTTTTTAGAACGGCCTCCTGGCTGCTTGCATAGCTGTGGGTGACCACCCACAGCTACAGCAAGCAGCCATGATGATGGCTGAGATGGTCAAGACCATCGCGACCATCAGGCTTGCGACGTGACTCTTGTGGTAGGGTCTCATGGCCGCAAGCCCCAGAGAGATTTCGGCTCTAACAGAGCCGGAATCTCTCCACTGACATCACTCATATTGTTAGTGGGGCCGCCCCCAAACGGCAAGCGTTCTCATGGGAGCGCCTCCATTTGGACAGCTACTCCCCCGGCCCGCCCACCAAAGGGGGCGAGCTATCACTCAACATCGACAGCTCACCACCTTTGTTGCAAGACCCGGAGCGACGGAGTGCCCGTCGCTATCTGGGTCTCGCGCATGCGCATGACGGAGCCAGCTCCATCATGCGCATGCGCTCTGGGCCACCAACGACCTATGTCTATGACTGTCTAGAGAGGGAAAGGGCAGCACTGTAGGATGACAGCATGAATTTGAAATGGAGAAAATCTGCCTGAGAGCGTGATCTACTCCACTGTCGCTCGGCGGTTCGTAAATTTTTTTGCAGTTATCTGGTGCATTTGGAATGCCAGGGTTGAGGTGTGGATTTGCAAGGGTGAGTAGTGATCGCCAGAGCAACAAAGTCAAGAGCAGAAGGGAGGCATTGTATAGGGAAGCAGGGAAGCAGCTTGTTCAGCGCAAGAGAAAGAGAGGATAGGGGAGAGAAGCGAGTCAAGTAGGGAAGAAAAGAAAGCAGTGTCGATAGCTTCAATGTTCTGCTTAGTGATGGTGGCTCTCGGAGGTAGAGGAGGGGAAGGAGAGAGGGATAGATTAAAAGAGATAAGGTGATGTCAGAGAGGGGGGAATGGGGAATTGGAGTAGGCAGAAATATCACAACGGTGAGTGAATACCATATCAAGCAAATGCCCATTTGCATGGGAGAGTGAGGAGGTCCATTGGGAGAGGCCAAATGAGGAAGTGAGGAGAAGTAGTTTGGAGGCAGCAAATTCTGTGGGGATATCAATTGGAATATTGAAGTCACCTAGGATAATAGAGGGAAGGTCTGAGGAGAGAAAGTGAGTCAGCAGGAAGCAAAGTTGTCAAGGAACTTGGATGAAGGGCTGGGAGGACAGTAGATGACAGCTACTTTGAGGTGTACTGGTTGGAAGAGGCGTATAGCATGAACATCAAATGTGGAGAATGTAAGGGATTGTTCTGAGGGTATAAGTTGGTATGAGTAACCAGGGGATAGAAGGACCCCAACACCACTACCATGGTGACCCCCAGGCCTGGCGGTGTGGGAGACGGTGAGGCCCCCATAGAAGAGAGCTGCAGTAGAAGTGGTGTCAGAGGGTGAAATCCAGCGTCCATCATTTTGTGACATGGTAAATACACAGGAGATCTCTCAAGCAGTGGTTTTAGCATGCAATAGTGTTACACTGTTTAATTAATGCAAATAGCATTTTAATATGTGAGACAATTGTCTTTATTAACTTGATTTATAATTATATAATAAAAATTTCTATATATATATTTTTAGCTTACGGAGCCATGACTGTTCTCTGTATGTATGTGGATTCTGCTTTCTCACATTAAGAGCATTAAGGGCTATATTAGCGCAGTCTGAAGTTAATTCATATTTTATCTGTTTATGGGTATTCACAAATCCCAGTGTGTAAGACCTGCTGCTTTAAATTAATCAGGAATAATTTTTTCATTTATAGAATCTAAATTGTTTTTTGATAAGCACCACGATCATTGGTTTGTTGTGAGGTACAAAAGGTCGACAGGGTCAAAAGTACGACATGAAATGGTCGACAATTTTTTATTGTTTTTATAATCTTCACCCTAACCCTAACCCTCTCCTTGGTGCCTAACCCTAACCATATGGGTAAATGCCAAATATTGTCTCTCTATAGCTGGGACCATCTTGCACAGTCAGGCGCTTGTACATCAGCGGAAGAGCTTTTACCAGCATTAGCAGAAAGTCACAGATGTTACTGACAATGGCAAAAGACACTAAAGTGGAGGCAGCATTGTGCGACTGTATCAGACCATATATCGGGATAGTTTCCCATGTAACAGAGCCACAACAACACAATGGTAACAATAAGCATCACATTGGAACAGAGTCATACTCATTAGTGTCCAGGGACGCTCTGCACCAGTCCTGAACAGGGCGAGCACCTGACCACCAAGCTTCCAATGTATTGTTCTATCAGGTCTTTGCACACGTTGTGCATTGCTCAGGGCCCATGAATAATGACCACCAGTAGCCAGATATCAGCAGGAGCGTAATCGTTCACACCACTACAGAAGGACTCCTGGATTTCTGGGTTTGGCCTATCCAGGGCTTGGTTTATGTGGATCACTAACAGTTTGGGTGTAGATACCCCAATTTGCAAATCAGGAATTTGGGGGTGACATAATTTCTTAGAAGTACATTAGGTACATTACACAGTTTGTTATACAGGTCATGGAGACACATTGGACCTCAGTGAACACATAGAAGCCATCCATCTCTTTTCGGAGTTGAAAGTTGACTTTATTTATGGAACGTGCTGATTGCTCAGCAAGTTACTCAAGGTCCTGGAGTAACGAGAGTTTAATCTTATTGTGAAACAGAGATTAGCAGTATACTAAGATTGGAAATAAGACTATTGTGATGCTACAGCGGTAATCAGGGTCATCTCTCTGTATTCCGGATGTCACAGGATCCAAGTCCCCGAGAACATCCGACATTTTCTTTTAGTCACATTTTCATTTCGCTGTAGGGTCAGAAAGGGTTTAAATTAGTTCATATGAAGTAAAGACCCGACCCGAGACTGTCTTTTGTTAAACCTGACATCTCACTGCTGACCACCAGGGGGTGCTGACCACAGCTGTGACAGAGTGCTCGCTAGGCCTAACACATAAATCCGGCTACGATCTCATTCAGATGCCGCTATTCCATTACTATAAAATAATTCTCACTGAGGCTCAGTAAGATCTTTAGAGAGGGAGACTCTTTACTATGTCACGGGGCTAATTTAGCTAAGGACGCATTAACTATCGCAGTGGCCAGCACTAATATGGTAATGTGGCAGGAGGCCTCACGCCTCCTGCATGTCTTACTGATCTGAGCTGCATCCTTGGATGCAACATCGGATAATCTATTTGACCATCGGCCAGCTCAGTAACCCATAGGGTCACACAGGTCGGCCGTCATAGATGTTCTAAAGAGGCCGATGTAGCTCCTGCTCTCTCCACTCCCCCCTAACGGCAGTGACAGCCCTGATTCCTAGTTATAAGCCAAGAATTCCACAACCGAATGGAGAGGAGATTATAGGCCTGACTCCATGGTGGCACCATATTGCAGCAGCGGCTGCATCTTCATGCTAAGGCCACGCAACATGGCATTCATACAGAGACGCCAACCGGCGCCATACCTCATCTGTCACTGTGTATATTAACATGCATCATCGGTCACAGCGTGACACAATGCACCAGCGCTACATAGGCGCAGAATCTCCATCTGGACATGGCTGCTGGTGTCAGAGCAACTGCGGCAAAAGGCGCAGTCGCTGACCATGACACGTCCGCGTCTATCTAGCCACACCCTGCTACCACCTAGAAGAATCCACTGAAATAGCCTCTGTGTTCAGATTCGTTCTGCGTCTCACAGCAGTCACCATGATGATGCATGCGCAGACTGAAAAAATCGTCCGCTTGCGTGCGGCCCGGACACTGCGCACACCCCTCTATCAGGCCCTGAGTGTGACCAGAGTCTTCTCTTCTTTGTTTGCTATGAGAGAAATGGACCATGGGCCGATTCAGACGCGGTCGCAAGGCAGCGTTCGCACGCAGCCGGTTGATAGTCGCAATCTGCACACACGTATAAAACACAGTGCGCGTGCACGAACCAGGTGCTGCAATCAGGAAGTGATCGCAGCGAGTACACAGAGGCTCCGCAAGCATGAGTGACAGAACGTGCCATTTGTGGGTGGTGACAGGGGCTGGTCGATGGTAATGGGGGTGTGGTGGTGAGAACGCAGGCGTGTCTGTGCATTTTAACGCCGTTTCAGGGGCGTGCATAATTAAGACGCATCGTCAACGTACATGTCATATGTCATATGGTTCGCAGTGCTTGCGGTAGGGAAAGGTCAACCACAAGTGCTGAGTATGGGTCCGATATTGGCCGAAGGTACCGATGATTTAATACACTTCCTGGAGATGACATATATTACTAAGGGAAAATGGGCGTCTCGTGTCAGGCTGGTGGGCGTCTAGTTACATACCGCGATCGCACGGCAAGATATAGTGGGCGTGTTGTCTTGCTAGAGATTACAGGATTTGCGTACTTTGCCTGCTGACAGCTGTGTATGAATGCAGCTTAGCGTCCGGGTCTGAATCGGGCCCCATGTTCCTCCCCATTCTGATAATGTGGGTCACTGCTGCCCTGGCATGGTCAGACAGGATCGCTACGCTGTGTATTAGGGAATTAGGAATGTTGAAGACAAAGGGTATATGTATTAGTCATCGATTTCTAAACCCGATTATGATCATTTCTCATCGCACCATATAGCGGCAATAAGAAATGATGGGTCGCCCCAATGTATCACTACCGAAAGGAGCCCGTCCCCAGGATGCCATCACTTCACATCTGCGGGAACCTGGCGTGCTGCTGGCATTGCCCACAGGCATATTCTCTGACAGAAAGCGCCCTACCTGCCTGGCACCCCTGTGAGAGTGTTATAGGGCGGGATGCAGCAATGTGAGAACCGCGGTCACACCCCAGAAAATCCTGTTTTCTGGGGTCTGACCACATTTCTCATATGTACCAAGCTCTGGATGCGAATCTATGGGAATCTGGCCCTGATTCAGAGCCGGACGCTCAGACAGAGCGCTCACTCTGAATCACGGCTTTTTTTTCTTTTTTTGTTGCGGCCTCTTGGACGCTGGCATAGCTGTGGGTTACCACCCACAGCTTATGCGACCATCCATGATGATGGTCAAGACCATCACGACCCTCGGGCTTGCGACGAGACCCTTGCTGTAGGGTCTCGTCTGACGCAAGCCCAGGAGTGATTTTGGCTCTATCAGAGCCAAAATCACTCCCACTGACATCACTAGTGATGTCAGTGGGGCCGGCCCCAGACGGTAGGCATTCCCATGGGAATGCCTCTGTCTTGGCAGCAACGCCCCCGGCATGCCCACCAAAGGGGGCGTGCTGTCACTCACCATCGACAGCACGCCCCCTTTGGAGCGAGATCCATAACGACGTCGCGCGCATGCGCACTTGCTCAACATCGACCCGCTTGCGAGCGGGTCTGAATTAGGCCCTCTATTCAGAGAGTGATGTGAGCGGGATCCATTAAGCCCCCGCGGCATGCGCAGAGGGACGGCAGAGGGACTTCTGGGTCATAGATCGGTCCTGTGCAATTTTATTTATACAGAACGGTGTAATTAATATCGACATGCATGTAAAGAGTGGCGAGATGCATCGCGTCCCGGATGCTATACATCGTGCACGCCGCCTTAGGTCTCGAATGTCCTTTACACAAGGAGAAAAAAGACCCAGAAATGTTTTTGTCACCTCAGAATGTGAGATGGGAACGTTCTCAGCAAACACTTTCCCTTTATAAGAATTATTTCCTCAGATAGAAGAACATGGAAAGTGGAGACTGACACCGGCCTTTTATTGCGCTTCCCGGCGTCCATTTTCACATTAGATAAGGACAAATACTGCGAGACTGCCACAAAAACCCTCACTGCTCCCTCCATTGCCCCTCCCCAAAAGATAATCTGTTTGAGGAAGCGCGTGCACGCCTGACCGCAGGCACACGTGTGACCGTGTACATGACCTGTAGGGCACACATGTGACCGTGTACATGACCTGTAGGGCACACGTGTGACCGTGTACATGACCCGTGGGGCAGGCGCTCATGCTGGTTTCATGTTCAGGGGAGTGAAAAGGTTCCTCTGATCCTACCTGCAGTGACAGTCGGGGGGTTTGCTACCTGAGCCCAACAGCTGCTGCTGAGCCACCCGATTTTCCTCTATAAAAGAGCTCCCGGCTGTGCACAGGGCATCCCAATGATAGGCCAGGTAGGTGGGGGGCACCCAACTAATTCTGCAATCTATGCCCCTTACTTCAAAGCTCGATCTAATATACTATCCTGCAAAACGGCTCCAGGGATCTGAAAGGAGTCGGTAAATAACTGACATAACTCTTCCTGCCCCTCCTGCATTACCTGGGAAGACTGGGGTCACACACTTCTGCCCCTCTCCAGAAACGCAGCATATCTCCTTCTCATTACAGTCTGAGTCCCGGCTGCACTGGACGGACGGACACTGCGCAGGCTTCCCATCATTCTTGGGGCAAACGCCTCCCGGTTCTGCAGCGAGAGATAAAAAATAGACAGGCAGTATGCGCTGTGACATTGTATATATCATTAAGGAGAAATTTCTTGACCGGTTCTTGCTCAGCACATAAGGCTCCATTTATTAATGAGTTTTATCACCAAAACGAGTGATAAATGTCACTGCGTATGATAAATGGTGCTCCAGCCAATCAGCTCCCACTGTCACTTTTCTAACAGATGACAGTTGGGAGCTGATTGGCTGGAGCACCATTTATCATACACAGTGACAGATGGGAGCTGATTCACTGGAACACCATTATCATACACAATGACAGTTGGGAGCTGATTGGCTGGAGCACCATTTATCATACACAGTGACAGTTGGGAGCTGATTGGCTGGAGCACCATTTATCATACACATCACAGTTGGGAGCAGATTGGCTGGAGCACCATTTATCATACACAGTAACAGTTGGGAGGTGATCGGCTGGAGCACCATTATCATACACAGTGACAGTTGGGAGGTGATTGGCTGGAGCACCATTTATCATACACAGTGACAGTTGGGAGCTGATTGGCTGGAGCACCATTTATCATACACAGTGACAGTTGGGAGCTGATTGGCTAGAGCACCATTTATCATACACAGTGACAGTTTGGAGCTGATTGGCTGGAGCACCATTTATCATACACAATGACAGTTGGGAGCTGATTGGCTGGAGCACCATTTATCATACACTGTGACAGATGGGAGCTGATTGGCTGGAGCACCATTTATCATACACAGTGACAGATGGGAGCTGATTGGACAGAGCATCATGTATCATACGCAGTGACAGATGAGAGCAGATTGGCTGGAGCACCATTTATCATACACAGTGACAGATGGGAGCTGATTGGCTGGAGCACCATTTATCATACACAGTGACAGTTGGGAGCTGATTGGCTGGAGCAGCATTTATCATACGCAGTGACAGTTGGGAGCTGATTGGCTGGAGCACCATTTATCATACACAGTGACAGTTGGGAGCTGATTGGCTGGAGCACCATTTATCATACACAGTGACAGTTTGGAGCTGATTGGCTGGAGCACCATTTATCATACACAATGACAGTTGGGAGCTGATTGGCTGGAGCACCATGTATCATACACAGTGACAGTTGGGAGCTGATTGGCTGGAGCACCATTTATCATACACAGTGACAGATGGGAGCTGATTGGCTGGAGCACCATTTATCATACACAGTAACAGTTTGGAGCTGATTGGCTGGAGCACCATTTATCATATACAGTGACAGATGGGAGCTGATTGGCTGGAGCACCATTTATCATACACAGTGACAGTTGGGAGCTGATTGGCTGGAGCACCATTTATCATACACAGTGACAGTTGGGAGCTGATTGGCTGGAGCACCATTTATCATACACAGTGACAGATGGGAGCTGATTGGCTGGAGCACCATTTATCATACACAGTGACAGTTGGGAGCTGATTGGCTGGAGGCCATTTATCATACACAGTGACAGTTTGGAGCTGATTGGCTGGAGCACCATTATCATACACAATGACAGTTGGGAGCAGATTGGATGGAGCACCATTTATCATACACAGTAACAGTAGGGAGGTGATTGGCTGGAGCACCATTATCATACACAGTGACAGTTGTGAGCTGATTGGCTGGAGCACCATTACCATACACAGTGACAGTTAGGAGCTGATTGGCTGGAGCACCATTATCATACACAGTGACAGTTAGGAGCTGATTGGCTGGAGCACCATTTATCATACACAGTGACATTTGGGAGCTGATTGGCTGGAGCACCATTTATCATACACAGTGACAGTTGGGAGCTGATTGGCTGGAGCACCATTATCATACACAGTGACATTTGGGAGCTGATTGGCTGGAGCACCATTATCATACACAGTGACAGCTGGGAGCTGATTGGCTGGAGCACCATTTTTCAAACACAGTGACATTTGGGAGCTGATTGGCTGGAGCACCATTATCATACACAGTGACAGTTGGGAGATGATTGGCTGGAGCACCATTTATCATACACAGTGACAGTTTGGAGCTGATTGGCTGGAGCACCATTTATCATACACAGTGACAGTTTGGAGCTGATTGGCTGGAGGACCATTTATCATACACAATGACAGTTGGGAGCTGATTGGCTGGAGCACCATTTATCATACACTGTGACAGATGGGAGCTGATTGGCTGGAGCACCATTTATCATACACAGTGACAGATGGGAGCTGATTGGACAGAGCATCATGTATCATACGCAGTGACAGGTGGGAGGTGATTGGCTGGAGCACCATTTATCATACACAGTGACAGATGGGAGCTGATTGGCTGGAGCACCATTTATCATACACAGTGACAGTTGGGAGCTGATTGGCTGGAGCACCATTTATCATACACAGTGACAGTTTGGAGCTGATTGGCTGGAGCACCATTTATCATACACAGTGACAGTTTGGAGCTGATTGGCTGGAGGACCATTTATCATACACAATGACAGTTGGAGCTGATTGGCTGGAGCACCATTTATCATACACTGTGACAGATGGGAGCTGATTGGCTGGAGCACCATTTATCATACACAGTGACAGATGGGAGCTGATTGGACAGAGCATCATGTATCATACGCAGTGACAGGTGGGAGGTGATTGGCTGGAGCACCATTTATCATATGCAGTGACAGTTGGGAGCTGATTGGCTGGAGCACCATTTATCATACACAGTGACAGTTAGGAGCTGATTGGCTGGAGCACCATTTATCATACACAGTGACAGTTTGGAGCTGATTGGCTGGAGCACCGTTTATCATACACAATGACAGTTGGGAGCTGATTGGCTGGAGCACCATGTATCATACACAGTGACAGTTGGGAGCTGATTGGCTGGAGCACCATTTATCATACACAGTGACAGTTGGGAGCTGATTGCCTGGAGCACCATTTATCATACACAGTGACAGTTTGGAGCTGATTGGCTGGAGCACCATTTATCATACACAGTGACAGATGGGAGCTGATTGGCTGGAGCACCATTTATCATACACAGTGACAGTTGGGAGCTGATTGGCTGGAGCACCATTTATCATACACAATGACAGCTGGAGCTGATTGGCTGGAGCACCATTTATCATACACAGTGACAGTTGGGAGCTGATTGGCTGGAGCACCATTTATCATACACAGTGACAGTTGGGAGGTGATTGGCTGGAGCACCATATATCATACACAGTGACAGTTGGGAGCTGATTGGCTGGAGCACCATTATCATACACAGTGACAGTTGGGAGCTGATTGGCTGGAGCACCATTTATCATACACAGTGACAATTGGGAGCTGATTGGCTGGAGCACAATTTATCATACACAGTGACAGTTCGGAGCTGATTGGCTGGAGCACCATTTATCATACACAGTGACAGATGGGAGCTGATTGGCTGGAGCACCATTTATCATACACAGTGACAGTTGGGAGCTGATTGGCTGGAGCACCATTTATCATACACTGTGACAGATGGGAGCTGATTGGCTGGAGCACCATTTATCATACACAGTGACAGATGGGAGCTGATTGGACAGAGCATCATGTATCATACACAGTGACAGGTGAGAGCTGATTGGCTGGAGCACCATTTATCATACACAGTGACAGATGGGAGCTGATTGGCTGGAGCACCATTTATCATACACAGTGACAGTTGGGAGCTGATTGGCTGGAGCACCATTATCATACACAGTGACAGTTGGGAGCTGATTGGTTGGAGCATCAGTTATCATACACAGTGACAGATGGGAGCTGATTGGCTGGAGCACCATTTATCATACACAGTGACAGTTGGGAGCTGATTGGCTGTAGCACCATTTATCATACACAGTGACAGTTGGGAGCTGATTGGCTGGAGCACCATTATCATACACAGTGACAGTTGGGAGCTGATTGGCTGGAGCACCATTTATCATACACAGTGACAGTTGGGAGCTGATTGGTAGGAGCACCATTATCATACACAGTGACAGTTGGGAGCTGATTGGCTGGAGCACCATTTATCATACACAGTGACAGATTGGAGCTGATTGGCTGGAGCACCATTTATCATACACAGTGACAGATGGGAGCTGATTGGCTGGAACACCATTATCATACACAATGACAGTTGGGAGCTGATTGGCTGGAGCACCATTTATCATACGCAGTGACAGGTGAGAGCTGATTGGCTGGAGCTCCATTTATCATACACAGTGACAGATGGGAGCTGATTGGCTGGAGCACCATTTATCATACACAGTGACAGCTGGGAGCTGATTGGCTGGAGCATCATTTATCATACACAGTATCAGTTGGGAGCTGATTGGCTGGAGCACCATTTATCATACACAGTGAAATGTATCACTCAGTTTGGTGATAAAACTCATTAGTAAATGGGGCCTATATCCCATGGACTGTTACGTCTGAGGGACATTGATGAGAAGTATCTCAGATACCTGAGGAAGGCTTCTGGCAGGTCTTCCCACATATATCACAGCATTTCATCGGGTCGAGGCAGTCACTGTCGTTCTTACACTCGTATGTAAGTTTTTCACACTTGCTTATCATAGGGGGACAGCGGCCAGGTCTTACTGTAGAGGGGGAGAGAGAGAGGACAGAGAGTAATGTACAGTGACCGCTCTGCAGGCCACATACAGTGCCACGCACTAGACACGGAGGGGGCCCTACCTTCCACAGGGTCCACACATTGCCAGCCGCAGTTCTGGCAGCAACATTTCTTGCCTCTGGGACACTGTCTGACGATGTCACATTGGGCAGGTACAGGCCTGGCAAATGCACAGATGGACGGATCAAACGCAGGGCACACATAGTTCACGTCTAGAAGAGAATGGGAAAAAGTTGTTTACGTAATAAAAGATTGCTGTGGTTGTTGTAGTTATTGGAAATAATAAATACAGTGTATAACTGGGTAAATAGTGAAGCCAGGACTGTGCAGGCGAGAGTGGGACATTCAGAGACAAGGGGTGAGAGGTGGCGTTACCCCATCATATAAAGGGGTCTTCACTGCAAGTACAGTAAATGGATTCATGCTTTGGACCCCCCTTGTCTCTCAACTGAAATAAAACGACACAAGTGATTCAATCCAAATAATTCAGAATACATAAACAGATTGTTGGTCCAGGGGGCCGATAGATAATAGGAACATCCAGAGAAGAGGGGTTGGAAATCCGGATAGCCTGTACCGCTGATGAAGTGAAGGAGAATGATTGGACATTTGGTGGGATTTGGTAGAACTGTGAATGTGCCAAGTTTGGAAAGGAATAATCTAACCCTCACCCGCTGTACTGCCTCTGGGGCTGGGGGTGTGGGTGAGGTGGGGATTCCCACAGCCTGGGATCTCTATCACAACCATTGATGGCCGCGATGGTTACTCCTTTGGTCAGACGGCGGAGGCTGAAGCTGGCTGCAGCCTGGCCGGGTCCTGGTTACAGAGGCCAGGAATTGTGAGGACTGGGCCATATGAGTAATTGGGTCAGACCCCCCCCCAAAAACGGCATTTTCAGGGGTTTGACCACATATCTAACATTGATGCATCCCGCCACAGATGTACTGTGATTAACACAATACATTGTGGGGCTTATTCAGAGATGGACGCTAATGCCGCCACAACTGCAAATTAGTACGCAGCGACTGCAACTGCGGCTTTGTATGGACACAATCAGGACGCATGCGCATCAGCAGAAAATCGCACCACGACATCCGCCATCGGCCGGGAGTCACCTCTGTATCAGCCCCTACGGGCAGGAAGTGACCCATATCGCTGCTGATCACATGCACGGTCAGTAACGCCGGAAGCATGTACATCTACTGTAAGCAAAGGGCAACGATCCCGGTAAGAGCTGTCCTTCGCGGTGTTGGGTTTATATCGGGAACAAGCTCTGGAAAGTTTCTGGAGCTGGGTGCATCCAGTGATTGCGGTCCTGCCCCGTATGTGACATCCCGCCCTGTATGTGACATCCTACCCTGTATGTGACATCCCGCGCTGTATGTGACATCCTATTCTGTATGTGACATCCTGCCCCGTATGTGACATCCCGCCCTGTATGTGACATCCTATCCTGTATGTGTCATCCTGCCCTGTATGTGACATCCTGCCCTGTATGTGACATCCTATCCTGTATGTGACATCCTGCCTCATATGTGACATCCCGCCCCGTATGTGACATCCTAGCCTGTATGTGACATCCTGCCCTGTATGTGACATCCTATTCTGTATGTGTCATCCTGCCCTGTATGTGACATCCTGCCCTGTATGTGACATCCTATCCAGTATGTGACATCCTGCCCCATATGTGACATCCCGCCCCGTATGTGACATCCTACCCTGTATGTGACATCCCGCCCTGTATGTGAAATCCCGCCCTGTATGTGACATCCTATCCTGTATGTGACATCCTGCCCTGTATGTGACATCCTATCCTGTATGTGACAGCCTGCCCTGTATGTGACATCCTATTCTGTATGTGTCATCCTGCCCTGTATGTGACATCCTATTCTGTATGTGTCATCCTGCCCTGTATGTGACATCCTGCCCTGTATGTGACATCCTGCCCCGTATGTGACATCCCTCCCCGTATGTGACATCCTACCCTGTATGTGACATCGTGCCCTGTATGTGACATCCTATCCTGTATGTGACAGCCTGCCCTGTATGTGACATACTATTCTGTATGTGTCATCCTGCCCTGTATGTGACATCCTGCCCTGTATGTGACATCCTATCCAGTATGTGACATCCTGCCCCGTATGTGACATCCCTCCCCGTATGTGACATCCCGCCCTGTATGTGACATCCTATTCTGTATGTGACATCCTGCCCTGTATGTGACATCCTGCCCTGTATGTGACATCCTATCCTGTATGTGACATCCCGCCCTGTATGTGACATCCCACCCTGCATGTGACATCCTACCCTGTATGTGACATCCTATCCTGCCCTGTATGTGACATCCTGCCCTGTATGTGACATGCTATCCTGTATGTGACATCTTATCCTGTATGTGACATCTTGCCCTGTATGTGTCATTCTGCCCTGTATGTGACATCCTGCCCTGTATGTGACATCCCGCCCTGTATGTGACATCCCACCCTTCATGTGACATCCTACCCTGTATGTGTCATCCTGCCCTGTATGTGACATCCTGCCCTGTATGTGACATCCTATCCTGTATGTGTCATCCTGCCCCGTATGTGACATCCCTCCCCGTATGTGACATCCTACCCTGTATGTGACATCCCGCCCTGTATGTGACATCCTATTCTGTATGTGACATCCTGCCCTGTATGTGACATCCTGCCCTGTATGTGACATCCTATCCTGTATGTGACAGCCTGCCCTGTATGTGACATCCTATCCTGTATGTGACATCCCGCCCTGTATGTGACATCCCGCCCTGTATGTGACATCCCACCCTGCATGTGACATCCTACCCTGTATGTGACATCCTATCCTGCCCTGTATGTGACATCCTGCCCTGTATGTGACATGCTATCCTGTAAGTGACATCTTGCCCTATATGTGTCATTCTGCCCTGTATGTGACATCCTGCCCTGTATGTGACATCCCGCCCTGTATGTGACATCCCACCCTTCATGTGACATTCTACCCTGTATGTGACATCCTATCCTGTATGTGACATCCCGCACTGTATGTGACATCCCGCCCTGTATGTGACATCCTGCCCTGTATGTGACATCCTATCCTGTATGTGACATACCGCCCCGTATGTGACATCCTGCCCTGCATGTGACATCTCACCCTGTTTGTGACATCCAACCCTGTTTGTGACATCCCGCCCTATATGTGACATCCTACCCTGTATGTGACATCCTACCCTATATGTGACATCCCATCCTGTATGTGACATCCCACCCTGTATGTGACATCCCGCCCTGTATGTGACATCCCGCCCTATATGTGACATCCCACCCTCTATGTGACATCCTACCCTATATGTGACATCCCATCCTGTATGTGACATCCCACCCTGTATGTGACATCCCACCCTGTATGTGACATCCTACCCTGTATGTGACATCCCATCCTGTATGTGACATCCCGCCCTGTATGTGACATCCCGCCCTGCTTTTGACATCCTATCCTGTATGTGACATTCCGCCCTGTATGTGACATCCCGCCCTGTATGTGACATCCCGCCCTGCATGTGACATCCCGCCCTGCATGTGACATCCTATTCTGTATGTGACATCCCGCCCTGCATGTGACATCCTATCCTGTATGTGACATCCCGCACTGTATTTGACATCCTATCCTGTATGTGACATCCCACCCGGCATGTGACATCCTACCCTGTATGTGACATCCCGCACTGTATTTGACATCCTATTCTGTATGTGACATCTCGCCCCGTATGTGACATCCTGCCCTGTATGTGACATCCCAACCTGTATGTGACATCCTTCCCTGTATGTTACATCCCGCCCTATATGTGACATCCCACCCTGTATGTGACATCCCATCCTGTATGTGACATCCTACCCTGTATGTGACATCCTGCCCTGTATGTGACATCCCAACCTGTATGTGACATCCCGCCCTGCATGTGACATCCTATCCTGTATGTGACATCCTTCCCTGTATGTGACATCCTATCCTGCCCTGTATGTGACACCCTCACTGTATGTGACATCCTACCCTGTATGTGACATCCTATCCTGTATGTGACATCCTGCCCTGTATGTGACATCCTACCCTGTTTGTGACATCCTATCCAGTATGTGACATCCTGCCCTGTATGTGACATCCTGCACTGTTTGTGACATCCTATCCTGTATGTGACATCCCGCACTGCATGTGACATCCCGCCCTGCATGTGACATCCTATCCTGTATGTGACATCCTACCCTGTATGTGATATCCCACACTGCATGTGACATCCTATCCTGTATGTGACATCCTACCCTGTATGTGATATCCCGCACTGCATGTGACCTCCCGCCCTCCATGTGACATCCTATCCTGTATGTGACATCCCGCCCTGTATGTGACATCTAGCCCTGCATGTGACGTCCTATCCTGTATGTGACATCCCGCCCTGCATGTGACATTTTATTCTGTATGTGACATCCCGCCCTGCATGTGACATCCTGCCCTGCATGTGACATCCTATCCTGTATGTGAAATCCCGCCCTGTATGTGACATCCCGCCCTGCATGTGACATCCTATTCTGTATGTGACATCCTGCCCTGCATGTGACATCCCGCCCTGCATGTGACATCCTATCCTGTATGTGACATCCCGCCCTGTATGTGACATCCTGCCCTGCATGTGACATCCTATTCTGTATGTGACATCCCGCCCTGTATGTGACATCCCGCCCTGCATGTGACATCCTATCCTGTATGTGACATCCTGCCCTGTATGTGACATCCCGCCCTGTATGTGACATCCCATCCTGTATGTGACATCCCGCCCTGTATGTGACATCCCGCCCTGCATGTGACATCCTATCCTGTATGTGACATCCTGCCCTGTATGTGACATCCTATCCTGTATGTGACATCCCATCCTGTATGTGACATCCTGCCCTGTATGTGACATCCTATCCTGTATGTGACATCCTGCCCTGTATGTGACATCCCGCCCTGTATGTGACATCCCATCCTGTATGTGACATCCTGCCCTGTATGTGACATCCCGTCCTGTATGTGACATCCCGTCCTGTATGTGACACAGTGCGCGTGCACGAACCTGGTGCTGCAAACGGGAAGCGATCCCAGCGAGTACACAGAAGCTCCGCAACCATGAGTGACAGAACGTGCCGTTTGTGGGTGGTGACAGGGGGAGGTCGATGGTAACGGGGGTGTGGTGGTGTGAACGCAGGCATGTCTGTACATTTTAATGCGGTTTAGGAGCGTGCATAATTAAGACGCATCGTCAACGTACACGTCATATGGCTGAAATAAAAACAGCAGTGCTTGCAGTAGGGAAAGGTCAACCACAAGTGCTGAGTATGGGTCCGATGTTGGCCGATGGTACCGATGGTTTAATACACTTCCTGGAGATGACGTATATTACTAAGGGAAAGTGGGCATCTCGTGTCAGGCTGGTGGGAGTCTAGTTACATGCCGCGATCGCACGGCAAGGCATAGTGGGTGTGCTGTCTTGCTAGCGATTACAGGATTTGCGTACTTTGCCTGCTGACAGCTGTGTAAGAATGCAGCTTAGCGTCCGGGTTTGAATCGGGCCCCATGTTCCTCCAAATTCTGATAACGTGGGTCACTGCTGCCCTGGCATGGTCAGACAGGATCGCTACGCTGTGTATTAGGGAATGAGGAATGTTGACGATAAAGGGTATATGTATTAAGCATCGATTTCTAAACCCGATTATGATCATTTCTCATCGCCCCATATAGCGGTAATAAGAAATGATGGGTCGCCCCAATGTATCACTACCGAAAGGAGCCCGTCCCCAGGATGCCATCACCTCACATCTGCGGGAACCTGGCGTGCTGCTGGCATTGCCCACAGGCATATCCTCTTACAGAAAGCGCCCTACCTGCCTGGCACCCCTGTGAGAGTGTTATAGGGCGGGATGCAGCAATGTGAGAACCGCGGTCACACCCCAGAAAATCCTGTTTTCTTGGGTCTGACCACATTTCTCATATGTACCAAGCTCTGGATGCGAATCTATGGGATTCTGGCCCTGATTCAGAGCCGGACGCTCAGACAGAGCGCTCACTCTGAATCAGGGCCGGGCTATTTTTTTTTTTTAGAACGGCCTCCTGACCGCTCGCGCTACTGTGGGTGAGCCGGCTCCGTCGAGCGCATGCGCTCTGGGCCACCATCGACCCAGTTGCGAGCGCTCAGCGCTTGCGACCGGGTCTGAATCAGGCCCACTATTCAGAGAGTGATGTGAGCGGGATCCATTAAGCCCCCGCGGCATGCGCAGAGGGACTTCTGGGTCATAGATCGGTCCTGTGCGATTTTATTTATACAGAACGGTGTAAGTAACATTGACATGCATGTAAAGAGTGGCGAGATGCATCGCGTCCCGGATGCTATACATCGTGCACGCCCCCTTTGGTCTCGAATGTCCTTTACACAAGGAGAAAAAAAGACCCAGAAATGTTTTTGTCACCTCAGAATGTGAGATGGGAACGTTCTCAGCAAACACTTTCCCTTTATAAGAATTATTTCCTCAGATAGAAGAACATGAAAAGCGGAGACTGACACCGGCCTTTTATTGCGCTTCCCGGCGTCCATTTTCACATTAGATAAGGACAAATGCAGCGAGACTGCCACAAAAACCCTCACTGCTCCCTCCATTGCCCCTCCCCAAAAGATAATCCGTTTGAGGAAGCGTGTGCACGCCTGACCGCAGGCACACGTGTGACCGTGTACATGACCTGTAGGGCACACATGTGACCGTGTACATGACCTGTAGGGCACACGTGTGACCGTGTACATGACCCGTGGGGCAGGCGCTCATGCTGGTTTCATGTTCAGGGGAGTGAAAAGGTTCCTCTGATCCTACCTGCAGTGACAGTCGGGGGGTTTGCTACCTGAGCCCAACAGCTGCTGCTGAGCCACCCGATTTTCCTCTATAAAAGAGCTCCCGGCTGTGCACAGGGCATCCCAATGATAGGCCGCTGTGTGATCACCTTGGACAGGTACGTAACTCCCAACATGACCCTCTCCAGGAGGGACACAATGCTCTGGTCCTGGACTTCCCTGGTAAGAGGTGGGGCTGCAGCACAGTCCAAAATTCAAATAGGGGAGTCACCCCAACTGTCACTTCACACGCTGCCAACATCACTGGCAGTTTGTTTGACTCCCCTATTTGAATTTTGGACTGTACTGGAGCCTCCACCAATCATACATTACCAGGGAAGTCCAGGACCAGAGCACTGTTCCCTCCTGGAGAGGGTCATGTTGGGAGTTATGCAGGTAAGTGGGGGGCACCCAACTAATTCTGCAATCTATGCCCCTTACTTCAAAGCTCAATCTAATATACTACCCTGCAAGACGGCTCCAGGGATCTGAAAGGAGTCGGTAGATAACTGACATAACTCTTCCTGCCCCCCCTGCATTACCTGGGAAGACTGGGGTCACACACTGCTGCCCCTCTCCTGAAACGCAGCATATCTCATTCACATTACAGTCTGAGTCCCGGCTGCACTGGATGGACGGACACTGCACAGGCTCTTTCCCATCATCCTTGGGGCAAACGCCGCCCGGTTCTGTAGCGAGAGATAAAAAATAGACACTAGCACTATGCACTACGACATTGTATATATCATTAAGGAGAAATTTCCTGTCACCAAAACGAGTGATAAATGTCACTGCGGATGATAAATGGTGCTCCAACCAATCAGCTCCCAACTGTCACTTTTCTAACAGATGACAGTTGGGAGCAGATTGGCTGGAGCACCATTTATCATACACAGTGACAGCAGGAGCTGATTGGCTGGGGCACCATTATCATACACAGTGACAGTTGGGAGCTGATTGGCAGGAGCACCATTTATCATACATAGTGACAGTTGGGAGCTGATTGGCTGGAGCACCATTTATCATACATAGTGACAGTTGGGAGCTGATTGGCTGGAGCATCATTTATCATACACAGTGACAGATGGGAGCTGATTGGCTGGAGCACCATGTATCATACACAGTGACAGTTGGGAGCTGATTGGCTGGAGCACCATTTATCATACACAGTGACAGTTGGGAGGTGATTGGCTGGAGCACCATATATCATACACAGTGACAGTTGGGAGCTGATTGGCTGGAGCACCATTTATCATACACAGTGACAGTTGGGAGCTGATTGGCTGGAGCACCATTTATCATACACAGTAACAGTTAGGAGCTGATTGGCTGGAGCACCATTTATCATAGACAGTGACAGATGGGAGCTGATTGGCTAGAGCACCATTTATCATACACAGTGACAGTTGGGAGCTGATTGGCTGGAGCCCCATTTATCATACACAGTGACAGTTGGGAGCTGATTGGCTGGAGCACCATTTATCATACACATTGACATTTGGGAACTGATTGGCTGGAGCACCATTTATCATACACAGTGACAGTTGGGAGCTGATTGGCTGGAGCACCATTTATCATACACAATGACATTTGGGAACTGATTGGCTGGAGCACCATTTATCATACACAGTGACAGTTGGGAGCTGATTGGTTGGAGCACCATTTATCATACACAGTAACAGTTGGGAGCTGATTGGCTGGAGCACCATTTATCATAGACAGTGACAGATGGGAGCTGATTGGCTAGAGCACCATTTATCATACACAGTGACAGTTGGGAGCTGATTGGCTGGAGCCCCATTTATCATACACAGTGACAGTTGGGAGCTGATTGGCTGGAGCACCATTTATCATACACAGTGACAGTTAGGAGCTGATTGGCTGGAGCAGCATTTATCATACACAGTGACAGTTAGGAGCTGATTGGCTGGAGCACCATTATCATACACAGTGACAGTTGGGAGCTGATTGGCTGGAGCACCATTATCATACACAGCGACATTTATCACTCAGTTTGGTGATAAAACTCGTTAGAAAATGGGGACCTATGTCCCTTGGACTGTTACGTCTGACGGACATTGATGAGAAGTATCTCAGATACCTTGGAAAGGCTTCTGGCAGGTCTTCCCACAGATATCACAGCATTTCATCGGGTCGAGGCAGTCAATGTCGCTCTTACAATCGTATGTAAGTTTTTCACACTTGATTTTTATAGGGGGACAGCGGCCAGGTCTTACTGCAGAGGGGGAGAGAGAGAGGACAGAGAGTAATGTACAGTGACCGCTCTGCAGGCCACATACAGTGCCACGCACCAGACACGGAGGGGGCCCTACCTTCCACAGGCTCCACACATTGCCAGCCGCAGTTCTGGCAGCAACATTTCATGCCGGCGCGACACTGTGTGTCGTTGTCACACTGGGCAGGTATAGGCCTGGCAACTGGACAGTTGGACGGATCAAACGCAGGGCACACATAGCTCACGTCTAGAAGAGAATGGGAAAAAGTCGTTTAGGTAATAAAAGATTGCTGTGGTTGTTGTAGTTATGGGAAATAATAAATACAATGTATAACTGGGTAAATGGTGAAGCCAGGACTGTGCAGGTGAGAGTGGGACATTCAGAGACAAGGGGTGAGAGGTGGCGTTACCCCATCATATAAAGGGGTCGTCACTGCAAGTACAGTAAATGGATTCATGCTTTGGACACCTTGTCTCTCAACTGAAATAAAACGACACAAGTGATTCAATCCAACTAATTCAGAATACATAAACAGATTGTTGGTCCAGGGGGCCGATAGATTATAGGAACATCCAGAGAAGAGGGGTTGGAAATCCGGATAGCCTGTACCGCTGATGAAGTGAAGGAGAATGATTGGACATTTGGTGGGATATGGTAGAACTGTGAATCTGCCGAGTTGGGAAAGGAATAATCTAACTCTCACCCGCTGTACTGCCTCTGGGGCTGGGGGTGTGGGTGAGGTGGAGTTTACTATGTTAGAGGGTTGGTAGGGGGTAGATTTGGTGAGAGGATGTAGTTTTCAGACCAGCGGACGGGGAAGCCCGACATGGGACTTAAGATAGGAGTTGGAAATAAATACAGACGGCCATCTTAATCCCAATGCTAGAATCCAGAAGAGGACGCCAGCCGAATTAGGTAAATCCAGGGCGCCCTTAGTGAGAGCCACAGGGGGCGGTGGTGGTGATAGGTTTAGCCAGTGTAGTGGAGTTAGGGTTAAGTTTTGGGGGGGGGGTTAGTGTTAGACACCCATAAAGGGGAATGTTGGGGTTAGGCACCACTGGGGGGGGTTAGTGTGCGGGATGGTGAGGGTTAGGCTACAAGAAGGGAGGGTTAGGGGGAGAAGGGGGAAGGGTAAGTATACTTACCTGACCCCTGTCGGGATATCTCGGGATGCCGCTGTCGGTATAGTATTAGGAGGCATCCCGTCAGCCAGCATTACATCACCGGCTACTGGAAGCAGGAGGAGGTAGCGAAGATGGGAGGATGTATCTAGAACAGCTCTTTGCTGCATTGTGGTATTAGACAAGAAGTGAGAGGGGACTGTATGTGACATCCCACCCTGTATGTGACATCCCACCCTGCATGTGACATCCCCACCCTGTATGTGACATCCCGCCCTGTATGTGACATCCCCACCCTGTATGTGACATCCCGCCCTGTATGTGACATCCTGCCCTGTATGTGACATCCTATCCTGCATGTGACATCCCATCCTGTATGTGACATCCCGCCCTGTATGTGACATCCTATCCTGCATGTGACATCCCGCCCTGCATGTGACATCCCGCCCTGTATGTGACATCCTATCCTGCATGTGACATCCCACCCTGTATGTGACATCCTGCGTGTGACATCCCGCCCTGTATGTGACATCCCCACCCTGCATGTGACATCCCACCCCATGTATGTGACATCCTATCCTATATGTGACATCCAATCCTACGTGACATCCCGCCTAGTGTGACATCCCGCCCTGCATGTGACATCCCCACCCTGCATGACATCCCGTCCTGCGTGTGACATCCCGCCCTGCATGTGACATCCCCACCCTGCATGACATCCCGCCCTGTATGTGACATCCCGCCCTGCATGTGACATCCCGCCCTGCATGTGACATCCTATCCTGCGTGTGACATCCCGCCCTGTATGTGACATCCCACCCCCTGCATGTGACATCCCACCCCCTGCATGTGACATCCCCACTCTGTATGTGACATCCCGCCCCCTGCATGTGACATCCCGCCCTGTATGTGACATCCCGCCCCCTGCATGTTTCATCCCCACCCTGTATGTGACATCCCGTCCTGCATGTGACATCCCGCCCCCTGCATGTGACATCACACCCTTTATGTGACATCCCGCCCCCTGCATGAGACATCCCCACCCTGTATGTGACATCCCACCCTGCATGTGACAAGTCCCCACCCTGTATGTGACATCCTATCCTGCATGTGACATCCCGTCCTGTATGTGACATCTCACTGGCATTTATTATATCGCCTACCATAAATAAAATGTAGAAATAACGATTTTATAATGAAGTAACAATAAAAGTGACATTTTAATCAGTGTAATTTATAAACAGCACAACACCTACAGTTCTGATAATAAGCAAATGGTCAGAGAGCGCCCCCTACAGGAATACTTGGGGGACAATTAATCCATAGACATACTCAATGCTATCTGGGCGCGATGTTAACGCCCATGATCGCATTGCAATATGTAAAAATAGTGCCCGGATTTATGATATCGCACATGCAGGGACAGGACGGCATTACAGGTCTCTTCTCTCCTATCTCGGGACTCCTGCACATGCAGGGACAGGACGGCATTACAGGTCTCTTCTCTCCTATCTCGGGAGTCCTGCACATACAAGGCGGCATTGCTGGGGAGGGCTCCTCTGGAATCCTCTCCTGGGGCGGGATGCATGACGTATAGCATTCCGGACGCGATGGATCCCGCCACCCTTCGCATGCCTGCTGGCACTAGAATCGCCTGTGCCCATGAAGAACACTGCATAGGACATCTCTCTCAGTAAGAGCGGCTCTTTGCCTTGGAAGGACTTCTGGGTCTATGACGTCCTTCTGCTCATGCACAGAAACACACACACCGAGGGGGGTGCTGGGAGGGATCTGATTGGATTCTTCTAACAGCCCTCTGCCAATAGAAGCCCATAGGCTTATACAGGATAACGCCATCAGGAGATGGCATTACCCACCGCAACCAAGCCCCAGAGGGCATCACACTCCAAGGCTTGGTGCATATGAGAAATTAGATCAAGCCCACATTTTCGGGGTTTGCTTGTATTATTCAATTTGCTGCATCCCACCCCTGGTCATTTTGTTGCCCATAGGCTAAAGCAGGACAAGGCCATCGTCGGATAGCGTAATCGGCGGGTACCAAACTCTGGGCAAATCTGACAGCATTGCGTGATCCATCCCCCATAAAACCTTTGGGGATTGCGGCAGCTGCTGTACTGTACCTGTGTGTCCTGTATATAACCACATTACCTGCTGTACTGTACTTGTGTGACCTGTATATAACCACATTACCTGATGTACGGTACCTGTGTGACCTGTATATAACCACATTACCTGCTGTACTGTACCTTTGTGACCTGTATATAACCACATTAGCTGCGGCACTGTACCTGTATATAACCACATTACCTGCTGTACTGTACCTGTGTGACCTGTATATAACCACATTACCTGATGTACTGTACCTGTGTGACCTGTATATAACCACATTACCTGATGTACTGTACCTGTGTGACCTGTATATAACCACATTACCTGATGTACTGTACCTGTGTGACCTGTATATAACCACATTACCTGATGTACTGTACCTGTGTTACCTGTATATAACCACATTACCTGCTGTACTGTACCTGTGTGACCTGTATATAACCACATTACCTGATGTACTGTACCTGTGTGACCTGTATATAACCACATCACCTGCTGTACTGTACCTGTATATTTACCACATCACCTGCTGTACTGTACCTGTATATAACCACATTACCTGCTGTACTGTACCTGTGTGACCTGTATATAACCACATTACCTGCTGTACTGTACCTGTGTGACCTGTATATAACCACATTACCTGCTGTACTGTACCTGTGTGAGCTGTATATAACCACATTACCTGATGTACTGTACCTGTGTGACCTGTATATAACCACATTACCTGCTGTACTGTACCTGTGTGAGCTGTATATAACCACATTACCTGATGTACTGTACCTGTGTGACCTGTATATAACCACATTACCTGCTGTACTGTACCTGTATATAACCACATCACCTGCTGTACTGTACCTGTGTGAGCTGTATATAACCACATTACCTGATGTACTGTACCTGTGTGACCTGTATATAACCACATTACCTGCTGTACTGTACCTGTGTGACCTGTATATAACCACATTACCTGCTGTACTGTACCTGTGTGACCTGTATATAACCACATTACCTGCTGTACTGTACCTGTGTGACCTGTATATAACCACATTACCTGCTGTACTGTACCTGTGTGACCTGTATATAACCACATTACCTGCTGTACTGTACCTGTGTGACCTGTATATAACCACATTACCTGCTGTACAGTACCTGTGTGACCTGTATATAACCACATTACCTGCTGTACTGTACCTGTGTGACCTGTATATAACCACATTACCTGCTGTACTGTACCTGTGTGACCTGTATATAACCACATTACCTGCTGTACTGTACCTGTGTTACCTGTATATAACCACATTACCTGCTGTACTGTACCTGTATATAACCACATTACCTGCTGTACTGTACCTGTGTGACCTGTATATAACCACATTACCTGCTGTACTGTACCTGTGTTACCTGTATATAACCACATTACCTGCTGTACTGTACCTGTATATAACCACATTACCTGCTGTACTGTACCTGTATATAACCACATTACCTGCTGTACTGTACCTGTGTGACCTGTATATAACCACATTACCTGCTGTACTGTACCTGTGTTACCTGTATATAACCACATTACCTGCTGTACTGTACCTGTATATAACCAGATCACCCGCTGTCACTAACCTGCAGCCAGCACTGAGCACAGGGAGATGAGGAGGACGATGGGGCCAGCAGCTCCAGTCATGTCTGGTTCAGATGATGAGTGTAAGGTGCTCGGCACATGGACATTTATACCCAGAGCACAAGATTAAACATAATGTACAGATGCACCCACATCACTCCCAGTCCATGCTGGGGAAATCCCGTCTTACGGAAGGAATAAAATCGCTGCCAGAGAGCTTTAGGCCATTGCCGAGCAAATATTAGACAATAAGATGCTGACATCTTTATTAGGATAATTGTAGTAGCAGCATAAGATGAGGTGTACATGGGGAGAGGTTACACCTTAGCTGCACATTTAGGGGCTGATACAGAGTTTGTATTTGCACCCGAGTTACATGTACAGAACTAAGGGGCTGAACGCAGATTCCCTATTATCAGCAATCTGCGTGTGCGCAGGACCCTCCGTCAGTGTGAAGAATGAGTCCTGCACTATCGCACGCAGCCCCTACTAATTGACAGGCAGAAGAATTTAAGGGGCAATATCCGCCCCATTTTCCGGGAGGAGCAAAGCCAGAGACTGCGTCAACGGAATCAGTTTCCTGGCCTCACAAGCTTCCAGCCTGAGTAAGCTGAGGCCGAATCTTGCTGAAATTGCATATTTGCAAGGACGGAAAATAAAAGCTGCCTGCGTGCTGCCTGTGTGCTGCCTCTGAACTGCCTACGTTCTGCCTGTGAACTGCCTGCGTGCTGCCTGTGAACTGCCTGCGTGCTGCCAGTGAACTGCCTGCATACTGCCTGTGTGCTGCCTATGTGCTGCCTCTGAACTGCCTACTTGCTGCCTGTGAACTGCCTGCGTGCTGCCTGTGAACTGCCTGCGTGCTGCCTGTGTGCTGCCTATGTGCTGCCAGTGAACTGCCTGCATACTGCCTGCGTGCTGCCTATGTGCTGCCTGCATACTGCCTGTGTGCTGCCTATGTGCTGCCAGTGAACTGCCTGCATGCTGCCTGTGTGCTGCCTGCGAACTGCCTGCATGCTGCCTGCATGTTGCCTGTGTGCTGCCTGTGTGCTGCCTGCAAACTGCCTGCATGCTGCCTGCATGTTGCCTGTGTGCTGCCTGCGAACTGCCTGCGTGCAGCTTTGCAATTTCATCCAGTGCTGAATCAGCCCCTAAATGCGTATTAAGTGTTATGCGCATCTTTGTGGCTGCACCACTCACACCCGTATGCTTGGCTTCACAGCCGCCATCATTACCCATGCACACCAGCCCTGTCCTTGCTGCCAGACACAGGTGCACTTACATATCCGCACAATGCGGCAAAGCCTGTAATTCTGCTGTCACCACCTCTGTGAACACAGGGCCTTATTCAGCAAGGATTGTAAGTGCGATTGCGCATGCAGATGGCCGGTTGTTGCGTTATCCACTGCGATTGGGACTGCGATCACAGCGAGTACACAGACCCATTGCAAAATGATTGACAGGAAGTGCCATTTGTGGGAGGTGACGGTGGGGCTGGTTGGTGGAATGCCGGCGTGTCAGTGCATATGAACGCCATTGCAGGGGCATGCATAAATTATCCACTTAGATGCCATACTCAGCCTGAGCACTCACTGCGTACCGGAAGGTTATCAATTCCTGAGTAAGGTCCGACCTTGTGCCTGTGTGCGGGAGGCTCCGATAGTACTCACTGTTACCGATGGTTTCGCTGACTTGCATTATTACGGATGTGTGTATGTAAGGTGGGCGTCCTTATGTCATGCTGTGATGACATAGCGATTGCAGAGATTAGCCTATGATCACAGAGAGGGCTGCGTGTGTAATCGCAGCCATCTTTGCTGAATCAGGCCCACAGTACACACGTATATGCCGGTTTATCACTCAGTTACGCATCCTCCACCACAAGTGTAGATGTGATTGAGTTGTGCATAACTCCGGATCTCTCAGCGTATTCGCCGACTTGGAGAATGAGCTGCGCAAAAGCACCCAAGATTCTTCCACAAATCCCAGTTACATTAAACTCTGCATAAGCTGCTTCATGTCAGTGTGCCCGATTCAGGGATGGACGGATCTGCAGAGCTGCACACAAGCGGCTGAGCAAATCCATCCACTTTACATGCAACTGCAGAATAAGATCGTAGGGATGGGTCCTACGCAGATGCCGACCCTTCAACAGCGGAGATGTGCGCTCATCCTCAGGTGATTGTACATCTCTGAATCAGCCCCCGTATCTGTAGGATGATTCCAGAATAATGTGTATATGATTGTACTGCAATACTATTCTCTGATACTCATCTATGCTCTGATACTATACTATATTCTGATACTCTATTATACTATACTCTGATACTCTATTATACTATACTCTGATACTCTAATATACTATAGTCTGATACTCTAATACTATACTAGACTCTGATACCCTACTATACACTGATACTCTACTGTACTATACTCTGATACTCTACTATACTATACACTGATACTCTACTGTACTATACTCTGATACTCTACTTTACTATACTCTAACACTGTACTCTGATATTCATCTGTACTCTACTATACTATATTGTGATACTCATTTATACTCTGATACTCTACTGTACTGTACACTGATACTCTACTATATTCTGATATTCACCTATACTATACACTGATACTATACTCTGATATTCTACTATACTCATACTCTACTGTACTCTGACTCACCTATACTATATGCTGATACTATACTCTGATACTCTACTGTACTATAATCTGATACACTACTGTACTATACTCTGATACTCTACTATACTCTATACTATTCTCTGATATTCTACTATACTCTGATACTCATCTATACTATACTCTGATACTATACTATTCTCTGATACTATACTATACTTTGCTGTAATATACTCTGATACTATACTATACTCTGATACTCTACTATACACTGATACTCTTACTGTACTATACTATACTCTGATACTCTACTGTACTCTGATACTATACTCTGATACTATACTATATTCTGATACTCTACTGTACTATACACTGATACTCTACTATACTCTGATACTATACTAAACTCTGATACTCTACTGTACTCTTATACTCATCTATACTATACACTTATACTCTACTATACACTGATACTATACTATACTCTGATACTCTACTATACTCTGATACTATACTATATTCTGATACTCCACTGTAATATACTCTGATACTCTTCTATACTCTGATACTCTACTATACTCAGATATTCTACTGTACTATACACTGATACTCTACTATACTATACTCTGATACTATATTATACTCGGATATTCTACTATACTCTGATACTATACTATATTCTGATACTCTACTGTACTATACTCTGATACTATACTCTACTGTAATATATATATTCTGATCCTCTACTGTACTCTGATACTCTACTATAGTCTAACACTATAATATACTCTGATACTCATCTATACTCTGATACTCTACTTTACACTACTATACTCTGATACTCCACTATACTATACTATACACTAATACTCTAATACTATAGCATACTCTGATACTCATCTATACTCTACTATATACTGTGTGACACAGTTGGGTTAGGGGTCCCTCTCTGGGGGTAGATGGACTCCCTCTTTACACAAAGCAGCCATAGAAACAGGAGACAAGTCTGGAAATCTTGTACAAACTGGTCGGCGCCAGTCTTTATTGTGCCACACACAAAAGTATAAACAAAAGCATAAACATAAATCCTAGGCCGGCTGGGCACTAACTACACAGCAGATTTCTTTGCTATAACAATGGTAGGGCCTCTTGCCCTTACTATCAACAAAACACATGCACAGTACTTACAGGGTTTTAGCCAAGTGTCTCTGAACAGGCTAGACTGCCAGCTCCCCCAGGTATGAGACACTCAGCCACAAACAAACCCAGCTTAAATCAGCCAGTTCCAGGTGGAAGCCCTAATGAGGCGGCTACCAAGCTGAAAGGCTCAAGACCTGGAGTGGCCTGTGGATGGAGCCCCTCCTCTCCTCACATTCACACCCTCAGGACCCATTCTGGCTTTTTGCAGAACCCGACACTACTAGTCTGCTTTCCTAACAGACTTCTCCTGGAGGTTTTAAAAGACATAAGACAGGAATCTGGGACAAATATAGAAGCCATTCCACACTTCTCCAGTGCTTCTATCACATATCCCCCCCTGTGTTTTGACCTGTGGGGTGGAACAACTGCAGCCCCCAGACAATGGACACATGACAAAGCGTCTGCATTGGCCAGCTGGCTTCCTGGCCTATGTTCTACCATGAACTTAAAGGTCTGTAATGCTAAGAACCACCTCGTTATTCTCGCATTACTGTCTTTGTTCTCTGACATCCACTTCAAAGGGGCATGGTCAGTGATCAATCTGAACTTCCTTCCCACCAAATAGTACCTGAGAGTTTCTAAGGCCCATTTTATGGCCAATGCTTCCTTCTCAACTGTAGCATAGTTTCTCTCATGTACATTTCATTTCCTGCTTAGGTAAAAAATAGGGTGTTCCTCACCATCCTTCCTCTGGGACAGGACCGCTCCTATACCTACTTCTGATATATCTGTTTGCACCACAAACTCCCTGTCAAAATCAGGAGTCACCAGTTCGGGTTGGGTACACAACTCTGCTTTTAAGGCCTGAAAAGCCTTCACTGCTTCAGGACTCCGTTCCACCATGACTTTTTGTTTGCCCTTGGTAAGGTCAGTCAGTGGGACTGCAATGGTGGCAAAATTGGGTATAAACCTCCTACAATACCCAGTAATCCCTAAGAAGGCTGTCACCTGCTTCTTATTCAAGGGTCTTGGCCAGTTTTGTATTGCTTCAATTTTATTAAGCTGTGGCTTTATCTAACCTCTGCCAATGGTGTACCCCAAATACTTTACTTCTTCCATCCCTAGACAACACTTTTTTGGGTTGGCTGTCAAACATGCCCTATAAATGGAGTCCAACACTGCAAGTGAGCCTGCCAATCAGGGCCATGAATGACTACATCATCCAGATAAGCAGCAGCATACTGTCTATGGGGCCTAGAATTCTATCCATCATTCTTTGAAAGGTAGCAGGTGCCCTATGTATCCCAAGGGCAACATCTTGTATTGAAACAACCCTTCTGGTGCTGAAAAAGCTGTTTTTTCTTTGGCATTCTCAGTTAACGGGACTTGCCAACACCCTTTGGTGAAGTCAAGTGTGGTTAAATACCTGTACCTAGCCTTTCAATTAAATCATCCACCCTTGGCATTGGGTAGGCATCGAATTTTGACACACTGTTCAATTTCTGGAAGTCATTGCAGAAACGCACACTCCCATCAGGCTTTGGAATAAGCACAATGGGGCTTGACCACTCACTATGCAATTCTTCAATGACACCCAATTCTAACATTTTTTAAATTTCTTTAGACACTGACTCCCTTTGGGCTTCTGGTAACCTATAGGGCTTTAGGTTAACCTTAACCCCTGGGTCAGTGATTATGTCATGTTTAATGACAGTGGTTTTCCCTGGTATGTCTGAAAACAAGACCCTATTTCTGATAATAAATTCTTTAACTTTCTGCTGTTGAACTGCCGACAGGGTTTGTGCTACTGTCACTTCGGGAACCAAGGACCCTGGTTTTACTGGATGGTCTCGGACGACTGACAGTGCTGCTCTATCCTTCCATGGTTTTATAAGATTTACATGGTATATCTGTTATGGCTTTCTTTTCCCCGGCTGGTAAACTTTGTAATTAACTTCCCCTACTTTTCTAGAATTTCAAAGGGTCCTTGTCACTTAGCTAAAAGTTTACATTTTACTGTGGGAACCAACACCAACACTCTGTCCCCAGGAGCAAAGTTGTGTAAGCGAGCATTGCGGATGTACACCCTCTGCTGTGCCTGTTGGGCCTGTTCCAAGTGGTCTCTCACTATCGGCACCACAGCAGCAATTCTTTCCTGCATTTGGAAAACATGCTCAATAACTGTTTTATACGGACTGAACTGCCCCTCCCATGTCTCTTTGGCAATGTCCAGTAACCCCCTTGGATGTCTCCTGTACAATAAATCAAAAGGGGAAAACCCTGTGAAGGATTTGGGAACCTCTATTATGGCCAACAGCAAATAAGGTAACAAGTAATCCCAATCTCTACAATCTTTGTCCACTACTTTTCTTAGCATGTGCTTTAAAGTTTTATTAAACCTCTCCACTAACCCATCGGTCTGGGGATGGTACACAGAGGTTCTTAATTGATCAATTTTAAACAGGCAGCACAACTCTTTCATGATTTTTGACATAAATGGGGTACCTTGGTCAGTCAGGATTTCCTTAGGTATTCCCAACCTGCTAAAGACATGGACTAATTCCCTAGCAATGGTCTTTGTTGACATATTTCGCAATGGTATTGCTTCCGGGTACCGGGTAGCATAATTCATTATCACTAGAATATATTGACAGCCCCGGGCAGACTTCATTAATGATCCAACCAAGTCCATAGCTATTCTTTTGAAGGGAACCTCAATAATAGGCAACGGGACAAGTGGACTTTTAAAATGCGGCCTCGGAGCATGATATTGACATTCAGGACAGGATGCACAATAGTCAGACACCTCTTTATGGACCCCAGGCCAGAAAGACCTCTGCAAGATCCGCTCAGTGGTATTTTCTACCCATAAGGTGACCTGCCATTATATGACTATGAGCCAGGTCTAACATTGTTCTTCTGTATGTCTTGGGAACTATTAATTGTTCCACAATGTCTTCCCCTTTTTTAGTCACTTGATACGACAACAGACTATCAGGGTCTATGGGTTTGCCATCAATTACTTTTACATTCTCCCTGGCTTTTACTAGAGTAGGGTCATTCAACTGCTCCATGGCAAAGACCTCTCTCCTGACCTCCAGATCAGGCAGGTGATCCATGAGCTCAACAACCCCACCTCAGTGGGAGGCACACAACCTGGTAATCCACCATCACTCTCAGGTTTGCCAACCATGCTAGAAAAAGGGAACATCACAGACTCTGAAGAAAATCCCCCTTCTACTGCATCAGTAACCCTCTCAAATGGGTCGGGGTTGTTTACTGCTGGAACAAATTGGCTTTCCCACAACTTCCAGAGGTGGGCAAAGTCTCTTTCCAATATCGCATCATACATTAAGCCATGTACCAAACCAACAGAGACTATCGCGGAACCACATGGTGTCTCTATCTTCACTTCTGCAGTAATATAATACCTAGTATCCCCATGTATGCAGGTCACACCAACAGTTTTCCCCTTACGCTTCAAGGGGTTCACCAATTCAGCTTTCATAAGTGTAACCAGGCTACCAGAATCTAACAGAGCCTCTACTTGGTTGCCCTCTACAGTGAGTACACACATGTGCTTATCTGTCTCAGCCTGCCGGTCAGCAGTACAGGATGGCTGTGCAAAGAAAGACATCCTGTGGCTAATATGAGCAGTATCACATTGCATAGGTTCAGAGGTGAGTGAACAATTAGCCGCAATATGGCCAAAACCACCACATCGGAAACACTGAATCACATTCTAACCTAGTCTTTTACGGGGTAGGAACCTTCCTGGCCTGGCTGGCCTGTCTTCAGGTTCCTTACCCTCAGTCTTAGGTACATTCCATCGCCCAGCACCCTTCTCCCCTCGAACAGTCTTATCAGTCTCGATGGGAGTTTGTCGGTGCGTCATTGGGGCTCGGTGGGGCAGACTCAACTGCTCCTGAGCTGCCACGTACCTCTCCACCAGTTTGACTAACTGGTCTGCAGATTTAGGGTCTGCATGGCTCACCCACTTGCGCAGAGACGCAGGTAGCAATCGTAGATACTGGTCCATCACAACTCTTTCCACAATCTGTGGTCCTGTTAGCATCTCGGGCTGCAGCCATTTTGTGGTAAGATGGACGAGGTCATGCATCTGTGAGCATAGAGGCTTTTCCATTTGGAACTCCCAGCGGTTGACTTGTTGGGCGTGAACGAATAGGGTGACTCCTAAACGAGTTAGGATCTCCCGTTTCAATTTCTCATAGTCTTTGGCATCAGCTAGGCACAAGTTGTAGTAGGCCTTTTGTGGCTCTCCACACAGGAAAGATGCCACCAGACTTGCCCATTGTTCCTTGGGCCAACTCTCCATCTCTGCTGTTCTCTCAAATGTGGTGAGATACGCCTCCACATCATCACCCGAAGTCATCTTTTGTAGGAAGTGACTGGTGTGTATGGAGCGAGCGGACACGGGAGGACCAGTGGTAGCATCACCATACTGGGCTACTAGGTGTTGTACCATCTCCTTTAAGGCCTGGCTGTTTTCTGCTAAGGCCTGGTGGGTTCCCTCAATGGTAACCTGTTGCTGCCTCTGGGCTGCCTCCTTTTAATACAAATATTTTGCTGCTATCATTTGTATATATTTTAGGAATAACAAATAATAAAAGTTATGTTTTAAATGGAATAATCAACCCATAGAATAAAATATTGTGTGTTAGCTCAAGGGTAAGTGCACTGAAGAAGAAACCCCTACTTTTTCTTTTTTCTTTCTAATTAGACAAATGAATGCCCCAGATAATACCAGATCCAGGGCAGTAGCAGAACTGTTGAGCAATGAACAAATGAGGCATGAGGTGGCAGGTGCCTCAAATGCATCAAGTGTCAATAATGATGTAACATCTAATAAAAATGTGAATGTGCTTGATAAATTAAAACAGCCTGTACCATACAAGCAGCCTGTACCCCAAAATGAATACAAGAAGAAGTTAAAATTGCGCACTGGACTATAACATAATGAGCGGGGGTGGCTGCACTTACAGAGAAGGGTGTCCGACCTTCTGATTGGATTTAGTGGTTCGAGATTGGTAACTGCACTCTAAAAGCCCCCTGGTGTTAAGTATGCTGGAAATAGATCCAAATGAAAAGCAATAATCAATAGTGTAGATATAATTATTGAGGAATTGTGTTAGACCATAAATGAAGTGCTGAGAAATGATAGGTCAAAAACAGATGAAATGTCTAAGAATTTTACTTGCACACAATAGTATGAGTTAAAATGTGTACTTGTTATGAATACCACTTTATCTATATACCCAAAATATCGCTATTTAGCACTACAAGTAAGAAACAATTGCTTTCCAATCCAATTGTGGTTCCAAAACACAAATTGTTATATTGCAATAAAAAAAGAAAGTTACACGCTTAGATCTAACACAATTAGCGCAAAAAGTAAGTAAATACAAAGGTACAAACCAATACATATGCTAGCGCTCTGGAATCCAGTACTCAGCCATCAATCCTGAAGCCTGCAGTCACCTAGTAAGGGAGAATGACTCCCTTACAGTTCACAGAGCCCTAGCCTATATACCACACAGATCACATATACAACAATAGAGACGAGCTGGCATGATTCCATTGGTTCTTGCTCCTTGTCATTCTGTTCATTGGTTAGTTCATATGGTGTCATCAGAGCTATGGATTAGCTTTCCAACTGCTTCTTTGTGTAGGTTTCCCTCCAAAGAACTAATAAAAAAATCACTACATACAGAGATACATTCTAACCTATAATTCATATCTTGCAAACGTCTGCTGCGATCTCCTTGCCGATAGAACCGAAGATCTGCAAATAAACAGGGGTTTAGAATGGTACCAAACATGACATGTCTACTAGCTTCTATACCTTAAATATCATATACATACATTTCACAACATAATTATTTGCTAATAAAACCTCTAATATCACGTTTAATGTGAAGGAACCTTTTTATAAGTTATTGTATTTGTATGTGTGAGAATATTGTGTACTTTCACTAGTTTGCATTGCGCGTATGTGTGGGTTCATGTGCACTTCAAAGGTGTGTGCGTATGAGTATGCATGTAAGTCTATGTGCGTGTGTTATGTAATTCAGTGTATGTGTGATGGATTAATATATGTTATCCATTTCTGACATATTTTAATATTTAGACATTGCCTGAACCAATTTCTAAGTTGTAAATAAAGGTTTATTTCTAAGCAGGGGGAGACCCCCAGCTGTCTGCTGTTGCCACCTAATCTGATAGCTAATTCAAAGGTTTTCCTCTGCCTATTCAAAGTCTAAATGCCGGTTCCTTTGAACCAAAACAGTACCGAACAAAAAGGCATACAATTGTTAACGATTTGCGGGCCTCTGACAATGATTCCCAACCTTGCATTCAGACAGTGCTACATGTTTAATTATTGGTCATAGGCATATTGTATTAGCATGCGGAGTCTCTCAAAACACTCACAGACATACATATCAAGACCTATCTTCCAACTAAACCTCATAGTAATATAAACATATATTTGTGCATATCGGAATTGCGCTGACACAGAGTAGTATCCAAGCAATTCGTCATCAGATCATGGATGACTAAATCATCAATTAACAATTGCAAGCGATCATATCCAATTATCTGACTTTGACAGCATTTACACAGTACATTTGAACAATTGAAATAAAGGCATAATGATATTAAATATCAATGTCAATGGTGGAATAATATGGCATCGGTCAGGGTTGGAGTCAATTGGGGGAAAAGGATGATGATTAATGTGTGTGAGCACACTAACTCAGTAATGTGCAGGGCAATCAGTTATTGTGGGTGAGTGACCAGGGATTAGAGGAGCGCAAAAGCTCTGTCAATATGTCTGTTGCTGACTGCGGCGTCCCGCTAGTCAGTGTTCAGTTCCTGGTAATGGGTATCTGTAGCCGGTGGTGCCCAGGATAGGATGTTCTCAGGGTAAGAAGTACGGGGTCAGGGGATGGCAGGGACAGGGGGTCTCACGGCTGATCAGTCCTGTCTCCAGTGCAACACAGCAATGCCCGCCCGATTGGACAGATGGGTGCCGCTGGTGCACATGGGCAGGCTGTTAGCCTGAGGAGTTGTAGCAGTGGTGGCTCTTGGAACCAGAGACCGCACTCCTCCTACGGTGTAGAGACTTACCTCCCTGTGTGATCTCGACGGAGTCCCTCTCTTGCCCCTAGCCGGCCTATGTTGCTGGAGTCTTCTCGATCATTGTTGTCACTTCCGGGTCTCGTGATCCATCTGCGGCTGGAGGCTGGGTGAATGCTGTAGTCGGTGCAGTAATCTAATTCTTTCTGGTCACTCTCCAATGGCAGAGTATGATGGGGGATAGTCTGTAAGCTGCAATGCATTTCGACCCTCTTGGGGTCTTCTTCAAGGCAGAATGGCATGGGAATACTCTGTGTTGGGAGGCCGTTTGTACTGGGATAAAATCCCCGCCTCCTTCCTGATAGCATGTCATTTGATTGGTGGTTGATCTTAGTATATGCTGACTGGCTTAAAGCTTGTCAGTCATACACATGAGTTGTTATGCTGGATTGTAAGTGCATCCAGAAATCATGTGGGGAAACATGTTCCAAGCACGGTCTAATACCAAATAAAATTAAAAATAAAATTAAAAATAAAAATAACAATAAAAATAAAATAAAATTAATAAAAAAATTAAAAAATAAATAAAAAATGCTTCTAATGTTAACTGCTAATTGCAGAATGCAGAGTCATGGTAGAAATTGTGGAATTAAGTACTGCATGCATGCAGAAACTATATGCAAAACAATTAATGGAACCATACATTATTGTGCTAGATGGTGGGTTTACTAAAAGACATATAAAGTCAACATTGCACTTGGGAGCTTCTGTTTGGTTATTGGTCAAACCATTTAGAATACTGTTTGGTGAATTGGTGCATATATTTAGGGGAAATGATCTATTGTAGTGGATTGCTCAGACCTGTAGGGTTGAATATCAAATAAGTTACCATGTAGTGTATAATCCGGGGTATGTAGTAAATGTTAGTAGTATGGCCCAAATGGTTCCCATAAAAGCTGAAAATGATAGGATCAATGATATAACTAGTCACAAATGATAGATCTAATTTCATTGTCCCGAATGAGACCCTGTGGGTAAAGGGACCCCATATTGATCATGATATGTAGTTCTTCTCTGTCGATCTGCTTGATATAATCACCACCTCTCCAGTTAGGATTAACTGATTTCAGAGTGGTGAAGTCCAGGGTTGTGGGATCAGACCCATGGTAGATTTTGAAATGCATGGAGATAGGATGTTCCTCACAGCCTTTCCTAATGTTACGCATATGTTCACTTATCCTGATTTTAAGTGGGCATATGGTTCTCCCTATATAATGTTGTTGACAGGGACATTGTAGAAAATAAATCACACCTTTGTTGTTGCACGTCAAGTTTTCTCGTATCTTGAATATCTTGTTATTTGTTGTGGATTGTACTGATTTTTTTGGGATGGTACTTCTCTTACTGGTGATGGTGCAGGCCTGGCAATTACCGCAATAATAGAACCCTCCCCCATTTCCTCCTGATGTCTTATGTTTCCATATGTCAGTGAGTGTGTTTTGTTTGGATGCTTTCGGTGCTAAATGGTTCTTCACTAATTTAGTTCTCAGATCTGGAGCCTTTCGGAAAACTATCTGAGGTTTGGAGGGTAGGGAAGTACCTAAAATGTCATCCCCTAAAAGTATTGGCCAGTGTTTGTTCACTATTTTCTTAATTTCCTGTGCATGACTGTTATACTGGGTTACAAAGAATATCTTATTGTCGGTGTCTACGTTTGAATCTTTGTTTTTATATTCTAAGAGTGGACCTCTATCTGATTCTTTTGTGGCTTGGAAAGCTGCTTGCACTGTACTGGCATTGTATTTTATATTTATTAATTGTGTTTTGGGTATGTTACCTTGTGTTTCATAGTCGTGCAGTCTGGAGCAGTTGCGTCTTATTCTCTTAAATTGTCCTGTCGGTATCCCATCTAACCAGCTAGGGCGATGCCTGCTCGTGGCCAAAATAAAACTGTTTACATCTACTTGCGATATATGTTGGTATGAATTTGATTCTTGTCAATGAAGATGTTTAAATCAAGAAATTCTACACTGGTCTTGTTGTAATTGGTTGTAAAAGATAAATTGTAGTTATTGTTGTAAATGTATTGGATAAAGGCTAGGAGGGATGCCTCTTCCCCTTTCCAGACAAAGAAAATGTCATCTATATATCATGTCCAGAAGACGAGGTTTGCGCCAAAGTCAGATGGAATTATCTTCCCAAAGACTCATGAGGAGGTTCGCATAGCTCAGCGCAAACCTCGTCCACATCACTGTGTCAGTTGTTTGTAGGTAGAACTGGTCTTCAAACCAAAGGTAGTTGTGTGATAAGATGAAGGCAATGCTTTTGAGAATAAAGTCGGATTGTACTGTGGTCATTGTGGGATCCTGATCTAGAAAGTATTTTATGCTATCTAAACCTTGGTTGTGTTTGATAACTGAGTAAAGGGACGTGACGACGCTGGTTACCAGCCAGAGGTCCTGATCCCATACTATTTGTGTTAATTTATTGAGTATACTTGTAGTGTCTTGAAGATATGATTTCTGTTGTTTAACATATGGTTGTAAGTAGATATCTAGATACTGGGAAATATTCAAAGTGAGTGAATTTATTCCTGATACTATGGGTCGACCTGGTGGATTGATGTGGTCTTTATGGATTTTAGGGAGATGGTAATAAACTGGGATGATGGGGTGTGCAGTGTTCGGGAAATTGTTTTCTTTGGTAGTGAGTATGCCTTCTTGTAAACCCTTTTGTAACAAGGTATGTAATTCCTGTTGGTATTGTCTAATTGGGTACCCCAAAATAGTCTGACCCCCCCCGGAATAGCGGGCAAGCCTCTCGGCTGGTGCAACCCGCCTACATCCCAACCCCACCCCCCACATAAGGAATGCTGATGGTGACCCTGTATTCCTACTTAGAAAAATGGCAGTGAAAGTGTCAAAGAGAAGTTAAAACAAGTATTTATGGTGCATAAATAGGTGTAAACAGCAGCCAAATGTGCACTTACTCCTGCACAAAAACAGGACTACAAAGAATAGAGAAGTGGAAATGAAAGGGCGCTATACCTTTAAAATTGTGATTACGCATACTATCAGCCAATTGAGGCATTCTGAGCATGCATATGTATCGCAGTGCGCAAACCAGCCACAGTGGTCGGGACTGCGATCGCAAGGACTAAGCAGACCCATCACAGAGTGATTGACAGGAAGTACCATTTGGGGGAGTTCATGGGGGGTGGTCAGTGAAGCGCAGGCATGCCTTGCAGGGGCATGCATAAATTATCCACTGTAATGCCATAAGCAGCTTGGGATTTCACTGTGTGTGATGAGGTTAGTAATTCCTGAGTAAGGTCAGAGCCTGTGTAAGTGTGTGTGAGGCTGTGATGGTACTCCATGTTACTGATGGTTTCTCAGTCTTGTGTAGTCACTGTGTGTGATGAGGTTAGTAATTCCTGAGTAAGGTCAGAGCCTGTGTAAGTGTGTGTGAGGCTGTGATGGTACTCCATGTTACTGATGGTTTCTCAGTCTTGTGTAGTCACTGTGTGTGATAAGGTTAGTAATTCCTGAGTAAGGTCAGAGCCTGTGTAAGTGTGTGTGAGGCTGTGATGGTACTCCTTGTTATCGATGGTTTCTCAGTCTTGTGTAGTCACTGCGTGTGATGAGGTTAGTAATTCCTGAGTAAGGTCAGAGCCTGTGTAAGTGTGTGTGAGGCTGTGATGGTACTCCATGTTACTGATGGTTTCTCAGTCTTGTGTAATCACTGCATGTGATGAGGTTAGTAATTCCTGAGTAAGGTCAGAGCCTGTGTAAGTGTGTGTGAGGATGTGATGGTACTCCATGTTACTGATGGTTTCTCAGTCTTGTGTAGTCACTGTGTGTGATGAGGCTAGTAATTCCTGAATAAGGTCAAAGCCTGTGTAAGTGTGTATGAGGCTGTGATGGTACTCCATGTTACTGATGGTTTCTCAGTCTTGTGTAGTCACTGTGTGTGATAAGGTTAGTAATTCCTGAGTAAGGTCAGAGCCTGTGTAAGTGTGTGTGAGGCTGTGATGGTACTCCTTGTTATCAATGGTTTCTCAGTCTTGTGTAGTCACTGCGTGTGATGAGGTTAGTAATTCCTGAGTAAGGTCAGAGCCTGTGTAAGTGTGTGTGAGGCTGTGATGGTACTCCATGTTACCGATGGTATCTCAGTCTTGTGTAATCACTGCGTGTGATGAGGTTAGTAATTCCTGAGTAAGGTCAGAGACTGTGTAAGTGTGTGTGTGAGGCTGCAATGATTCTCCATGTTACCGATGGTTTCACAGTCTTGCTAAGTATTACAGATGTGAGAAAAGTAATGCGAGCGTCCTTATGTTGTGCTGCAAGGTTATAGTGATTGTAATGAATTAGCATACTATCACTGCCGCAATCACAGTACTGAATCATGCTCCATATGTGTTCTTCTGGAAAGAACGAAATGAGACAGATGTTCTTCTGACGTATTTCACTCTCCGGAACAAATTCACCTCCACGATGTTTACATATGGAAATAAAAAATGAAAAGCCGACAATGTGTACAATGCTTATTGTGATCGGCAAACAACTATCTCTAGAGAATTATCCTCCAGTGTGTATGTACAAAATCTGATGTACTATGCTCACTTCAATGAAGTTCACGCACATGCATATAAAGGTTGGTGTGAGGAGTGGGCCCACCCCAGAAAGACAGGTAAACTGACGTACCCTACTCACTTAGGATTCGCTTTAGTGAAAAAACACATAACTATTTCTTTTAGTGGAGATTTTTCAATGATATATTCATCATCAGTTACAATTATTCATCTCCACAGTTAAAATTCCGAAGACATTTTATTGTTCATTAATTCATAAAATAAAATCTAAAAGCCCACAAACAGTCCACAAAAACACTCTTAATTGAGGCAAAATAATAGATGTGAGGAGTAGCTCAATGTAAAAGTCCGGATCTGATACAGAGCAATGAAATACCTCAGAAGGCAGAGTAGTGTGGCTGCAGGGTCTTCAGTGAGTTAAATCCCTAGGTCCCAACGCGTTTCAATACTTTGATCTTTCTCGAGGTACCTTGTTCAGGAGAGTGAAATACACCAGAAGGACATCAGCCTCATTCAGGACCTCATTCAGTCTCTTGCTAGATGTGATCGCTCGCCCCCGGCGTATGCAAATTTGTCAAAGTGACGCCACGGGAAGCGATCGCTCGCCAAGGCATAAGCATGCCCACCATATCTTAGCACACATCATCTCCAGGAAGTGTATTAAAACATTGGTACATCGAGCACAATCAGAAGCGATCGCAGTGCTTGTGGTTGCCTTACCCTACTGCAAGCACTGCAAGGACTTCAGCGTAAAAACAGGCATGTGACGTGTACTATGATGCTGCGTTTTAATTATGCACACTTCTAAAACGGCATTGAAACACTAATGCACACCTGCATTCGTACCTCCACACCCCCGTTATTAGTCTCCTGCCCATTACCACCCACAAACGGCCTCTCCTGTCACTCATTTCACTGGGCTGTCTTTGCTGGGTGAGCGAGTGGCCTGCGATCGCACAGAGTAGTTCGCACACGCGCAGAATGAAGCGTGCGCATGTGCATACACAAACCAACGGGCCGCTTGCGAGCGCACAGCGCTAGCGAAAGACTCTGAATGAGGTCCTCAGTTCTTTCCAGAAGAAACACATATGGTTTTATGTTGTTGTAACATTTATGTATGTAAACATTTCCCCTGAGTTTTAAAGATACAGATGTGTCCTCATACACCTTTCCTTTTTTTTCTTCATTTGACACAAGATGCCGTCACAGCTAAGATGCACCACAATGAGTAGCAATTAGATAGATCCCAATTTCTTTTTTCCTGCAAAAGTATTCATATAAAAGTATAGGATTAAAGTAACAAATTTTAAGAAAAATCACAAGGCGTGGATAATACACAGATTCAAAAGACATGGCAAATTTGGCCACGCGGCTCGATTTTTAGAAAAGGTGTATATGGACACATTTGTATATCGTCCTTTGATTTCCACTTCTCTATTTATTGTCAAAGAGAAGTGTTGCTTTGGTTCAAGGAGAAAAAGATAAAGGGAAGAGGAGAAAGTGGTGAGGAGGTGTAGGAAGCTTTGGAATGGGACCTGGTGGTTTATGAATTAGTAGTGGAGAAGGTGGAAATCATCCGGTAGAAATGATGGTACAGTAGTACAGGAAACGCACAATTTGGCAGAGGTGGTATCAAAAGACTTTTCAGGTTCAGTAATAGAGCCAAGTGGAGCACCTGTCTGTGAGGTTGAGGGGTTTTTGGACCTTACAAAATGGTCAGAACATAAGCTGGGCCTTCTCAAACTGTAGATGACCTGTCTCAGGAAGAGGCTTACAAAACTGATGGCACATTGGGTGTCATTGAGGGAAAGGCGGCTTTTCCTAAAGTTGGAGTTATTTGGGGTCCTAGTTCCTCGAATAAGGGGTCTGGGAAATTTGGCTTTTTTATTTTTGCAGGAGACTAGAATAAGTCACGAGGTGAAGCGTGAGTGTAGGCGTGGGCCTTCTTCCTCATCAGAAGGGTATATAGGTGCAACTGGGCTCAGAGTTCCCTCTGAAGGTGGTGGTTTATGCAGATGATGTCACTGTAGTCCTGTCAATAGTGGCAGAGGCACGTGAAGTGGAAGATCTAATCTGTGAATACTTGGAAGCTTTGTGCTCCAGAGTAAACTGTGAAAAGTGTGGCTTTCTGGATGGGGAGGAAGGTGAAGATTTTTGCCTACCGGATAGCCTTCCCAGGCCAGTTCACAGATAAATATTTTAGGCTTCTGTTTTAACCATGGCGACTATGCCACTCTAAATTGTTGACTTGTGCAAAACCCATCTGATCAGCTATGCGTGCGTCTTCTCTGTTGATGATGTAACTTCTGGGTAACTGAATACATGTAGTCAAGAGGGGCATCACATATATATCGCGGATAGATAGGAGGTTTCAGTATGGTCAACCATTATTTTTTTTGTAACACTTGTTGTTTCAAGTTCAGGAGCCTACTGTTAGACTCCCTATAATTGGTAAGTGGTTTTGGGTATCTCTTTACCTCAGGCTTTGGTTAGAGGAAGGTCCAATAAACAGTACCCAATTCAGTGTGGGAATCTTCTATTCTATGTTATCCACTGCTTGAAAGTGACAAAGCATTGGGGGCTAAAGTGTGTGTGTGTGTGTTAGTCAAAAGCCTTTCTAGGAAGGAGTTGGTAGAGAGGATTTTTGGACCCAATTTCATGTACCAGTATCATTAAGGGATTGCCCATGCGATGTTGCTTGAGTAGGGTCGGCTTTGATTCATTCAGAGAGAATACCATTGAAGTTCAGAGATATTGCTTTGCCTTTTTTCCATGGGAAGCTTTACGTTAACGGGAACATGAGGTAGAGAAATGAAAGTAATCATGGTTGTCCACAGGAGGAATGTCTAGGGGAGGGTGTAGAGGATGGACCATTTCTTGATCAAGAGACCCTTTAATGTAAAAATGTATAAAAGAGTTTCAAGAGCTTTACGTATCCTGTGCCTTTCGGGGCTTAGTTACCCTGAGTGGGCTTATGGAGCATTCAAAAGATATGATAGATTTAATTTGACCATTATTTATTTAGTCAGTTTAGCGGTTAGATATCACACATGGAATGCACGGTGTCAGGTTTCCATAAGAAATAAGGTCCTTCCCTGTGAAGTGGTGGTGGATTTGATTCTGCAAGAGGTAGAAGGATCATGGTTCTGGATAAGAAAATGGATGCTGTCAGGTGGTCTCACTGTGGAACCACTTGAAACCCCCTTGAGTGGATGGTGGAAGTCCTCTCTAAGTCTAGCTTTAGGTTCTTTTTTATTCCTATTCACAACCCCATAGATTTTGAGTAATTTTGTTTGATGGAATAGGTTTGCATACTTCTAAATAGCTTTGCTCAGTTTTTCTTAAACATAAGTGTGTAGGGTTAGGTGGTGTGTTAGTAAGGGTGGTGGTTGGTTTCAGTAGTTGGTTAGGTTGTTATAGTTTATGAATATCTAGATTTTATAAATTTTGTTCAATATATGTAAATTTGTAGTTCTGTATGTCATGTTTTTAATTTCATATTATGTATTATTTATTTATTTATATACTGTATATATTGTAAATTGTGTTGAAAGTTTTAAATAAATGAAACACTTCCTGATATACTCTGTGCTGCTGGGGGCACTGCTCCTCTGACTATATAACTCTCAGTCTGTGATGTCCTGCTGCCTCCATTCCCCTCCTCACATCATGTCACTGCCGTTGTCACATGCAGCCCTGTCCTTACTAACTCATCACCCCTGATATCCTCTGTGCTGCTGGGGACCCTGCTCCTCCCACAATATAACTTTCAGCTTGGCGTCAGCGGTGAGGGTTAGTCTGTAGGTGACAGGCATTATTTTATTCTTGCCCTAGCAATATGGGTCAGGGTCGGCAAACCTCTGAAAATAATCCTACTAGTGACTGGGACAGGACGAGGTAAAGAGGAAACAAATTATCCATCATTGGGACACAATGTTCTCTGCTGAATACATTGTTCAATATTTGTGATTACTGAGGGAGCGGTTATACACCCATCATAGGCAGGAAGTCAGAATTACCCAACTCACAGAAAACACATTTCCCAATATCTAAATCTCTTCCAAGAGGAAGACACTGTCAGAAAGGAAAGTAAACAAAACAAGTTGGGTGGCTTCACCACCTTGTCAGGAGCCTCACACTTATCATCTCCTGATATACTCTGTGCTGCTGGTGATCCTGCTCCTTTCACTATATAACTCTCAGACTGCTGCTTCCATTCCCCTCCTCACATCATGTCCTCACTCACATTGCTCATCTCCTGATATACTCTGTGTTGCTAGGACACACTGATCTTTCCACTATATAACTCTCATTCTGTGGCTTCCTGCTACCCCCACATTCCCCTTCTTACATAGTCACTGCCCCTTTCACTTGCAACCCTGTTCTCACTGCCTCAATTCCTCACCTCATATCATGTTGTGCTGGCTGGAGAGACAGAAGGGGAGCTGGCTGGAGAAATAGAAGGGGTGCTGGCTGGAGAGACAGAAGGGGTGCTGGCTGGAGAGACATAAAGGGGGTTGCAGAGACAGAAAGGGGGACTTAGAGAAATAGATGAGGGCTTGCTAAAGAGACAGAAGGGGAGCTGGCTGGAGAGACAGAAGGGGTGCTGACTGGAGAGACAGAAGGGGTGATGGCTGGAGAGACATAAAGGGGGTTGCCGAGACAGAAAGGGGGACTTAGAGAAATAGATGAGGGCTTGCTAAAGAGACAGAAGGGGAGCTGGCTGGAGAAATAGAAGGGGTGCTGGCTGGAGAGACAGAAGGGGGATTGGCCTGGGAGACAGAAGGGGGGTGGCTGCAGAGACAGAAGGGGAACTGGCTGGAGAGATAGAAATGGGCTGCCTAAGGAGACAGAAGGGGCTGGCTAGGGAGACAGAAGTGGAGCTGGCTGGAGACAGAACGGGTGCTGGCTGGGAAGACAAAATGGTGCTGGCTAGGAAGCCAGAAGGTAGACTGGATGGAGAATCAGAAGGGTCTGGTTGGGGAGACAAATGGGGTCTGGGTGGAGTGACACAGTGGGGCTGGATTTGCAGAAACACACAGGGGGCTGCCTATTTTGTTAGTCCCGGGTCCAACAATTTCTGACGGCAGCCTTGTCTCTGTCACATGCAGCCATCTTAACCGACACATTTCGTGGTATACTCTGTGCTGCTGTGGATCCTACTCCTCCCACTATATAACTCTCTTCTGGATTCCCCTATTAGTAGCAGGTTATACTCAGGGGTTTGTAGGTTAACTGGGTCAGCAAAAAAACTACATCCACCTGAAAAGTCCAAAGGGGAATTCTTACTAAAGCTGCAACAATCACAAAAGAAAATGGCACTGCAATTTTCCACCATTTATAGAAACAGTAAGCAATGGCTGACAATACTGCATAGAAAATTACCTGTGTACCTGTTCATTGTTTTTTTAATAAAAAATATAGAAGTGTAAATTTGTAGAAGTCCTGAGCAGCTCATTCCCCTTCTAGGCAGGAGTGTAGATAAGACTTTGTGGGCCCCACAGCAACATTGTGAAGGGGTCCCCTATAGCTTCTAAAGACAACTCACAAGAGCGAGTGTGCCTAGTACTGCCCAGGGGGCGTCCTTAATGCCACCAAGCACTTTAAATTTTTCTCTTTAAATTATGATTTTCACAAGAGCACTGGCCTTTATTATCACTGGACAATGAGGGAAAGCTCAGCTCACCTTCCGTCCGTTGTCTGTTCATCTGTTCTCTACACCTCTTTGCTAAATCAAATCCAAAGTTCTCCATCCAAGGTGCCTCAATGGCAGGGAGGTGTGACGCAGGCAGGGTATTGGCAGACACTAGAATCAGGATAAGGTAAAACACAGAGTTCTGTAACAGGTACAGTTTATCTGGATTGTCCAGGGGCAGCCAGGAGCATTTGTAGCTGGACGTTGTGGTGTGCCTACTCACTGTACTGCTTAGATGCAGTGGTGGCAGCAGGATATATGAATATATTGTGTGGTGGTGGCACATTGACATATAGAGTCTCATGGTGCCTCCCACTCTACGGGACACTCGGGGCCATGTCCGAAGCTGCAGACAGAGAGGAACTTGGAAAATATGGTGGGAAGTTGCGCATGCGCAGGTTTCATGTCCGCTAACTGCTGATATGGGTGAACGGCAGCTGTTCTGTCACTGTGGTGTAAGGTAAGCACTAGATGCCAGGGTTGGGTCTCAGACCATGTAGCAGCCGAACTCCCTGCACATATGGTAGCTACACCTTTGCTTATAGGATGTAGTAGGGGCATATTAAGAGAGGAGACCAGTGTGCATTCCTTGTCCGGGGCCCCCTCCTGGGGGACATTGGCAGCAGGCACAGTGGCACTGTTGGCTGCAGGGGCTATGGGCCCATGCCCTGCACAACAGCGAGCCACTGGCTGCTGTTGTGCAGGGGCCCATAGCCACCAGCTGCATCCCAGCTAGATCCGCCACTGCGCAGGTCGCCAGGAAAATGGCACGGCAACCCTTTTCCCGGTGATTGCCTACTGCACATGACGCAGTTCCATATGTTGATGGGCAGGGCTGAGATGCCCGACGCTGGACCTCGGAGAGATAAGTATTGGAAAATATGGATGCAGGTTGCACCGCACACCTGCACCCATTAGATACACCCCTGGGAGGTAGTGATACAATTTGTGTGTGTGTGTGTGTGTGTGTGTGTGTCACGGAGAGCAGAGGGTCCCTATCATCTTATATTAGCCAGCTCTAGGTTTTAATCAGCCCGGGAAGGTTGATTCATAGAGGGGAGACCCCCAGAATGGATTCCAACCAGCTGTAGCAATGCAGGGCTCCCCTCCTATGTACACCAAGGGCTAGTGCATATATACATGTCTGATTCAGAGCTGTACATTATTGCCGCTGCAGCTGCAAATTTGTACATAGCTGCGATGAGAAAATATGCAAATGCCACAGGCGCCGGGAGATGTACTGAGACGTCCACCTGCTTAAAATGTCGTAGTATCTGCAAAGAGGCAACATCACTCACAGAGCATTCCAAACACAGGCAGGGGCTCTGGAAGGAACATGTCCCTGCGATGTGCCAGGAGTGAATCTATGGGGATTGTGGCTGCGGGCAGGAATGGAGGGATCTCAGCAGGTATTGGAGATATCTGCTGCAGACACTCTGTCACACATTCGGGGGATGCTAAATATTTGCAGTTAACTCCTGGTAACTGGTGTATTTGGGGAATAAGCTGCAAATATTTATTGATAAATAAAATAGGCCCCTGTGCGGCTGTCCTCACTCACATGACCTGAAATAGCTTCTACACATTTTGAAAACCAGAGATCTAAGAAACAGGAGATGAAGAACATAAAATGACCATCCTATTACATACATTGCCATCTCCAGATAGCTGCAGCTTTACAGCACTGGGTACCACCAGCGTCTCAGGTCGGCCCAGCTCCATGTGCACTTCTACAAGCTGCATCTCCCAAAATATTAATAAAGATGAGAGTTATGGTAAGAACTTACCTTGGTTAACTTGCTTTCTTCAAAGTCTATAGGGTCTACAGGGAGACCTTGGGGTGTAGGTTGGATCTGGAACCCGAGCACCATGCAGTTAAAGCTTTTGCTCCCAGGATGCACTTGTCCATACTCCCCATACCCCATCCCCCGAAGCCACCTCAGTTGGTAAGCAGCCAAAGGCTGGGTGCCCTGTGGACCCTATGGACTTTGAAGAAAGAGTTAACCAAGGTAAGTTCTTACCATAACTTATTTTCTTCTTCAGGGTCCATAAGCTCCACAGGGAGACCTTGGGCATATCCAAAAGCAGTCCTTTTAAGGGTGGGGACACTCCTGCACTGAGAGGAGAATCTGGCACCCACAGGAAGCATCCTAAGAGGCGAAGGATTCAAAAGGTCTGACTGGAAGACCATGTGACCGCCTTAGAAAGCTGAACAGCCGAGGCGCCACGGTGAGCTCATAGACCGAGTAGAATGAGCCTTAACAGAAGCCGGAACTGGCAGGCCTGCCTTTAAGCCATCTGGCCAATGTTTGTTAATTGGCTGGCCATCCTTTCTTGTGAAATCCAGAGAGCACAAATAAGGAGTTTGATTTCTGAAGGGAACTGGTCCTGTCCACATAAATCCGGAGAGCACGGACCACATCCAATGAGGATTCATCTGCCGAGAGGTCAGGTGACTGAAAGGCTGGTACAATAATTTCCTGATTACTATGAAAATAATAAACCACATTAGGAAGAAACTCAGGGAGAGTGTGAAGCACAGCCCTGTCCAGGAGAAATATCAGAAAGGGGGAGCGATAGGAGAGCACCCACAATTCTGACACCTGGCAGAAAGCAATAGCCAGGAGAGAAAGTCTTAGCTGTTAAACACTTGAGATCCACCAAATCTAGTGGTTCAAATGGAGGACCGGAAGAACCACCAAATCTCAAGGACCACTGGAGGGACAAAAGGAGGTTGAATCCGTAGACACCCCGTGTAGAAAGGTGTGGATATCTGGGAGCGGTACTATCCTTTGTTGGAACCACACTGACAGTGTGGAGACATGTCACTTTAACAAGGCCAGGCGAAGGCAGAGGTCATTCCTGCTTAAAGGAATGTCAGAATCTTGGAAATATGAAACACCTGAGGGTCATAATCCTGAGAGCGACGCCACTGGAAAAATGTATGCCACACCCTGTGGTATATCCTGGCCGAAGCAGGTTTGCGTGCTTGGAGCATCGTGCTGACTGAGCTAGAGCATCCCTTGGACCTTAGGAACGATGTCTCAAGAGCCACGCTGTCACAGACGATCCAGGTCGGGGTAAAGGGTTGTCCGGGTTGTCTGAGACAAGAGGTCTGGACGTTGAGGCAGCAGGAACGGAGTGTCGATGGAGAGATTCCGAAGATCTGAGTACCAATGATGTCTGGGACAGCTGAAGCCACCAGGACTGTGCCTCAGTCTTGCTTGAACTTCCGAAGAACCCGAGGAAGCAGGGATACTGGAGGTAAGAGGTACGCAAACTGGAAAAGCATCCACCAAGCTTGGTTCGGCATCCCTTGTTCTGGACACATACACTGGTAACTTGTGATTGTGTTGGGAGGCCATGAGGTCCACCTCCAGGAGACCCCATTTGTCCACTAGGAGTTGAAACACCTCTTGGTGAAGAGACCATTCCCCTGGATGCACGTCATGACGGATGAGAAAGTCTGCTTCCCAATTGAGAACTCCTGGAATGAACACTGCCAAAATTGCCACGAGCTGGCACTCCGCCCACGTCAGAATGCGTGCCACTTCTGTCACTGCTGCCCAACTTAGAGTGCCTCCTTGATGGTTGATGTAAGTCTCTGTGGTGACGTTGTCGGACTGAACCTGAAGAATAGGACTTGCCATCCTGAGGACCCTATACACGGCCCGTAGTTCCATATGTTGATGGGCAGGGCTGCTTCAACTGCTGTCCAACGGCCCTGAAATGAGTGTGGACCGGTCACTGTGCCCCAGCCCCGGAGACTAGCATCCATCGTGAGAAGTACCCAGTCCGGGATCCAAAAGGGGCAACAGTTGGCGAGATGAGGTGTCAGTAGCCACCAAGACAGAGACAGGCGCACATCCAGAGAGTGCTCCATCATCTGAGCCTTGATCTGTTGGGATAAGCCATTCCATCTGGAGAGGATCAGCCCCTGCAGGGGCCTTGAATGAAACTGAGCATATTCCACCATATCAAATGTGGACACCATGGACCCTAGAACCTGCATCGCCGAATATACTGACACCAGATGACTGTGGAGGAATCTGCACACTCACAGTTGCAGGAACGAGATCTTCTGCTGGTGAGAATCCAGAAAGGCTCCCAAATGAACCATCCTTTGTGAGAGATAGCTGTATTTTAATAAATTGTGTATCTTAAGTATATGTGCTCTGTATGTACTTTATCATTGACTAGGCCCAAAAACTACCAGTAGCCATGATTTGGTTTTAACCGTATTTGATTATATGCACTGACAGCACTAAGCACTTTCGTCACTTTAAGGGGCTCTGATCTGATTACACGGTTCACAATTTATCTACATCTAAGTGGTTAACCACCTTTTGCAATTTATTGGATTGAGCTGACACATAATGGCCTACAAAAATTCACTGACCTACTAAAAAAATATATATATTATATATACAGTATATAATATTTAAATTATTTTTAGGAAAATCAGGAGGTGCTACACTGGACCTAACGCTAAGATTAGCTGTCAGACCCCACTCACAACGTGTGCAACTCACTGGTTCAACAATATGGTACCATGCAGCACGCAACCATATGTGACAGACTTCAGAAATACTGTAATCTATATACAGTGCATCAGGAAAGTATTCACAACGCTTAATTTTTTTCACATTTTGTTATGTTACAGCCTTATTCCAAAATGGAATAAATTAATTTTTGTCCTCAAAATTCTACACACAATACCCCATAATGACAATGTGTAAAAAGTTTTTCTTTTGAGATTTTAGCAATTTAAAAAAAAAAAAAAAAACACTAAGAAATCACATGTACGTATGTATTCACAGCCTTTGCCATGAAACTCAAAATTGAGCTCAGGTGCATCCTGTTTCCACTGATCATCCTTGAGATGTTCATACAGCTTAATTGGAGTTCACCTGTGGTAAATTCAGTTGATTGGACATTATTTTGAAAGGCATACACCTGTCTATATAAGGTCCAACACTTGACAGTGCATATCAGAGCACAAACCAAGCATGAAGTCCAAGGAATTGTCTGTAGACCTCCGAGACAGGATGGTTAGTCCAGGTACAGAGTTACTTGCTCTATCTCACTCTATTCCCAAATCGGAATCAGACCCAAAGTGCGTAGGCTGCATCAGCAGACACATCAGAAAACTTCCAAGAGCTGAATGTGTCCAGCAGAGAGGTGGGAAGAGGCTGGGGTGAGATGAGAGGTCAGGAACGGGAGCAGGCAGGAGGGGAGAGGGGTGAGATGAGAGGTCAGGAACGGGAACAGTCAGGAGGGGAGAGGGCTGAGATGAGAGGTCAGGAACGGGAGCAGTCAGGAGGGGAGAGGGCTGAGATGAGAGGTCAGGAACGGGAGCAGTCAGGAGGGGAGAGGGCGGAGATGAGAGGTCAGGAACGGTAGCAGTCAGGAGGGGAGAGGGCTGAGATGAGAGGTCAGGAACAGGAGCAGTCAGGAGGGGAGAGGGCAGAGATGAGAGGTCAGGAACGGGAGCAGTCAGGAGGGGAGAGGGGTGAGATGAGAGGTCAGGAACGGGAGCAGTCAGGAGGGGAGAGGGCAGAGATGAGAGGTCAGGAACAGGAGCAGTCAGGAGGGGAGAGGGATGAGATGAGAGGTCAGGAGCAGTCAGGAGGGGAGAGGGGTGAGATGAGAGAGGTCAAGAGGGGAGAGGGGTGAGATGAGAGGTCAGGAACAGGAGCAGTCAGGAGGGGAGAGGGGTGAGATGAAAGGTCAGGAGCAGTCAGGAGAGGAGAGGGGTGAGATGAAAGGTCAGGAGCAGTCAGGAGGGGAGAGGGCGGAGATGAGAGGTCAGGAGCAGTCAGGAGGGGAGAGGGCGGAGAGGTCAGGAGCAGTCAGGAGGGGAGAGGGGTGAGATGAGAGGTCAGGAGGGGAGAGGGGTGAGATGAGAGGTCAGGAGCAGTCAGAAGGGGAGAGGGGCGGAGATGAGAGGTCAGGAACAGGAGCAGTCAGGAGGGGAGAGGGGTGAGATGAGAGGTCAGGAGCAGTCAGGAGGGTAGAGGGTGGAGAGGTCAGGAGCAGTCAGGAGGGGAGAGGGGTGAGATGAGAGGTCAGGAGCAGTCAGGAGGGGAGAGGGATGAGATGAAAGGTCAGGAACGGAAGCAGTCAGAGCTGTGAAATTGTATCTTGAACAACAAGGCCCAGCATGCCTGGCAGGTCAATCACACGGTAAAGTCACTGGCCACATCCATGGACTCGTCAGCAGGATAGTCTCCCCACCACTCCCTTTCCCTAAGTTAGTCTGTTTGTCATGTCACATTCATGAGCTACAATAAAATGTATTTATATTTTACTGGAATCTCATTGTCAACATCTTATTAAGCTTATAAGTAGCAAATAAACACACAAACCTCACAAGGGGACTGTGCGCGGGTTATATTACTCCATTTAGTAAGTCTATGAAATGTAATTATAAACCAACTACACTACACACAGTAAGGTGAGCGCTGTATAGTCCATTTCTGAGAATGCAGGTGGTGATCCCTTCAATACAGCAGCTCCCGGACCATCGCCCCAATAAGTTACCCACAGTGCAACGCATCTCCATTATACCTTTGATAACCTGAGCACCCTGCGGGAGGATAATCTCGGGGGCGCGTACCGGTTGCACCACAGACAATGGCCGCCTCCGTTGACCATTGGCCCATGGTTATGAATGTCATTAGACATTATAAAGCAGAACCCAATTTCTGCACAAGCTGATTAGCCCCATGCAGCGAGCACAATACAGAAACCGGGGCTCTTCATGGCGCAGCACGGCCCCCTACAGAGGACATGTCAATGTGAGGGAGGTTTTCATCAAGAATAAGTATCCATCCCCGCCCCCCCTCATCCCAATTACACCCAGTTATCATGGCGCTCCCCTGCTGCCTCTCCACAGTGTGTGTGGGGGGGACCCGACATTTTAAAGTCATAAGACCCCCCCCCTCGCAGTGACAGGTCCTCACTATGAACCATGAGTCAGCAACCGAGCTCGATAAGAAACACTTGCAGAACACCCCCGTTACTCAGCTGGGCAGTCACCGGCGTTTATGGCGCTTTATTTACCAACAAGGCATTTTTGAGGTAATTTTTTAATAACTTTCTTTACATGGTGGGGAAAATAAGGCAGGTACACCCACTGTAACGATTATTTTCAGGTATTTAGTACCCCCCCCTGGACTTACACCCTTTGTGTATTTCGCTCATTTATTTGGATACCAAATATGTACAATAATGGCTAACCTGACGTCGGCTCTTTATTTGGTGCATTCGGAGGATAATACGAGGGGGACAATGAACAGTAACAGTGTTTAGCAGCCTGGAACACCCGAGTCGGTCTAAATCTCTGGATGCAAGTGAAGGCAAGGAAGGTCCTGGGTCTCAGGAGGGGTGGTTACTCGGGCTGTTGTCCCATAGCGTGGAGCCCCCCGGAAAAGTGGGCAGGGAGTGCTCGCCGTTCACAGAATGGGGCAGGTTTAATACTGACTGAGTATGAACTTCCAACTAATCTCCTGGGGAGTTACAGCGACAATGAACATTATTGCATTATATAAGGTCACACAGGGAAGCTGGAGATTGTGCTTGGGAATCTACAGAAGTCTGGTGTTACTAGACTACACCTCCCTACGTTACAGGGGTTCAGCCCCAGCCCACCGATTCTTGGTCCCCATAATAGTATTTTATTATTTATAATCCCCTATAGGCTCCGGATGATTTCTACAAAGATCCAGAGCACTCAGCCTGCGCTGTCTGGTTTCCAGCTACTCTATGTACTAAACCACAGGGGGCACGTCTGATAGATTCAAGGGGTACCTAAAGCTTTAAAAGAAAAAACAAAAAAACAACATTAAGGTCAACAAAAACAGACAACGAAATGGACCTTTGTAAAGTATTGAATGAAAGGGACGTGGGCTGGTGATCAGGGAGTATCTCGTATAACAGGGAGACACTATCATGAGTTATCTGTGCCGGTGTTTCGGGGGACTCCATGTAGGCTGGCAGCAGACACTACACCTCACTTCACCAGCAGAAGCCAACAAATTACATAAACAAGATATAAAAAAAAAATGGTGCTAACACTTACTATATATCATATAAAGAAATAAAAATACTTTATCTAAATATGACTTAAATCTCAAAGAAATACTTATGCTGGCCATACACGCTACAATTATCGGGGCAATCCGCCTGATATCGGCGGATCACCCCGATAATTGTAGCGTGTGTGCGGGCGACCGAGGGTTAAATATTGCTCGGTCGGGCATGCAGGATTGTCCAGCATGCCCGTCCGATGCGATATTTACCCGGTAAACTGTCGGCCGCATCGGGCAGTGTATGCCCATTGTTTCAACAAATTTTTGTTACTACAAAAGAAAAAGAAAAAAACGCTGCTGAAGAAATCCATGGTTAAGTAAAGAAACGCGTTAGCCTTTAACTTCAATCTACACAAAGCATTCACGGATTTGCTGCTACATGTTGAACGAGCACTAGCGTCATCATGTTGGAGGTTCATCTACGTGGGCCGTGGGGTGGAGGTATCAGAGTTTCTGGAGTGTAGGGCCGGCACAAAAATGTATGTTTTATTAAAGTTATACTTTCACGGTGTATGTTTGTTTATTTACAGATTTCTTTAGTTGTGGAACTACAAGTGCCAGCAGGCCCGTAATGCCACGCATGCTGGTATTTGTGGTTCTCCAAATACCAGCATGCAGGGGAGGCTTGCTGGTACTTGTGGTTCTACAACCAAAGACAATATGGAAACTTTAATTTTACACTTTACACTATCAACCCGGCACCCACCGCCCTAGGGTGCCGGGGATAGCCCCGGGCTATCAGTCTAGGCCTGGGGTGCCCTGGAGAGGGGGACCCCTTTATTGGGGGGGTCCTCAACTCCCCAGGGATCCCCAGCCTGGACTGACTAGCGGTCAGGAATAATGCTTTGGCTGGGGAAACCGGTTAAAGGTTTTCCCTGGCTCTGGCATTATCCCCCCGCTAGAAAGAGTTCGGTGCTGGTTCTGGAATTTTCAGGGGACCCCTACTCATTTTGTCCCCTGATTTTCCAGAACCAGGACCAGTTCAACAAAGCTCTGTGCTGGTTCTTAATATACAGGGGCCCCCTACACATTTTGGCCCCTGTATTTTTTGAACCAGAACAGGCTTTATAAAGCCCGGGGCTGGTTATGCTTTTGGGGAGGGGGTGCACGTCATTTTTTTTTAATTTTAAAACATTTATCATAAGTACACACAGAAACATGTACATATCTCATGGATCTGTGCATGTTTCTGTGTTAATCTGACCTGCTTAGGATGTACTCGCTAGCCTGAAGCAGGTCTATTATTTGGGGACTTTTGGTAATCTTTTTTTTGCGAGTCTGAAACAGACACTCTATTACATTGGACGAATTGATTGTTTTCAATGTGAAAACATCTGGATGCGAGTTTGAGAATGGAGATTTTTAGTAACTCTGAAAAATGCGAGTTTTAGTGAACAGACCCCTATTACATTGGAGAGATGTGAAAAATTGTGAGTTTAGCACCAAACTCGCAATTTACCAAAACAGACACCCTATTACATTTGGCCCATAGTCTCCGTATTATTACCACACTATGTAGTCTCCATACTATAGCACTATACAGTCTCCGTACTATAACCACACTATGTAGTCTACGTACTATAGCACTATATAGTCTCCGTACTATAACCACACTATGTAGTCCCCATTCTATAGCACTATATAGTCTCCGTACTATAACCACACTATGTAGTCTCCGTACTATAACCACACTATGTAGTCTCCGTACTATAGCACTAAATAGTCTCCGTACTATAACCACACTATGTAGTCTCCATACTATAGCAATATATAGTCTCCGTACTATAATCACACTATATAGTCCCCATATTAAAGCACTATATAGTCTACGTACTATAACCACACTATATAGTCAACTTACTATAGCACTATATAGTCTCCGTACTATAACCACACTATATAGTCTCCATACTATAGCACTATATAGTCTACGTACTAAAACTACACTATGTAGTCTCCATACTATAGCATTATATAGTCTCCATATTATTACCACACTATGTAGTCTCCATACTATAGCACTATATGGTCCCAATATTATAGCACTATGTAGTCTCCGTACTATAACCACACTATATATTCTCCATACTATAGCACTATGTAGTCTCCATACTATAGCACTATATGGTCCCAATATTATAGCACTATATAGTCTCCGTACTATAACTACAATATGTAGTCTCCATACTATAGCACTATATAGTCTCCGTACTATAACCACACTATGTAGTCTCCATACTATAGCACTATATAGTCTCCGTACTATAACCACACTATGTAGTCTACGTACTATAGCACTATATAGTCTCCGTACTATAACCACACTATGTAGTCTCCGTACTATAACCACACTATTTAGTCTCCATACTATAGCACTATATAGTTTCCGTACTATAATCACACTATATAGTCCCCATATTATAGCACTATATAGTCTCCATACTATAACCACACTATATAGTCAACTTACTATAGCACTATATAGTCTCCGTACTATAACCACATTATACAGTCTCCATACTATAGCACTATATAGTCTACGTACTATAACTACACTATGTAGTCTCCATACTATAGCATTATATAGTCTCCATATTATTACCACACTATGTAGTCTCCATACTATAGCACTATATGGTCCCAATATTATAGCACTATGTAGTCTCCATACTATAACCACACTATATATTCTCCATACTATAGCACTATGTAGTCTCCATTCTATAGCACTATATGGTCCCAATATTATAGCACTATATAGTCTCAGTACTATAACTACAATATGTAGTCTCCATACTATAGCACTATATAGTCTCCATACTATAACCACACTATGTAGTCTCCATACTATAGCACTATATAGTCTCCATACTATAACCACACTATGTAGTCTCTATACTATAGCACTATATAGTCTCTGTACAATAGCACTTTATAGTCTCCGAACTATTACCAAACTATGTAGTCTCCATACTATAGCACTATATAGTCTCCGTACTATAACCACACTATGTAGTCTCCATACTATAGCACTATATAGTCTCCATACTATAGCATTATATAGTCTCCGTACTATAACCACACTATGTAGTCTCCATACTATAACCACACTATGTAGTCTCCGTACTATAACCACACTATGTAGTCTCCATACTATAGCACTATATAGTCTCCGTACTATAACCACACTATATAGTCTCCGTACTATCACCACACTATATAGTCTCCGTACTATCACCACACTATATAGTCTCCGTACTATAACCACACTATGTAGTCTCCATACTATAGCACTATGTAGTCTCCGTACTATAACCACACTATGTAGTCTCCGTACTATAACCACACTATGTAGTCTCCATACTATAGCACTATGTAGTCTCCGTACTATAACCACACTAGGTAGTCTCCATACTATAGTACTATGTAGTCTCCGTACTATAACCACACTATGTAGTCTCCATACTATAGCACTATGTAGTCTCCGTACTATAACCACACTAGGTAGTCTCCATATTATAGCACTATATAGTCTCCGTACTATAACCACACTATATAGTCTCCATACTATAGCACTATGTATTCTCCGTACTATAACCACACTATATATTCTCCATACTATAGCACTATGTAGTCTCCATACTATAGCACTATATGGTCCCAATATTATAGCACTATATAGTCTCCGTACTATAACTACAATATGTAGTCTCCATACTATAGCACTATATAGTCTCCGTACTATAACCACACTATGTAGTCTCCATACTATAGCACTATATAGTCTCCGTACTATAACCACACTATGTAGTCTACGTACTATAGCACTATATAGTCTCCGTACTATAACCACACTATGTAGTCTCCGTACTATAGCACTATATAGTCTCCGTACTATAACCACACTATGTAGTCCCCATTCTATAGCACTATATAGTCTCCGTACTATAACCACACTATGTAGTCTCATACTATAACCACACTAAGTAGTCTCCGGACTATAACCACACTATTTAGTCTCCATACTATAGCACTATATAGTTTCTGTACTATAATCACACTATATAGTCCCCATATTATAGCACTATATAGTCTCCATACTATAACCACACTATATAGTCAACTTACTATAGCACTATATAGTCTCCGTACTATAACCACATTATACAGTCTCCATACTATAGCACTATATAGTCTACGTACTATAACTACACTATGTAGTCTCCATACTATAGCATTATATAGTCTCCATATTATTACCACACTATGTAGTCTCCATACTATAGCACTATATGGTCCCAATATTATAGCACTATGTAGTCTCCATACTATAACCACACTATATATTCTCCATACTATAGCACTATGTAGTCTCCATTCTATAGCACTATATGGTCCCAATATTATAGCACTATATAGTCTCAGTACTATAACTACAATATGTAGTCTCCATACTATAGCACTATATAGTCTCCATACTATAACCACACTATGTAGTCTCCATACTATAGCACTATATAGTCTCCATACTATAACCACACTATGTAGTCTCTATACTATAGCACTATATAGTCTCTGTACAATAGCACTTTATAGTCTCCGAACTATTACCAAACTATGTAGTCTCCATACTATAGCACTATATAGTCTCCGTACTATAACCACACTATGTAGTCTCCATACTATAGCACTATATAGTCTCCATACTATAGCATTATATAGTCTCCGTACTATAACCACACTATGTAGTCTCCATACTATAACCACACTATGTAGTCTCCGTACTATAACCACACTATGTAGTCTCCATACTATAGCACTATATAGTCTCCGTACTATCACCACACTATATAGTCTCCGTACTATCACCACACTATATAGTCTCCGTACTATCACCACACTATATAGTCTCCGTACTATAACCACACTATGTAGTCTCCGTACTATAACCACACTATGTGGTCTCCGTACTATAACCACACTATGTAGTCTCCATACTATAGCACTATGTAGTCTCCGTACTATAACCACACTATGTAGTCTCCATACTATAGTACTATGTAGTCTCCGTACTATAACCACACTATGTAGTCTCCATACTATAGCACTATGTAGTCTCCGTACTATAACCACACTAGGTAGTCTCCATATTATAGCACTATATAGTCTCCGTACTATAACCACACTATATAGTCTCCATACTATAGCACTATGTAGTCTCCGTACTATAACCACACTATGTAGTCTTCATACTATAGCACTATATAGTCTCCGTACTATAACCACACTATGTAGTCTCCATACTATAGCACTATGTAGTCTCAGTACTATAACCACACTATGTAGTCTCCATACTATAGCACTATGTAGTTTCCGTACTATAACCACACTATGTAGTCTCCATACTATAGCACTATGTAGTCTCCGTACTATATCCACACTATGTAGTCTCCATATTATAGCACTATATAGTCTCCATACTATAACCACACTAGGTAGTCTCCATATTATAGCACTATATTGTCTCCGTACTTTAACCACACTATGTAGTCTCCATACTATAGCACTATATAGTCTCCGTACTATAAATACACTATGTAGTCTCCATACTATAGCACTATGTAGTCTCCATACTATAACCACACTATGTAGTCTCCATACTATAACCACAGTTACAGTATGCAGTGAGTTCAATCCTTAATTATCACAGGAGATATTTTTCTCTTGATGATTGGACCCCTTAATCCCCCACATACAGTAGAAGGCCATAGTCTGACAGAGAATCGGCACCTAGCATGGGGCAGGTGGAAATTTCAGTGACCAATATTTGTGTCTGAACACGCACAAAGTTGTCACTCCAGTACTAGCACAGTGGGTGCAGTATAAGAGACAGGGGTCTATTTACTAAGCTGTGTTAGGAGACAAAGTGAAATGAGAAAAGGTACCAGCCAATCAGCTCCTAATGACAGTTGGGAGCTGATTGGCTGGCACCTTATCACTTTTCACTCTGTCTCCTAACACTGCTTAGTAAATAGACCCCATAGACAGTAATTAGATAGACACCAGATGTTAGACAAACAAAAAGTTTGACAGGGACAAAAGTACGACATTAAATGGTCGACAATTTTTTTTTTGTTATTTAGCCCTAATCTTCATCCTAACCCTAACCCTCCTTCCTGATGCCTAACCCTAACCATCTGGGTAAGTGCCTAACTGTAACCATGGGGGTAAGTGCCTAACTCTAACCATGGGGGTAAGTGCCTAACCCTAACAATCTGGGTAAGTGCCTAACTCTAACCATGGGGTTAAGTGCCTAACTCTAACCATCTGGGTAAGTGCCTAACTCTAACCATGAGGGTAAGTGCCTAACTCTAAACGTGGGGGTAAGTGCCTAACTCTAACCGTGGGGGTAAGTGCCTAACTCTAACCGTGAGGGAAAGTGCCTAACTTTAACCGTGAGGGAAAGTGCCTAACTCTAACCATGAGGGAAAGTGCCTAACTAACCGTGAGGGTAAGTGCCCAACTCTAAAAGTGAGGGTAAGTGCCTAACTCTAACCGTGAGGATAAGTGCCTAACTCTAACCATGAGGGTAAGTGCCTAACTCTAACCGTGAGGGTAAGTGCCTAACTCTAACCGTGGGGGTAAGTGCCTAACTCTAACCGTAGGGGTAAGTGCCTAACTCTAACCGTGAGGGTAAGTGCCTAACTCTAACCATGAGGGTAAGTGCCTAACTCTAACCGTGAGGGTGAGTGCCTAACTCTAACCGTGAGGGTAAGTGCCTAACTCTAACCATGAGGGTAAGTGCCTAACTCTAACCGTGAGGGTAAGTGCCTAACTCTAACCGTGGGGGTAAGTGCCTAACTAACCGTGAGGGTAAGTGCCTAACTCTAACCATGACGGTAAGTGCCTAACTCTAACCGTGAGGGTAAGTGCCAAACTCTAACCGTGAGAGTAAGTGCATAACTCTAACCCTCCTTCCTGATGCTTAACTCTAACCCTAAACTTAATCCTAAAAAAAAAAAAAAATTGTCACCTATTTTCGTTTTGAACTTTTGACCCTGTTGATCTTTTGCACCTTTCCAACTTTTACATGTCTATCTTTAGTGTGTCTGACTGTTGCCCCTGTCGAACTATTGACTGTCTAACATTTGGTGTCTATCTAATTACTGTCTATCTATAGTTAGGACCATCTTGCACAGTCAGGCGCTTGTACACCAGGGGAAGAGCTTTTACCAGCATTAGCAGAAAGTCACAGATGATGAAGTAGTAGCAGCATTGTGCGACTGTATCAGTCCATATGTCCGGGATAGTTTCCCATGTAACAGAGCCACAACAACACAATGGTAACAATAAGCATCACATTGGAACAGAGTCATACTCATTAGTCTCCAGGGACACTCTGCACCAGTCCTGAACAGGGCGAGCACCTGACCACCAAGCTTCCAATGTATTGTTCTATCAGGTCTTTGCACACGTTGTGCATTGCTCAGGGCCCATGAATAATGACCACCCAGTGCCCACCAGTAGCCAGATATCAGCAGGAGCGTAAACGTACACACCACCACAGAAGGACTCCTGGATTTCTGGGTTTGGCCTATCCAGGGCTTGGTTTATGTGGATCACTAACAGTTTGGGTGTAGATACCCCAATTTGCAAATCAGGAATTTGGGGTGACATCATTTCTTAGAAGTACATTAGGTACATTACACAGATTGTTATACAGGTCATGGAGACACATTGGACCTCAGGGAACACATAGAAGCCATCCACCTCTTTACGGATTTGAAAGTTGACTTTATTTATGGAACATGTGCTGATTGCTCAGCAAGTTACTCAAGGTCCTGGAGAAACGAGAGTTTAATCTTATTGTGAAACAGAGATTAGCAGTATACTAAGATTGGAAATAAGACTATTGTGATGCTACAGCGGTAATCAGGGTCATCTCTCTGTATTCCGGATGTCACAGGATCCAAGTCCCCGAGAACATCCGACATTTTCTTTTAGTCACATTTTCATTTCGCTGTAGGGTCAGAAAGGGTTTAAATTAGTTCATATGAAGTAAAGACCCCCCCCCACCCACCCGAGACTGCCTGTGTTATACCTGACATCTCATTGCTGACCACCAGGGGGCGCTGACGACAGCTGTGACAGAGTGCTCGCTAGGCCTAACACATGAATCCGGCTACAATCTCATTTAGATGCCGCTATTCCATTCCTATAAAAATAATTCTCACTGAGGCTCAGTAAGATCTTTAGAGAGGGAGACTCTTTACTACGTCATGGGGCTAATTTAGCTAAGGACGCATTAACTATCGCAGCGGCCAGCACTAATATGGTAATGTGGCAGGAGGCCTCCCACCTCCTGCATGTCTTACTGATCCGAGCTGCGTCCTTGGATGCAGCATCGGATAATCTATTTGACCATCGGCCAGCTGAGTGACCCATAGGGTCACACAGGCAGGCCGTCATAGATGTTCTAAAGAGGCCGACGTAGATCCTGCTTTCTCCACTCCACCCTAACGGCAGTGACAGCCCTGATTCCTAGTTATAAGCCAAAAATTCCACAACCGAATGGAGAGGAGATTATAGGTCTGACTCCGTGGTGGCACCATATTGCAGCAGCGGCTGCGTCTTCATGCTAAGGCCACGCCCCATGGCATTCATACAGAGACGCCAACCGGCACCATACCTAATCCGTCACTGTGTATATTAACATGCATCATCGGTCACAGCGTGAAACAATGCACCAGCGCTACATAGGCGCAGAATCTCCATCTATACATGGCTGCTGGTGTCAGAGCAAAAGGCGCAGTCGCTGGCCGTGACATGTCCGCGTCTATCTAGCCACACCCTGCTACCACCTAGAAGAATCCACTGAAATGGCCTCTGTGTTCAGATTCGTTCTGCGTCTCACAACAGTCACCATGATGACGCATGCGCAGACTGAAAAAATCGTCCACTTGCGTGCGGCACGGACACTGCGCACACCCCTCTATCAGGCCCTGAGTGTGACCAGAGTCATCCCTTCTTTGTTTGCTATGAGAGATATGGACCATGGGGCCAATTCAGACGCGGTCGCAAGGCTGCGTTCGCACGCACCCGGTTGCTAGTCGCAATCTGCCCACACGTATAAGACACAGTGCGCGTGAATGAACCAGGCGCTGCAATCAGAAAGTGATCGCAGCGAGTACACAGATGCTCCGCAAGCATGAGTGACAGAACGTGCCGTTTGTGGGTGGTGACAGGGGCTGGTCGATGGTAACGGGGGTGTGGTGGTGCGAACACAGGCGTGTCTGTGCATTTTAACGCCGTTTCAGGGGCGTGCATAATTAAGACGCATCGTCAACATACATGTCATATGGCTGAAATACAGACAGCAGCATTCGCAGTGCTTGCGGTAGGGAAAGGTCAACCACAAGTGCTGCGTATGTGTCCGATGTTGGCCGAAGGTACCGATGGTTTAATACACTTCCTGGAGATGACGTATGTTACTAAGGGAAAGTGGGCGTCTCGTGTCAGGCTGGTGGGCGTCTAGTTACATACCGCGATCGCACGGCAAGATATAGTGGGCGTGTTGTCTTGCTAGCGATCACAGAATTTGCGTACTTTGCCTGCTGACAGCTGTGTATGAACGCAGCTTAGCGTCCGGGTCTGAATCGGGCCCCATGTTCCTTCCCATTCTGATAACGTGGGTCACTGCTGACCTGGCATGGTCAGACATCATCTCTACGCTGTGTATTAGGGAATTAGGAATGTTGACGATAAAGGGCATATGTATTAATCATCGATTTCTAAACCCGATTATGATCATTTCTCATCGCCCCATATAGCGGCAATAAGAAATGTTGGGTAGCCCCAATGTATCACTACCGAAAGGAGCCCGTCCCCAGGATGCCATCACCTCACATCTGCGGGAACCTGGCATGCTGCTGGCATTGCCCACAGGCATATCCTCTTACAGAAAGCGCCCTACCTGCCTGGCACCCCTGTGAGAGTGTTATAGGGCGGGATGCAGCAATGTGAGAACCGCGGTCACACCCCAGAAAATACTGTTTTCTGGGGTTTGACCACATTTCTCATATGTACCAAGCTCTGGATGTGAATCTATGGGATTCTGGGCCTGATTCAGAGCCGGACGCTCAGACAGAGCGCTCACTCTGAATCACGGCTTTTTTTTCTTTTTTTGTTGCGGCCTCCTGGACGCTCGCATAGCTGTGGGTTACCACCCACAGCTTATGCGAGCGTCCATGATGATGGTCGCGATGGTCAAGACCATCGCGACCATCGGGCTTGCGACGAGATCCTTGCTGTAGGGTCTCGTCTGCCGCAAGCCCAGGAGAGATTTTGGCTCTATCAGAGCCAAAATCACTCCCACTGACATCACTAGCGATGTCAGTGGGGCCGACCCCAGACGGTAGGCATTCCCATGGGAACGCCTCTGTCTGGGCAGCAACGCCCCTGGCACGCCCACCAAAGGGGGCGTGCTGTCACTCACCGTCGACAGCACGCCCCCTTTGGAGCGAGACCCATAACGACGGCTTGGCAGCCTCCGTCGTGCGCATGCGCACTTGCCCAACATCGACCCGCTTGCGAGCGCTCGCGAGCAGGTCTGAATTAGGCCCTCTATTCAGAGAGTGATGTGAGCGGGATCCATTAAGCCCCCACGGCATGTGCAGAGGGACGGCAGAGGGCCTTCTGGGTCATAGATCGGTCTTGTGCGATTTTATTTATACAGAATGGTGTAATTAACATCGACATGCATGTAAAGAGTGGCGAGATGCATCGCGTCCCGGATGCTATACATCGTGCATGCCGCCTTTGGTCTCGAATGTCCTTAACACAAGGAGAAAAAAGACCCAGAAATGTTTTTGTAATCTCAGAATGTGAGATGGGAACGTTCTCAGCAAACACTTTCCCTTTATAAGAATTATCTCCTCAGATAGAAGAACATGGAAAGCGGAGACTGACACCGGCCTTTTATTGCGCTTCCCGGTGTCCATTTTCACATTAGATAAGGACAAATGCTGCGAAACTGCCACAAAAACCCTCACTGCACCCTCCATTGCCCCTCCCCAAAAGATAATCTGTTTGAGGAAGCGCGTGCACGCCAGACCGCAGGCACACGTGTGACCGTGTACATGACCCGTAGGGCACACGTGTGACCGTGTACATGACTCATGGGGCAGGCGCTCATGCTGGTTTCATGTTCAGGGGAGTGAAAAGGTTCCTCTGATCCTACCTGCAGTGACAGTCGGGGGGTTTGCTACCTGAGCCCAACAGCTGCTGCTGAGCCTCCCGACTTTCCTCTATAAAAGAGCTCCCGGCTGTGCACAGGGCATCCCAATGATAGGCCGCTGTGTGATCACCTTGTACAGGTACGTGGGGGGCACCCAACCAATTCTGCAATCTATGCCCCTTACTTCAAAGCTCAATCTAATATACTATCCTGCAAAATGGCTCCAGGGATCTGAAAGGACTCGGTAAATAACTGACATAACTCTTCCTGCCCCCCCTGCATTACCTGGGAAGACTGGGGTCACACACTGCTGCCCCTCTCCAGAAACGCAGCATATCTCATTCACATAACAGTCTGAGTCCCGGCTGCACTGGACGGACTGACACTGCGCAGGCTTCCCATCATTCTTGGGGCAAACGCCGCCCGGTTCTGCAGTGAGAGATAAAAAATAGACAGGCACTATGCGCTGTGACATTGTATATATCATTAAGGAGAAATTTCTTGTCCAGTTCTTGTTCAGCACATAAGGCTCCATTTATTAATGAGTTTTATCACCAAAACGAGTGATAAATGTCACTGCGTATGATAAATGGTGCTCCAGCCAATCAGCTCCCACTGTCACTTTTCTAACAGATGACAGTTGGTAGCTGATTGGTTGGAGCACCATTTATCATACACAGTGACAGTTGGGAGCTGATTGGCTGGAGCACTATTATCATACACAGTGACAGTTGGGAGCTGATTGGCTGGAGCACCATTTATCATACACAGTGACAGTTGGGAGCTGATTGGCTGGAGCACCATTTAGCATACACAGTGACAGTTGGGAGCTGATTGGCTGGAGCACCATTATCATACACAGTGACAGATGGGAGCTGATTGGCTGGAGCACCATTTATCATTCACAGTGACAGTTGGCAGCTGATTGGCTGGAGCACCATTTATCATACACAGTGACAGTTGGGAGCTGATTGGCTGGAGCACCATTTATCATACACAGTGACAGTTGGGAGCTGATTGGTTAGAGCATCATTTATCATACACAGTGACAGTTGGGAGCTGATTGGTTGGAGCACCATTTATCATACACAGTGACAGTTGGGGGCTGATCGGTTGGAGCACCATTTATCATACACAGTGACAGTTGGGAGCTGATTGGTTGGAGCACCATTTCTCATACACAGTGACAGTTGGGGGCTGATTGGTTGGAGCATCATTTATCATACACAGTGACAGTTGGGAGCTGATTGGCTGGAGCACCATTTATCATACACAGGGACAGCTGGGAGCTGATTGGCTGGAGAACCATTATCATACACAGTGACATTTATCACTCAGTTTGGTGATAAAACTCGGTAGTAAATGAGGACCTATGTCCCTTCGATTGTTACGTCTGACGGATATTGTTGAGAAGTATCTCAGATACCTCGGAAAGGCTTCTGGCAGGTCTTCCCACAGATATCACAGCAAATCTTCTGGTCGAGGCAGTCACTGTCGCTCTTACACTCGTATGGAAGTTTTTCACACTTGATTTTTATAGGGGGACAGCGGCCAGGCCTTACTGCAGAGGGGGAGAGGACAGAGAGTAATGTACAGTGACCGCTCATACAGTGCCACGCACTAGACACGGAGGGGGCCCTACCTTCCAAAGGGTCCACACATTCCCAGCCGCAGTTCTGGCAGCAACATTTCTTGCCGGCGCGACACTGTGTGTCGTTGTGACACTGGGCAGGTATAGGCCTGGCAAATGCACAGATGGACGGATCAAACGCAGGGCACACATAGTTCACGTCTAGAAGAGAATGGGAAAAAGTCGTTTATGTAATAAAAGATTGCTGTGGTTGCTGTAGTTATGGGAAATAATAAATACAATGTATAACTGGGTAAATAGTGAAGCCAGGACTGTGCAGGTGAGAGTGGGACATTCAGAGACAAGGGGTGAGAGATGGCGTTACCCCATCATATAAAGGGGTCTTCACAAGCACAGTAAATGGATTCATGCTTTGGACACCTCTCTCTGAATGACCCCCCTTGTCTCTCAACTGAAATAAAACGACAGAAGTGATTCAATCCAACTAATTCAGAATACATAAACAAATTGTTGGTCCGGGGGGCCGATAGATAATAGGAACATCCAGAGAAGAGGGGTTGGAAATCCGGATAGCCTGTACCGCTGATGAAGTGAAGGAGAATGATTGGACATTTGGTGGGAATTGGTAGAACTGTGAAAGTGCCGAGTTGGGAAAGGAATAATCTAACCCTCACCCGCTGTACTGCCTCTGGGGCTGGGGGTGTGGGTGAGGTGGAGTTTACTATGTTAGAGGGTTGGTAGGGGGTAGATTTGGTGAGAGGATGTAGTTTTCAGACCAGCGGACGGGGAAGCCCGACATGGGACTTAAGATAGGAGTTGGAAATAAATACAGACGGCCATCTTAATACCAATGCTAGAATCCAGAAGAGGACGCCAGCCGAATTAGGTAAATCCGGGGTGCCCTTAGTGAAAGCCGCAGGGGGCGGTATTGGTGGTAGGTTTAGCCAGCATAGCAGAGTTAGGGTTAAGTTTTGGGGGGAGGTTAGGGTTAGGCACCCATAGAGGGGAATGTTGGGGTTAGGCACCACTGGGGGGGTTAGTGTGCGGGGTGGGGATGGTTAGGGTTAGGCAGCCATAGAGGGGAATTTTGGGGTTAGGCACCACTGAGGGGGTTAGTGTGCAGGGTGGGGATGGTTAGGGTTAGGCACCCATAGAGGGGAATGTTGGGGTTAGGCACCACTGGGGGGGGTTAGTGTGCGGGGTGGGGATTGTTAGGGTTAGGCACCCATAGAGGGGAATGTTGGGGTTAGGCACCACTGGGGGGGTTAGTGTGTGGGGTGGGGATGGTCAGGGTTAGGCACCACTGGGGGGGTTAGTGTGCGGGGTGGGGATGGTTAGGGTTAGGCACCACTGGGGGGGGTTAATGTGCGGGGTGGGGATGGTTAGGGTTAGGCACCACTGGGGGGGCTAGTGTGTGGGGTGGGGATGATTAGGGTTAGGCACCACTGGGGGGGTTAGTGTGCGGGGTGGGGATGGTTAGGGTTAGGCACCATGAGGGGGGGTTAGTGTGCGGGGGGGGAGGGTTAGGGTTAGGCTACAAGAAAGGAGGGTTAGGGGGAGAAGGGGGAAGGGGAAGTATACTTACCTGACCCCTGTGGGGATATTAACCTTCGGGATGCCACTGTCGGTATAGTATTAGGAGGCATCCCATCAGCCAGCATTATGTCACCGGCTACTGGAAGCAGGAGGAGGTAGAGAAGATGGGAGGATGTAGCTAGAACAGCTCTTTGCTGCCTTGTGGTATAAGACAAGAAGTGACAGGGGACTGTATGTGACATCCCGCCCTGTATGTGACATCCCGCCTCCTGCATGTGACATCCTCACCCTGTATGTGACATCCCGCCCCCTGCATGTGACATCCCCACCCTGTATGTGACATCCCGCCCTGTATGTGACATCCCGCCCTGTATGTGACATCCCGCCCCCTGCATGTGACATCCCGCCCCCTGCTTGTGACATCCCGCCCCCTGCATGTGACATCCCCACCCTGTATGTGACATCCTGTCCTGTATGTGACATCCCCACCCTGTATGACATCCTGCCCTGTATGTGACATCCCACCCTGTATGTGACATCCCACCCTGTATGTGACATCCCTCCCTGTATGTGACATCCCGCCCCCTGCATGTGACATCCCCACCCTGTATGTGACATCCTGCCCTGTATGTGACATCCCATCCTGTATGTGACATCCCACCCCCTGCATGTGACATCCCCACCCTGTATGTGACATCCCGCCCTGTATGTGACATCCCATCCTGTATGTGACATCCCGCCCTGTATGTGACATCCTATCCTGCATGTGACATCCTGTCCTGCATGTGACATCCTGCCCTGTATGTGACATCCCGCCCTGTATGTGACATCCCGTCCTGTATGTGACATCCCACCCTGTATGTGACATCCCGCCCCCTGCATGTGACATCCCCACCCTGTATGTGACATCCCGCCCTGTATGTGACATCCCCACCCTGTATGTGACATCCCCGCCCTGTATGTGACATCCCTCCCTGTATGTGACATCCCGCCCCCTGCATGTGACTTCCCCACCCTGTATGTGACATCCTGCCCTGTATGTGACATCCCATCCTGTATGTGACATCCCGCCCTGTATGTGACATCCTATCCTGCGTGTGACATCCTGTCCTGCGTGTGACATCCCGCCCTGCGTGTGACATCCCGCCCTGTGTGTGACATCCCGTCCTGTATGTGACATCCCACCACCTGCATGTGACAGCCCACCCTGTATGTGACATCCCGCCCTGTATGTGACATCCCGCCCTGTATGTGACATCCCGTCCTGTATGTGACATCCCACCCCCTGCATGTGACATCCCACCCCCTGCATGTGACATCCCCACCCTGTATGTGACATCCCATCCTGTATGTGACATCCCATCCTGTATGTGACATCCTGCCCTGTATGTGACATCCTATCCTGTATGTGACATCCTGTCCTGTATGTGACATCCCGCCCTGCATGTGACATCCCCACCCTGCATGTGACATCCTATCCTGTATGTGACATCCCGGCCTGTATGTGACATCCTATCCTGTATGTGACATCCTACCCTGTATGTGACATCCCGGCCTGTATGTGACATCCCGTCCTGTATGTGACATCCCGTCCTGTATGTAAAATCCTCCCTGTATGTGACATCCTATACTGTATGTGACATCCCGTCCTGTATGTGACATCCCGTCCCCTGCATGTGACATCCCGCCCCCTGTATGTGACATCCTATCCTGCATGTGACATCCCCACCCTGCATGTGACATCCCGCCCCCTGTATGTGACATCCGGCCCCCTGCATGTGACATCTCACTGGCATTTATTATATCACCTGCCATAAGGAAAATGTAGAAATAACGATTTTATAATGAAGTAACAATAAAAGTGACATTTTAATCAGTGTAATTTATAAATAGCAACAACACCTACAGTTCTGATAATAAGCAAATGGTCAGAGAGCGCCCCCTACAGGAATACTTGGGGGACAATTAATCCATAGACATACTCAATGCCATCTGGGCGCGATATTAACGCCCATGATCGCATCGCATTATGTAAAAATAGCGCCCGGATGTATGATATCGCACATGCAGGGACAGGACGGCATTACAGGTCTCTTCTCTCTCGGGACTCCTGCACATGCAGGGACAGGACGGCATTACAGGTCTCTTCTCTCCTATCTCGGGACTCCTGCACATGCGAGTTCTACAGACCACACATACAAGGCGGCATTGCTGCATGACGTATAGCATTCCGGACGCGATGGATCCCGCCACCCTCCGCATGCCTGCTGGCACTAGAAACGCCCGTGCCCATGAAGAACACTGCATAGGACATCTCTCAGTAAGAGCGGCCCTTTACCTTGGAAGGACCTCTGGGTCTATGACGTCCTTCTGCTCATGCACAGAAACACACACACCGAGGGGGGTGCTGGGAGGGATCTGCCAATAGAAGCCCATAGGCTTATACAGGAGAACGCCATCAGGAGATGGCATTACCCACCGCAACCAAGCCCCAGAGGGCATCACACTAGAAAGGCTTGGTGCATATGAGAAATTAGGTCAAACCAGAATTTTGGGGGACTGTATATAACCACATTACCTGCTGTACTGTACCTGTGCCTGTGTGACCTGTATATAACCACATTACCTGCTGTACTGTACCTGTGTGACCTGTATATAACCACATTACCTGCTGTACTGTACCTGTGTGACCTGTATATAACCACATTACCTGCTGTACTGTACTTGTGTGACCTGTATATAACCACATTACCTGCTGTACTGTACCTGTGTGACCTGTATATAACCACATTACCTGCTGTACTGTACCTGTGTGACCTGTATATAACCACATTACCTGCTGTACTGTACCTGTGTGACCTGTATATAACCACATTACCTGCTGTACTGTACCTGTGTGACCTGTATATAACCACATTACCTGCTGTACTGTACCTGTGTGACCTGTGTATAACCACTTTACCTGCTGTACTTTACCTGTGTGACCTGTATATAACCACATTACCTGCTGTACTGTACCTGTGTGACCTGTATATAACCACATTACCTGCTGTACTGTACCTGTATATAACCACATTACCTGCTGTACTGTACCTGTGTGACCTGTATATAACCACATTACCTGCTGTACTGTACCTGTGTGACCTGTATATAACCACATTACCTGCTGTACTGTACCTGTGTGACCTGTATATAACCACATTACCTGATGTACTGTACCTGTGTGACCTGTATATAACCACATTACCTGCTGTACTGTACCTGTGTGACCTGTATATAACCACATTACCTGCTGTGCTGTACCTGTATATAACCAGATCACCTGCTGTACTGTACCTGTATATAACCAGATCACCTGCTGTGCTGTACCTGTATATAACCAGATCACCTGCTGTACTGTACCTGTATATAACCAGATCACCTGCTGTACTGTACCTGTATATAACCAGATCACCTGCTGTGCTGTACCTGTATATAACCAGATCACCTGCTGTACTGTACCTGTATATAACCAGATCACCTGCTGTACTGTACCTGTATATAACCAGATCACCTGCTGTGCTGTACCTGTATATAACCAGATCACCTGCTGTGCTGTACCTGTATATAACCAGATCACCTGCTGTACTGTACCTGTATATAACCAGATCACCTGCTGTCACTAACCTGCAGCCAGCACTGATGAGATGAGGAGGACGATGGGGCCAGCAGCTCCAGTCATGTCTGGTTCAGATGATGAGTGTAAGGTGCTCGGCACATGGACATTTATACCCAGAGCACAAGATTAAACACTATGGCCCTCATTCAGAGCCACTCGCAAGTGGGCGTACGTAAAAAAATATTTAAATTCAAGCACTCGCTCGTTTTTTCGTACGCAGCTAAAAATCCTCCCCAAACTCTACCGACCCCTCCTCTAACTAACGAGCATGCCAAATAGCGAGCGTACATCCCCGAAATGGCTTGAAGGGAACGCACGCAAAAGTACAAATCGGAAGTGGGCCTGTCAGATTCCGATTACCTGCTCGTTTATTCTGCCTACCTCCCTCAATCGTATCATGCCAATCAATGTATCAATTAGCTTAATTGTTTTTTTTCTTTCAACACAATGCAATAAACTTTAATCTTGTCCGTGTTTGTATTTGCTCGCAGAATACGTACGGCTTAACATTCGCTTTTATTGTTCAAAATACATGTTAGCCCCAATTAAACAATTGTTCTATTTGTTTGGATCCCCGCAAATTTTCTGTGGTTCATTTCTTTATTTTAATTTGCTTACGCATGTCACTGCATCAAGCCTATCATAACTCTCAAGAGATTTGTGGCCCTGTCGAACACATGACTCATACACTAACCAATAGAATTTGTCCTGTTAATTTCCCAAATACATTAGCCAATCAAATTTTTTTTTGGTGCTTTATTAAAAATAATTTTCTAAAAATACACCATTGCCATCATGAGATCCGCCGCATTCACCAGGCGCGAAGTGCTGGTGCTCACGGAGGTGATGGACAGGCGGATCACCAGTCAGCCTCCACCCATCACAAATAGCAGAAAGCGTTCTGCATATGCGGAGGTACGTCGCCGCCTGCGCTCCTTCAGCTCACGCCGACATATTGGCCAGCTGGAGCGCAGGTGGTCGGACCTGCACCGGCGGATGCCCCGCTTGCTGGCATGCTTTCGCATGCAGATCGAGGAAAGTAAGTTTTATGGACTGTGGTTTTCAAGTTTATCTTGTGGGCCCTAACTGCGTGTGCATGTTTTCATGTCTGTCCTATTTATTCATTGCAGTCATATCTGCATGTGCATGTTTTCATGTCTGTCCTATTTATTCATTGTAGTCATATATGCATGTGCATGTTTTCATGTCTGTCCTATTTAGTCATTGTAGTCATATCTGCATGTGCATGTTTTCATGTCTGTCCTATTTAGTCATTGTACTCATATCTGCATGTGCATGTTTTCATGTCTGTCCTATTTAGTCATTGTAGTCATATCTGCATGTGCATGTTTTCATGTCTGTCCTATTTAGTCATTGTACTCATATCTGCATGTGCATGTTTTCATGTCTGTCCTATTTAGTCATTGTAGTCATATCTGCATGTGCATGTTTTCATGTCTGTCCTATTTATCATTGTAGTCATATCTGCATGTGCATGATATTTTTTTTGTTTTTGGATGCCTGTTGAAACTAACCACAATATTTTTTACATCTTTTAGGGGCACAGCAAAGACTACGGCGTCATCGGCAGACAAGACGCCGGTCCCGGCCCCTCTCTCCAACCCCCAATTCCTCAATTACACCCTCCTCCCCAGACCCTGTGGCCGAGATTTCGGGTCTACTTCCCCTCCAGCCCAATTCCCCCTCTCCTCCAACCGCCCCTCCTCCAAATACCCCCTCCAAGGATTCTGCCAACACCCTGCCCTTAGGTTTGGGGAATGTAGCCACCTCCGAGGTGGTCGAGGGAGTGGCTTCTCGCTCTGGCGTTTTGCAGAACGGTATGTTTTTTTTTTTTTTTTGGGGCACCACAATCTGTTTGTATGTAATCATGTGTCGTCCCTATTTTTGTGGGCTTTCTGTCGCCTTTGGGGATTTTTGGGGGTTGTCTTTACCTGTTCCTGCTGATTTCACCATACACATATCACACCTGTATGCATTTTTTTTGGGCCCTTGTATTTTTGGCCTACGACATTTTGGGGTTCTGGGTTTTATCCGTGTAATGTTGTTTTTTGGCACAAGCTTGTACGTTTTGTTTTGCTTGTTTTGTGTTGTTTTTGAATGTTGCTTCATTATTGATGTATTAATCCCCAAACTTTTGTCACCCACAGAGGAACAGAGGCGTTGGGCAGAAATCTGTCAGTGTGTGGCCCATATGCGGGAGCAAGTCACCGGGCTTCTGCAGGGCCTTGACCATCTGGCGGGCCTCCTTAGGAATTAGTTTTTTTTTTTTTTTTTTTACAAATTGTTTACAAATAAATCAGTTTTAATTCACGCTCTGTCTCATGCATTTTTAGTAAATCCAAAATTCTTTACACTGACATAAGTAGACTCTTCAAGCAAGGATTGCCAATTAATCTCACTACAGATTGTGTGTTGTATTTTGAAAGCAAACAGGCACAAGAAACACCTCACAGTACCAATGTCATTTTCCTTTTTTGGGGTGGACAACATGATAGTTTACAACATTTTACAGGTTCCTATTTGGTGGGCAATCTGCTTAGGCCGATCTTACGAAGCCAACTGATTGTACAGGATTCCTTGGTGTATTGGTTAGTACCCCGAAAACATATTACATTTTAGCTCCACTTGCTTCATTACTGGGTTACCCCTTAGGTAAATTTAACGTTAGTGAGTTTGGTTACACTTGCTTCTAACGTGACAAAAAAGGAAACAAATTACACTCTCCAAATATTTATTCACAACAGAAATCAAAAAACAAAATGGTCACTCAAAAACAAAACACACAGTGATAATCAGAAATACACCACATACCAAAAACAGGAAACAAACACACAACAAATCAAGAACTGGTTGACGAAGGTCCATGCCCACATGATTTCAAAAATATGGCGTTGCAATATGGGTGTCATAATATATTCCAGAAGTTTCCACATAAAGGTTTTTGAAGGGTAGCAGGAAGTAGTCATCGTGGGAGTGCCAAAGATTATGCAAACAAACAGAAGATGGGGCAAAAATTAATATCAAAAATGATGAACGCAAACAAACCGTAACACATTGGGTATAAACACTGTTGTTTGGTCAATAATTACCTAAAATATTGGGCCACCACATCATCGCGTATGGCCCCCCCACATACTGACCTCCGACCAACCTCGGGGGGGCCATCCTCAGGTAAGGCATCCTCTGGCTGCATTGGGACACCACTCCTTATGGCGATGTTGTGAAATATCCCACACAGGACCACAATTTTCGAAACCATATCCGGCAAATACATGAGCTCGCCACCAGAGCAGTGGAGGCATCTGAATCGGCCTTTTAAAAGGCCGATACAGCGCTCCACCACTTGCCTGGTGGCTGTAAGTGCGGTATTAAACTCACTTTGTGGGCCTGGTGTGGGAGCCAAATAAGGAGTGAGCAGCCAGGGCATGCAAGGGTAGCCACTGTCTCCTGTGAAAAAGAATAGACAACATCAGGATCACTGTGTATCAAGCTTAACATTGTTATGTACTAAAGGTCTCCACTTACCCAGAAGCCACACATCACCAGCTTGTAGGTTGGTTAATTTGTGCCATATCCCTGATTGCCGGATGACGAAGGAGTCGTGTGCACTTCCTGGTAATTTTGCATTCAGGGACAGGATCTGGAGGGAGGCATCACATACCACCATTACATTCAGGGAGTGATAGTGTTTACGGTTGCGAAATATTGCCTCCAGCCGTGCTGGAGGCTGAAGTGGTATGTGAGTACCATCCACAACCCCTATGATGTGTGGGAAGCCAACTATTTGGTAAAAATTGGCCTTGGCCACACTAAGGGCACCCATATCCAAAGGCATTTTAATAAAATGATGGAGGTGCTTGAAAAGTGCCTCCATCACTGCCCTCAGGATCCTGTAAAAGGAGGATTGTGAGATGCCCGCCACTATTCCCACCGTTGTTTGAAACGATCCTGAGGCACAGAAATGTAACACCGCCATAAATTGCGTAAGTGGTGGTATCGCTGTTGGACTGTCAATTTGCCGCTCAAGATCACTCTCTATTAATGAGAGAGTGTCTATGATGATTTTGGGAGGAAGACGGTAGCGTCTTAAAACCTCATCATCGGGCATTCCAAAAAGGGTGACACGTGTTCGAAATATCTGGGGCCTTGCACGCCTACGATGCCTACGCCTGGGACGAGATTGAGGTTGGTCGGCTTCCGGGAGCATGGCCAGAACAATCCGCCCCAGATCAACCTGAAATGGCAAGATTGGAATGTAAGGCTTTGGACCCACCCCAAAGGAAAATTAAAACAACTTAGCTTGATGATACCATCCATTGCTGCTTACATGCCGGGGTATTGTCATGATACGTCCAAACTGAAAATATTCCCAATATTAATTTTAAAAAGTTTAGTCTGTGCATTTATGTTTCTAAATTTGGTGCAAGACAAAACATAAAATAGACGAAACACACATTTGGGCAACGAGCAAAACGACATTGCACAGAGTACGTCAAATTGGGGTCAAATGTCAGCCAAAAATGCTAAAGGGAAACCACAAACAATTTTACAGGATGAATAAGCATTTAAAAATGTGCTAATTAGTTCGCAAATACAAGTCACTCTACAAACAGAGAAAAATGCGCTAATTAGTTCGCAAATACAAGTCACTCTACAAACAGAGAAAAATGCGCTAATTAGTTCGCAAATACAAGTCACTCTACAAACAGAGAAAAATGCGCTAATTAGTTCGCAAATACAAGTCACTCTACAAACAGAGAAAAATGCGCTAATTAGTTCGCAAATACAAGTCACTCTACAAACAGAGAAAAATGCGCTAATTAGTTCGCAAATACAAGTTAAAAAATGGACTTACCAAGAGCAAATATATAAGATTCCCAAACAAAAGGTCTTTGGGGCCGAAAGAAATCATGGTTAAAAAAATTAAGAACAATAACAAACAGAAGGAGACACCAATTGAACCAAAGTTAGACTTCACAAAACTTACCAAATCAAGAAACGAGGCCAAAAAAATATCCAAAAAAAAAGCGACCGGAAAAAAAAACGCAACTCTAGCAAACAAAATAAACTCCAAACACCAACTCCTTAATCCGCAAACAAGAAACTCCAACCAACGTAACCTCCAACAATCCAAAAACGCCACCTCGACTCGAGACACACCAAGCCATAAATAGTGTTTCGTTTCCCGCAAAAATTAAGGAGGGATCATAGGAACGCACAATCAATGATGCGGCCGCAAAATAAGGACGCATGTATAAATACGTCACGAAACACCATTTAAATTCTGGTGTATTTCTTGTTTGGAGCTCAGACATGGCTACAGACCAGGGAAACAATGGACAAGAGTCAGCCGGTAAGTCTTTCATGCATTTTGTCTCAATGATTAATTTGAAACATAATATTGGGCAAGTTGTGAAGTTGAGAAATCTGCATATTTACCCAAATAGGTGAGGAGGATGACATGGAAGAGGCTGCTGGGCCCAGTATTCCGGCCAAAGCTGCCAAAAAGAAAAAGCAGCCACATTTCACAAGAAAGGAGATGGAGGTTTTGATTCAGAAGTGTGTGGACATCCTGCCACAGGCAGACAGGAATATGAGTACAAGCCAGAAATGGAGAATGTGGGAAGAGGTAGCCGTTGCTGTCAATAGGGTGGGTGATTATGTCCGTCTAGCCCGGGATGTCAAACAGCGGTAAGTAAACACTTGCCCCCCTATAAACAAACCCCATTTTAAACAAAAGGATAATGGTTCCATTTTTATCCAACAGATGGGGCGACTTCAAATATCGCCTAAAGCAAAAACTGGCGGACAGGGCTAGGCATGCAAGGGGGACAGGTGGGGGTCCCACCCCTGTGTCATTGGAGTTGACGGATTTAGAAGAGCTGGCACAGGGGTGTGTGCAGCCAGTGGAGGTGTTTGGCGTGTCCAACATGGATACGGACATGCCAGACTTTGCGGCTCCTCATGTTGTCCCAGGTAAATCTTGTGATGTCACCAACTCTGAAATGTTATTGTGCCAATATGTAGATTCTAATGTGAGTCTTTTCTCATTTTTCCAAACAGAGACACAGGCGGATGAGTCTGCTCCAGAGGGGAGCCTTGGCCGCAGAATTTCTGCTGGCTCTGCAGGGGAGGAACCAGTACATCCGGCTGAGGACCCTGCTGAAGCCAGTCCAGGGCAATCCCCCTCGCAGGCAGTGGCCCTCCTCACAGAACTCAATATCAAATCGGATTCCCATACGGAGATTCTGCAGAGGATGGACGCCAGTCTGATACGGGTGGCTGAGGCCCTGGAGCAAAATGCTGCAGCCAACGTGACCATTGGTCAGGCCCTGGCGGAAAATACCAGGGCCAACATCCGCATCGCCAATGCCCTGGAGCAGCTCGTTCGCCAGCACATGGTGGAGCCGACCTCCCTTCCTGCCGGAACATCAGGATCCTCCACCTCTGGCACAACATCAGCCAATCCTCCAAATGTGCCTAGCCCTGTGCCTAGTCCAGAGGCCACAACATCTGCCTCTGGACAGGCCAGCCCGATGACATCCCGGACCCGGTCTGGCGCTCTCCCTCCCCAAGCCAAACGGGTGAAAAAACGGTGACAGCAATGGCGACTTTTCCCACACTCCTTCTGTGCATCGCTCATATTCCTTTCTGGTCAAAACTTCTCTCTACTTTCTTGTGAATTGTTTTTAATTTTGTGTTCTCCATTTCATAAATCTTTTATGTTGGCCCAATTATTGAAACTTTGGAAATGAACCCTGCAAAAAATATTTGCCACAAATCGGTTATTTATTTTAGTTTTTGTTTGAGCAATAAAAAAAAAATAAAAAACTGACATTGTATTCTCACATTATTGTCAAAATGGATTACATTTAATCCTGGGCCAAAAGGCAAAAACCACATTTTACATGCCAAAAAAAAAAAGGGCTCTTTAAGGAACGTTTAAAATTTAAAATAACGATGCAAATTCAACAGGCCAAAAGAAAAAGGCAAAAACAAAAAAAACATGATGACATTATTGTTACAATAGGCCCTAACAAACAAATTGAGCCCAAAAGAAACACCCACAAATGTAAGCTAATTGATTGTGTAATCCTGACATTAGCAGCTATGATTTCCACCTGCGTACGCTTTTGTGCTAACACAAAAAACTGCTTTCAAAACACATACCAAGCCGGTTTTCAATCCAACACTAATTGCTGTTATGACCACCCGCGATTAATCGCTGCAACATCGTGGAGTGTCGGGATGGAGGAGAAAGCCATCGCCAATGTGGTCGACTAATCCAGACCCTAAGCTGTGCGAGCATTTTGAAGGGAAAGAGGATAATCCAGTGACGTATGAGTCGGTCCGTACACATTTTACTCTCGCATCTGCTAATGTATGTACGCCCCAAAAACGCCTCGCCACGCCTGCGTTTTTCCATCTCCACCCCCGTCAACACCCAAAAACGCCCTGTTCTGTCAATCACATTTGACATGTCACTTCCTGTACGCTATTTGACGAATGAGACAAAAAAAGCTCGCAATCTGCCGTACGCACATGCGCAGTGTTACACCGACGCATGCGCGGTTACTCAACATCGGAACGCAACGAGCGTACTGCTGTTTGCGTACGGCTCTGAATGAGGGCCAATGTACAGATGCACCCACATCACTCCCAGTCCATGCTGGGGAAATCCCGTCTTACGGAAGGAATAAAATCGCTGCCAGAGAGCTTTAGGCCATTGCCGAGCAAATATTAGACAATAAGATGCTGACATCTTTATTAGGATAATTGTAGTAGCAGCATAAGATGAGGTGTACATGGGGAGAGGTTACACCTTAGCTGCACATTTAGGGGCTGATACAGAGTTTGTATTTGCTCCCGAGTTACATGTACAGAACTAAGGGGCTGAACGCAGATTCCCTATTATCAGCAATCTGCGTGTGCGCAGGACCCTCCGTCAGTGTGAAGAATGAGTCCTGCACTATCGCACGCAGCCCCTTCTAATTGACAGGCAAAAGAATTTAAGGGGCAATATCCGCCCCATTTTCCGGGAGGAGCAAAGCCAGAGACTGCGTCAACGGAATCAGTTTCCTGGCCTCACAAGCCTCCAGCCTGAGTAAGCTGAGGCCGAATCTTGCTGAAATTGCATATTGCAAGGACGGAAAATAAAAGCTGCCTCTGAACTGACTACGTGCTGCCTGTGAACTGCCTGCATGTTGCCTGTGTGCTGCCAGTGAACTGCCTGCGTGCTGCCTGTGTGCTGCCAGTGAACTGCCTGTGTGCTGCCAGTGAACTGCCTGCGTGTTGCCTGTGTGCTGCCAGTGAACTGCCAGTGAACTGCCTGCGTGCTGCCAGTGAACTGCCTGTGTGCTGCCACTGAACTGCCTGTGTGCTGCCTGCGTGCAGCTTTGCAATTTCGTCCAGTGCTGAATCAGCCCCTAAATGCGTATTAAGTGTTATGCGCATCTTTGTGGCTGCACCACTCACACCCGTATGCTTGGCTTCACAGCCGCCATCATTACCCATGCACACCAGCCCTGTCCTTGCTGCCAGACACAGGTGCACTTACATATCCGCACAAAGCGGCAAAGCCTGTAATTCTGCTGTCACCACCTCTGTGATTCGGCAAGGATTGTAAGTGCGATTGCGCATGCAGATGGCCGATTGTTGCGTTATCCACATCGATTGGGACTGCGATCACAGATAGTACGCAGACCCATTGCAAAATGATTGACTGGAAGTGCCATTTGTGGGAGGTGACGGTGGGGCTGGTTGGTGAAATGCCGGCGTGTCAGTGCGTATGAACGCCATTGCAGGGGCGTGCATAAATTATCCACTTAGATGCCATACTCAGCCAGAGCACTCACTGCGTACCAGAAGGTTATCAATTCCTGAGTAAGGTCCGACCTTGTGCCTGTGTGCGGGAGGCTCCGATAGTACTCACTGTTACCGATGGTTTCGCTGACTTGCATTATTACGGATGTGTGTATGTAAGGTGGGCGTCCTTATGTCATGCTGTGATGACATAGCAATTGCAGAGATTAGCCTATGATCACAGAGAGGGCTGCGTGTGTAATCGCAGCCATCTTTGCTGAATCAGGCCCACAGTACACACGTATATGCCGGTTTATCACTCAGTTACGCATCCTCCACCACAAGTGTAGATGTGATTGAGTTGTGCATCACTCCGTCTCTCAGCGTATTCGCCGACTTGGAGAATGAGCTGCGCAAAAGCACCCAAGATTCTTCCACAAATCCCAGTTACATTAAACTCTGCATAAGCTGCTTCATGTCAGTGTGCCCGATTCAGGGATGGACGGATTTGCAGAGCTGCACACAAGCGGCTGAGCAAATCCATCCACTTTACATGCAACTGCAGAATAAGATCGCAGGGATGGGTCCTACGCAGATGCCGACCCTTCAACAGCGGAGATGTGCGCTCATCCTCAGGTGATTGTACATCTCTGAATCAGCCCCCGTATCTGTAGGATGATTCCAGAATAATGTGTATATGATTGTACTGCAATACTATACTCTGATACTCATCTATGCTCTGATACTATACTATACTCTGATACTCTATTATACTATACTCTGATACTCTAATATACTATAGTCTGATACTCTAATACTATACTAGACTCTGATACCCTACTATACACTGATACTCTACTGTACTATACTCTGATACTCTACTATACACTGATACTCTACTGTACTATACTCTGATACTCTACTTTACTATACTCTAACACTGTACTCTGATATTCATCTGTACTCTACTATACTATATTGTGATACTCATTTGTACTCTGATACTCTACTGTACTGTACACTGATACTCTACTATATTCTGATACTCATCTATACTATACTCTGATATTCTACTATACTCATACTCTACTATACTCTGATACTATACTATATTCTCATACTCTATTATACTATACTCTGATACTCTAATATACTATAGTCTGATACTCTACTATACTCTAATACTATATTCTGATACTCTATTATACTATACTCTGATACTCTAATATACTATAGTCTGATACTCTACTATACTCTGATACTATATTCTGATACTCTATTATACTATACTCTGATACTCTATTATACTATACTCTGATACTATACTATATTCTGATGGTATACTGTAATATACTCTGATACTCTAATATACTATGCTCTGATACTCATCTATGCTCTGATACTATACTATATTCTGATACTCTATTATACTATAGTCTGATACTCTAATACTATACTAGACTCTGATACCCTACTATACACTGATACTCTACTGTACTATACTCTGATACTCTACTATACTATACACTGATACTCTACTGTACTATACTCTGATACTCTAATATACTATACTCTAACACTATACTCTGATATTCAACTATACTCTACTATACTATATTCTGATACTCATCTATACTCTGATACTCTACTGTACTGTACACTGATACTCTACTATATTCTGATATTCACCTATACTATACACTGATACTCATCTATACTGTACACTGATACTATACTATACTCTGATACTCTTCTATACTATACTCTGATATTCTACTATACTCTTATACTCTACTGTACTCTGACTCATCTATACTATACACTAATACTATACTATACTCTGATACTCTACTGTACTAAAATCTGATACACTACTGTACTCTACTATACTCTATACTATTCTCTGATATTCTACTATACTATACTCTGATGCTCTACTATACTCTGATACTCTACTGTACTATACTCTGATACTATACTATTCTCTGAGACTATACTTTACTGTACTCTGATACTATACTATACTCTGATACTCTACTGTACTGTACTCTGATACTATACTATACTCTGATACTCTACTGTACTGTACTCTGATACTATACTATACTCTGATACTCTACTGTACTGTACTCTGATACTATACTATACTCTGATACTCTACTGTACTGTACTCTGATACTATACTATACAATTCTCTGATACTATACTATATTCTGATATTCTACTGTACTATACTAAACTCTGATACTCTTCTATACTCTTATACTCATCTATACTATACACTTATACTGTACTATACACTGATACTATACTATACTCTGATACTCTACTATACTATACTCTGATACTATACTATATTCTGATACTCCACTGTAAAATACTCTGATACTATACTCTATTGTACTATACTCTGATACTCTTCTATACTCTGATACTCTACTATACTCAGATATTCTACTGTACTATACACTGATACTCTACAATACTCTGATACTATACTGTAATATATATACTCTGATCCTCTACTGTACTGTACTCTGATACTCTACTATAGTCTAACACTATACTCTGATACTCTACTATACACTACTATACTCTGATACTCATCTATACTATGAAACTCCACTACACTATACACTAATACTCTATATACTCTGATACTATAGCATACTCTGATACTCATCTATACTCTACTATACACTGTGTGACACAGTTGGGAAAGGGGTCCCCTCTCTTGGGGTAGATGGACTCCCTCTTTACACAAAGCAGCCGTAGAAACAGGAGACAAGTCTGGAAATCTTGTACAAACTGGTCGGCGCCAGCCTTTATTGTGCCACACACAAAAGTATAAACAAAAGCATAAACATAAATCCTAGCCCGGCTGGGCACTAACTACACAGCAGATTTCTTTGCTATAACAATGGTAGGGCCTCTTGCCCTTACTATCAACAAAACACATGCACAGTACTTACAGGGTTTTAACCAAATGTCTCTGAACAGGCTAGACTGCCAGCTCCCCCAGGTATGAGACACTCAGCCACAAACAAACCCAGCTTAAATCAGCAGTTCCAGGTGGAAGCCCTAATGAGGCGGCTACCAAGCTGAAAGGCCCAAGACCTGGAGTGGCCTGTGGATGGAACCCTCCCTCTCCTCACATTCACACCCTCAGGACCCATTCCGGCTTTTTACAGAAGCCGACACTACTAGTCTGCTTTCCTAACAGACTTCTCCTGGAGGTTTTAAAAGACATAAGACAGGAATCTGGGACAAATATAGAAGCCATTCCACACTTCTCCAGTGCTTCTATCACATATCCCCCCCTGTGTTTCGACCTGTGGGGTAGAACAACTGCAGCCCCCAGACAATGGACACATGACAAAGCGTCTGCATTGGCCAGCTGGCTTCCTGGCCTATGTATTACCGTGAACTTAAAGGTCTGTAATGCTAAGAACCACCTCGTTATTCTCACATTACTGTCTTTGGTCTCTGACATCCACTTCAAAGGGTCATGGTCAGTGATCAATCTGAACTTCCTTACCACCAAATAGTACATGAGAGTTTCTAAGGCCCATTTTATGGCCAATGCTTCCTTCTCAACTGTAGCATAGTTTCTCTCATGTACATTTCATTTCCTGCTTAGGTAAAAAATAGGGTGTTCCTCACCGTCCTTCCTCTGGGACAGGACCGCTCCTATACCTACTTCTGATGTATCAGTTTGCACCACAAACTCCCTGTCAAAATCAGAAGTCACCAGAATGGGTTGGGTACACAATGCTGCTTTTAAGGCCTGAAAAGCCTACTCTGCTTTAGGACTCCGTTCCACCATGACTTTCTGTTTGCCCTTGGTAAGGTCAGTCAGTGGGACTGCAATGATGGCAAAATTGGGTATAAACCTCCTACAATACCCAGTAATCCCTAAGAAGGCTGTCACCTGCTTCTTATTCAAGGGTCTTGGCCAGTTTTGTATTGCTTCAATTTTATTAAGCTGTGGCTTTATCTAACCTCTGCCAATGGTGTACCCCAGATACTTTACTTCTTCCATCCCTAGACAACACTTTTTTGGGTTGGCTGTCATACATGCCCTATAAATGGAGTCCAACACTGCAAGTGAGCCTGCCAATCAGGGCTATGAATGACTACATCATCCAGATAAGCAGCAGCATACTGTCTATGGGGCCTAGAATTCTATCCATCATTCTTTGAAAGGTAGCAGGTGCCCCATGTATCCCAAGGGCAACATCTTGTATTGAAGCAACCCTTCTGGTGCTGAAAAAGCTGTTTTTTCTTTGGCATTCTCAGTTAACGGGACTTGCCAACACCCTTTGGTGAAGTCAAGTGTGGTTAAATACCTGGCTGTTGCTAGCCTTTCAATTAAATCATCCACCCTAAGCATTGGGTAGGCATCAAATTTTGACACACTGTTCAATTTCTAGAAGTTATTGCAGAAACGCACACTCCCATCAGGCTTTGGAATAAGCACAATGGGGCTTGACCACTCACTATGCAATTCTTCCATGACACCCAATTCTAACATTTTTTAAATTTCTTTAGACACTGACTCCCTTTGGGCTTCTGGTAACCTATAGGGCTTTAGGTTAACCTTAACCCCTGGGTCAGTGATTATGTCATGTTTAATGACCGTGGTTTTCCCTGGTAGGTCTGAAAGCAAGACCCTATTTCTGATAATAAATTCTTTAACTTTCTGCTGTTGAACGGCCGACAGGGTTTTTGCTACTGTCACTTCGGGAACCAAGGACCCTGGTTTTACTGGATGGTCTCGGACGACTGACAGAGCTGCTCTATCCTTCCAGGGTTTTATAAGATTTACATGGTATATCTGTTATGGCTTTCTTTTCCACGGCTGGTAAACTTTGTAATTAACTTCCCCTACTTTTCTAGAATTTCAAAGGGTCCTTGTCACTTAGCTAAAAGTTTACATTCTACTGTGGGAACCAACACCAACACTCTGTCCCCAGGAGCAAAGTTGTGTAAGCGAGCATTGCGGTTGTACACCCTCTGCTGTGCCTGTTGGGCCTGTTCCAAGTGCTCTCTCACTATCGGCACCACAGCAGCAATTCTTTCTTGCATTTGGGAAACATGCTCAATAACTGTTTTATACGGACTGGACTGCCCCTCCCATGTCTCTTTGGCAATGTCCAGTAACCCCCTTGGATGTCTCCTGTACAATAAATCAAAAGGGGAAAACCCTGTGGAGGATTGGGGAACCTCTCTTATGGCCAACAGCAAATAAGGTAACAAGTAATCCCAATCTCTACAATCTTTGTCCACTACTTTTCTTAGCATGTGCTTTAAAGTTTTATTAAACCTCTCCACTAACCCATCGGTCTGGGGATGGTACACAGAGGTTCTTAATTGATCAATTTTAAACAGGCGGCACAACTCTTTCATGATTTTTGACATAAATGGGGTACCTTGGTCAGTCAGGATTTCCTTAGGTATTCCCAACCTGCTAAAGACATGGACTAATTCCCTAGCAATGGTCTTTGTTGACATATTTCGCAATGGTATTGCTTCCGGGTACCGGGAAGCATAATTCATTATCACTAGAATATATTGACAGCCCCGGGCAGACTTCATTAATGGTCCAACCAAGTCCATAGCTATTCTTTCGAAGGGAACCTCAATAATAGGCAACGGGACAAGTGGACTTTTAAAATGCGGCCTCGGAGCATGATATTGACATTCAGGACAGGACACACAATAGTCAGACACCTCTTTATGGACCCCAGGCCAGAAAGACCTCTGCAAGATCTGCTCAGTGGTATTTTCTACCCATAAGGTGACCTGCCATTATATGACTATGAGCCAGGTCGAACATTGTTCTTCTGTATGCCTTGGGAACTATTAATTGTTCCACAATGTCTTCCCCTTTTTTAGTCACTTGATACGACAACAGACTATCAGGGTCTATGGGTTTGCCATCAATTACTTTTACATTCTCCCTGGCATTTACTAGAGTAGGGTCATTCAACTGCTCCATGGCAAAGACCTCTCTCCTGACCTCCAGATCAGGCAGGTGATCCATGAGCTCAACAACTCCCCACCTCAGTGGGAGGCACACAACCTGGTAATCCACCATCACTCTCAGGTTTGCCAACCATGCTAGAAAAAGGGAACATCACAGACTCTGAAGAAAATCCCCCTTCTACTGCATCAGTAACCATCTCAAATGGGTCTGGGTTGTTTACTGCTGGAACAAATTGGCTTTCCCACAACTTCCAGAGGTGGGCAAAGTCTCTTTCCAATATCGCATCATACATTAAGCCATGTACCAAACCAACAGAGACTATCGCGGAACCACATGGTGTCTCTATCTTCACTTCTGCAGTAATATAATACCTAGTATCCCCATGTATGCAGGTCACACCAACAGTTTTCTCCTTATGCTTCAAGGGGTTCACCAATTCAGCTTTCATAAGTGTAACCAGGCTACCAGAATCTATCAGAGCCTCTACTTGGTTGCCCTCTACAGTGAGTACACACATGTGCTTATCTGTCTCAGCCTGCCGGTCAGCAGTACAGGATGGCTGTGCAAAGAAAGACATCCTGTGGCTAATATGAGCAGTATCACATTGCATAGGTTCAGAGGTGAGTGAACAATTAGCCGCAATATGGCCGAAACCACCACAACGGAAACACTGAATCACATTATAACCTAGTCTTTTACGGGGTAGGAACCTTCCTGGCCTGGCTGGCCTGTCTCCAGGTTCCTTACCCTCAGTCTTAGGTACATTCCATCGCCCAGCACCCTTCTCCCCTCGAACAGTCTTATCAGTCTCGATGGAAGTTTGCCGGTGCGTCATTGGGGCTCGGTGGGGCAGGCTCAACTGCTCCTGAGCTGCCACGTACCTCTCCACCAGTTTGACTAACTGGTCTGCAGATTTAGGGTCTGCATGGCTCACCCACTTGCGCAGAGATGCAGGTAGCAATCATAGATACTGGTCCATCACAACTCTTTCCACAATCTGTGGTCCTGTTAGCATCTCGGGCTGCAGCCATTTTGTGGTAAGATGGACGAGGTCATGCATCTGTGAGCGTAGAGGCTTTTCCATTTGGAACTCCCAGCGGTTGACTTGTTGGGCGTGAACGAATAGGGTGACTCCTAAACGAGTTAGGATCTCCCATTTCAATTTCTCATTGTCTTTGGCATCAGCTAGGCACAAGTTGTAGTAGGCCTTTTGTGGCTCTCCAGACAGGAAAGATGCCACCAGACTTGCCCATTGTTCCTTGGGCCAACTCTCCCTCTCTGCTGTTCTCTCAAATGTGGTGAGATACGCCTCCACATCATCACCAGAAGTCATCTTTTGTAGGAAGTGACTGGTGTGTATGGAGCGAGCGGACACGGGAGGACCAGTGGTAGCATCACCAGACTGGGCTACTAGGTGTTGTACCATCTCCTTTAAGGCCTGGCTGTTTTCCGCTAAGGCCTGGTGGGTTCCCTCAATGGTAACCTGTTGCTGCCTCTGGGCTGCCTCCTTTTAATACAAATATTTTGTTGCTATCATTTGTATATATTTTAGGAATAACAAATAATAAAAGTTATGTTTTAAATGGAATAATCAACCCATAGAATAAAATATTGTGTGTTAGCTCAAGGGTAAGTGCACTGAAGAAGAAACCCCTACTTTTTCTTTTTTTTCTAATTAGACAAATGAATGCCCCAGATAATACCAGATCCAGGGCAGTAGCAGAACTGCTGAGCAATGAACAAATGAGGCGTGAGGTGGCAGGTGCCTCAAATGCATCAAGTGTCAATAATGATGTAACATCTAATAAAAATGTGAATGTGCTTGATAAAGTAAAACTACAGCCTGTACCCATACAAGCAGCCTGTACGCCGAAATTAATACAAGAAGAAGTTAAAATTGCGCACTGGACCATAACATAATGAGCGGGGGTGGCTGCACTTACAGAGAAGGGTGTCCGACCTTCTGATTGGATTAAGTGGTTCGAGATTGGTAACTGCGCTCTAAAACCCCCCTGGTGTTAAGTATGCTGGAAATAGATCCAAATGAAAAGCAATAATCAATAGAGTAGATATAATTATTGAGGAATTGTGTTAGACCATAAATGAAGTGCTGAGAAATGATAGGTCAAAAACAGATGAAATGTCTAAGAATTTTACTTGAACACAATAGTATGAGTTAAAATGTGTACTTGTTATGAATACCCCTTTATCTATATACCCAAAATATCGCTATTTAGCACTACAAGTAAGAAATAATTGCTTTCCAATCCAATTGTGGTTCCAAAACACAAATTGTTATATTGCAATAAAAAAAGAAAGTTACACGCTTAGATCTAACACAATTAGCGCAAAAAGCAAGTAAATACAAAGGTACAAACCGATACATATGCTAGCGCTCTGGAATCCAGTACTCAGCCATCAATCCTGAAGCCTGCAGTCACCTAGTAAGGGAGAATGACTCCCTTACAGTTCACAGAGCCCTAGCCTATATACCACACAGATCACATATACAACAATAGAGACGAGCTGGCATGATTCCATTGGTTCTTGCTCCTTGTCATTCTGTTCATTGGTTAGTTCATATGGTGTCATCATAGCTATGGATTAGCTTTCCAACTGCTTCTTTGTGTAGGTTTCCCTTCGAAGAACTAATAAAAAAAACCACTACAACCAAAGATACATTTTAACCTATAATTCATATCTTGCAAACGTCTGCTGCGATCTCCTTGCCGATAGAACCGAAGATCTGCAAATAAACAGGGGTTTAGAATGGTACCAAACATGACATGTCTACTAGCTTCTATACCTTAAATATCATATACATACATTTCACATTTCACAACATGTGCACTTCAAAGGTGTGTGCGTATGAGTATGCATGTAAGTCTATGTGCGTGTGTTATGTAATTCAGTGTATGTGTGATGGATTAATATGTTATCCATTTCTGACATATTTTAATATTTAGACATTGCCTGAACCAATTTCTAAGTTGTAAATAAAGGTTTATTTCTAAGCAGGGGGAGACCCCCAGCTGTCTGCTGTTGCCACCTCATCTGATAGCTAATTCAAAGGTTTTCCTCTGCCTATTCAAAGTCTAAATGCCGGTTCCTTTGAACCAAAACAGTACCGAACAAAAAGGCATACAATTGTTAACGATTTGCGGGCCTCTGACAATGATTCCCAACCTTGCATTCAGACTGTGCTACATGTTTAATTATTGGTCATAGGCATATTGTATTAGCATGCGGAGTCTCTCAAAACACTCACAGACATACATATCAAGACCTATCTTCCAACTAAACCTCATAGTAATATAAAATATGAGATATGGTAAGAACTTACCCTTGTTATCTCTATTTCTACGAAGTCCATAGGGTTCCACAGGATACCTTGGGGTATAGGTGTGACGTCAGTTGCAGGGCACCAAAGAGTTAAGCTTTCAGCCTCCCAGGATGCACTAGGTCCCCCTCCTATACCCCGCCCCCGGGCCAAGGCACCTCAGTTAGTTACCAAGCCATAGGCCAGAGGAGGAGAAGAAAGAGAGAGAACAAAGATCTGGACACATACAAGAATCACATTCTCACCAGAGGGAGACGGAAAACCGGTGACCAGAGCAAAGCCCATCTGCAGCACAGGTGCGACAGGGCGGGAGTCCTGTGGAACCCTATGGACTTTGTAGAAATAGAGATAACAAGGGTAAGTTCTTACCATATCTCATATTTTCTACTTCAGGGTCCATAGGGTATCCACAGGATACCTTGGGGATGTCCCAAAGCAGTATCCTTTAAGGGTGGGGACGCTCCTGTGCAGAAAGGAGAATCCGCCGCCCAAAGGAAGCATCCTGAGAGGCGAAGGTGTCAAACCTGTAATACCTCACGCAGGTATGGACAGAAGACCACGTAGCAGCCTTGCAGATCTGAACTGCCGAGGCACCACGTCGAGCTGCCCACGAAGGACCCACAGACCTAGTGGAATGAGCCTTCAGAGAAGGAGGGACCGGTAGGCCTTCATGAAGATAAGCTTCAGAAATAGCCATACGGATCCAGGCTGCCAAAGTTTGCTTTGAAGCAGGCCAACCCTTTTTACGGAAGCAATAGAGGACAAACAAAGCGTCCGACTTCCTAAACGAAGAAGTGCGGTCAACATAAGTCCTTAAGGCCCACACAACATCCAAAGAGGCCTCACCCACGGAAAGACCCGGTGAGTTAAAGGCCGGAACAACTATTTCCTCGTTAACATGAAACTGGGAAACAACTTTGGGAAGAAACTCGGGCCGAGTGCGGAGCACTGCCCTGTTCCCATGAAAAACCAAGAAAGGGGGTCTACAAGAAAGAGCCACTAACTCAGAAACACGTCTGGCCGAAGCAATGGCCAGAAGGAAAACAGTCTTAGCTGTTAGCCATTTAATATCCACTGAGCCAAGTGGTTCAAACGGCGGTCCTTGGAGAGCCCTCAGGACCACAGCCAAATCCCAAGGCGCCACAGGTGGAACAAAGGGCAGCTGAATACGGAGAACACCTTGCATAAAGGTGCGCACATCCGGGATTGTAGCAATCCTACGGTGAAACCAGACAGATAGGGCCGAAACCTGTACCTTCAAAGAAGCAAGGCGAAGCCCATGATCTAGTCCCGCTTGCAGGAAGGCGAGAATCCGAGACAGATGAAACTCCCGCGGTGCATAACCTCTCGGTCGACACCACTGGAAGAACGTATGCCACACGCGATGGTATATCCTCGCGGAAGACGGTTTCCGAGCTCGTAACATGGTACGCACCACAGAGCTGGAAAACCCCCGGGACCTCAGCATGGCCGTCTCAACAGCCACGCCGTCAAAGACAGCCGAGTCAGGTCCGGGTGAAGGCAAGGACCCTGAGACAGAAGGTCCGGTCGTAGCGGCAACCGCAGAGGACTGTCCACGGACAGACCTTGAAGGTCTGAGAACCAGTGCCGTCTGGACCACGCGGGAGCTATCAACAGGAGCGTCCCTCCTTCCTGTTTGAATTTCCGGATTACCTGTGGAAGAAGGGAGACCGGAGGGAACAGGTATGCGAACCGGAACGTCCACCGGATGGACAGAGCATCCACCAGAGACGCCCCTTCGTCTCTTGTGCGAGACCCGTACACCGGCAACTTGTTGTTGTGCCGGGACGACATGAGGTCGATTTCTGGAAGACCCCACCTGTCCACCAGTAGTTGAAAAACATCCGGGTGCAGGGACCTTTCCCCTGGATGAACGTCCTGGCGACTTAGAAAGTCCGCCTCCCAATTTAGCACTCCCGGGATGAAGACCGCTGATATGGACGGAAGATTGCGCTCCGCCCAAACCAGGATCCGAGAGACCTCTACGAGAGCCGCCCGACTGCGAGTTCCTCCTTGCCTGTTTATGTAGGCCACGGTGGTAGCGTTGTCCGACTGGACCTGCACCAGGTGACCCTGGAGAAACCGCTGTGCCTGCAGGAGAGCATTGAAGACCGCACAGAGTTCCAAGATATTTATTGGAAGCTCCGCTTCTGTCGGCGTCCACCTGCCCTGGAACAAGTGTGGACCCGAAACTGCTCCCCAGCCCCGAAGACTGGCGTCCGTTGTCAACAGGACCCAATTTGGAACCCAGAACGGACGTCCCTTGTTGAGGTGGGTCGTCTTTAACCACCACGAAATGGACAGGCGAACCTCCGGGGTGAGCACAATCGTCTGGAACTTCAGAGACTGAGGCAGCCCGCTCCACTTGGACAGGATCAGGTGCTGCAGAGGTCTGGAGTGAAACTGGGCGTATTCCACCATGTCGAACACCGACACCATGGAGCCCAGTAACCTCATCGCCGAGTGTAAGGACACCCGGCGGCTGTGCAGACAACTGCGCACCCTTGACTGTAAAGCAGAGATCTTGTCCTCCGTCACGAAGATCCTTTGCTGTCCCGAGTCCAATAAGGCTCCAAGATGCAGAATCCTCCGAGACAGGATTAGAGTGGACTTCTGCCAGTTGATTAGCCAGCCGTGCCGTTGCAGCAGTGCAATGGTCAGGTCCAAGTGGTGTAACAGGAGCTCTGGAGATCCTGCCACCAATAACAGGTCGTCCAAGTACGGCAACATGCGGACTCCTTGCAGCCGCAGAGAAGCCGCCATGACCACCATCACCTTGGTGAAAACACGTGGTGCTGTCGCCAGGCCAAAAGGTAACGCCCGAAACTGGAAGTGGTCGCTGCGGATTGCAAACCGAAGGAACTCTTGATGGCGCAAAAGAATAGGGACATGCAGGTAAGCGTCCTGTATGTCCAATGACACCATGTAGTCCCCAGGTTCCAGCGCCAGAATGATGGACCGTAGGGTCTCCATCCGAAACTTCGGGACCCGCAAAGACTTGTTGAGTGCTTTGAGGTTGAGAATCGGACGATATGACCCATTGGGTTTCTGTACCAAAAATAGATTTGAATAGAAACCCTGGCCCCTCTGGGAGAATGGAACAGGCACTATAACTCCAGCCTGGAGCATAGTGTGCAATACCTTCCGCAGCTCCGTAGCCTTGTTCCGGTCTGATGGTAGACCCGTGGTGAAGAATCGAGCCGGGGGTCTGTGCCGGAAGGAGAGGGCATACCCGTGGGAGACCACCTCCAGAACCCAAGTGTCTGTCGTAGTGAACGACCAACACCGGGAGAACTGCAGCAGGCGGCCTCCCACCCTGGGATCCCCCAAAGGGAGGCCCGGACCGTCAGGCCGCAGGCTTGTCATCTGGCTTGGGGGCCGGACGTCTGGTACTCCATGCCTGTTTCCGGGGCTTGACCAATTTCTTAGGGCCAGCCTGTCGAGGAAACGACTGTGGTTTCGGCCTGCCCTGGGCCCTAGATGACCGAAAGGACGATGGTCCAGAACCAGAAGGAGCAGTGGCCGACGGGAGACAAGCAGATTTGGCTGCCGCCAGCGTGGCCACAATCTTATCCAGATCCGGACCGAAGAGAACTTCTCCGGTAAACGGCAACGCTTCCAGACCTTTCTTGGAATCTGCGTCCGCCTTCCATGATCGCAGCCACAAGGTGCGACGAGCAGCTACCGCTGCTGAAGAAATTCTAGACACCAGAGTACTAATGTCTAGAGCCGCCTCGTTGATGTAGGTGGCTGAATCACGGAGATTGCCAATCAACTCCGCCTGTTCGGCCGGACAGTCGGATTCAAAAGAAGCCTCTAATGAATCCGCCCAGCGCTCCATCGCTCTGGCAACCCAGCAAATGGCCATAGCCGGCCGTGCTGCCCCCCCTGCAAGGGAATAAGCGGACTTCAGGCAGATTTCTACCTTGCGGTCCGTAGCATCCTTAAGGGAGGACATGGATGGCATCGGCAATATGGCACTACGGACAAGACGGGTCACGTGAGAATCCACCTGTGGAGGGGATTCCCACTTAGCAAAATAATTATCCGCGAACGGATAAGCCACCGCCAGGCATCTCTGCGGCTGGAATCTTTTGCCAGGTTGTTTCCACACCTCCTCTAAATGGTCCACCAACTGACCCGAAAGAGGAAAGACTGTGGCATCACCCTTCACATCTTTGAAAAAGGCATACTTAGATTTAGCCGCTGGGGGAACTTCGTCCTCAATCTCCAAGGCTGTGCGGACCGCCCGAATAAGTCCAGGAATATATACTTTGGACTTAGCATCAGCATCCTTAGTATGGAGAGGTTCCTGATCGTAAGGATCAAGAATCTCCCCATCATCAGACGTCCCTTCGTCATCCTCATAAGGAGCGGACAGAGACGCCACCGGCCTTTTATGAGGCCGCATCACAGACTCCCCTTGCAACACATCCGACAAGTGCTGTACAGAACTCGTCAGGGAGTTAACCCACGCTGGCTCCTGAGAACCCGGGAGCGGGGAAATAGGGAGACTGTGGGGTACCACCAATTGTCGTGGGAACCCCTGCATGGGTGACGACACCACAGACTGCTGGGACAAACCCATCGCAGTAAAGGCGGGCTGCGGAGCTAACTGGCCCACTAAAGCTGTTAACGCCTGAGTGAAACAAGCCCAGGGCGGCTCCTGTACCGGTGCTGTAACCATAATAGGCCGCGCCATGGACAAACACTGCCGGCAAAGGCCCTCCGCGCTACCCTCCCCCTCCGCTAACGGTACTTTGCACATGGTACACTGTAGCCGGAGGGGAAAATCACTTTCAGACATGATGGCACCACGTATGTGACCTCTCTCACCAATTAAGTATTAAATAGGCGAGAGACCACCCTGCAGCACCGCACTGCAAGGGCTTTAGCAGAAAGAACAGGGACAGTAATAACGCTGACAGTTTTGAGAAGATAAAGTTACAGGCAGCAGCGCTAGCACAGTCACATACAATGCAGAGAAATAACAATTCCTGCACTAACAGCGCTGATCACTCAACTACACAGACACAGGGCCTGGTAGGACACAGCGCTGAATACACAGACCTGAGCCACAGCGGAGGAGAGGTATGCGGGGGGACCCAGACCACGATGCTTCCTTCCAGGCGTCCAGCAGCGTTCACCATGCGTTGCAGAGAAGATGGCCGCCGAGGTGCAGAGAGAAGCTGGCCTGGGGGAGGAGCACTGACACAGGACCAGTCAGCACAGTGCAGAGGGCTGTGTGCAGCGGGGGAGGCACCGGCTGTGAGACAGGGAAGGCGCGCTCCCCTGGCATGCATTTAACCCCTGGGACGCCGCAGCGCTACCGCTCTGCTGCGGTCCGCTGTCCCAGGGGGTAGTGGAAAGCGCAGGTTCAGTACCTGGCTCCACGCTGCAGCCAGTCCCCAGGAAGCCCCCTGCCTGGGGACTTAGGACCATGTGACCAGCGGGGACCCACCGCGGGACCCCGCTGCTTACCTTTGTCCCCCTTGGATCCGGCCATGGTCCAGAACATGTGGGGTCACCGCTAGCTGTGACCCCAGATGCTCACCAGCATCCCCGGATCGGTACCGGCGTTCTGGTACCGGCGGGGGTGTAGGGAAGACAGCATGGACGTCAGGACTGACTGTCCATGCTGTACATCCAGATGTGCAGCCACAGCTGCACTGAAGAAAGCTTCAGGGGTTCTTCAAGCCCCCACTCCGACAGGTGCACCCGACGCCGGCCGGGCACCAAACTAAACTGAGGTGCCTTGGCCCGGGGGCGGGGTATAGGAGGGGGACCTAGTGCATCCTGGGAGGCTGAAAGCTTAACTCTTTGGTGCCCTGCGACTCACATCACACCTATACCCCAAGGTATCCTGTGGATACCCTATGGACCCTGAAGTAGAAACATATATTTGTGCATATCGGAATTGCGCTGACACAGAGTAGTATCCAAGCAATTCGTCATCAGATCATGGATGACTAAATCATCAGTTAACAATTGCAAGCGATCATATCCAATTATCTGACTTCGACAGAATTTACAAAGTACATTTGAACAATTGAAATAAAGGCATAATGATATTAAATATCAATGTCAATGGTGGAATAATATGGCATCGGTCAGCGTTGGAGTCAATTGGGGGAAAAGGATGATGATTAATGTGTGTGAGCACACTAACTCAGTAATGTGCAGGGCAATCAGTAATTGTGGGAGAGTGACCAGGGATTGGAGGAGCGCAAAAGCTCTATCAATATGTCCGTTGCTGACTGCGGCGTCCCGCTAGTCAGTGTTCAGTTCCTGGTAATGGGTATCTGTAGCCGATGGTGCCCAGGGTAGGATGTTCCTGGGGTAAGAAGTACGTGGTTAGGGGATGGCAGGGACAGGGGGTCTCACGGCTGATCAGTCCTGTCTCCAGTGCAACACAGCAATGCCCGCCCAATTGGACAGATGGGTGCCGCTGGTGCACGTGGGCGTTCTGTGTTAGCCTGAGGTGTAGCAGTGGTGGCTCTTGGAACCAGAGACCGCACTCCTCCTACGGTGTAGAGACTTACCTCCCTGTGTGATCTCGACTGAGTCCCGCTCTTGCCCCTAGCCGGCCTATGTTGCTGGAGTCTTCTCGATCGTTGTTGTCACTTCCGGGTCTCGTGATCCATCAGCGGCTGGAGGCTGGGTGAATGCTGTAGTCGGTGCAGTAATCTAATTCTTTCTGGTCACTCTCCAATGGCAGAGTATGATGGGGGATAGTCTGTAAGCTGCAACGCATTTTGACCCTCTTGGGGTCTTCTTCTAGGCAGAATGGCATGGGAATACTGTGTTGGGAGGCCGTTTGTACTGGGATAAAATCCCCGCCTCCTTCCTGATAGCATGTCATTTAATTGGTGGTTGATCTTAGTATATGCTAACTGGCTTAAAGCTTGTCAGTCATACACATGAGTTGTTATGCTGGATTGTAAGTGCATCCAGAAATCATGTGGGGAAACATGTTCCAAACACGGTCTAATACCAAATAAAATTAAAAATAACAATAAAAATAAAATTAATAAAAAAATAAATAAAAAATGCTTCTAATGTTAACTGCTAATTGCAGAATGCAGAGTCATGGTAGAAATTGTGGAATTAAGTACTGCATGCATGCAGAAACTATATGTAAAACAATTAATGGAACCATACATTATTGTGCTAGATGGTGGGTTTACTAAAAGACATATAAAGTCAACATTGCACTTGGGAGCTTCTGCTTGGCTATTGGTCAAACCATTTAGAATACTGTTTGGTGAATTGGTGCATATATTTAGGGGAAATGATCTATTGTAGTGGATTGCTCACACCTGTAGGGTTGAATATCAAATAAGTTACCATGTAGTGTATAATCCGGGGTATGTAGTAAATGTTAGTAGTATGGCCCAAATGGTTCCCTTAAAAGCTGAAAATGATAGGATCAATGATATAACTAGTCACAAATGATAGATCTAATTTCACTGTCCCAATTGAGAACCTGTGGGTAAAGGGACCCCATATTGATCATGATATGTAGTTCTCTGTCGATCTGTTTGATATAATCACCACCTCTCCAGTTAGGATTAACTGATTTAAGAGTGGTGAAGTCCAGGGTTGTGGGATCTGACCCATGGTAGATTTTGAAATGCATGGATATAGGATGTTCCTCACAGCCTTTCCTAATGTTACGCATATGTTCACTTATCCTGATTTAAAGTGGGCATATGGTTCTCCCTATATAATGTTGTTGAAAGGGACATTGTAGAAAATAAATCACACCTTTGTTGTTGCACGTCAAGTTTTCTCGTATCTTGAATATCTTGTTATTTGTTGTGGATTGTACTGATTTTTTTGGGATGGTACTTCTCTTACTGGTGATGGTGCAGGCCTGGCAATTACCGCAATAATAGAACCCTCCCCCATTTCCTCCTGATGTCTTATGTTTCCATATGTCAGTGAGTGTGTTTTGTTTGGATGCTTTCGGTGCTAAATGGTTCTTCACTAATTTAGTTCTCAGATCTGGAGCCTTTCGGAAAACTATCTGAGGTTTGGAGAGTAGGGAAGAACCTAAAATGTCGTCCCCTAAAAGTATTGGCCAGTGTTTGTTCACTATTTTCTTAATTTCCTGTGCTTGACTGTTATACTGGGTTACAAAGAGTATCTTATTGTCGGTGTCTACGTTTGAATCTTTGTTTTTATATTCTAAGAGTGGACCTCTATCTGATTCTTTTGTGGCTTGGAAAGCTGCTTGCACTGTACTGGCATTGTATTTTATATTTATTAATTGTGTTTTGGGTATGTTACCTTGTGTTTCATAGTCGTGCAGTCTGGAGCAGTTGCGTCTTATTCTCTTAAATTGTCCTGTCGGTATCCCATCTAACCAGCTAGGGTGATGCCTGCGCGTGGCCAAAATAAAACTGTTTACATCTACTTGCAATATATGTTGGTATGAATTTGATTCTTGTCAATGAAGATGTTTAAATCAAGAAATTCTACACTGGTCTTGTTGTAAAAGATAAATTGTAGTTATTGTTGTAAATGTATTGGATAAAGGCTAGGAGGGTTGTCTCTTCCCCTTTCCAGACTAAGAAAATGTCATCTATATCATGTCCAGAGGATGAGGTTTGCGCCAAAGCCATGGTTAGACAAGATGGAATTATCTTCCCAAAGACTCATGAGGAGGTTCGCATAGCTTAGCGCAAACCTCATCCACATCACTGTCAGTTGTTTGTAGGTAGAACTGGTCTTCAAACCAAAGGTAGTTGTGTGATAAGATGAAGGCAATGCTTTTGAGAATAAAGTCGAATTGTACTGTGGTCATTGTGGGATCCTGATCTAGAAAGTATTTTATGCTATCTAAACCTTGGTTGTGTTTGATAACTGAGTAAAGGGACGTGACGACGCTGACGACGCTGGTTACCAGCCAGAGGTCCTGATCCCATACTATTTGTGTTAATTTATTGAGTATACTTGTAGTATCTTGAAGATATGATTTCTGTTGTTTAACATATGGTTGTAAGTAGATATCTAGATACTGGGAAAGATTCAAAGTGAGTGAATTTATTCCTGAAACTATGGGTCGACCTGGTGGATTGATGTGGTCTTTATGGATTTTAGGGAGATGGTAATAAACTGGGATGATGGTGTGTGCAGTGTTCGGGAAATTGTATTCTTTGGTAGTGAGTATGCCTTCTTGTAAACCCTTTTGTAACAAGGTATGTAATTCCTGTTGGTCCAACCCCCCCGGAAGAGCGGGCAAGCCTCTCGGCTGGTGCAGCCCGCCTACATCCCAACCCCACCCCCCACATAAGGAATGCTGATGGTGACCCTGTATTCCTACTTAGAAAAATGGCAGTGAAAGTGTCAAAGAGAAGTTAAAAAAAGTATTTATGGTGCATAAATAGGTGTAAACAGCAGCCAAATGTGCACTTACTCCTGCACAAAAACAGGACTACAAAGAATAGAGAAGTGGAAATGAAAGGGCGCTATACCTTTAAAATTGTGATTACACATACTATCAGCCAATTGAAGCATTTTGAGCATGCATATGTATCGCAGTGCGCAAACCAGCCACTGTGGTCGGGACTGCGATCGCAAGGACTAAGCAGACCCATCACAGAGTGATTGACAGGAAGTACCATTTGGGGGAGTTCATGGGGGGTGGTCAGCGAAGCGCAGGCATGCCTTGCAGGGGCATGCATAAATTATCCACTGTAATGCCATAAGCAGCTTGGGATTTCACTGCGTGTGATGAGGTTAGTAATTCCAGAGTAAGGTCAGAGCCTGTGTAAGTGTGTGTGAGGCTGTAATGGTACTCCATGTTACTGATGGTTTCTCAGTCTTATGTAGTCACTGCATGTGATAAGGTTAGTAATTCCTGAGTAAGGTCAGAGCCTGTGTAAGTGTGTGTGAGGCTGTGATGGTACTCCATGTTACTGATGGTATCTCAGTCTTGTGTAGTCACTGCATGTGATAAGGTTAGTAATTCCTGAGTAAGGTCAGAGCCTGTGTAAGTGTGTGTGAGGATGTGATGGTACTCCATGTTACTGATGGTTTCTCAGTCTTGTGTAATCACTGCGTGTGATGAGGTTAGTAATTCCTGAGTAAGGTCAGAGCCTGTGTAAGTGTGTGTGAGGCTGTGATGGTACTCCATGTTACTGATGGTTTCTCAGTCTTATGTAGTCACTGCATGTGATAAGGTTAGTAATTCCTGAGTAAGGTCAGAGCCTGTGTGTGTGAGGATGTGATGGTACTCCATGTTACTGATGGTTTCTCAGTCTTATGTAGTCACTGCGTGTGATGAGGTTAGTAATTCCTGAGTAAGGTCAGAGCCTGTGTAAGTGTGTGTGAGGATGTGATGGTACTCCATGTTACTGATGGTTTCTCAGTCTTGTGTAATCACTGCGTGTGATGAGGTTAGTAATTCCTGAGTAAGGTCAGAGCCTGTGTAAGTGTGTGTGAGGCTGTGATGGTACTCCATGTTACTGATGGTTTCTCAGTCTTATGTAGTCACTGCATGTGATAAGGTTAGTAATTCCTGAGTAAGGTCAGAGCCTATGTGTGTGTGAGGATGTGATGGTACTCCATGTTACTGATGGTTTCTCAGTCTTGTGTAGTCACTGCGTGTGATGAGGTTAGTAATTTCTGAGTAAGGTCAGAGCTGTGTAAGTGTGCGTGAGGCTGCAATGATACTCCATGTTACCGATGGTTTCACAGTCTTGCTAAGTATTACAGATGTGTGAAAAGTAATGCGAGCGTCGTTATGTTGTGCTGCAAGGTTATAGTGATTGTAATGAATTAGCATACTATCACTGCCGCAATCACAGTACTGAATCATGCTCCATATGTGTTCTTCTGGAAAGAACGAAATGAGGCAGATGTTCTTCTGACGTATTTCACTCTTCGGAACAAATTCACCTCCACGATGTTTACATATGGAAATAAAAAATGAAAAGCCGACAATGTGTACAATGCTTATTGTGATCGGCAAACAACTATCTCTGCAGGAAGAGAATTATCCTCCAGGGTGTATGTACAAAATCTGACGTACTATGCTCACTTCAATGAAGTTCACGCACATGCATATAAAGGTTGGTGTGAGGAGTGGGCCCACCCCAGAAAGACAGGTAAACTGACGTACCCTACTCACTTAGGATTCGCTTTAGTGAAAAAACACATAACTATTTCTTTTAGTGGAGATTTTTCAATGATATATTCATCATCAGTTACAATTATTCATCTCCGCAGTTAAAATTCCGAAGACATTTTATTGTTCATTAATTCATAAAATAAAATCTAAAAGCCCACAAACAGTCCACAAAAACTCTTAATTGAGGCAAAATAATAGATGTGAGGAGTAGCTCAATGTAAAAGTCCGGATCTGATACAGAGCAATGAAATACCTCAGAAGGCAGAGTCGTGTGGCTGCAGGGTCTTCAGTGAGTAAAATCCCTAGGTGCCAACGCGTTTCAATACTTTGATCGAGGTACCTTGTTCAGGAGAGTGAAATACACCAGAAGGACATCAGCCTCATTCAGTCTCTTGCTAGATGTGATCGCTCACCCCCAGCGTATGCAAATTTGTCAAAGTGACGCCATGGGAAGCGATCGCTCGCCAAGGCATAAGCATGCCCACAATATCTTAGCACACGTCATCTCCAGGAAGTGTATTAAAACATTGGTACATCGAGCACAATCAGAAGCGATCGCAGTGCTTGTGGTTGCCTTACCCTACTGCAAGCACTGCAAGGACTTCAGCGTAAAAACAGGCATGTGATGTGTACTATGACGCTGCGTGTTAATTATGCACACCTCTAAAATGGCATTGAAACACTCATGCACACCAGCATTTGTACCTCCACTCCCCCGTTATTAGTCTCCTGCCCGTTACCACCCACAAACGGCCTCTCCTGTCACTCATTTCACTCGACTGTCTTTGCTGGGTGAGCGAGTGGCCTGCGATCGCACAGAGTAGTTCGCACATGCGCAGAACGAACCGTGCGCATGCGCGTACACAAACCATCGGGCCGCTTGCGAGCGCACAGCTCTAGCGAAAGACTCTGAATGAGGTCCTCAGTTCTTTCCAGAAGAAACACATATGGTTTTATGTTGTTGTAACATTTATGTATGTAAACATTTCCCCTGAGTTTTAAAGATACAGATGTGTCCTCATACACCTTTCCTTTTTTTTCTTCATTTGACACAAGATGCCGTCACAGCTAAGATGCACCACAATGAGTAGCAATTAGATAGATCCCAATTTCTTTTTTCCTGCAAAAGTATTCATATAAAAGTATAGGATTAAAGTAACAAATTTTAAGAAAAATCACAAGGCGTGGATAATACACAGATTCAAAAGACATGGCAAATTTGGCCACGCGGCTCGATTTTTAGAAAAGGTGTATATGGACACATTTGTATATCGTCCTTTGATTTCCACTTCTCTATTTATTGTCAAAGAGAAGTGTTGCTTTGGTTCAAGGAGAAAAAGATAAAGGGAAGAGGAGAAAGTGGTGAGGAGGTGTAGGAAGCTTTGGAATGGGACCTGGTGGTTTCTGAATTAGTAGTGGAGAAGGTGGAAATCATCCGGTAGAAATGATGGTACAGTAGTACAGGAAACGCACAATTTGGCAGAGGTGGTATCAAAAGACTTTTCAGGTTCAGTAATAGAGCCAAGTGGAGCACCTGTCTGTGGGGTTGAGGGGTTTTTGGACCTTACAAAATGGTCAGAACATACTGCCAGATCCTGGGCCTTCTCAAACTGTAGATGACCTGTCTCAGGAAGAGGCATACAAAACTGATGGCACATTGGGTGTCATTGAGGGAAAGGCGGCTTTTCCTAAAGTTGGAGTTATTTGGGGTCCTAGTTCCTCGAATAAGGGGTCTGGGAAATTTGGCTTTTTTATTTTTGCAGGAGACTAGAATAAGTCACGAGGTGAAGCGTGAGTGTAGGCGTGGGCCTTCTTCCTCATCAGAAGGGTATATGGGTGCAACTGGGCTCAGAGTTCCCTCTGAAGGTGGTGGTTTATGCAGAGGATGTCACTGTAGTCCTGTCAATAGTGGCAGAGGCACGTGAAGTGGAAGATCTAATCTGTGAATAATTGGAAGCTTTGTGCTCCAGAGTAAACTGTGAAAAGTGTGACGCTTTCTGGATGGGGAGGAAGGTGAAGATTTTTGCCTACCGGATAGCCTTCCCAGGCCAGTTCACAGATAAATATTTTAGGCTTCTGTTTTAACCATGGCGACTATGCCACTCTAAATTGTTGACTTGTGCAAAACCCATCTGATCAGCTATGCGTGCATCTTCTCTGTTGTTGATGTAACTTCAGGGTAACTGAATACATGTAGTCAAGAGGGGCATCACATATATATCGAGGATAGATAGGGGGTTGCAGTATGGTCAACCATTATTTTTTTTTGTAACACTTGTTGTTTCAAGTTCAGGAGCCTACTGTTAGACTCCCTATAATTGGTAAGTGGTTTTGGGTATCTCTTTACCTCAGGCTTTGGTTAGAGAAAGGTCCAATAAACAGTCCCCAATTCGGTGTGGGAATCTTCTATTCTATGTTATCCACTGCTTGAAAGTGACAAAGCATTGGGGGCTAAAGTGTGTGTGTGTGTGGGGGGGGGTGGGGGGGGGGAGTCAAAAGCCTTTCTAGGAAGGAGTTGGTAGAGAGGATTTTTGGACCCAATTTCATGTACCAGTATCATTAAGGGATCGCCCAATGCGATGTTGCTTGAGTAGGGTCGGCTTTGATTCATTCAGAGAGAATACCATTGAAGTTCAGAGATATTGCTTTGCCTTTTTTCCATGGGAAGCTTTACGTTAACGGGAACATGAGGTAGAGAAATTAAAGTAATCATGGTTGTCCACAGGAGGAATGTCTAGGGGAGGGTGTAGAGGATGGACCATTTCTTGATCAAGAGACCCTTTAATGTAAAAATGCATAAAAGAGTTTCAAGAGCTTTATGTATCCCGTGCCTTTAGGGGCTTAGTTACCCTGAGTGGGCTTATGGAGCATTCAAAAGATATGAGAGATTTAATTTGACCATTATTTATTTAGTCAGTTTAGCGGTTAGATATCACACATGGAATGCACGGTGTCAGGTTTCCATAAGAAATAAGGTCCTTCCCTGTGAAGTGGTGGTGGATTTGATTCTGCAAGAGGTAGAAGGATCATGGTTCTGGATAAGAAAATGGATGCTGTCAGGTGGTCTCACTGTGGAACCACTTGAAACCCCCTTGAGTGGATGGTGGAAGTCCTCTCTAAGTCTAGCTTTAGGTTCTTTTTTATTCCTATTCACAACCCCATAGATTTTGAGTAATTTTGTTTGATGGAATAGGTTTGCATACTTCTAAATAGCTTTGCTCAGTTTTTCTTAAACATAAGTGTGTAGGGTTAGGTGGTGTGTTAGTAAGGGTGGTGGTTGGTTTCAGTAGTTGGTTTGGTTGTTATAGTTTATGAATATCTAGATTTTATAAATTTTGTTCAATATATGTAAATTTGTAGTTCTGTATGTCATGTTTTTCATTTCATATTATGTATTATTTATTTATTTTTATACTGTATATATTGTAAATTGTGTTGAAAGTTTTAAATAAATGAAACACTTCCTGATATACTCTGTGCTGCTGGGGGCACAGCTCCTCTGACTATATAACTCTCAGTCTGTGATGTCCTGCTGCCTCCATTCCCCTCCTCACATCATGTCACTGCCATTGTCACATGCAGCCCTGTCCTTACTAACTCATCACCCCTGATATCCTCTGTGCTGCTGGGGACCCTGCTCCTCCCACAATATAACTTTCAGTTTGGAGTCAGCGGTGAGGGTTAGTCTGTAGGTGACAGGCATTATTTTATTCTTGCCCTAGCAATATGGGTCAGGGTCGGCAAACCTCTGAAAATAATCCTACTAGTGACTGGGACAGGACGAGGTAAAGAGGAAACAAATTATCCATCATTGGGACACAATGTTCTCTGCTGAATACATTGTTCAATATTTGTGATTACTGAGGGAGCGGTTATACACCCATCATAGGCAGGAAGTCAGAATTACCCAACTCACAGAAAACACATTTCCCAATATCTAAATCTCTTCCAAGAGGAAGACACTGTCAGAAAGGAAAGTAAATAAAACACATTGGGTGGCTTCACCACCTTGTCAGGAGCCTCACACTAATCATCTCCTGATATACTCTGTGCTGCTGGGGATCCTGCTCCTTCCACTATATAACTCTCAGCCTGCTGCTTCCATTCCCCTCCTCACATCATGTCCTCACTCACATTGCTCATCTCCTGATATACTCTGTGTTTCTAGGACACACTGATCCTTCCACTATATAACTCTCAGTCTGTGGCTTCATGCTACCCCCACATTCCCCTTCTTACATAGTCACTGCCCCTGTCACTTGCAGCCCTGTTCTCACTGCCTCAATTCCTCACCTCACATCATGTTGTGCTGGCTGGAGAGACATAAGGGGTGCTGGCTGGAGAGACATAAAGGGGGTTGCAGAGACAGAAAGGGGGACTTAGAGAAATAGATGAGGGCTTGCTAAAGAGACAGAAGGGGAGCTGGCTGAAGAAATAGAAGGGGTGCTGGCTGGAGAGACAGAAGGGGTGCTGACTGGAGAGACAGAAGGGCTGCTGGCTGGAGAGACATAAAGGGGGTTGCAGAGACAGAAAGGGGGACTTAGAGAAATAGATGAGGGCTTGCTAAAGAGACAGAAGGGGGATTGGCCTGGGAGACAGAAGGGGGGTGGCTGCAGAGAAAGAAGGGGAACTGGCTGGAGATAGAAATGGGCTGCCTAAGGAGACAGAAGGGGCTGGCTAGGGAGACAGAAGTGGAGCTGGCTGGAGACAGAGCGGGTGCTGGCTGGGAAGACAAAAGGGTGCTGGCTAGGGAGCCAGAAGGTAGACTGGATGGAGAATCAGAAGGGGCTGGTTGGGGAGACAGAAGGTGGACTGGATGGAGAATCAGAAGGGCCTGGTTGGGGAGACAAATGGGGTCTGGCTGGAGTGACACAGTGGGGCTGGATTTGCAGAAACACACAGGGGGCTGCCTATTTTGTTAGTCCCGGGTCCAACAATTTCTGACGGCAGCCTTGTCTCTGTCACATGCAGCCATCTTAACCGACACATTTCGTGGTATACTCTGTGCTGCTGTGGATCCTACTCCTCCCACTATATAACTCTCTTATGGATTCCCCTATTAGTAGCAGGTTATACTCACGGGTTGGTAGGTTAACTGGGTCAGCAAAAAAAACTACATCCACCTGAAAACTCCAAAGGGGAATTCTAACTAAAGCTGCCACAATCACAAAAGAAAATGGCACTGCAATTTTCCACCATTTATAGAAACAGTAAGCAATGGCTGACAATACTGCTTAGAAAATTACCTGTGCACCTGTTCATTGTTTTTTTAATAAAAAATATAGAAGTGTAAATTTGCAGAAGTCCTGAGCAGCTCATTCCCCTTCTAGGCAGGAGTGTAGATAAGACTTTGTGGGCCCCACAGCAACATTGTGAAGGGGTCCCCTATAGCTTCTAAAGACAACTCACCAGAGCGAGTGTGCCTAGTACTGCCCAGGGGGCGTCCTTAATGCCACCAAGCACTTTACATTTTTCTCTTTAAATTATGATTTTCACAAGAGCACTGGCCTTTATTATCACTGGACAATGAGGGAAAGCTCAGCTCACCTTCCGTCCGTTGTCTGTTCATCTGTTCTCTACACCTCTTTGCTAAATCAAATCCAAAGTTCTCCATCCAAGGTGCCTCAATGGCAGGGAGGTGTGACGCAGGCAGGGTATTGGCAGACACTAGAATCAGGATAAGGTAAAACACAGAGTTCTGTAACAGGTAGTTTATCTGGATTGTCATGGGGCAGCCAGGAGCATTTGTAGCTGGACGTTGTGGTGTGCCTACTCACTGTACTGCTTAAATGCAGTGGTGGCAGCAGGATATATTAATATATTGTGCGGTGGTGGCACATTGACATATGGAGTCTCATGGTTCCTCCCACTCTACGGGACACTCGGGGCCCCGTCCAAAGCGGCAGACAGAGAGGAACTTGGAAAATATGGTGGGAAGTTGCGCATGCGCAGGTTTCATGTCCGCTAACTGCTGATATGGGTGAATGGCAGCTGTTCTGTCACTGTGGTGTAAGGTAAGCACTAGATGCCAGGGTTGGGTCTCAGACCATGTAGCAGCCAAACTCCCTGCACATATGGTAGCTACGCCTTTGCTTATAGGATGTAGTAGGGGCATATTAAGAGAGACCAGTGTGCATTCTCTGTCCGGGGCCCCCTCCTCTCTCCTCGGCAGCAGACTGACTTCAGCTGAATGGTGACCACAGCATCAGTAGACTCTCGGCACTAGTCTGTGCCGAGTCTACTGCACAGGTCCAGTGACGGAACTAGAGTGTGGTGGGCCCAGGTGCAAGAATATGCTTTGGGCCCCCCTATATAGTGTCCCTTTTAGTGGTCCCCCCTAGGTGCAGTGCCCCCAGTAGTAGTCCCCCTAGGTGCAGTTCTAGCCTGGCTCCCTCTGTGGATGCAGCAGCCAAGGAGAGTCTGTCTCTCATTGGCTGCCAAAACAAACACACCGCAGATGGGTAGTATAAGTGTACTACCCTGCGGCGGTTTGTTGTGTAGTGCAGACCGCACTCACTGCGGTCCGCACTACACGGTGGGCCCCGGGGAACATTGGCGGCGGGCACAGTGGCACTGTTGGCTGCAGGGGCTATGGGCCCATGCCCTGCACAACAGCGAGCCACTGGCTGCTGTTGTGCAGGGGCCCATAGCCACCGGCTGCATCCCCGCTAGATCCGCCACTGCGCAGGTCGCCAGTAAAATGGCATGGCAACCATTTTCCCGGTGATTGCCTACTGCACATGACGCAGTTCCATATGTTGATGGGCAGGGCTGAGATGCCCGACGCTGGACCTCGGAGAGATAAGTATTGGAAAATATGGATGCAGGTTGCACCGCACACCTGCACCCATTAGATACACCCCTGGGAGGTAGTGATACAATTGGTGTGTGTGTGTGTGTGTGTGTGTCAGGGAGAGCAGAGGGTCCCTATCATCTTCCATTAGCCAGCTCTAGGTTTTAATCAGCCCGGGAAGGTTGATTCATAGAGGGGAGACCCCCAGCATGGATTCCAACCAGTTGTAGCAATGCAGGGTTCCCCTCCTACGTACACCAAGGGCTAGCGCATATATACATGTCTGATTCTGAGCTGTACATTATTGCTGCTGCAGCTGCAAATTTGTACATAGCTGCGATGAGAAAATATGCAAATGCCACAGGCGCCAGGGGATGTACTGAGACGTCCACCTGTTGGTAAGCAAGCCAAAGGCTGGGTGCCCTGTGGACCCTATGGACTGAAGAAAGAGTTAACCAAGGTAAGTTCTTACCATAACTTATTTTCTTCTTCAGGGTCCATAAGCTCCACAGGGAGACCTTGGGCATGTCCAAAAGCAGTCCTTTTAAGGGTGGGGACACTCCTGCGCTGAGAGGAGAATCTGGCGCCCACAGGAAGCAACCTAAGAGGCGAAGGAATCAAAAGGTCTGACTGGAAGACCATGTGACCGCCTTACAAAGCTGAACAGCCGAGGCGCCACGGTGAGCTGCCCACGAGGAGCTCATAGACCGAGTAGAATGAGCCTTAACAGAAGCCGGAACTGGCAGGCCTGCCTTTAAGCCATCTGGCCAATGTTTGTTAATTGGCTGGCCATCCTTTCTTGTGAAATCCAGAGAGCACAAATAAGGAGTTTGATTTCTGAAGGGAACTGGTCCTGTCCACATAAATCCGGAGAGCACGGACCAGATCCAATGAGGATTCACCTGCCGAGAGGTCAGGTGACTGAAAGGCTGGTACAATAATTTCCTGATTACTATGAAAATAATAAACCACATTAGGAAGAAACTCAGGGAGTGTGAAGCACAGCCCTGTCCAGGTGAAATATCAGAAAGGGGGGGGGCGAAAGGAGAGCACCCCCAATTCTGACACCTGGCAGAAAGCTATAGCCAGGAAAGTGTGAGTCTTAGCTGTTAAAAACTTCAGATCCACCAAATCTAGAGGTTCAAATAGAGGACTGGAAGAACCACCAAATCTCAAGGACCACTGGAGGGACAAAAGGAGGCTGAATCCGTAGACACCCCTTGTAGAAAGGTGTGGATATCTGGGAGCAGTACTATCCTTTGTTGGAACCACACTAACAGTGTGGAGACATGTCACTTTAACAAGGCCAGGCGAAGGCAGAGGTCCATTCCTGCTTAAAGGAATGTCAGAATCTTGGAAATATGAAACACCTGTAGGTCATAATCCTGAGAGCGACACCACTGGAAAAATGTATGCCACACCCTGTGGTATATCCTGGCCGAAGCAGGTTTGCGTGCTTGGAGCATTGTGCTGACTGAGCTAGAGCATCCCTTGGACCTTAGGAACGATGTCTCAAGAGCCACGCTGTCACAGACGATCCAGGTCCGGGTACAGGGTTGTCCGGGTTGTCTGAGACAAGAGGTCCGGACGTTGAGGCAGCAGGAACGGAGTGTCGATGGAGAGATTCCGAAGATCTGAGTACCAATGATGTCTGGGACAAGCTGAAGCCACCAGGACTGTGCCTCAGTCTTGCTTGAACTTCCGAAGAACCCGAGGAAGCAGGGATACTGGAGGTAAGAGGTACGCAAACTGGAAAAGCGAGCACCAAGCTTGCTTCGGCATCCCTTGTTCTGGACACGTACACTGCTAACTTGTGATTGTGTTGGGAGGCCATGAGGACCACCTCCAGGAGGCCCCATTTGTACACTAGGAGTTGAAACACCTCTTGGTGAAGAGACCATTCCCCTGGATGCACGTCATGACGGATGAGAAACTCTGCTTCCCAATTGAGAACTCCTGGAATGAACACTGCCAAAATTGCCGCGAGGTGGCACTCCGCCCACGTCAGAATGCGTGCCACTTCTGTCACTGCTGCCCAACTTAGAGTGCCTCCTTGAAGGTTGATGTAAGTCTCTGTGGTGACGTTGTCGGACTGAACCTGAAGAATAGGACTTGCCATCCTGAGGACCCTATACACGGCCCATAGTTCCATATGTTGATGGGCAGGGCTGCTTCAACTGCTGTCCAACGGCCCTGAAATGAGTGTGGACCGGTCACTGTGCCCCAGCCCCGGAGACTAGCATCCATCGTGAGAAGTACCCAGTCCGGGATCAAAAAAGGGCAACAGTTGGCGAGATGAGGTGTCAGTAGCCACCAAGACAGAGACAGGCGCACATCCAGAGAGTGCTCCATCATCTGAGCCTTGATCTGTTGGGCTAAGCCATTCCATCTGGAGAGGATCAGCCCCTGCAGGGGCCTTGAATGAAACTGAGCATATTCCACCATATCGAATGTGGACACCATGGACCCTAGAACCTGCATCGCCGGATATACTGACACCAGATGACTGTGGAGGAATCTGCACACTCGCAGTTGCAGGAACGAGATCTTTTCTGGAGTTACGAAAATTCTCTGCTGGTGAGAATCCAGAAAGGCTCCCAAATGAACCATCCTTTGTGAGAGATAGCTGTATCTTAATAAATTGTGTATCTTTTAAGTATATGTGCTCTGTATGTACTTTATCATTGACTAGGCCCAAAAACTAGCAGTAGCCATGATTTGGTTTTAACCGTATTTGATTATATGCACTGACAGCACTAAGCACTTTCGTCACTTTAAGGGGCTCTGATCTGATTACACGGTTCACAATTTATCTACATCTAAGTGGTTAACCACCTTTTGCAATTTATTGGATTGAGCTGACACATAATGGCGCTACAAAAATTCACTGACCTACTAAAAAAATATATATATTATATATACAGTATATAATATTTAAATTATTTTTAGGAAAATCAGGAGGCGCTACACTGGACCTAAAGCTAAGAATAGTTGTCAGACCCCACTCACAACGTGTGCAACTCACTGGTTCAACAATATGGTACCATGCAGCACGTAACCATATGTGACAGACTTCAGAAATACTGTAATCTATATACAGTGCATCAGGAAAGTATTCACAACGCTTAAATTTTTTCACATTTTGTTATGTTACAGCCTTATTCCAAAATGGAATAAATTAATTTTTGTCCTCAAAATTCTACACACAATACCCCATAATGACAATGTGTAAAAAGTTTTTCTTTTGAGATTTTAGCAATTAAAAAAAAAAAAAAAACCACTAAGAAATCACATGTACATATGTATTCACAGCCTTTGCCATGAAACTCAAAATTGAGCTCAGGTGCATCCTGTTTCCACTGATCATCCTTGAGATGTTCATACAGCTTAATTGGAGTTCACCTGTGGTAAATTCAGTTGATTGGAAATTATTTTGAAAGGCATACACCTGTCTATATAAGGTCCAACACTTGACAGTGCATATCAGAGCACAAACCAAGCATGAAGTCCAAGGAATTGTCTGTAGACCTCCGAGACAGGATGGTTAGTCCAGGTACAGAGTTACTTGCTCTATCTCACTCTATTCCCAAATCGGAATCAGACCCAAAGTGCGCAGGCTGCATCAGCAGACACATCAGAAAACTTCCAAGAGCTGAATGTGTCCAGCAGAGAGGTGGGAAGAGGCTGGGGTGAGATGAGGTCAGGAACGGGAGCAGGCAGGAGGGGAGAGGGGTGAGATGAGAGGTCAGGAACGGGAACAGTCAGGAGGGGAGAGGGCTGAGATGAGAGGTCAGGAACAGTCAGGAGGGGAGAGGGCTGAGATGAGAGGTCAGGAACGGGAACAGTCAGGAGGGGAGAGGGCGGAGATGAGAGGTCAGGAACGGTAGCAGTCAGGAGGGGAGAGGGGTGAGATGAGAGGTCAGGAGCAGTCAGGAGGGGAGAGGGGTGAGATGAGAGGTCAGGAGCAGTCAGGAGGGTAGAGGGCGGAGTGGTCAGGAGCAGTCAGGAGGGGAGAGGGGTGAGATGAAAGGTCAGGAACGGGAGCAGTCAGAGCTGTGAAATTGTATCTTGAACAACAAGGCCCAGCATGCCTGGCAGGTCAATCACACGGTAAAGTCACTGGCCACATCCATGGACTCGTCAGCAGGATAGTCTCCCCACCACTCCCTTTCCCTATGTTAGTCTGTTTGTCATGTCACATTCATGAGCTACAATAAAATGTATTTATATTTTACTGGAATCTCATTGTCAACATCTTATTAAGCTTATAAGTAGCAAATAAACACACAAACCTCACAAGGGGACTGTGCGCGGGTTATATTACTCCATTTAGTAAGTCTATGAAATGTAATTATAAACCAACTACACTACACACAGTAAGGTGAGCGCTGTATAGTCCATTTCTGAGAATGCAGGTGGTGATCCCTTCAATACAGCAGCTCCCGGACCATCGCCCCAATAAGTTACCCACAGTGCAACGCATCTCCATTATACCTTTGATAACCTGAGCACCCTGCGGGAGGATAATCTCGGGGGCGCGTACCGGTTGCACCACAGACAATGGCCGCCTCCGTTGACCATTGGCCCATGGTTATGAATGTCATTAGACATTATAAAGCAGAACCCAATTTCTGCACAAGCTGATTAGCCCCATGCAGCGAGCACAATACAGAAACCGGGGCTCTTCATGGCGCAGCACGGCCCCCTACAGAGGACATGTCAATGTGAGGGAGGTTTTCATCAAGAATAAGTATCCATCCCCGCCCCCCCTCGTCCCAATTACACCCAGTTATCATGGCGCTCCCCTGCTGCCTCTCCACAGTGTGTGTGGGGGGGACCCGACATTTTAAAGTCATAAGACCCCCCCCCTCGCAGTGACAGGTCCTCACTATGAACCATGAGTCAGCAACCGAGCTCGATAAGAAACACTTGCAGAACACCCCCGTTACTCAGCTGGGCAGTCACCGGCGTTTATGGCGCTTTATTTACCAACAAGGCATTTTTGAGGTAATTTTTTAATAACTTTCTTTACATGATGGGGAAAATAAGGCAGGTACACCCACTGTAACGATTATTTTCAGGTATTTAGTACCCCCCCCAGGACTTACACCCTTTGTGTATTTCGCTCATTTATTTGGATACCAAATATGTACAATAATGGCTAACCTGACGTCGGCTCTTTATTTGGTGCATTCGGAGGATAATACGAGGGGGACAATGAACAGTAACAGTGTTTAGCAGCCTGGAACACCCGAGTCGGTCTAAATCTCTGGATGCAAGTGAAGGCAAGGAAGGTCCTGGGTCTCAGGAGGGGTGGTTACTCGGGCTGTTGTCCCATAGCGTGGAGCCCCCCGGAAAAGTGGGCAGGGAGTGCTCGCCGTTCACAGAATGGGGCAGGTTTAATACTGACTGAGTAGGAACTTCCAACTAATCTCCTGGGGAGTTACAGCGACAATGAACATTATTGCATTATATAAGGTCACACAGGGAAGCTGGAGATTGTGCTTAGGAATCTACAGAAGTCTGGTGTTACTAGACTACACCTCCCTACGTTACAGGGGTTCAGCCCCAGCCCACCGATTCTTGGTCCCCATAATAGTATTTTATTATTTATAATCCCCTATAGGCTCCGGATGATTTCTACAAAGATTCAGAGCGCTCAGCCTGCGCTGTCTGGTTTCCAGCTACTCTATGTACTAAACCACAGGGGGCACGTCTGATAGATTCAAGGGGTACCTAAAGCTTTAAAAGAAAAAAACAAAAAAAACAAAAACAACATTAAAGGTCAACAAAAACAGACAACGAAATGGACCTTTGTAAAGCTTTTGAATGAAAGGGACGTGGGCTGGTGATCAGGGAGTATCTCTTCTAACAGGGAGACATTATCAGGAGTTATCTGTGCCGGTGTATCGGGGGTCTCCATGTAGGCTGGCAGCAGACACTACACCTCACTCAACCAGCAGAGGCCGACAAATTACATAAACAAGATATAAAAAAAAAAATGGTGCTAACACTCACTATATATCATATAAAGAAATAAAAATACTTTATCTAAATATGACTTAAATCTCAAAGAAATACTTAGAAACAACCAGACAAAAGCAGCCAACATTAAATTGATTGTTTCAACACATTTTTGTTACTACAAAATAAAAAAAATAAAAAACGCTGCTGAAGAAATCCCTGGTCAAGTAAAGAAACGCGTTAGGTTTAACTTCAAGCTACACAACGCATTCACCTACATGTTGAACAAGCATTAGTGTCATCAGGTTGGAGGTTCACCTACGTGGGCCGTGGGGTGAGGTATCAGAGTGTAATTATACAGAGATATATGAAGTTTCTGGAGCGTAGGTCCGGCAAAAAAAAATATTACATCTCTGCCACCAAACGTATTGTCGCCGGTGTTTCAACATGGAGCGGAGGCTGCATCAGTGATAGCACACAGGTGCCAGCACTGGTCCCCGCTATAACGCACTTATCGGGTCTGGCAGATCCCAATAGCGAGTATACAAGGACTTAAGGGTGTAAAAAGCTTTGGCTCCAGGTACCTCTATATATCTGCTACAGGTAGGAGATATCGGATGAGGAATTAAATGCCAAGTATATTCACCCATAGCCATTATATATGACTTTGCTGTATATTTACTTTATTTATTGTACTGTATTCAATAAGTGTCTACATACGCATTAAGGGAGTCTTTAATTTTTAAACTAAGCATCATTAACTCTGCCGTAACAACTTCTTGTAACATTAAAAGAAAGCGACATTGTCCAGCTCTATCTGGGGGTGAGGTACGCCTTGTCCACATTCAGAACATGGTCATTCGGTTGACAAGCAATATGTACACATGCATGTAGGTCGAGAATGTTAAAATGTCGACACCAAACTTAACAGGTTTGTTTTTTTTCGTGTTATTTTAAACACACGTCTACATATTGATTGTGGATCCGGATGGCCCTTCTGGTTATGGCCCAGAATCTAATAGACACCACACCAACCAGTTATAAATGAGCGGCGTTACCATATTGGTTGGTACAAACCAGGGATGGTCAGCCCCCTGCGTTGTGCATGTTGCTCTTCGTATCTTATTGGGGGTCTGGTTTTGTGACGATGACCATAAACGGGTGGATGGGAAACATTCCTATGTACGCGTCCATGTGACAGAGCGGATCAGGTCGCCGCAGTGAGAAATACCGGACTGCTCATTACCTAATACTGATCTGCAGAGCCCACGCTATTCTACACTAACATCATTTAGTCTATATTAAGACCGGTGAGCAATTTCTTGGGCACGCCCATTTCCAGTTCTACCTGGTATCTGTACGGTTCGCACTAGATTATTCTATCCCAGGCCTGTAGGGACTCCACCAATGGGATAGTCCATCTCCAGGCCTGTAGCAGACACCACCAACAGAATAGTCCATCTCCAGGCCTTTAGGAGACACCACTGTAACAGTTCTATCCCAGGCCTGCAGGGACACCACCAGGATGGTCTTTTCTCCAGGCCTAAAGGAACATCAGCACTGGAATAGTCCATGTCTGGGGCTGTAGGGACATTACCTAAAAAGTCCTATCCCAAACCTGTAGGGCCACCACCGTAATAATCCATCTTCAGGTCTGTAGGGTCATCGCTGGGATGGTCTCTTAGTATGTTGGGGCACCACTGGGATACTCCATCTCCTAGAATGTAGGGGCACCACAGGGACAGTACATTTCATAGCATGTAGGAACACCACCAGGACAGCCTGTTCCTGGGACTGCAGGGGTACCAGATGGAGAGCAGCTTATTGCCCACCCCTGGTCTAGAAGCCTGTAGAAGGAGAACAGAATTCAATCACTCAGTCATCTGTTGGGATATCACAGGCTCCAAACATGGAAAATATCACGGAATGGGTCCATTTAAAGCTACGGACCAGTCCATTTCCAAAAGAGTAGGGATTTGTCATCTAGATCGGTCCATTTCCAGAAGAGTAGGGATTTGTCTCTGGATCGGTCCATTTCCAGGACTATAGGGATTTGTATCTGGATCGGTCCATTTCCAGGACTGTAGGGATTTGTATCTGGATCGGTCCATTTTGAAAGTATTGGAAGAGAGAACTGAATAATTTTAGAACAAGAAACAGTGCAAGAGTCCATCATTATAGATGGTGATCTGAAACACAAGACACAAATGGGGAAGAAGTCAGTCTGCGAGTTCCAGTAATAAACGCATTAGGCCACCGCCTTGTCACCTCCCTGTATGACCTCATATCTGTGACTCCATAATACCTCCTTACACATCGCCACTCTCCGCGTACACTGACTGGAGCAAGTACAGCGCCCCCAGAGGAATCTGCAGGAAGTACAGTCAGACCAGGACTGAAAGTGGATAAAAGGGGCAAGTGCCAGTATTTAGTCCGACTAAGGTTCTGGTTACACCAAAGGTTCCCAAATGCCACCATTGCAGTCCATGTATTAAGGATAGCCATGCTTGAGCACAGGTGACTTAATTAGTACCACAGTCAATTTTATTTAACCATCTGGACTCAAGCACGGATATCCTGGACTGTAATGGTGGAGTTTTGTAACCTTTGGGTTAGACCATATCTTCTTTTTGTATGTAGGGGGTCAATCCTATTCCATGCGATGTTCTTGCAGATGCGAGTCATTGCGACAGCGGTCACGCTTGACGGCAGTCCGGATTCGCATAGAAGTGCTCGCAGCCCCATAGGGCTCCGAGCAAAATTAAGCAAATTCGGGCTGGGAGTGGGCTGCAAAGGTTGCGAGGTACCGGTCTGTTGCATTAACGCCACTGCAACGGCACCTCGCACCCTTCGCATGGAATAGGATTGACCCCATAATCTGGGGTTTCAGCACCAAGGAAAGCAATGAGGGGAAAGACGCTCCGATAGCCGACAAAACAAGAGCTATGGTAAGAACTTACCTTTGTTATCTCTGTTTCTACGAAGTCCATAGGGTCCACAGGGTTGACCTTGGGTATAGCTGGATCTGGATCCATGGGCACCACGCAGTTAAAGCTTTAGCTGCTCCCAGGATGCACTTGGGTCCGTCCTCCTCTATTCCCCGCCCCCGGCCACAGCACCTCAGTTGGTAAGCAGCCAAGGCCGGAGGAGGAGACTAAACAGAGAGAAGGAAGACTGGAACACACAAGAAACCATACTCACAGAAATGGGAGACGGAAAACCGGTGACCAGCCACACAGCCCATTTGAAGCCAGGTGCGTCAGGGCGGGCGCCCTGTGGACCCTATGGACTTCGTAGAAACAGAGATAACAAAGGTAAGTTCTTACCATAGCTCTTGTTTTCTACTTCAGGGTCCACAGTTGACCTTGGGGATGTCCCAAAGCAGTACAACTAAGGACGGGGACGCTCCTATGCTGAAAGGAGTACCCGGCGCCCAAAGGATGCATCCTGAGAGGCGAAGGTGTCAAACGCATAGAACCTCAAAAACGTTTGAATTGAAGACCAAGTGGCCGCCTTACACAGCTGAACAGCAGAAGCGCCACGTCTAGCAGCCCAAGAGGGACCCACAGAACGAGTGGAATGAGCCTTAACAGAGGCTGGCACAGGTAAGCCCTCCTGTGCATAAGCCTCACAAATAACGGAACGAAGCCAACGGGCTAACGTTTGTTTGTTGGCAGGCCAACCCCTCTTGTGAAAACCAAAGAGGATAAACAAGGAATCAGACTTCCTAACCGAAGCCGTCCGGTCTACATAAATTCTAAGCGCCCGGACCACATCTAAGGAAGTCTCACCAGCTGAAAGATCAGGGGACTGAAAAGCTGGCACAACAAGTTCCTGATTAATGTGGAACTTCAAGACCACTTTGGGCAAAAACTCAGGACGAGTGCGGAGCACCGTTCTGTCCTGGTGAAAAATCAGGAAAGGAGGGCGACAGGAAAGCGCCCCCAATTCAGACACCCTCCTGGCCGAAGCAATTGCCAGGAGAAAAACCGTCTTAAATGTCAGCCACTTGAGCTCCACCGCCTCAAGAGGCTCAAACGGAGGACCCTGCAGGATCGGTAGCACCACCGCCAAGTCCCAAGGAGCCACAGGAGGCACAAAGGGAGGCTGGATCCTGAGAACACCTTGGAAAAAGGTGTGAACGTCTGGTAGTATTGCAATCCGCCGTTGAAACCACACGGACAAGGCGGACACATGAACCTTCAGAGATGCAAGGCGTAAGCCGAGATCCAATCCTGACTGAAGAAATTCCAAGATCCTAGAAACTCGGAACACCTGAGGATCATAATGTCTGGACTCACACCACTGAAAGTAAGTGTGCCACACTCTGTGATAAATCCGTGCTGAAGCAGGCTTGCGTGCCCTGAGCATGGTACCAATAACCGAACTGGAGAAGCCCCGAGACCTCAAGACGGCTGTCTCAAGAGCCACGCCGTCAAAGACAGCCAACCCAGATCCGGGTAAAGGCAGGGCCCCTGAGACAACAGGTCCCGACGCTCAGGAAGAAGGTACGGAGCGTCGATGGAGAGGCTCCTGAGATCGGAGTACCAAGGACGTCTGGGCCACGCCGGAGCTACCAGCACGAGCATGCCGCCGTCCTGCTTGAATTTCCGCAGAACCCGAGGAAGCAGGGATATCGGAGGAAACAGATACGCCAGGTGAAACGTCCATTTCACCGACAGCGCGTCCACCAGACTTGCGCCTGCGTCTCTTGTCCTTGACCCGTAAACGGGCAACTTGTGATTGTGACGGGAGGCCATCAAGTCCAGCTCCGTCAGTCCCCGCCTGTCCACGAGTAGCTGAAACACCTCTGGGTGAAGCGACCATTCCCCGGGATGCACGTCGTGACGGCTGAGGAAGTCTGCCTCCCAATTGAGGACTCTGGGGATGAAGACCGCCGAGATCGCTGGAATGTGACCATCCACCCAAGTCAGGATACGAGACACCTCCGACATCGCTGCCTGACTGCGAGTTCCGCCTTGGTGGTTGATATACGCCACCGTGGTGGCGTTGTCGGACTGCACCTGTACCGCCCTTCCATGAAGAGCGGGGCCGGACGACTGCAGGGCCCTGTATACTGCCCGCAGTTCCAGGATATTGATGGGGAGAAGTGCTTCTTCCGCTGACCAATGACCCTGAAGCGACAAAGAGCCGGTCACTGCCCCCCAACCCCGGAGACTGGCATCAGTCGTGAGCAGGACCCAGTCCGGGATCCAAAATGGGCGCCCCTCGACCAGATGAGCTGTCTGAAGCCACCAAGCCAAAGATTGCCGAACGTCCGGAGACAACACCAGCACCTGAGAGCGGATCCGGTGAGGTAACCCGTTCCATTCTGATAGAATCAGCCCCTGCAGGGGCCGGGAATGGAACTGGGCAAATTCCACCATGTCGAATGTCGACACCATGGACCCCAGAACTCTCATAGCCGAATGGACCGACAGGCGGCAACGGCTCAGGCAACTGCGTATCCGCAGCTGTAGGGAGGCGACCTTCTCCGGAGTCAGGAAGATCCTTTGCTGACGCGAATCCAGCAGGGCTCCCAATTGAACCATCCGCTGTGATGGAATCAGGGAGGACTTTTTCCAATTTATCAACCACCCGTGTGCTTGCAGGCAAGCGATCGTCAGGTGGAGATGTTGAAGCAGTACCTCCGGGGAGCTCGCCAGCAACAGGAGGTCGTCCAGATACGGCAGCAGCCGTACATTCTGGTTCCGAAGATGTGCGGCCATGACCGCCATAATCTTCGTGAACACCCTCGGTGCCGTGGAGAGACCAAAGGGTAGCGCCCGGAACTGATAGTGGTGTTGAAGGATAGCGAACCTCAGATACCGCTGGTGTGAAGATGCTATCGGAACATGGAGGTAGGCGTCCTGGATGTCCAGGGACACCATGTAATCCCCCGGTTCCATCGCCAGAATGATGGAACATAACGTTTCCATCCTGAACTTGGGAACTCTGAGGAATTTGTTCAGAGACTTCAAGTTGAGGATAGGGCGATGAGAACCATTGGGTTTCTGCACCAGAAACAGAGACGAATAATACCCCGTCCCTCGTTGTGATAGAGGAACGGGAACAATGACCCCTGCTTTCAGCAAGGACTGTATAGCCTCCTGAACCTGTAACGCCTTGGTCTTGTCCTGAGAAGGACTTGTGCAGAAAAACTGGTGGGGTGGTCTGTGCCGAAAAGACAGGGCGTACCCCTGGGAGACCACTTCTCGAACCCAGGCATCCGTGGTGGTATTGTGCCAGCACTGGGCAAATAGAAGAAGTCGGCCTCCCACTCTGAGGTCCCCCAGAGGGAGGCCCGTCCCATCAGGCCGCAGGTTTATCTTCCTGCTTGGAAGAAGGGCGCCGAGCACTCCAGGCTTGCTTCTTGGGTTTAGAGGCAGTCTTACTCGCAGACTGTCTCGGGAAGGACTGACCTTTTGCCTTACCCTGAACCCGAAAGGAACGAAAAGCCGAACTCCGAACCTTAGCAGGCAGTGCCGCCGAAGGGAGGAAGGCCGACTTGGATTTAGCCAGGGTGTCCACCATTTTGTCCAAGTCCGGACCAAATAGTAATTCCCCATTGAAAGGTAAGGCCTCCAGACCTTTCTTTGAATCAGAGTCCGCTCTCCAGGACCGCAACCATAAGGATCGGCGGGCAGACACCGCTGCAGCCGATACCCGCGAGGTCAGCAGACTAGCATCTAAAGAAGCTTCTCCAATGTAAGAAGCAGCGTCCCTCATTTGTCCCAACAACGCCCGCTGGACATCCAGAGCGTCGTCCGGGAATGTATCTTCCAATGCATTGGCCCACCCCTCAATGGCCTTGGCCACCCAGGAGATGGCCATGGACGGTCGGGCCACCGCCCCGGAGAGGGAGTAAATAGACTTTAAGCAAGTCTCAACTTTCCTGTCCGTGGGATCCTTCAGCGAGGATATCGACGGTAATGGTAAGGTGGCGCCCCGAGTTAAACGGGTGACATGGGAATCCACCGCCGGTGGAGTTTCCCATTTTTTACAATGTGCCTCACGGAAGGGGTAATTAGAAGCCAACCGCTTCTGAGGAAGGAATCTCTTACTGGGCGCCTGCCAAGCTACCGCCATATGATCCGTCAACTGATCCGACAGGGGAAACACCGCAGAAGCCACCTTAGTTTTTTTGAAACTAGGAAACTTCGACTTAGGAACCGGTGCCTCATCCTCTATAAGAAGAATAGCTCGCACCGCCCTAACTAGTGCTCGCACATTAATGGACGACTTGGTATCCATTTCCTGGACCGAGGCGTCAGAGTCAGTGTCATCAGGGACCTCCCCATCATCTGAGGAACCCTCTGAGTCCGATACCTGAGCAGCCCGTGTCATGAGTGGGCGTTTTGAAATCCTAGAAGGCATGTCAGTCTGCAACATTGACTGAAAAGCCGAGGAAGCGGCCGCCAAATTTTGCACGGAGTTGGAGTGCACATCCACCCATGGTGGAGGAGTCGCCATAGGGGCCTGAAAAGGTACCACAGGCTGCTGCGGCACAGGGGAAGCCTGTATATACATAGGCAACCCCGCATAGGGACCCACCGACTGAGACCCAGGAGGACTCCGCAATAACTGCGGGACACCCGGGGAATGGGGGATGGTCGGCTGGGACAACGACCTAGTAGGGAGAGCAGTCGGGACCGACAGACGGTCCGCAATAGACACCAGCACTTGAGAAAACATCGCCCACGGTGGTTCCTGCGCCAGAGAAGGTCTGGATGGGCCAGGAGCCACCTGGCATCGACTACACAGGCCATCCTGTGACAAATCCTCCCTATCTACTCCTGCAGAACAGCGTCCGCAGGAGACCAACACCGGAGCCACTGAGCGCTCAACCTCCTCGTCTGACATGACAGAATATATTATATAGTCAAAAAATATATCTGGCAACAGGGCAGAAGAAAACGCACTCACCGGTGTGCTAAACAACAGCCCACAATACGGCACTGTGTAGCACACAACTGTATGTGACGGACCTCACAAATACGTGATTTATATAGGTGAGGTCTGCAAAAACGCCCCTCCCCCACACACCTGTAGGGCTTGTAAAGGGATAGGTATAAGCTGACAGTAAGCGGAAAATAAGCACAGACAGGCAGCACTAGCAAAAGTCATATACCATGCAGGAAGATATACTCACTGCACCTTTCCACTACAATCAACCTGCCCAGATTCAGTGTCTGGGAGGGCTATAGTGCTGTGTACACTGTCCTTATATCGGGGGAGAGGTACAGAGGGGGACAGGTCCGCGTGCTCCCTGAAGATCTGCGCTGCCACTTGTAGAAAATGGCCCCCAGAGACCTCAGAGGAGGAGTGGCCGAGTAATCTGCAGCTCAGCGACGCCAGACTCCGTGCTGAAAGGCGCGCTGAGCTGAGGGGAGGAGCCGCTAAACAGGGAAGGCTTCCTCCCCTGGCTAGCATATTAACCCCAGGGCTTGCCGGCATCCCGCTTGCCATATATCCCTGGTGGTCTAGTGGTCCCACGGGTTATTCCTCCTCAGAGGGGGAGCCCGCCGCCACCGCTAGCGGCCCCCGGTCTGTCCCCTAGGACCGGGGGCAAAGGACTGCATGTGCAGGCAATACCCGCGAGCCGCCGCTAATCGGCGACTCGCGGCTTACCTTGTCCCCGGCGACTCCGGCAGCAGTCCAGGGAGGGACCCAGAGTCCGGCTAGTACGGACTCTGGCCTCCCGCCGCGATCCCCAGTGCAGTACTGGCGTCGCGGCGCCAGCGGGGAAGGAGAGCGGCAGCGTGGGCGTCTGCATAGACAGCCAGTCGCTGCCACACTAGAGCCTCTGTTTTAAAATAAAAATCTAACAGGCTTTTTTTTTTTTTTTTTTTAAATAAAAATAGAAAGCTTTTGGGGGCTGCTCCTGCAGCCCCCCTGCGCAGGTGACCCGACTCCGGCCGGGCACCAACTCAAACTGAGGTGCTGTGGCCGGGGGCGGGGTATAGCGGAGGACGGACCCAAGTGCATCCTGGGAGCAGCTAAAGCTTTAACTGCGTGGTGCCCATGGATCCAGATCCAGCTATACCCAAGGTCAACCCTGTGGACCCCCTATGGACCCTGAAGTAGAAAGGAAGAACTAATGCACCAGCTAATCGTTCCTACGAGGAAACACCACCAACGCAATAGAAAGGACGGACCTGTCCTATGTATAAAGACTGGCAGCGCTCTCCAATGAGTAACCCAGGCAGCCGGGTAAGAGAGGGACTCACAAGAGGGGGCACTTATATAATGATCATTAAATGGAGAGTCTAAAGTATCACTCTCACAATACTCACTGTTCTAGGACACAGAGAGCAGTAGAAGCAGCTCCCACTACCCCAATTACCACATCCTAGAGTGTATATATATATTATATACACACACACATATATATATATATATATATATATATACATATACACACACATATATATACACACACTACCTCTGGTCATTCAATGAAATGTAGTCTACACCTTATCCTTACTGGGCGTTCTATTGAGGAATTCTACCATTTAATGATACCTGGCGCATTTTAATATTACATATTGTTGAGGGGATATATAGGTCTGTACATCTTTTCTGTTACACAGTCCTGAATACGTGATCCTCCGCCTTCATGTCACGATTTTTCACCAATTTTATTTGTTTTACTGCGTATTGTATTGAGCGATATTATAGACTTTCTATTTCATGATGGTAAAAAGCCCCCTCTTACCAGTCACTCCCAGCCGGCTCCCTCGTACCAGTCACTCCCAGCCGGCTCCCTCGTACCAGTCACTCCCAGCCGGCTCCCTCGTACCAGTCACTTCCAGCCGGCTCCCTCTTACCAGTCACTTCCAGCCGGCTCCCTCTTACCAGTCACTCCCAGCCGGCTCCCTCGTACCAGTCACTCCCAGCCGGCTCCCTCGTACCAGTCACTCCCAGCCGGCTCCCTCGTACCAGTCACTCCCAGCCGGCTCCCTCGTACCAGTCACTCCCAGCCGGCTCCCTCGTACCAGTCACTCCCAGCCGGCTCCCTCGTACCAGTCACTCCCAGCCGGCTCCCTCGTACCAGTCACTCCCAGCCGGCTCCCTCGTACCAGTCACTCCCAGCCGGCTCCCTCGTACCAGTCACTCCCAGCCGGCTCCCTCGTACCAGTCACTCCCAGCCGGCTCCCTCTTACCAGTCACTCCCAGCCGGCTCCCTCTTACCAGTCACTCCCAGCCGGCTCCCTCTTACCAGTCACTCCCAGCCGGCTCCCTCTTACCAGTCACTCCCAGCCGGCTCCCTCGTACCAGTCACTCCCAGCCGGCTCCCTCGTACCAGTCACTCCCAGCCGGCTCCCTCTTACCAGTCACTCCCAGCCAGCTCCCTCGGCGATAGTAAAAGTACGACCATTGCAAGACAATATCCCATGGCTGTAATACAGCTGCTGAACGTCATGGTGCCAGGTGCCATGACATCCCTGGCCACACCCTCTGCATGACACGCCCACCCCTAAAGAAATTTCGGATACCTATGAGACTAAGATCACACACATTAACACAATGTAATTATAATGCTCCAGTGTGACACAGAGGGGAAGTCGGTCATGTCTTTTAGATCTTGGGTACTCAGGTTATACAGGGTTGTCACATTAGTGACGAGCAGCAGTTTTGCCGTAGCACGAACGCCTAGTACAGAATTATATATTTCTACCTCAGGGTCCTTAGGGATCCACAGGGATACCTTGGGGTATAGGGCTTGGCTCCTGCCATGGGCACCAAAGTTAAAGATGTCCATCCCAGGATGCACTGGGCCCCCTCCTATACCCCGCCCCCAGGCCAAGGCACCTCAGTTTCAGTAGGTGCCCGGCCGGGAGCTGGGTCATCACAAAGGGGGGCTGTGTGTAACAGCCCCTGAAGATCTTCAAGAGCGGTAGCATAGGACTGTCCAGCGGACGTCCATGCTACCGCTCCGACACCCCCGCCGGCGCCGACCATCGGTAGTGATCCGGGGAACTCGACGGGTTCTAGCTAGCGGGACCCCCGGAGGCCGTGGACTGTGGCTGGATGTACGGGGGGCTGCATAAGGTAAGCAGCGGGCATCTGCGGTAGGTGCCCACTGACTCACAGTCCGGCGTCCCCAGGGCTGGGGGCTCCCTGGGGACGGCAGTATAGTGGAGCCAGGCGGATGCCTGCGCTCTCCACTAGACCACCAGGGATATGGGGCTGGAGCGTTGCGGAACACGCTCAAGCATCCCGGGGGATTAATGGCCTGCCAGGGTAGGACGCCTTCCTGTAGCGCACAGGAGGCTCCTCCCCATTACTGCTCTCCAGCGCCTTACATTGAGGTTTTGGCGGGCTGAGACATTGATCCTCCCCAGGCCCGCCTCTCTTCATCCTCCGGCGGCCATCTTATGTGCAGTACGCTGGTGTGCAGGGTGCCCCTTACATACCTCTCCTCCAGTATAAGGTCAGCGTATGTAGCGCTATCACTGCCAGGCTGTAGGTCTGTGTATGTGATAGTGCACTTAGTGCAGGTTTTCTGCATTGTATGTGACTTTATGCTAGCGCTGTGTGTCTGATTATTACTCCTTTCAGCCATTTTACTATCCCTATTTCTCCTTACTGACCAGCCCGCTCAGGGCCAGTACTGTCAGGGTAGGAATTTTCCTCACAGTTTAAGATTTATTTCTGTGAGAGGAGAGTCACATACCACTATGTCCAGTGAGGACTCTGTTAGAGGAGCACCTCTCCTATTTTGCTGCTCCAGATGTAAAGCAGCTGTGGGGGAGGGGGCGATACTCCAGGATGGGTTATGTGCTGCATGTTTGGCCATCCCTGGTACCTCTGCTGTACCCAGCACCTCTCAGGAACCACCTTGGGCTGGTTTTGCACAAGCCTCGACTGTCCTTGTAAATAGGTTGGCAGTCCCTCCTGCGTTTCCCCAATTGGGGTTCGCACAACAGGCGGTAGTGCCGCCTCCAGTTCTAGGGGTTCCAGGGCCGATAGTAATGATGCAGTGCCCCCCGCAACAGGTCCTTACTCCGGCAGACCCAGGTTTGACTAATTCTGGGGTGCAAAACACTCAGCAGGATCAGTATAGACCTGCTAAAAGACAGTTATTGTCATATCCATCCGCACAGGATGATGAGGATGATGGGTCGACTGATGAGGGTGAAATTGTAGATTTTTCGGACACTGACACTCCTCAAGTAGGGGCAGAGGCTGTCTAGTATTTACATTCCAGGCCTCATACGGGCAGTCCGTGCGGCCATGGTAATTACTGATGACAACCTACCTGCAGCGCCTACTCATGCTTATTTTAAAGGAGGTTAAAGGAGCTGCAGCAGTTTTTCCTCTATCGGGTCAACTAGTTGATCACATGGAGGAGGCCTGGAAATCTCCGGGAAAAATATTTCAACCTCACAAGCACCTGGCCCCTACATACCCCCTTGCGGAAGATTATTTCACTAAATGGGAGTCTCCTCCTCAGGTGGATTCGCATGTGACGCGCTTAGTAAAGAGCGCAACTTTGCCTATGCCGTCTATGTCTTCTCTGACGGATGCAACATCTCATAAGGTGGAGGTGTGCCTTAAGTCTATCTATTCACTCGCTGGAGGAACATCTAGACCAGCTATGGCTGTCTGCTGGGTGGCCCAGGCTATGGAAAGATGGGCGGACGCTCTGGAGGCATCATTTGCTTCTGAGGGTACCAGCGAACAGGTGGTGTTAGTGGGTAACCTTCTGGATTCCGCTATGTACATTAACGAAGCAGCTTTGGATTTGAGCTTGCATACTTCTAGGATTCCGCGGCGGCTGTGGCCACTTCGACGCTCCTTGTGGTTACGTTCTTGGAGGTCGGACGCTGAATCCAAGAAAGGCTTGGAATGCTTACCCTACAATGGGCAGGTCCTGTTTGGGCCAGCTTTGGGCAGGATTGGCGGCTGCCAAATCTGCATGTCTACCTTCAGCCCCGATTCAGTCTGGGTCTAAAAATCCGTCCTTTCGGCCCTATCGCCCTCTGGGAAAACCTAAGGTTCAGTCCTTTCCGAGACCTTCAGGCCTGAAAAAGGCCGCCAAGACCAAGAAAGAAGCTTGGAGTACCAGACGTCCAGCCGAACGACAAACCCTCAGCCTGACAGGCTGGGCCTCCCCTTGAGGGACTCCAAGGTGGGATGCCGACTTCTACAATACACCCAGTGTTGGTTTCAAACCACCACAGACACTTGGCTAAGGGAGGTGGTATCTCAGGCATATGCCCTCCGCAGAAGGCCTCCTCATCAGTTTTTTGTAGCAGGCCGTCCTTCAGATCCAACGAAGGCTCTAGCGATCCAAGGAGGCGGTGCGCTCTATGCTTCAGATGGGAGTATTAGAGCCTGTTCAGTTATCCCTGAGGGGAACCAGATATTACTCCAACCTTTTTCTGGTTCAAAAGCCAAATGGATCATTCCGACCGATCTTCAACCTCAAGTCCCTGAACAGGTTTTTAAGGGTCTTTCGGTTCCGAATGGAGACTATGAGTTCTATTGTTTTAGCTATGCAGCCTGGGGATTTTATGGTGTCCCTGGATATTCAGGATGCTTACCTGCATATCCCCATTGCCAGGGCTCTTCAGCGTTACCTCAGATTTGCAGTGTCGGACCTCCATTACCACTTTCAGGCTCTACCATTTGGCCTCTCCACGGCTCCTCGGGCGTTCACAAAAGTAATGGCGGTCATGGCGGCACCCCTGCGGTTGCAGGGGGTTCGCCTGTTATCTTACTTGGACGACCTTCTGTTGTTGGCAGGGTCGCCACAGGTCCTTTGCAGTCATCTACAACTGACAATATCTGTATTGCAGGCTCACGGCTGGATAGTGAATTGGAAGAAGTCCTCTCTAATTCCTTCTCAGAGAATTGTCCATCTCGGGGCATTGTTGGACTCTCAGCAATAGAGGATTTTCTTGACGGAAGAAAAGATAGCCCTGTTGCAGTCCAAGATACGCAATGTTCTAAGGAGTCGCCGAGTGTCTCTTCTCTCAGCGATGAAGTTACTAGGTTCCATAGTGTCAACGTTCGACATTGTGAAATATACCCAGTTCCATTCCAGGCTTCTGCAGATGTTGATCCTCTCCAGATGGGACAGAAATCCCCGTCGAATAAAGACGCAGATGATCAGGCTCACTCCGGAAGTGCGCCTGTCTTTGACTTGGTGGTTACAAAAGTCCCATCTCAGCAGGGGACGTCCGTTTTGGATTTCGGATTGGGTCCTTCTAGCAACGGATGCCTGTCTTCGGGGCTGGGGCACTGTGACAGGCCCACACGTCTTCCAGGGCCGGTGGACGTCAGAGGAATCGGACCTACCGATCGATATATTGGAAATTCGAGCAGTATTCAAGGCGCTGCAGCATGCAAGACCGTTCCTGCTGGGGAAACCTGTGCAGGTTCAGTCAGACAACGCCACCACGGTGGCTTACCTAAATCGTCAGGGAGGAACTCGTAGCCAAGCGGCTCTAAGGGAGGTGTCCTGCATCCTGACTTGGGCAGAAGGCAATCTTCCGGCCATTTCAGCCGTCTTCATTCCGGGTGTGCTCAACTGGGAAGCGGACTTCCCTCAGCCGCCACGATGTACACCCGGGGGAATGGTCTCTTCAACAAGAGGTGTTCCAACTCCTAGTGGACAAGTGGTGTCTTCCCGAAATAGACCTCATGGCCTCCAGACACAACCGCAAACTGTGGACGTACGGATCCCGAACAAGAGACGCAGGAGCTCTCCTGGTGATTGCTCTGTCGGCATGATGGAACTTCCCATTCGCGTACCTGTTTCCTCTGTTCTCCCTGCTGCCTAGAGTAATTCGAAAGTTCAGGCAGGAAGAAGGCAAGATCCTGCTGGTGGCCCCTGCGTGGCCCAGACGGAGTTGGTACTCGGATCTTCAGTGTCTGTCCATCGACACTCCATTGCTGTTACCTCGGAGACCGGACCTGTTGTCGCAGGGTCCTTGTCTCTACCCCGACCTAAGTCAACTATCTTTGACGGCGTGGCTTTTGAGACTTCCCTCTTGAGGTCCAAGGGTTTCTCTAGAGCAGTAGTGAATACCATGCTACGAGCTCGGAAGCTGGCTTCAGCTAAAATTTACCACAGGGTGTGGCATACCTATTTTGAGTGGTGTCGCCCTAAAGGGTATGATCCTCACGAGTTTCGGATATCAAGAGTGTTGGCTTTCCTACAGACGGGCTTGGATCTAGGTCTACGCCTTGCCTCACTGGTGCATGTTTCTGCCCTGTCGGTTTGGTTTCAACATAGGATTGCTACGCTGCCTGATATCCGTACCTTTATGCAGGGTGTCCTTCGCATCCAGCCTCCCTATGTCCATCCGGTAGCTCAATGGGATCTGGCTGTGGCCCTGAAGGTGCTCCAGGGTCCTCCATTTGAACCTTTGGGTTCTGTGGATTTGAAATGGCTTACGGCAAAGACTGTTTCTTTTGGCTATTGCTTCAGCCAGAAGGGTGTCAGATTTGGGGTCTCTCGTGTCGTCCCCCATTTCTAATTTTTCATTCGGATAGGGCGGTACTGCGTACCCGTCCAGACTTCCTTCCTAAAGTAGTGTCTGGTTTCCACATTAACGAGGAAATTGTGGTCCCAGCCTTTAATTCATCTGATCTCTCGGCTGGTCAGGCTTCTTTGGATGTGGTACGAGCTCTGCAAATTTACGTGGACCGTACCAGTTCTTTAAGAAAATCAGACTCTTTGTTTGTCTTATATGGATTTCATAAGAGGGGTTGGTCTGCCTAATAAACAGACTTTGGCACGCTGGATCTGCATGGCGATCTCTGAGGCATACACTCATGAGGGGCATCCAGTGCCACCCTCTGTAAAAGCTCATTCTGCAAGATCTGTGGGACCTTCATGGGCAGCTCGACGTGGTCCTCTGTCCATACTATCGTCAAGCATTACGCCTTTGACACATTTGCTACTCAGGATGCTTCCTTCGGGCGGCGGGTTCTCCTCTCGGCACAGGAGAGTCCCCTCCCTTGAAGGATACTGCTTTTGGACATCCCCAAAGGTAACCCTGTGATCCCTAAGGACCATGGAGGTAGAAGACAGGAGATATGGTAAGAACTTACCTTTATCTCATCTCTGTTTCTACGAAGTCCTTAGGGTCCACAGGGTGCCCGCCCTGACTCCCTGTGCTTCCGTAGGGTGTTGTTCTGGTCACCAGTTTCTGTCTCCCTTTTCTAGGAGAATGTGAATCTTGTGTATTCCAGATTTTCTTCTTCCTTTTTCCTCTCTCCCGGCCTATGGCTTGATACTAAAACTGAGTTGCCTTGGCCTGGGGGCGGGGTATAGGAGGGGGCCCGGTGCATCCTGGGATGGAGATTTTAACTAGGTAGTGCCCATGTATCCATGTGGACCCTAAGGACTTTGTAGAAACAGAGATAACAAAGGTAAGTTCTTACCATATCTCCTGTTTTTTTAAAACAATCTAGTCCACCCCCTCGATACATCTGCGGTGGAGGCTGTGAGAGGATGAGCAGGGCACTGCACAGCGGGAGGGGCACATTAATAAATCCTTTCCCAGGGTGATAATGTAAAGTTCCTAAAGCAGATACATGAAAGTGCTAGAGGGGGGAACGACACCGGCCATGATGCTGGTGGCAGTACACTACAACTCCCATCAGCCACTGCAAACATAGCATCACAACATCCGCACAGAACCTTACCCTACGGCAACGATGCATCACCTTGTACGGATAAGATGATCTGAAGAGGGGACTGATGGTTTACGTACAACTCCGATGTTCTGCCATTTGCGCGAGTTCTGTGCCCGCGACATCGCTCAGAGTGTCCCCTTGATAGACATGCTGCAGCCGTTTTTGGGGCGGGGAGGGGCCGGCGTTCTTGAAAACGGGGGGTGTGTCTGCAGCGCTACTACGCCAGTCATGCTGAGGGTTACTCCCATCTCCAATGGTCACGCAAGTGATCAGAAGCCTCGGCTCCATCAGACGCAGCTGCGGATCACAGGACCTTAAAGGAGACGTGTATTTACACAAGCGGTCTCCATCGGCTTTTGCACATTGTGACGCAGCGCCTGAGCTACAGCGTACAACTCCGGTATCAGGCCCCAGGTGTCACAGCGCCGCACAGCAGTCTCTATAGCCCAATATTACCCCACAGGAGGCCGGGCATGGCGGCACCCGACAGATATGGATGTGTGAGCCTAACACAGCCCTGCATGTAATGGAAAATACAGCCCATACACCGACTACAACAAGGGGGGCATTATCTGTACTGTAGGTCTGGGTCTTTTACCAGCCATACAGCAAATATATTACTGCGCTGAGCTATGAGGCAACGCTGACACCAATACACCCCATCCCAAATTCATACACCCACCCCCAATTCACACACTCTAGCCACCAATACAGCCAGATACACCCCTCCCCAACCATGACTACTAGTGCCCCCAGCACAGACACCACCAGCGCAGCCACAACCCCAGCACAGACACCACCAGCGCAGCCACAACCCCAGCACAAACACCACCAGCGCAGCCACAACCCCAGCACAGACACCACCAGCGCAGCCACAACCCCAGCACAGAGACCACCAGCGCAGCCGCAACCCCAGCACAGAGACCACCAGCGCAGCCACAACCTCAGCACAGAGACCACCAGCGCAGCCGCAACCCCAGCACAGAGACCACCAGCGCAGCCGCAACCCCAGCACAGAGACCACCAGCGCAGCCGCAACCCCAGCACAGAGACCACCAGCGCAGCCGCAACCCCAGTACAGACACCACCAGCGCAGCCGCAACCCCAGCAGAGACCACCAGCACAGCCACAACCCCAGCACAGACACCACCAGCACAGCCGCAACCCCAGCACAGAGACCACCAGCGCAGCCGCAACCCCAGCACAGAGACCACCAGCGCAGCCGCAACCCCAGTAGACACCACCAGCGCAGCCACAACCCCAGCACAGACACCACCAGCACAGCCACAACCCCAGCACAGACACCACCAGCACAGCCACAACCCCAGCACAGACACCACCAGCGCAGCCACAACCCCAGCACAGAGACCACCAGCACAGCCACAACCCCAGCACAGACACCACCAGCGCAGCCACAACCCCAGCACAGACACCACCAGCACAGCCACAACCCCAGCACAGACACCACCAGCGCAGCCACAACCCCAGCACAGAGACCACCAGCACAGCCGCAACCCCAGCACAGACACCACCAGCGCAGCCACAACCCCAGCACAGACACCACCAGCACAGCCACAACCCCAGCACAGAGACCACCAGCGCAGCCGCAACCCCAGCACAGACACCACCAGCGCAGCCACAACCTCAGCACAGAGACCACCAGCACAGCCACAACCCCAGCACAGACACCACCAGCGCAGCCACAACCCCAGCACAGAGACCACCAGCACAGCCACAACCCCAGCACAGACACCACCAGCGCAGCCACAACCCCAGCACAGACACCACCAGCACAGCCACAACCCCAGCACAGACACCACCAGCGCAGCCACAACCCCAGCACAGAGACCACCAGCACAGCCACAACCCAAGCACAGACACCACCAGCACAGCCACAACCCCAGCACAGACACCACCAGCGCAGCCACAACCCCAGCACAGACACCACCAGCACAGCCGCAACCCCAGCACAGCCGCAACCCCAGCACAGACACCACCAGCGCAGCCACAACCCCAGCACAGACACCACCAGCACAGCCACAATCCCAGCACAGAGACCACCAGCGCAGCCACAACCCCAGCACAGACACCACCAGCACAGCCACAACCCCAGCACAGACACCACCAGCGCAGCCACAACCCCAGCACAGAGACCACCAGCACAGCCACAACCCCAGCACAGACACCACCAGCGCAGCCACAACCCCAGCACAGACACCACCAGCACAGCCACAACCCCAGCACAGACACCACCAGCGCAGCCACAACCCCAGCACAGACACCACCAGCACAGCCGCAACCCCAGCACAGACACCACCAGCGCAGCCACAACCCCAGCACAGACACCACCAGCGCAGCCACAACCCCAGCACAGAGACCACCAGCGCAGCCGCAACCCCAGCACAGACACCACCAGCGCAGCCACAACCTCAGCACAGAGACCACCAGCGCAGCCACAACCCCAGCACAGAGACCACCAGCGCAGCCGCAACCCCAGCACAGAGACCACCAGCGCAGCCGCAACCCCAGTACAGACACCACCAGCGCAGCCACAACCCCAGCAGAGAGACCACCAGCACAGCCACAACCCCAGCACAGACACCACCAGCGCAGCCACAACCCCAGCAGAGACCACCAGCACAGCCACAACCCCAGCACAGACACCACCAGCGCAGCCACAACCCCAGCAGAGAGACCACCAGCACAGCCGCAACCCCAGCACAGAGACCACCAGCGCAGCCGCAACCCCAGTACAGACACCACCAGCGCAGCCACAACCCCAGCAGAGACCACCAGCACAGCCACAACCCCAGCACAGACACCACCAGCGCAGCCACAACCCCAGCACAGACACCACCAGCACAGCCGCAACCCCAGCACAGACACCACCAGCGCAGCCGCAACCCCAGCACAGAGACCACCAGCGCAGCCGCAACCCCAGTACAGACACCACCAGCGCAGCCACAACCCCAGCACAGAGACCACCAGCGCAGCCGCAACCCCAGCACAGAGACCACCAGCGCAGCCGCAACCCCAGTACAGACACCACCAGCGCAGCCACAACCCCAGCAGAGACCACCAGCACAGCCACAACCCCAGCACAGACACCACCAGCGCAGCCACAACCCCAGCACAGACACCACCAGCACAGCCGCAACCCCAGCACAGAGACCACCAGCGCAGCCGCAAACCCCAGCACAGAGACCACCAGCGCAGCCGCAACCCCAGCACAGACACCACCAGCGCAGCCGCAACCCCAGCACAGACACCACCAGCGCAGCCACAACCCCAGCACAGACACCACCAGCACAGCCGCAACCCCAGCACAGACACCACCAGCGCAGCCACAACCCCAGCAGAGACCACCAGCACAGCCACAACCCCAGCACAGACACCACCAGCGCAGCCACAACCCCAGCACAGAGACCACCAGCGCAGCCGCAACCCCAGTACAGACACCACCAGCGCAGCCACAACCCCAGCAGAGACCACCAGCACAGCCACAACCCCAGCACAGACACCACCAGCGCAGCCACAACCCCAGCACAGACACCACCAGCACAGCCGCAACCCCAGCACAGACACCACCAGCGCAGCCGCAACCCCAGCACAGAGACCACCAGCGCAGCCGCAACCCCAGTACAGACACCACCAGCGCAGCCACAACCCCAGCACAGAGACCACCAGCGCAGCCGCAACCCCAGCACAGAGACCACCAGCGCAGCCGCAACCCCAGTACAGACACCACCAGCGCAGCCACAACCCCAGCAGAGACCACCAGCACAGCCACAACCCCAGCACAGACACCACCAGCGCAGCCACAACCCCAGCACAGAGACCACCAGCGCAGCCGCAACCCCAGCAAAGAGACCACCAGTGCAGCCGCAACCCCAGCACAGAGACCACCAGCGCAGCCACAACCCCAGCACAGAGACCACCAGCGCAGCCGCAACCCCAGCACAGAGACCACCAGTGCAGCCGCAACCCCAGCACAGAGACCACCAGCGCAGCCGCAACCCCAGCACAGAGACCACCAGTGCAGCCGCAACCCCAGCACAGAGACCACCAGTGCAGCCGCAACCCCAGCACAGAGACCACCAGTGCAGCCGCAACCCCAGCACAGAGACCACCAGTGCAGCCGCAACCCCAGCACAGAGACCACCAGTGCAGCCGCAACCCCAGCACAGAGACCACCAGTGCAGCCGCAACCCCAGCAGAGGTTGGGTGCAGCATCCAGATAGATTTTCACAAGTTTTCCTTCCACAATCTGAACCCAGCCCTCCCACAGTCTAACACTAACCGTCCCCCCAGAGCCTGACCCTAATACTCGCGGTCGGAATCTGTCGGAATTCTGACAATTAGGATCCTGACAACCCCCCCCGCACAGACACTCAGACACACACACACTGATACAAATTGGATGGTACTATCTCGGTGCACAACCCCAGCAGCCTATGTCCAACAAAAAGATGGAACACACCCTAATTCCATAATAATCATATATACAAAAAGTAACTATTGCTGTACAATGGCGCTTAGACATTAACGTTCCTTCCCTTGGAGTGTGAGTAGACTTTGGTTCCCCTCTTTACAAACCTCTACGCAGAGAGATGACAATATATGTAACAAAGAAGGAGACGACGCCAAGCTCCTCGTGTTCCTCCCTGGCAGGGTTCTCCTTCCTTCCGGCCAAGCCCAGGACCTGGGGGCAGTCCCGTTTATAAGGAAGGAGAACCCTGCCAGGGAGGAAGGAGAGCACCTGAGACGGGGCCACGTTCCCCCATGACACCTGGTGACCTCCCCATACCTTGGGTAGGTGGTCCTCCATACTCTGCTTTTGTTTGTGAATTTTGCCTTCTTGGATTTGAAATGAAAATTGTGACTTTTTCGTTGGCTGCCGTACTCCATAATTATTGGGGAGTGATGAGCGAGAGCCTTATCCGAATGACGATAATAAAACCACCCACCTGCCGCGCCCGCTATAACTTCTGCATTTGCGAGGGCTTTATCGTGGTGGCAACGTCCATTTATGGTGTGACATAGCGCAACCAAAGCAAGATGATCTCATGATGGGGCTTATTGTGATTAGTAATCTAATTAGTGTCTTGTTTGGGGCATCCCCAATGATTTACATTAATATATATTACACACTGAAAATCACCCGAAAGGTTACACAGTATTTATTACACGAGGAGCTTTGCGGGTTCTCTCCTTTTGTGTTACATATATTGTCATCTCTTACATCAACGTTTAAAAAGAAGGGAACCAACCCCTACTCACACTCCACGGGAAGGAACGTTAGTGTATACTCTGTGCGCCATTGTACAACAAGTCATTTTTGTATACACACACAGAACCCCAGCAGACACACACACACACACACACACACACACAGAACCCCAGCCGAGACGACACACACAGAACCCCAGCAGACACACACACACACACACACACACACACACACACACAGAACCCCAGCCGAGACGACACACACAGAACCCCAGCAGACACACACACACACACACACACACACAGAACCCCAGCAGAGACACACACACAACCCCAGCCGACACACACACACAGAACCCCAGCCGAGACGACACACTCAGAACCCCAGCCGAGACGACACACTCAGAACCCCAGCCGACACACACACACAGAACCCCAGCCGACACACACACACAGAACCCCAGCCGACACACACACACAGAACCCCAGCCGACACACACACACAGAACCCCAGCCGACACACACACACAGAACCCCAGCCGACACACACACACAGAACCCCAGCCGACACACACACACAGAACCCCAGCCGACACACACACACAGAACCCCAGCCGACACACACACACAGAACCCCAGCCGACACACACACAGAACCCTAGCACACAGAGACAGACACACATAACCCAAACAGCAGGTATACACAGAACAGTACATTTCAGGAAGACGCGCAACTTACCCATCACAGGTTTTATTCGTGTGGAAATTGAAATGTTGAATATAAATTCAGGAGGAGATGATATTCACAAAGGAACTCTGGGAAAGTCTCTTGAGAAGAAAGAAAACGTATTAGAGACACTGGGGGGAGACGTATGAACCACATTATGTTCGCTGATATCGCTTTCCCCCCCCCCCCCATGTATTACTGGGGGGAAATGACAGGTGTTACCCTATCCCCACAGCAGGAATAGCGCTGTTCCTGCTGCTGCTGGCTCCAGGGGCTGCACTCGGGATCTCCGATACCTGCGAGACCCCGCGCACGCTCAGCGGAGCCGATCAGGAGTGAGACACAGAGCGTTAGCGCTAGGCTGCTGCGCTGTGGGCTCTAGCAGGGATCGCTGGAGGTGGGGAGGGGGTGAGAGTTTTCGCTCCCCACGCTCCGGCAGATGAGAGGTTCTTATATCTCATCATTAGTGCTTCCTATCGGTAAAGAGCTGAAGCAGGACGCGTTATAGCGGCCCGATGGGTGCAGCTATAATACATCTCCCCCACTGATACAAATCCCCAGTAACATCACTCACAGGAAAAGTAGTCTCTGATAATCCGGGCCCGCACATCCTGCGCATTACCACCAGCTGGAGGCTCAGGCGCACATTTCACGGCGCGATTGGTCAGCTCCTCTGCTTTGGGCGCCTTGTTGTGAATAATGGACAGATTGTGTAATATGCAGCAGGCGACTATGATATCCGACACTTTGGTGGGGTCATACTGCAGCCCCCCTCCCGACTTGTCCAAGCACTTGAATCTACTTTTTAACATCTTAAATGTTTTGTCTATCACAGCTCGGGTGCTGCTGTGGGCCTCATTGTAAGACGTCTCAGCCTTTGTTTGCGCTTCTGGAACTGAAGTTAAAAGCCAAGGTCGGCAAGCGTATCCGGTGCCACCTGAAAAGAATAAAGTATATGTTTAGAATTGTACTGGAACAATAACGATATATATCATTGTCATAAGCTGGCAGTATATTTCTGTGTTTGACACTACAATCTTTATGCATCAGTGTGACGGGATCCAAACAGCACTACTCTGTGCTGCTGGGGACCCTGCTGCTCCCACTATATAACTCTCAGTCTGTGACTTCCTGCTGCCTCCATTCCCCTCCTCACATCATGTCACTGCCCCTGTCACATGCAGCCCTGTCCTCACCGACACATCACTCATCTCCTGATATACTCTGTGCTGCTGGGGACCCTGCTCCTCCCAATATATAACTCCCAGTCTGTGACTTCCTGCTGCCCCCACTCCCCTCCTCACATCATGTCACTGCCCCTGTCACATGCAGCCCTGTCCTCACTAACACATCACTCATCTCCTGATATACTCTGTGCTGCTGGGGACCCTGCTCCTCCCACTATATAACTCTCAGTCTGTGGCTTCCTGCTGCCTCCATTCCCCTCCTCACATCATGTCACTGCCCCTGTCACATGCAGCCCTGTCCTCACCGACACATCACTCATCTCCTGATATACTCTGTGCTGCTGGGGACCCTGCTCCTCCCAATATATAACTCCCAGTCTGACTTCCTGCTGCCTCCATTCCCCTCCTCACATCCTGTCACTGCCCCTGTCACATGCAGCCATATCCTCACTGACATCACCTAACATACTCTGTGCTGCTGGGGGGGGGGGGTGTCACTGTAACACGTCTATGTCCTACACAGGACAATAATGTTGGCAAATCAAAGGACCACCCTGACTCCCAACACAGAACGGCCATCCTGTGTTATGGTGCATACACACGGTCAGACTTGCTAGAGCAACGATAAAAGATTAGAACGATTCCTGACAGCATTTAAATGAATGAAATCGTCCAAATCGGAATGCAAACACAGTCGATGTCAGATATCGTTGGTTGATGCATGCCCTACATGTCAAAGATACGAACGATAACGATTGTAAAAATCATTCATATCTGATAAGAAATCTGACCGTGTGTATGCAGTGTTACTGAACAGATCCCTTCTAGCTTCTGTGCAACTAAATATCTTCCAACACTTTGCTGGAAGCGGACAGGTAAAGAGCATAGAAGCTGATCAGGAACCGCGCCATGTACCGTACATTACTCAGGGTTATACCTGGGTTCCTCAGCTCGGCAGCTCCCCCACCAGGTCACCATTACAAATGCACGGGTGGATGAATCTTTTGTGCTGGGTTACTCTATGCTCGTCCGGCAAGCAGCCCACGTGACAGACACAGTCAGTCCCCCGCTGACACGGTCACATACTCTAATGTCACGCCATTGTGTTTGAAGCCCTCAAACAAGGTCTTCCACAGCACTGCCCGAGAGAGGTTGGCAAGTACATAAACACTGAGGTATGGATGGAAAATTATAACTCTATAGGGAGGTAGGTATACTTAATCCAGAGGTTTCCACACGCGGACCTCAAGGCTCCCCAACAGTTCAGGTCTTAGAGATAGCCATGGTTGAGCACAGGTGGTTAAAGTAAATTGACTGAGGTACTAATTAAATCACCTGTGGTCAAGCATGGATATCCTTAAAATCCTGTTAGGGTGCATTGAGGACAGAGTATGGGAACCCCTTACTTAATCACAACACTGTGCTTTGCCATTTCGGCTTTTCGACCCACTTTCGCAGCCTCTTAAGCACAGAGTTGCGTCACTGGCTCGTGTTGGAATCCAGACGCCTGCAGGCAAGTACCCTAACCCACCTTACCCACAACCTAACCCCGATCTCCCCCCCCCCACGCAGCCTAACCCTCCCCCTAGGGCCTAATCATGACCCCATGCCTAATACTTGCCATCGGAATTCTGGAGCCGAGGTCCAGACCGCTGGGATGCAGACTACATCCAGTAAGAGGGGAATAGGCGAGCACACGTCAATGCTGAACAATGTTGCAGTGCAAAGATGGTAACCGGTGAATATCTTACCGAGAAGCCAGCCGCCACCGAGCCTGCCACTCTCAAACCCCTCGTAGACGGAAGACTGTCTGAGGATGGAGGAGTTCTGGGAACTCCCAGGGAAGGCAGAGAACAAGCTCAGGATCTTACAGTTGCTGTCCACAATCATCTGCACGTTGACCGAATGGTAACCCTCCTTATTCCGGTAGATTTCCTCCCTCTCGTGGGGGGCCGAGAGTGCGATGTGGATGCAGTCCAGGACCCCCATGACATGCGGGATGCCGGCCACCTTATAGAAGCCGTGCTTCAGCTGCTGCCAGCTGGCTTTGTCGGTCGGGAAGTTGATGAAGGTGTGGACATGCTTCTTCAAGGCCTGGATCACCGGCACCAGGAACCGAGAGAAGGTGGACTGCGAGACCCCTCCGATGGCCGACGCTTTGGTCTGAAAGGACCCAGAGGAGAAGAAGTGCAGACAATTCAACAATTTCACAATCCCCGGGATAGCGTGGCTCCTCTGCGTCAGCGGATCAATGTCCACTCGAATCAATTCATACAAATCTATGATGGTACTTTTGGTGAGCCGAAACCTTTCCATGACCTCCTCGTCCGTCAGCCCTTCCATTCCTGTGCGTTCCCTGAATATACGCGGCCTCCTAATACCAAGCACTTGGGGCTTCAGTGCAGAAGGCCGCTTAAGTTTCGGTCGAGGTTTCTCGGCGGGCGGCAGCTTTAGGTTCTTCTTCGGCTTCCGGGGCGGTCTGTCTTTCTTTTCGTCCTCCTCAACTTGTAGCAGGTAGAGCATGACCGGGCCAAACGCCTCCATTGCGGCAGCCACATAAACCTAGTGTTGAGGGTGAGCTTGGAGAGGGTTACGGTGCTGCAGCACTATCTACAGGCCATGGTGCTCGTTATTAATCGAGGCACGCTGGAGGGAGAGGGAGTTTCCACGAGACCTGACCACCTCAGAGTCACCTGCAGTCCTGCACCTGAAAAGACAGCCGCCACGTGGTTAGGGTCACGATACAACATGCATGTAAAACATTGTAAGACACTGACTGCCGTAATGTTCCCTACATGTTGCGTCTATCTGTATATCGCACAGTTATGACCTGCACATAGCAGTAAGCTAGAAATACAGACACACACACAGCTGTAGGACACCCGGACATGGCACAAATCCCTGGCTCAGTACAAGTACACAGACAAGGAGCCCAGAGTCATTTTTTTGTTTTCTTACAGTCACTAACAAACCGTACACAACATGGCATCTACGGCAACAGAGGGGTTAATGTCTAGCACCAAGGATGGGAATGGGTCCACGTCTGATGTGAACGATTTGCTGATTGAAATAATGTATTTTTCAATAAATACACTGGGAGTGCCGCCAGCTGTAGCAGGTGGAGGCTGAAGCCCCGGTGCAGAGTGCTGGGCACAGACAATTGTATTACGCCGCAATAGACCTAGTGGTGAAGCAGGGTCACCCCTCCACTGCTCCAGCCCGTCTGTGGGAACAAGAGCTTTGCAGAGCTGGCGGCTGCAGCTCGTGTTCCGGCTGTAGTCACAGGTTGCGGCGGCGGTACTATGTCCCTAACCGTAACATCGCTATTTTACTTCCTGATCTTTACGATTTCGACATTATGAACTCGACGACCGGCTTACTGCACCCCATATGAAGTAGCATTACCAATACCTGTCCTTTTTAGGACAGATCACTGGAGCTTTGAAGACATTTGCATCTGCTGTGTCACGTGACCCCAGATTAACGCTAAATGCTACTCCCATCTCCGGCTGTCCCAAACCGAGTGTCTCTGAACCCACCCTCTGCTCGCTGCAGGGCGGAACTCATCCACAGGAAGCGGCCAATGGAGAATTAGCCGTCACCTTCCAGGAGGTGCTGCAGCAAAGTTACCGGCCATAACCAAGATAACAAGAGATATGGTAAGAACTTACCTTTGTTATCTCTGTTTCTACGAAGTCCATAGGGTCCACAGGGTGACCTTGGGGTATAGCTGGATCCAGGATCCTCGGGCACCACGGAGTTAAAGCTTTCAGCTGCTCCCAGGATGCACTTGGGTCCAACCTCCCCTATACCCCGCCCCGAGCCACAGGCACCTCAGTTGGTAAGCAGCCCAGGCCGGAGGAGGAGACGAAACAGAGAGAAGGAAGACTGGAACACACAAGAACCATACTCACAGAAATGGGAGACGGAAAACCGGTGACCAGTCACACAGCCCATATGAAGCCAGGTGCGTCAGGGCGGGTGCCCTGTGGACCCTATGGACTTCGTAGAAACAGAGATAACAAAGGTAAGTTCTTACCATATCTCTTGTTTTCTACTTCAGGGTCCATAGGGGTCCACAGGGTGACCTTGGGGATGTCCCAAAGCAGTCCGACTAAGGGCGGGGACGCTCCTGTGCTGATAGGAGAACTCGGCGCCCAAAGAATGCATCCTGAGAGGCAAAGGTGTCAAACGCATAGAACCTCAAAAAGGTCTGAATGGAAGACCAGGTGGCCGCCTTACAGAGCTGAACAGCAGAGGCGCCACGTCTAGCAGCCCAAGAGGGACCCACAGACCGAGTGGAATGAGCCTTAACAGAGGCTGGAACAGGTAAACCCTCCTGCATATAAGCCTCAATAATAACAGAACGAAGCCAACGGGCTAGAGTCTGTTTGTTGGCAGGCCAACCCCTCTTGTGAAAACCAAAGAGGATAAACAAAGATTCCGACTTCCTCACAGAACTAGTCCGGTCCACATAAACCTGGAGTGCACGGACAACATCTAAGGAAGTCTCCCCAGCCGAAAGATCAGGCGACTGAAAGGCTGGTACAACAATTTCCTGATTAATGTGGAACCTGGAAACCACCTTAGGCAGGAAATCAGGACGAGTGCGAAGCACCGCTCTGTCCTGATGAAAAAATCAGAAAAGGGGGACGACAAGAAAGCGCCCCCAAATCTGAAACCCTCCTGGCAGAAGCAATTGCCAAGAGGAAAACAGTCTTAAAAGTTAGCCACCTGAGCTCCACTGACTCCAAGGGCTCAAAATGCGGACCCTGTAAGGCCCAAAGAACCACCGCCAAATCCCACGGGGCCACAGGTGGCACAAAGGGAGGCTGGATTCTTAAAACTCCCTGGAAAAAGGTGTGTACGTCCGGCATAGCAGCGATCCTGCGCTGGAACCACACCGACAGAGCAGACACGTGCACCTTCAGTGAGGAAAGACGTAATCCCAAGTCCAAACCCGACTGAAGGAAAGCCAAAATATGCGAAACCCGGAACACCTGGGGATCATATTTTCTGGCCTCGCACCACTGAAAGTGTGCCACACTCTGTGATAGATCCTCGCGGAAGCAGGCTTGCGCGCCCTCAGCATGGTGGTAATAACGGAGCTAGAAAAGCCCCGAGACCTCAGGACGGCTGTCTCAAGAGCCACGCCGTCAAAGATAGTCGACCCAGATCCGGGTGAAGACAGGGCCCCTGAGACAACAGGTCCCGCCGTTGAGGTAGGAGGAACGGAGCGTCGATGGACAAGCTCCGCAGATCGGAGTACCACGGCCTTCTGGGCCACCAGGATCAGTGTGCCTCCGTCCTGTTTGAACTTGCGCAGGACCCGAGGCAGCAGAGATATCGGAGGGAACAAGTAATCCAGTTGAAACAGCCATCTCACCGACAGCGCGTCTATCAGACTTGCGCCTGCGTCCCTTGTCCTTGACCCGTACACGGGCAGCTTGTGATTGTGACGGGACGCCATCAGGTCCAGCTCTGGCAGCCCCCACTTGTCCACGAGTAGTTGGAATACCTGTGGATGAAGCGACCATTCCCCGGGATGCACGTCGTAACGGCTGAGGAAGTCTGCCTCCCAATTGAGGACTCCTGGGATGAAAACTGCCGAGAGAGCTGGAAGATAGCGCTCCGCCCAAGCCAGGACGCGGGGACACCTCCGACATCGCAGCTCGACTGCGAGTCCCTTCCTGGTGATTGATGTACGCCACCGTGGTGGCGTTGTCTGACTGCACCTGAACGGCCCTTCCGTGAAGAGCGGTGCCGGACGACTGCAGGGCTCTGTATACTGCCCTCAGTTCCAGGATGTTGATGGGAAGAATCGCTTCCTCCGCCGACCAACGACCCTGAAGTGACAAGGAGCCTGTCACCGCCCCCCAACCCCGGAGACTGACATCTGTCGTGAGCAGAACCCATTCCGGGATCCAAAAGGGGCGTCCCTCTAGGAGATGAGCTGTCTGCAGCCACCAGGCTAGGGACAAACGCACCTCCGAGGACAACACCAGCATCTGAGAGCAGATCCTGTGTGGCAATCCGTTCCATTCCGAAAGAATCAGCCCCTGCAGGGGCCTGGAATGGAACTGGGCAAACTCCACCATGTCGAATGCCGACACCATGGACCCCAAAACTCTCATCGCTGAGTGCACCGACACTCTGCCACTGCTCAGACAGCCGTGAATCCGCAGCTGTAAGGAGGAGACCTTCTCTGAAGTCAGAAAAATCCATTGCTGACGAGAGTCCAGCAGGGCCCCCAAATGAACCATCCGCTGTGATGGGATGAGGGAAGACTTATTCCAGTTGATCAACCAGCCGTGCGCCTGTAGACAAGCGATCGTCAGGTGGAGATGCTGGATCAGTACCTCCGGGGAACTTGCCAGCAAGAGGAGGTCGTCTAGATACGGTAGCAACCGTATCCCCTGGCTCCGAAGGTGAGCCGCCATGACCGCCATCACCTTGGTAAATACCCTTGGTGCCGTGGAGAGACCAAAGGGTAGAGCCCTGAATTGGTAGTGGTTGTGGAGAATAGCAAACCGCAGAAACTGTTGGTGCGATGTTGCTATAGGCACATGGAGGTAGGCGTCCTGGATATCCAGGGAGACCATATAATCCCCCGGTTCCATCGCCAGAATGATGGAACGCAAAGTTTCCATCCTGAATTTGGGAACCCTGAGAAACCTGTTCAGGGACTTCAAATTGAGGATGGGGCGATGAGAGCCATTGGGTTTCTGCACCAGAAACAGCGTAGAGTAATACCCCATCCCACGTTGAGACTGTGGTACGGGTATAATGACCCCCGCCGTCAGCAAGGCCTCTATGGCTTCCTGAACCTGCAAGGCCTTGGTTTTGTCCTGAGAAGGACTTGTGCAAAAAAACTGGCAAGGCGGCCTGTGCCGAAAAGACAGGGCGTACCCCTGGGAGACCACTTCTCGCACCCAGGCATCCGTGGTGGTATTGTGCCAGCACTGGGCGAATTGAAGAAGTCGGCCTCCCACTCTGGGGTCCCCCAGAGGGAGGCCCGTCCCATCACGCAGAAGGCTTATCTTCTGGCTTGGAAGAAGGGCGCCTAGCACTCCAGGCTTGCTTCTTTGGCTTAGAGGCGGTCTTGGGTGCGGACTGCCTCGGGAAGGACTGACCCTTTGCCTTGCCCTGAACCCGAAAGGAACGAAAGGCCAAGCTCCGGACATTAGCAGGTGTAGTAGCTGAAGGGAGGAAGGCTGACTTGGATTTCGCCAGAGTATCTACTATTTTGTCCAGGTCCGGACCAAATAGTAATTCTCCATTAAAAGGTAAGGCCTCCAAGCCTTTCTTTGAATCCGCGTCTGCTCTCCAAGACCGCAACCACAAGGATCTACGAGCAGACACTGCTGCCGCCGAAACCCTAGAGGTCAACAGGCTAGCATCCAAAGATGCTTCTCCAATGTAGGAGACGGCATCTCTCATCTGTACTAACAATGCCCTCTGGACGTCCGGAGCTTCATCCGTAAACGCGTCCTCCAAGGCATTGGCACACCCCTCAATGGCCTTGGCCACCAAGGAGATGGCCATGGACGGCCGGGCTACCGCCCCTGAGAGAGAATAAATAGATTTTAAACAAGTCTCCACCTTCCTGTCCGTAGGATCCTTCAGCGAGGATATAGACGGCAATGGCAAAGTAGCACTCCTGATGAGGCGTGTTACATGGGAATCGACGGCAGGCGGAGTTTCCCCATTTCTTACAATGCGCCTCCGGGAATGGATAATTGGACGCCAAGCGTTTCTGTGGCAGGAAACGCTTACTGGGTGTCTGCCAGGCCACCGCCATGTGATCAGTCAACTGATTAGACAAGGGGAACGCTGCAGAAGTAACCTTAGCTCTTTTAAAACTAGGATACCTCGACTTGGGAGCGGGTGCCTCATCCTCAATCAGAAGAATGGCCCGCACCGCCTTAACCAGAGCCCGCACATTGACGGAAGACTTAGTGTCTACCTCCTGGACTGAGGCATCTGAGGCCGAGTCATCCTGCACCTCACCATCATCCGAGGACACCTCAGAATCTGGAAGATGCGCAGCCTGCGCCATGACTGAGCGTTTAGACGCCCTGGAGGGCACGTCACTGCGCAACATCGACTGAAAAGCCGAAGATGTTGCCGCCAAATCTTGGACACTGTGGGAAAGCGCATCCACCCAGGGTGGAGGAGTTGCCACAGGAGCCTGAAACGGCACCACAGCCTGCTGTGCCACAGGGGTGGACTGAATATACATTGGCAACCCCGCATAGGGACCAACAGGCTGAGACCCCGGGGGAGTCTGCAATAATTGTGGGACACCCGGGGAATGGGGATGGCAGGCTGGGGCAACGCCCTAGTAGGGGCAGCAGTCGGGACCGACAGACGGTCCACGATGGACACCAGCACCTGGGAAAACATCGCCCATGGTGGCTCCTGCGACATGGGAGGTTTAGACATACCAGGGAGCGCCTGGCACCATCCGCACAGGCCGTCCTGTGACAAATCCTCCCTATTCACTCCTGCAGAACAGCGCCTGCAGGAGAACAATACCGGAGCCCCGGAGTGCTCAATCTCCTCCTCGGACATGACGTTGGAAGAAAACGTGCGCACTCACCCGTGTGCTGGACAACAGCCCACGATATGGTACCGTGTAGCACACAACTGTATATGACGGACCTCACCAATACGTGATCTATATAGGTGAGGTCAGTAGAAACACCCTTCCCCCGCACACCTGTAGGGCTTGTAGGAGAAGGAAAGGGAAAGGTATAGGCTGACAGTAAGTAGAAAAAAAGACACAGACAGGCAGCACTAGCAAAAGTCACATAACATGCAGAGAAGATATACTCACTGCACATTTCCACTACAATCAACCTCCCAGATTCAGTGTCTGGGAGGGCTATAGCGCTGTGTACACTGTCCTTTTGCAGGGGAGAGGTACACAGGGGGACCGGTCCGCGTGCTCCCTGAGAGTATCCACGCTGCCACAGAGAAAATGGCCGCTGGAGACCTCAGAGGAGGAGTGGCCGTGTAACTGCAGCTCAGCGACGCCAGACTCCGTGCTGAAAGGCGCGCTGAGCTGAGGGGAGGAGCCGCTAGACAGGGAAGGCTTCCTCCCCTGGCTAGCATATTAACCCCCGGGTTGCCGGCATCCCGCTTGCCGTGATATTAACCCTGGTGGTCTAGTGGTCTGGCGGGGTATGCCTCCGCTGGAGGGGGGGGCCCGCCGCCACCACTGATAGCGCCCCCGGTCTGTCCCCTAGACCGGGGGCATGGGACTGCATTTGAAAGGAACCCGCGCACCGCCGCTAATCAGCAGTGCGCGGCTTACCTGGATCTTCCCGGCGTCTTCCGGCAGCAGTCCCGGGGGAAACCAGAGTCCGGCTAGTACAGACTCTGGCTTCCGCCGCGATCCCCAGTTCAGTGCTGGCGTCGCGGCGCCAGCAGGGAGAAGGAGCGGCAGCGTGGGCGTCTGTACAGACAGCCCAGCGCTGCCGCTCTGGAGAAAAACTGAAGTAAAAAATAAATAAATTTAACTAAGTTAAATAAAAAATTAAAAGCTTTAGGGGGCTGCTCCTGCAGCCCACCCCGCAGGGTGACCCGACTCCGGCCGGGCACCATCTAAAACTGAGGTGCCTGTGGCTCGGGGGCGGGGTATAGGGGAGGATGGACCCAAGTGCATCCTGGGAGCAGCTGAAAGCTTTAACTCCGTGGTGCCCGAGGATCCAGGATCCAGCTATACCCCAAGGTGACCCTGTGGACCCTGAAGTAGAAAATCTGATCCAGGCGTTGCCGTAGGAGCCAGTTTGTGGCAGCAACGTAGCCGCTTACCGAGGAGCCCGTAACATTCCCATACAGATTGTGAGAGGTAATCACCCACTGTAGCCACGGAGTAAGCCCAACAGGCGGCACAGGAACACTGTACCGGGTGACAGAGAAAGCCCAACAGGCAGCACAGGAACACTGTACCGGGTGACAGAGAAAGCCCAACAGGCAGCACAGGAACACTGTACCGGGTGACAGAGAAAGCCCAACAGGCAGCACAGGAACACTGTACCGGGTGACAGAGTAAGCCCAACAGGCAGCACAGGAACACTGTACCGGGTAGCGGAGTAAGCCCAACAGGCGGCACAGGAACACTGTACCAGGTGACAGAGAAAGCCCAACAGGCGGCACAGGAACACTGTACCGGGTGACAGAGAAAGCCCAACAGGCGGCACAGGAACACTGTACCGGGTGACAGAGAAAGCCCAACAGGCGGCACAGGAACACTGTACCGGGTGACAGAGAAAGCCCAACAGGCGGCACAGGAACACTGTACCGGGTGGCGGAGTAAGCCCAACAGGCGGCACAGGAACACTGTACCGGGTGGCGGAGTAAGCCATCCTGACCATGGCTATATTACAGCAATATACACCATTCTGCCGGAGGATTAGGTAGGTATGGGATGCCGATGCTCAGGATCCAGACGCCAGCATCCCGACAGGGTTGGGATACAAACACCCGTTAGTATCCTACCCCCCCCCCCCCCTAGTGACTAACCCTCTCCTAACACTTACTGTTGCGATTCTGGCACTGGCATCCCGACTGTCTGTACTATGACCGCATTCCCTGCCTGATGCCTACTGCTAACACTCTAATCTGTACATGGCCGACCTTTGTCCATGATCTTCTGCTTTTAACGGGCACAGCCCATGGCCAATTGTCAGCTTGGATCTATTCAATCAGGTCCCTGTATCCCCCCCCCCCCCTCGTGCCTTAAACCTCGAGGGTGCATGATTCTTCGCAGCCAAAAGGAGCAGCGAGTAAAGGTCAGAACTGAAATAAACCTTCTTAACACGTGGGGAAAACCACAGATTACGCATTTTACGTGGCATCTGCGGGTTACCACGCATTGCAGGAGGGTTTACCAAGCGGGGAAAACGCAGAACTACTGAATAGCTCCGGGGCATGGAACCCGCAACTACTTAGATATACTCCTAAGCAAGCGGCCAGGAGCCAGCGGCCATAGGCACCAGCTATCCCAACACCCAGACACTTATATAAGAGGCAGGTGACCTGACAATAATAGCAATATAATATACAGAGGGAGTAATCTACACATCATACACATGTAATACAGCCACTCACGTTTCCATTACAGCTCTTACACAAACCTTGTACTATACACACTGGGGGCGATTCAATTATTTTGGGTGCCCGTAGTTCCCATCTACAGTGACGGGAGCTATACAATGGATTGCACAAGCCCCACACTGCTTGTGACAGCCACGTTCTCACGTCCTAGATGCATGGGATTCGCCGCGTAAAGCTGCTTTTCACATGACAAGTGCCATTTAAGGTGCCCAAAACCCGGGTGCGCTGCAGTTAATGTACCCAAAAGCCCATCTATAGGCTCAACTCTGGAGGCTACGAGAAGAAATCTACAATAAATAATGGATGCCCAAAACAACCGAATAACTGACTGGTCACAGAGATGGGGGCTACGAGCACCCAAAAAATAATAATTCCCCCCACAGAGCCTCCAAATAGTTATACGCACACACTCCACCCAGAGATAGAGAAAATATATATATACATACACAGAGACCTTTATACACAGCTATATACACATACACACAGCTATACACACACACACAGCTATATACACATACACACAGACCTATACACACAGCTATATACACATACACACAGCTATATACACATACACACACACAGCAACACACACAGCTATACACATACACACACACAGCTATAAATACATACTCACACAGCTATATATACACATACACAGCTATATACACATACATACAGCTATATACACATACACACAGCTATATACACATACACACAGCTATACACATACACACAGCTATATACACATACACACAGCTATATACACATACACACACACAGCAACACACACAGCTATAAATACATACTCACACAGCTATATACACATACACACAGCTATACACATACACACAGCTATACACATACACACAGCTATATACACATACACACAGCTATACACACAGCTATATACACATACACACAGCTATATACACATACACACAGCTATATACACACAGCTATAAATACATACACACAGCTATATACACATACACACAGCTATATACACATAGACACAGCTATAAATACACATACACACAGCTATATACACATACACAGCTATATATACACATACACACAGCTATATACACACATACACAGCTATATACACAGCTATATATACATACACACTGCTATATATACACATACACAGCTATATACACATACACACAGCTATATACACATACACACAGCTATATACACATACACAGCTATATACACATACACAGCTATATACACACATACACAGCTATATACACACATACACACAGCTATATACACATACACACAGCTATACACACATACACACAGCTATACACACAGCTATACACACATACACACAGCTATATACACACATACACTGCTATATATACATACACAGCTATATACACATACACACAGCTATATATACACACATACACACAGCTATATACACACAGCTATATACACATACACACAGCTATATACACATACACACAGCTATATATACATACACACAGCTATATATACACATACACACAGCTACATACACAGCTATATACACATACACACAGCTATATACACATACACACAGCTATATACACACATACACACAGCTATATACACACATACACACAGCTATATACACACATACACACAGCTATATACACATACACACAGCTATATACACATACACACAGCTATATACACACATACACACAGCAATATACACATACACAGCTATATACACATACACACAGCTATATACACACATACACACAGCAATATACACATACACAGCTATATACACATACACACAGCTATATACACATACACACAGCTATATACACATACACAGCTATATACACATACACACAGCTATATACACACTGCTATATACACATACACACAGCTATATATACACACACACAGCAATATACACATACACACAGCAATATACACATACACACAGCAATATATACACATACACACAGCTATATATACACATACACACAGCAATATACACATACACACAGCTATATACACACATACACACAGCAATATACACATACACACAGCTATATACACATACACACAGCAATATACACATACACACAGCAATATACACATACACACAGCTATATACACATACACACAGCTATATACACATACACACAGCAATATACACATACACACAGCTATATACACATACACACAGCAATATATACACATACACACAGCAATATATACACATACACACAGCAATATACACACAGCTATATACACATACACACAGCTATATACACATACACACAGCAATATACACATACACACAGCAATATATACACATACACACAGCAATATACACATACACACAGCTATATACACACATACACACAGCAATATACACATACACACAGCTATATACACATACACACAGCTATATACACATACACACAGCAATATATACACATACACACAGCAATATACACATACACACAGCTATATACACATACACACAGCTATATACACATACACACAGCTATATACACATACACACAGCAATATAAACACATACACACAGCAATATAAACACATACACACAGCTATATACACATACACACAGCAATATATACACATACACACAGCAATATATACACATACACACAGCTATATATACACATACACACAGCTATATACACATACACACAGCAATATACACATACACACAGCAATATATACACATACACACAGCAATATACACATACACACAGCTATATACACATACACACAGCTATATACACATACACACAGCAATATATACACATACACACAGCAATATATACACATACACACAGCAATATATACACATACACACAGCTATATATACACATACACACAGCAATATACACATACACACAGCTATATACACATACACACAGCAATATATACACATACACACAGCAATATATACACATACACACAGCTATATACACATACACACAGCTATATATACATACACACAGCAATATATACACATACACACAGTAATATATACACATACACACAGTAATATATACACATACACACAGCTATATACACATACACACAGCAATATATACACATACACAGCAATATACACATACACACAGCAATATACACATACACAGCTATATACACATACACACAGCTATATACACATACACACAGCAATATATACACATACACACAGCTATATATACACATACACACAGCTATATACACATACACACAGCTATATACACATACACACAGCTATATACACATACACACAGCAATATATACACATACACACAGCAATATACACATACACACAGCTATATACACATACACACAGCTATATACACATACACACAGCAATATACACATACACACAGCAATATATACACATACACACAGCTATATACACATACACACAGCTATATACACATACACACAGCAATATACACATACACACAGCTATATACACATACACACAACTATATACACATACACACAGCTATATATACACATACACACAGCTATATACACATACACACAGCTATATACACATACACACAGCAATATATACACATACACACAGCTATATATACATACACACAGCTATATACACACATACACACAGCTATATACACATACACACAGCTATATACACATACACACAGCAATATATACACATACACACAGCAATATACACATACACACAGCAATATACACACAGCTATATACACATACACACAGCAATATATACACATACACACAGCAATATATACACATACACACAGCTATATATACACATACACACAGCTATATACACATACACACAGCAATATATACATACACACAGCTATATACACATACACACAGCAATATATACATACACAGCTATATACACATACACACAGCAATATACACATACACACAGCTATATACACATACACACAGCTATATACACATACACACAGCAATATATACACATACACACAGCAATATATACACATACACACAGCTAGCCCCGGAGGAGGCACCGGGCACGGGGGGGAGGCAGCGGGACACAGAGCTATAACCGGAGACCCCATACTCACCATCACACAAAGACTCCCCGCACTGCGCATGCGCCTGCCTCCCCTCCCGCCGCTATATACAGCGCTTTCATTGTCTGAGCTCATGCACATGCGCATCGCGTGTCCAGCGTGTTGGTTTCTACTGCGCCTGCGCAATCATATATCTCTATACACTGACTATATACACATCTATATACACTATACACATCTATACACACTGACTATACACATCTATATACACTATACACATCTATACACACTGACTATACACATCTATATACACTATACACATCTATACACACTGACTATACACATCTATATACACTGACTATACACATCTATATACACTGACTATACACATCTATATACACTGACTATACACATCTATATACACTGACTATACACATCTATATACACTATACACATCTATACACACTGACTATACACATCTATATACACTATACACATCTATATACACTGACTATACACATCTATATACACTATACACATTTATACACACTATACACATCTATATACACTGACTATACACATCTATATACACTATACACATCTATATACACTGACTATACACATCTATATACACTGACTATACACATCTATATACACTGACTATACACATCTATATACACTATACACATCTATACACACTGACTATACACATCTATATACACTGACTATACACATCTATATACACTGACTATACACATCTATATACACTATACACATCTATACACACTGACTATACACATCTATATACACTGACTATACACATCTATATACACTGACTATACACATCTATATACACTATACACATCTATATACACTATACACATCTATACACACTGACTATACACATCTATACACACTGACTATACACATCTATATACACTATACACATCTATACACACTGACTATACACATCTATATACACTATACACATCTCTATACACTGACTATACACATCTATATACACTATACACATCTCTATACACTGACTATACACATCTATATACACTATACACATCTATATACACTATACACATCTATACACACTGACTATACACATCTATACACACTGACTATACACATCTATATACACTATACACATCTATACACACTGACTATACACATCTATATACACTATACACATCTATATACACTGACTATACACATCTATATACACTGACTATACACATCTATATACACTGACTATACACATCTATATACACTGACTATACACATCTATATACACTATACACATCTATACACACTGACTATACACATCTATATACACTATACACATCTATATACACTGACTATACACATCTATATACACTATACACATTTATACACACTATACACATCTATATACACTGACTATACACATCTATATACACTATACACATTTATACACACTATACACATCTATATACACTGACTATACACATCTATATACACTATACACATCTATACACACTGACTATACACATCTATATACACTATACACATCTATACACACTGACTATACACATCTATACACACTGACTATACACATCTATATACACTATACACATCTATATACACTGACTATACACATCTATATACACTGACTATACACATCTATATACACTGACTATACACATCTATATACACTGACTATACACATCTATATACACTGACTATACACATCTATATACACTGACTATACACATCTATATACACTATACACATCTATACACACTGACTATACACATCTATATACACTGACTATACACATCTATATACACTGACTATACACATCTATATACACTATACACATCTATATACACTGACTATACACATCTATACACACTGACTATACACATCTATATACACTGACTATACACATCTATATACACTATACACATCTATATACACTGACTATACACATCTATATACACTGACTATACACATCTATATACACTGACTATACACATCTATATACACTGACTATACACATCTATATACACTGACTATACACATCTATATACACTATACACATCTATACACACTGACTATACACATCTATATACACTATACACATCTATATACACTGACTATACACATCTATATACACTATACACATTTATACACACTATACACATCTATATACACTGACTATACACATCTATATACACTATACACATCTATATACACTGACTATACACATCTATATACACTGACTATACACATCTATATACACTGACTATACACATCTATATACACTATACACATCTATACACACTGACTATACACATCTATATACACTGACTATACACATCTATATACACTGACTATACACATCTATATACACTATACACATCTATACACACTGACTATACACATCTATATACACTGACTATACACATCTATATACACTGACTATACACATCTATATACACTATACACATCTATATACACTATACACATCTATACACACTGACTATACACATCTATACACACTGACTATACACATCTATATACACTATACACATCTATACACACTGACTATACACATCTATATACACTATACACATCTCTATACACTGACTATACACATCTATATACACTATACACATCTCTATACACTGACTATACACATCTATATACACTATACACATCTATATACACTATACACATCTATACACACTGACTATACACATCTATACACACTGACTATACACATCTATATACACTATACACATCTATACACACTGACTATACACATCTATATACACTATACACATCTATATACACTGACTATACACATCTATATACACTGACTATACACATCTATATACACTGACTATACACATCTATATACACTGACTATACACATCTATATACACTATACACATCTATACACACTGACTATACACATCTATATACACTATACACATCTATATACACTGACTATACACATCTATATACACTATACACATTTATACACACTATACACATCTATATACACTGACTATACACATCTATATACACTATACACATTTATACACACTATACACATCTATATACACTGACTATACACATCTATATACACTATACACATCTATACACACTGACTATACACATCTATATACACTATACACATCTATACACACTGACTATACACATCTATACACACTGACTATACACATCTATATACACTATACACATCTATATACACTGACTATACACATCTATATACACTGACTATACACATCTATATACACTGACTATACACATCTATATACACTATACACATCTATATACACTGACTATACACATCTATATACACTGACTATACACATCTATATACACTATACACATCTATACACACTGACTATACACATCTATATACACTGACTATACACATCTATATACACTGACTATACACATCTATATACACTATACACATCTATATACACTGACTATACACATCTATACACACTGACTATACACATCTATATACACTGACTATACACATCTATATACACTGACTATACACATCTATATACACTATACACATCTATATACACTGACTATACACATCTATATACACTATACACATCTATACACACTGACAATACACATCTATATACACTATACACACTGACTATACACATCTATATATACACTATACACATCTATACACACTGACTATACACATCTATATACACTGACTATACACATCTATATACAACATACACATCTATATACACTGACTATACACATCTATATACACTATACACATCTATATACACTGACTATACACATTTATACACACTGACTATACACATCTATATACACTATACACATCTATACACACTGACTATACACATCTATATACACTATACACATCTATACACACTGACTATACACATCTATACACACTATACACATCTATATACACTGACTATACACATCTATATACACTGACTATACACATCTATATACACTGACTATACACATCTATATACACTATACACACTGACTATACACATCTATATACACTGACTATACACATCTATATACACTGACTATACACATCTATATACACTATACACATCTATATACACTGACTATACACATCTATATACACTATACACATCTATACACACTGACTATACACATCTATATACACTGACTATACACATCTATATACACTGACTATACACATCTATATACACTATACACATCTATATACACTGACTATACACATCTATATACACTATACACATCTATACACACTGACTATACACATCTATATACACTGACTATACACATCTATATACACTGACTATACACATCTATATACACTATACACATCTATATACACTGACTATACACATCTATATACACTATACACATCTATACACACTGACTATACACATCTATATACACTATACACATCTATACACACTGACTATACACATCTATATACACTGACTATACACATCTATATACACTATACACATCTATATACACTGACTATACACATCTATATACACTGATTGTACACATCTATATACACTGACTGTACACATCTATATACACTATACACCTCTCTATACACTGACTATACACATCTATATACACTATACACCTCTCTATACACTATACACCTCTCTATACACATTTATATACACTGTGCACCTCTCTATATACACTGACTATACAACTCTATATACTGACTATACACATCTATATACACTGACTATACACCTCTATATACACTGATTGTACACATCTATATACACTGACTATACACCTCTATATACACTGATTGTACACATCTATATACACTGAACACCTCTCTATACACTGACTATACACATCTATATACACTGACTGTACACATCTATATACACTGACTGTACACATCTATATACACTGACTGTACACATCTATATACACTGACTGTACACATCTATATACACTATTCACCTTTCTATACACTGACTATACACATCTATATACACTGTTCACCTCTATATATACACTGACTATACAACTCTATACACTGACTATACACATCTATATACACTATACACCTTTCTATATACACTGACTATACACATCTATATACACTATGCACCTCTCTCTATGCACTGACTATATACATCTATATACACTATACACATCTATATACAGTATACATATCTATATACACTATATATACTGACTATACACATCTATATACACTGACTATACACATCTACAGTATATACACTATACACCTCTCTATATACACTGACAATACACCTCTCTATACACTGATTGTACACATCTATATACACTATACACTGACTATACACATCTATATACACTATACACATCTATATACACTGACTATACACATCTGTATACACTATACACCTCTCTATACACTGACTATACACCTCTCTATACACTGACTATACACACTGACTATACACATCTATATACACTGACTATACACATCTATATACACTATACACATCTATATACACTGACTTTACACCTCTCTATACACTGACTATACACATCTATATACACTATACACATCTATATACACTGACTATACACATCTATATACACTATACACATCTGTATACACTATACACCTCTATATACACTATACACCTCTATATACACTGACTAAACACATCTTTATACACTGACTATACACATCTATATACACTATACACCTCTCTATATACACTGACTATACACATCTATATACACTATACACCTCTCTATATACACTGACTATACACATCTATATACACTATACACATCTATATACACTATTCACATCTATATACACTGACTATGCACCTCTATATACACTATACACCTCTATATACACTGACTATACACATCTATATACACTATACACATCTCTATATACACTGACTATACACATCTCTATACACTGACTATGCACATCTATGTACACTATGCACCTCTCTATACACACTGACTGTACACATCTATATACACTGACTATACACATCTATGTACACTATACACATCTATACACACTATACACATCTCTATACACTGACTATACACATCTATATACACTATACACACTGACTATACACATCTATACACACTGACTATACACATCTATATACACTATACACATCTATACACACTGACTATACACATCTATATACACTATACACATCTCTATACACTGACTATACACATCTATATACACTATACACATCTCTATACACTGACTATACACATCTATATACACTATACACATCTATATACACTATACACATCTATACACACTGACTATACACATCTATACACACTGACTATACACATCTATATACACTATACACATCTATACACACTGACTATACACATCTATATACACTATACACATCTATATACACTGACTATACACATCTATATACACTGACTATACACATCTATATACACTATACACATCTCTATACACTGACTATACACATCTATATACACTATACACACTGACTATACACATCTATACACACTGACTATACACATCTATATACACTATACACATCTATACACACTGACTATACACATCTATATACACTGACTATACACATCTATATACACTATACACATCTATATACACTGACTATACACATCTATATACACTGATTGTACACATCTATATACACTGACTGTACACATCTATATACACTATACACCTCTCTATACACTGACTATACACATCTCTATACACTATACACCTCTCTATACACTATACACCTCTCTATACACATTTATATACACTGTGCACCTCTCTATATACACTGACTATACAACTCTATATACTGACTATACACATCTATATACACTATACACCTCTCTATACACTGACTATACACCTCTATATACACTGATTGTACACATCTATATACACTGAACACCTCTCTATACACTGACTATACACATCTATATACACTGACTGTACACATCTATATACACTGACTGTACACATCTATATACACTGACTGTACACATCTATATACACTGACTGTACACATCTATATACACTATTCACCTTTCTATACACTGACTATACACATCTATATACACTGTTCACCTCTATATATACACTGACTATACAACTCTATACACTGACTATACACATCTATATACACTATACACCTTTCTATATACACTGACTATACACATCTATATACACTATGCACCTCTCTCTATGCACTGACTATATACATCTATATACACTATACACATCTATATACACTATACATATCTATATACACTATATATACTGACTATACACATCTATATACACTGACTATACACATCTACAGTATATACACTATACACCTCTCTATATACACTGACAATACACCTCTCTATACACTGATTGTACACATCTATATACACTATACACTGACTATACACATCTATATACACTATACACATCTATATACACTGACTATACACATCTGTATACACTATACACCTCTCTATACACTGACTATACACCTCTCTATACACTGACTATACACACTGACTATACACATCTATATACACTGACTATACACATCTATATACACTATACACATCTATATACACTGACTTTACACCTCTCTATACACTGACTATACACATCTATATACACTATACACATCTATATACACTGACTATACACATCTATATACACTATACACATCTGTATACACTATACACCTCTATATACACTATACACCTCTATATACACTGACTAAACACATCTTTATACACTGACTATACACATCTATATACACTATACACCTCTCTATATACACTGACTATACACATCTATATACACTATACACCTCTCTATATACACTGACTATACACATCTATATACACTATACACATCTATATACACTATTCACATCTATATACACTGACTATGCACCTCTATATACACTATACACCTCTATATACACTGACTATACACATCTATATACACTATACACATCTCTATATACACTGACTATACACATCTCTATACACTGACTATGCACATCTATGTACACTATGCACCTCTCTATACACACTGACTATACACATCTATACACACTGACTATACACATCTATATACACTATACACATCTATACACACTGACTATACACATCTATATACACTATACACATCTCTATACACTGACTATACACATCTATATACACTATACACATCTCTATACACTGACTATACACATCTATATACACTATACACATCTATATACACTATACACATCTATACACACTGACTATACACATCTATACACACTGACTATACACATCTATATACACTATACACATCTATACACACTGACTATACACATCTATATACACTATACACATCTATATACACTGACTATACACATCTATATACACTGACTATACACATCTATATACACTGACTATACACATCTATATACACTATACACATCTATACACACTGACTATACACATCTATATACACTATACACATCTATATACACTGACTATACACATCTATATATACTATACACATTTATACACACTATACACATCTATATACACTGACTATACACATCTATATACACTATACACATTTATACACACTATACACATCTATATACACTGACTATACACATCTATATACACTGACTATACACATCTATATACACTATACACATCTATACACACTGACTATACACATCTATATACACTATACACATCTATACACACTGACTATACACATCTATACACACTGACTATACACATCTATATACACATCTATATACACTGACTATACACATCTATATACACTGACTATACACATCTATATACACTGACTATACACATCTATATACACTATACACATCTATACACACTGACTATACACATCTATATACACTGACTATACACATCTATATACACTGACTATACACATCTATATACACTATACACACTGACTATACACATCTATATACACTGACTATACACATCTATATACACTGACTATACACATCTATATACACTATACACATCTATATACACTGACTATACACATCTATACACACTGACTATACACATCTATATACACTGACTATACACATCTATATACACTGACTATACACATCTATATACACTATACACATCTATATACACTGACTATACACATCTATATACACTATACACATCTATACACACTGACTATACACATCTATATACACTATACACACTGACTATACACATCTATATATACACTATACACATCTATACACACTGACTATACACATCTATATACAATGACTATACACATCTATATACAACATACACATCTATATACACTGACTATACACATCTATATACACTATACACATCTATATACACTGACTATACACATTTATACACACTGACTATACACATCTATATACACTGACTATACACATCTATATACACTATACACATCTATACACACTGACTATACACATCTATATACACTATACACATCTATACACACTGACTATACACATCTATACACACTGACTATACACATCTATATACACTATACACATCTATATACACTGACTATACACATCTATATACACTGACTATACACATCTATATACACTGACTATACACATCTATATACACTATACACATTGACTATACACATCTATATACACTGACTATACACATCTATATACACTATACACATCTATATACACTGACTATACACATCTATATACACTATACACATCTATACACACTGACTATACACATCTATATACACTGACTATACACATCTATATACACTGACTATACACATCTATATACACTATACACATCTATATACACTGACTATACACATCTATATACACTATACACATCTATACACACTGACTATACACATCTATATACACTGACTATACACATCTATATACACTGACTATACACATCTATATACACTGACTATACACATCTATATACACTATACACATCTATATACACTGACTATACACATCTATATACACTATACACATCTATACACACTGACTATACACATCTATATACACTGACTATACACATCTATATACACTGACTATACACATCTATATACACTGACTATACACATCTATATACACTATACACATCCATATACACTGACTATACACATCTATATACACTATACACATCTATACACACTGACTATACACATCTATATACACTATACACATCTATACACACTGACTATACACATCTATATACACTGACTATACACATCTATATACACTATACACATCTATATACACTGACTATACACATCTATATACACTATACACATCTATATACACTGACTATACACATCTATATACACTGATTGTACACATCTATATACACTGACTGTACACATCTATATACACTATACACCTCTCTATACACTGACTATACACATCTATATACACTATACACCTCTCTATACACATTTATATACACTGTGCACCTCTCTATATACACTGACTATACAACTCTATATACTGACTATACACATCTATATACACTATACACCTCTCTATACACTGACTATACACCTCTATATACACTGATTGTACACCTCTATATACACTGACTATACACCTCTATATACACTGATTGTACACATCTATATACACTGAACACCTCTCTATACACTGACTATACACATCTATATACACTGACTGTACACATCTATATACACTGACTGTACACATCTATATACACTGACTGTACACATCTATATACACTATTCACCTTTCTATACACTGACTATACACATCTATATACACTGTTCACCTCTATATATACACTGACTATACAACTCTATACACTGACTATACACATCTATATACACTATACACCTTTCTATATACACTGACTATACACATCTATATACACTATGCACCTCTCTCTATGCACTGACTATATACATCTATATACACTATACACATCTATATACACTATACATATCTATATACACTATATATACTGACTATACACATCTATATACACTGACTATACACATCTACAGTATATACACTATACACCTCTCTATATACACTGACAATACACCTCTCTATACACTGATTGTACACATCTATATACACTATACACTGACTATACACATCTATATACACTATACACATCTATATACACTGACTATACACATCTGTATACACTATACACCTCTCTATACACTGACTATACACCTCTCTATACACTGACTATACACACTGACTATACACATCTATATACACTGACTATACACATCTATATACACTATACACATCTATATACACTGACTTTACACCTCTCTATACACTGACTATACACATCTATATACACTATACACATCTATATACACTGACTATACACATCTATATACACTATACACATCTGTATACACTATACACCTCTATATACACTATACACCTCTATATACACTGACTAAACACATCTTTATACACTGACTATACACATCTATATACACTATACACCTCTCTATATACACTGACTATACACATCTATATACACTATACACCTCTCTATATACACTGACTATACACATCTATATACACTATACACATCTATATACACTATTCACATCTATATACACTGACTATGCACCTCTATATACACTATACACCTCTATATACACTGACTATACACATCTATATACACTATACACATCTCTATATACACTGACTATACACATCTCTATACACTGACTATGCACATCTATGTACACTATGCACCTCTCTATACACACTGACTGTACACATCTATATACACTGACTATACACATCTATGTACATTATAGACATCTATATACACTATACACCTCTATATACACTGACTTTACACCTCTCTATACATTGAGTATACACATCTATATACACTATATACATCTATATACCTCTCTATATACACTGACTATACACCTCTCTATACACTGACTATACACATCTACCGGTATATACACTATACACATCTATATACACTGTCTATACACAATCCACCTCTCTATATACACTGACTATACACCTCTCTATACACATCTATATACACTGACTATACACATCTATATACACTATTCACATCTATATACACTATACATCTCTCTATATACACTGACTATACACCTCTCTATACACTGACTATACACATCTGTATACACTATACACTGACTATGCACCTCTCTATACACTGACTATACACATCTATATACACTATACACATCTATATACACTGACTATACACCTCTCTATACACTGACTATACACATCTATATACACTGACTATACACATCTCTATACACTGACTATACACATCTATATACACTATACACATCTATATACACTATACACCTCTCTATACACTGACTATACACCTCTCTATACACTATACACCTCTCTATACACTGACTATACACCTCTCTATACACTGACTATACACATCTATATACAATATACACCTCTCTATACATTGACTTTACACATCTATATACACTGTGCACCTCTCTATATACACTGACTATACAACTCTATATACTGACTATACACATCTATATACACTATACACCTCTCTATACACTGACTATACACCTCTATATACACTGATTGTACACATCTATATACACTGACTATACACATCTATATACACTATACACCTCTCTATACACTGACTATACACTATTCACCTCTCTATACACTGACTATACACATCTATATACACTGTGCACCTCTATATATACACTGACTATACAACTCTATACACTGACTATACACATCTATATACACTATACACCTTTCTATATACACTGACTATACACCTCTCTATACACTGACTATACACATCTATATACACTATGCACCTCTCTCTATGCACTGACTATATACATCTATATACACTATACACATCTATATACACTATACATATCTATATACACTATATATACTGACTATACACATCTACAGTATATACACTATACACCTCTCTATATACACTGACAATACACCTCTCTATACACTGACTATACACCTCTCTATACACTGACTATACACCTCTATATACACTGATTGTACACATCTATATACACTGACTATACACACTATACATATCTATATACACTCTACACATCTATATACACTGACTATGCACATCTATGTACACTATGCACCTCTCTTTACACACTGACAATACACATCTATATACACTGACTATACACATCTATGTACATTATAGACATCTATATACACTATACACCTCTATATACACTGACTATACACCTCTCTATACATTGAGTATACACATCTATATACACTAAACACATCTATATACCTCTCTATATACACTGACTATACACCTCTATACACTGACTATACACATCTACCGGTATATACACTATACACATCTATATACACTGTCTATACACAATCCACCTCTCTATATATATATCTCTATCTCTATGTATACACCTCTCTATACACTGACTATACACATCTGTATACACTATACACAACTATATACACTGACTATGCACCTCTCTATACACTGACTATACACATCTCTATACACTATACACATCTCTATACACTGACTATACACATCTATATACACTATACACATCTATATACACTGACTATACACATCTATATACACTATACACATCTATATACACTATAGACATCTATATACACTATATACATCTATATACACTGACTATACATGAGCAATAGCAACTACATACGCAGTTCAAGTGCGACAGTATGCAATTCTGCCGCAGCACTACATAAGGACGCCCACTTTACCTTACACACATCTGTAATGTTTAGAAAGACTGTGAAAAATCGGTAACAGTGAGTACCATCGCAGCCTCACGCACACTGGCAAAAGCTCTGACCTTACTCAGGAATTACTCAGGAATTACTAACCTCATCAAACACAGTGATTTCACAAGACTGAGAAACCATCAGTAACATGGAGTACCATCACATCCTCACACACACTTACACAGCTCTGACCTTACTCAGGAATTACTAACCTCATCGCACGCAGTGATTACACAAGACTGAGAAACCATCAGTAACATGGAGTACCATCACATCCGCACACACACTTACACAGGCTCTGACCTTACTCAGGAATTACTAACCTCATCGCACGCAGTGAATACACAAGACTGAGAGATCATCAGTAACATGGAGTACCATCACACCTTCACACACACTTACACACCTCTGACCTTACTCAGGAATTACTAATCTCACCACACACAGTGACTACTCAAGACTGAGATACCATCAGTAACATGGAGTACCATCACTGCCTCACACACACTTACACAGCTCTGACCTTACTCAGGTATTCCTAACCTCATCACACGCAGTGAATACACAAGACTCAGACACCATCAGTAACATGGAGTACCATCACATCCTCACACACACTTACACAGGCTCTGATCTTACTCAGGAATTACTAATCTCATCACACGCAATGACTTCACAAGACTAAGACACCATCAGTAACATGGAGTACCATCACATCCTCACACACAGTTACACAGGCTCTGACCTTACTCTGGAATTACTAACCTCATCAAACACAGTGATTTCACAAGACTGAGAAACCATCAGTAACATGGAGTACCATCGCATCCTCACACTCACTTACACAGGCTCTGACCTTACTCAGGAATTACTAATCTCATCACACGCAGTGACTACATAAGACTGAGAGACCATCAGTAACATGGAGTACCATCACAGCCTCACACACACTTTCACAGGCTCTGACCTTACTCAGGAATTACTAACCTCATCACACGCAGTGATTACACAAGACTGAGAGACCATCAGTAACATGGAGTACCATCACAGCCTCAATCACACTTACACAGGCTCTGACCTTACTCAGGAATTTACTAATCTCATCACACGCAGTGAATACACAAGACTGAGATACCATCAGTACCATGGAGTACTATCACAGCCTCACACACACTTACACAGGCTCTGACCTTACTCAGGAATTACAAATCTCATCAGACGCAGTAATTACACAAGACTGTGAAACCATCAGTAACATGGAGTACCATCACAGCCTCACACACACTTACACAGCTCTGACCTTACACAGGAATTACTAACCTCATCGCACGCAGTGATTACACAAGACTGAGAAACCATCAGTAACATGGAGTAGCATCACAGCCACACACACCCTTACAATACACACTTACACAGGCTCTGACCTTACTCAGGAATTTCTAACCTCATCACACACAGTGACTACACAAGACTGAGAGACTATCAGTAACATGGAGTACCATCACAGCCTCACACACACTTACACAGGCTCTGACCTTACAAGTTACTAAACCTCATCACACGCAGTGACTACACAAGACTGAGAGACCATCAGTAATATGGAGTACCATCACAGCCTCACACACACTTACACAGCTCTGACCTTACTCAGGAATTACTAATCTCATCACACGCAATGACTACACAAGACTGAGAAACCATCAGTAACATGGAGTACCATCGCATCCTCACACACACTTACACAGGCTCTGACCTTACTCAGGAATTAATAATCTCATCACACGCAGTGACAACACAAGACTGAGAGACCATCAGTAACATGGAGTACCATCACAGCCTCACACACACTTACACAGGCTCCGACCTTACTCAGGAATTACTAACCTCATCAAACGCAGTGACTACAGAAGACTGAGAGACCATCAGTAACATGGAGTACCATCACACCCTCACACACACTTGTAACAGCTCTGACCTTACTCAGGAATTCCTAACCTCATCACACGCAGTGAATACACAAGACTGAGACCATCAGTAACATGGAGTACCATCACAGCCTCACACACACTTACACAGGCTCTGACCTTACTCAGGAATTTACTAATCTCATCACACGCAGTGAATACACAAGACTGAGAGACCATCAGTAACATGGAGTACCATCACAGCCTCACACACACTTACACAGCTCTGACCTTACTCAGGAATTACTAATCTCATCACACGCAATGACTACACAAGACTGTGACACCATCAGTAACATGGAGTACCATCACAGCCTCACACACACTTACACAGGCTCTGACCTTACTCAGGAATTACTAATCTCATCACACGCAGTGACTACACAAGACTGAGAGACCATCAGTAACAATGAGTACCATCACAGCCTCACACACACTTACACAGGCTCTGAACTTACTGAGGAATTACTAACCTCATAACTCGCAGTGACTACACAAGACTGAGAGACCATCAGTAACATGGATTACCATCACAGCCTCACACACACTTACACAGGCTCTGACCTTACTCAGGAATTACTAACCTCATCAGACGAAGTAATTACACAAGACTGAGATACCATCAGTAACATGGAGTACCATCACAGCCTCACACACACTTACACAGGCTCTGAACTTACTTAGGAATTACTAACCTCATCACACGCAGTGACTACACAAGACTGAGAGACCATCAGTAACATGGAGTACCATCACAGCCTCACACACACTTATACAGCACTGACCTTACTCAGGAATTACTAATCTCATCAGACGCAGTAATTACACAAGACTGAGAAACCGTCAGTAACATGGAGTACCATCACAGCCTCACACACACTTACACAGGCTCTAACCTTACTCAGGAATTTCTAATCTCATCACACGCAGTGATTACACAAGACTGAGAAACCATCAATACCATGGAGTATCATCACAGCCTCACACGCACTTGTACAAGCTCTGACCTTACTCAGGAATTACTAACCTCATCATACGCAGTGATTACACAAGACTGAGAAACCATCAGTAACATGGAGTACCATCGCATCCTCACACACACACAGGCTCTGACCTTACTCAAGAATTACTAATCTCATCACAAGCAGTGATTACACAAGACTGAGACACCATCAGTAACAAGGAGTACCATCACATCCTCACACACAGTTACACAGGCTCTGACCTTACTCTGGAATTACTAACCTCATCAAACACAGTGATTTCACAAGACTGAGAAACCATCAATAACATGGAGTACCATCGCATCCTCACACACACTTACACAGGCTCTGACTTTACTCAGGAATTACTAATCTCATCACACGCAGTGACTACACAACACTGAGAGACCATACCATCACAGCCTCACACACACTTACACAGGCTCTGACCTTACTCAGGAATTACTAATCTCATCACATGCAATGACTACACAAGACTGAGACACCATCAGTAACAAGGAGTACCATCACATCCTCACACACAGTTACACAGGCTCTGACCTTACTCTGGAATTACTAACCTCATCAAACACAGTGATTTCACAAGACTGAGAAACCATCAGTAACATGGAGTACCATCGCATCCTCACACACATTTACACAGGCTCTGACCTTACTCAGGAATTACTAATCTCATCACACGCAGTGACTACACAACACTGAGATACCATCAGTAACATGGAGTACCATCACAGCCTCACAAACACTTACACAGGCTCTGACCTTACGAGTTACTAACCTCATCACATGCAGTGACTACACAAGACTGAGAGACCATCAGTAACATGGAGTACCATCACAGCCTCACACACACTTACACAGCTCTGACCTTACTCAGGAATTACTAATCTCATCACACGCAGTGACTACATAAGACTGAGAGACCATCAGTAACATGGAGTACCATCACAGCCTCACACACACTTACACAGGCTCTGACCTTACTCAGGAATTACTAACCACATCCCACGCAGTGATTACACAAGACTCAGAGACCATCAGTAACATGGAGTACCATCGCATCCTCACACACACTTACACAGGCTCTGACCTTACTCAGGAATTACTAATCTTATCACACGCAGTGACTACACAAGACTGAGAGACCATCAGTAACATGGAGTAGCATCACAGCCTCACACACACTTACACAGGCTCTGATCTTACTCAGTAATTACTAATCTCATTACACGCAGTGAATACACAAGACTGAGAGACCATCAGTAACATGGAGTACCATCACAGCCTCACACACACTTACACAGGTTCTGACCTTACTCAGGAATTACAAATCTCATCACTCGCAGTGACTACACAAGACTGAGAGACCATCAGTAACATGGAGTACCATCACAGCCTCACACACACTTACACAGCTCTGACCTTACTCAGGAATTACTAATCTCATATCTCATCACACGCAATGACTACACAAGACTGTGACACCATCAGTAACATGGAGTACCATCACAGCCTCACACACACTTACACAGGCTCTGACCTTACTCAGGAATTACTAACCTCATCAGACGAAGTAATTACACAAGACTGAGATACCATCAGTAACATGGAGTACCATCACAGCCTCACACACACTTACACAGGCTCTGAACTTACTTAGGAATTACTAACCTCATCACACGCAGTGACTACACAAGACTGAGAGACCATCAGTAACATGGAGTACCATCACAGCCTCACACACACTTATACAGCTCTGACCTTACTCAGGAATTACTAATCTCATCAGACGCAGTAAATACACAAGATTGAGAAACCGTCAGTAACATGGAGTACCATCACAGCCTCACACACACTTACACAGGCTCTAACCTTACTCAGGAATTTCTAATCTCATCACACGCAGTGATTACACAAGACTGAGAAACCATCAATACCATGGAGTATCATCACAGCCTCACACGCACTTGTACAAGCTCTGACCTTACTCAGGAATTACTAACCTCATCACACGCAGTGACTACATAAGACTGAGAGACCATCAGTAACATGGAGTACCATCACAGCCTCACACACACTTACACAGGCTCTGACCTTACTCAGGAATTACTAACCTCATCACACGCAGTGACTACACAAGAATGAGAGACCATCAGTAACATGGAGTACCATCACAGCCTCACACACACTTATACAGCACTGACCTTACTCAGGAATTACTAATCTCATCAGACGCAGTAATTACACAAGACTGAGAAACCGTCAGTAACATGGAGTACCATCACAGCCTCACACACACTTACACAGGCTCTAACCTTACTCAGGAATTTCTAATCTCATCACACGCAGTGATTACACAAGACTGAGAAACCATCAATACCATGGAGTATCATCACAGCCTCACACGCACTTGTACAAGCTCTGACCTTACTCAGGAATTACTAACCTCATCATACGCAGTGATTACACAAGACTGAGAAACCATCAGTAACATGGAGTACCATCGCATCCTCACACACACACAGGCTCTGACCTTACTCAAGAATTACTAATCTCATCACAAGCAGTGATTACACAAGACTGAGACACCATCAGTAACAAGGAGTACAATCACATCCTCACACACAGTTACACAGGCTCTGACCTTACTCTGGAATTACTAACCTCATCAAACACAGTGATTTCACAAGACTGAGAAACCATCAATAACATGGAGTACCATCGCATCCTCACACACACTTACACAGGCTCTGACCTTACTCAGGAATTACTAATCTCATCACACGCAGTGACTACACAACACTGAGAGACCATACCATCACAGCCTCACACACACTTACACAGGCTCTGACCTTACTCAGGAATTACTAATCTCATCACATGCAATGACTACACAAGACTGAGACACCATCAGTAACAAGGAGTACCATCACATCCTCACACACAGTTACACAGGCTCTGACCTTACTCTGGAATTACTAACCTCAACAAACACAGTGATTCACAAGACTGAGAAACCATCAGTAACATGGAGTACCATCGCCTCCTCACACACATTTACACAGGCTCTGACCTTACTCAGGAATTACTAATCTCATCACACGCAGTGACTACACAACACTGAGATACCATCAGTAACATGGAGTACCATCACAGCCTCACAAACACTTACACAGGCTCTGACCTTACGAGTTACTAACCTCATCACACGCAGTGACTACACAAGACTGAGAGACCATCAGTAACATGGAGTACCATCACAGCCTCACACACACTTACACAGCTCTGACCTTACTCAGGAATTACTAATCTCATCACACGCAGTGACTACATAAGACTGAGAGACCATCAGTAACATGGAGTACCATCACAGCCTCACACACACTTACACAGGCTCTGACCTTACTCAGGAATTACTAACCTCATCACACGTAGTGATTACACAAGACTGAGAGACCATCAGTAACATGGAGTACCATCACAGACTCAATCACACTTACACAGGCTCTGACCTTACTCAGGAATTACTAACCACATCCCACGCAGTGATTACACAAGACTCAGAGACCATCAGTAACATGGAGTACCATCGCATCCTCACACACACTTACACAGGCTCTGACCTTACTCAGGAATTACTAATCTTATCACACGCAGTGACTACACAAGACTGAGAGACCATCAGTAACATGGAGTACCATCACAGCCTCACACACACTTACACAGGCTCTGAACTTACTCAGTAATTACTAACCTCATCACACGCAGTGACTACACAAGACTGAGAGACCATCAGTAACATGGAGTACCATCACAGCCTCACACACACTTACACAGGCTCTGACCTTACTCAGGAATCACTAAGCTCATCAGACGCAGTAATTACACAAGACTGTGAAACCATCACTAATATGGAGTACCATCACAGCCTCACACGCACTTGTACAAGCTCTGACCTTACTCAGGAATTACTAACCTCATCACAAGCAGTGATTACACAAGACTGAGATACCATCTGTAACATGGAGTACCATCACAGCCTCACACACTTACACAGGCTCTGACCTTACTCAGGAATTACTATTCTCATCATACGCAGTGACTACACAAGACTGAGAGACCATCAGTAACATGGAGTACCATCACAGCCTCACACACACTTACACAGCTCTGACCTTACTCAGGTATTCCTAACCTCATCATACGCAGTGACTACACAAGACTGAGAGACCATACCATCACAGCCTCACACACACTTACACAGACTCTGACCTTACTCAGGAATTACTAATCTCATCACACGCAATGACTACACAAGACTGAGACACCATCAGTAACAAGGAGTACCATCACTTCCTCACACACAGTTACACAGGCTCTGACCTTACTCTGGAATTACTAACCTCATCAAACACAGTGATTTCACAAGACTGAGAAACCATCAGTAACATGGAGTACCATCGCATCCTCACACACACTTACACAGGCTCTGACCTTACTCAGGAATTACTAATCTCATCACACGCAGTGACTACACAACACTGAGATACCATCAGTAACATGGAGTACCATCACAGCCTCACAAACACTTACACAGGCTCTGACCTTACGAGTTACTAACCTCATCACACGCAGTGACTACACAAGACTGAGAGACCATCAGTAACATGGAGTACCATCACAGCCTCACACACACTTACACAGCTCTGACCTTACTCAGGAATTACTAATCTCATCACACGCAGTGACTACATAAGACTGAGAGACCATCAGTAACATGGAGTACCATCACAGCCTCACACACACTTACACAGGCTCTGACCTTACTCAGGAATTACTAACCTCATCAAACGCAGTGACTACACAAGACTGAGAGACCATCAGTAACATGGAGTACCATCACACCCTCACACACACTTGTAACAGCTCTGACCTTACTCAGGAATTCCTAACCTCATCACACGCAGTGAATACACAAGACTAAGACCATCAGTAACATGGAGTACCATCACAGCCTCACACACACTTACACAGGCTCTGACCTTACTCAGGAATTTACTAATCTCATGACTCGCAGTGACTACACAAGACTGAGAGACCATCAGTAACATGGAGTACCATCACAGCCTCACACACACTTACACAGCTCTGACCTTACTCAGGAATTACTAATCTCATCACACGCAATTACTACACAAGACTGTGACACCATCAGTAACATGGAGTACCATCACAGCCTCACACACACTTATACAGCTCTGACCTTACTCAGGAATTACTAATCTCATCAGACGCAGTAATTACACAAGACTGAGAAACCGTCAGTAACATGGAGTACCATCACAGCCTCACACACACTTACACAGGCTCTAACCTTACTCAGGAATTTCTAATCTCATCACACGCAGTGATTACACAAGACTGAGAAACCATCAATACCATGGAGTATCATCACAGCCTCACACGCACTTGTACAAGCTCTGACCTTACTCAGGAATTACTAACCTCATCACACGCAGTGATTACACAAGACTGAGAAACCATCAGTAACATGGAGTACCATCGCATCCTCACACACACACAGGCTCTGACCTTACTCAAGAATTACTAATCTCATCACAAGCAGTGATTACACAAGACTGAGACACCATCAGTAACAAGGAGTACCATCACATCCTCACACACAGTTACACAGGCTCTGACCTTACTCTGGAATTACTAACCTCATCAAACAAAGTGATTTCACAAGACTGAGAAACCATCAGTAACATGGAGTACAATCGCATCCTCACACACACTTACACAGGCTCTGACCTTACTCAGGAATTACTAATCTCATCACACGCAGTGACTACACAACACTGAGAGACCATACCATCACAGCCTCACACACACTTACACAGGCTCTGACCTTACTCAGGAATTACTAATCTCATCACATGCAATGACTACACAAGACTGAGACACCATCAGTAACAAGGAGTACCATCACATCCTCACACACAGTTACACAGGCTCTGACCTTACTCTGGAATTACTAACCTCATCAAACACAGTGATTTCACAAGACTGAGAAACCATCAGTAACATGGAGTACCATCGCATCCTCACACACACTTACACAGGCTCTGACCTTACTCAGGAATTACTAATCTCATCACACGCAGTGACTACACAACACTGAGATACCATCAGTAACATGGAGTACCATCACAGCCTCACAAACACTTAAACAGGCTCTGACCTTACGAGTTACTAACCTCATCACACGCAGTGACTACACAAGACTGAGAGACCATCAGTAACATGGAGTACCATCACAGCCTCACACACACTTACACAGCTCTGACCTTACTCAGGAATTACTAATCTCATCACACGCAGTGACTACATAAGACTGAGAGACCATCAGTAACATGGAGTACCATCACAGCCTCACACACACTTACACAGGCTCTGACCTTACTCAGGAATTACTAACCTCATCACACGCAGTGATTACACAAGACTGAGAGACCATCAGTAACATGGAGTACCATCACAGCCTCAATCACACTTACACAGGCTCTGACCTTACTCAGGAATTTACTAATCTCATCACACGCAGTGAATACACAAGACTGAGATACCATCAGTACAATGGAGTACTATCACAGCCTCACACACACTTACACAGTCTCTGACCTTACTCAGGAATTACTAACCACATCCCACGCAGTGATTACACAAGACTCAGAGACCATCAGTAACATGGAGTACCATCGCATCCTCACACACACTTACACAGGCTCTGACCTTACTCAGGAATTACTGATCTTATCACACGCAGTGACTACACAAGACTGAGAGACCATCAGTAACATGGAGTACCATCACAGCCTCACACACAGTTACACAGGCTCTGAACTTACTCAGGAATTACTAACCTCATCACACGCAGTGACTACACAAGACTGAGAGACCATCAGTAACATGGAGTACCATCACAGCCTCACACACACTTACACAGGCTCTGACCTTACTCAGGAATCACAAAGCTCATCAGACGCAGTAATTACACAAGACTGTGAAACCATCACTAATATGGAGTACCATCACAGCCTCACACGCACTTGTACAAGCTCTGACCTTACTCAGGAATTACTAACCTCATCACAAGCAGTGATTACACAAGACTGAGATACCATCAGTAACATGGAGTACCATCACAGCCTCACACACTTACACAGGCTCTGACCTTACTCAGGAATTACTATTCTCATCATACGCAGTGACTACACAAGACTGAGAGACCATCAGTAACATGGAGTACCATCACAGCCTCACACACACTTACACAGCTCTGACTTTACTCAGGTATCCCTAACCTCATCATACGCAGTGACTACACAAGACTGAGAGACCATACCATCACAGCCTCACACACACTTACATAGGTTCTGACCTTACTCAGGAATTACAAATCTCATCACTCGCAGTGACTACACAAGACTGGGAGACCATCAGTAACATGGAGTACCATCACAGCCTCACACACACTTACACAGCTCTGACCTTACTCAGGAATTACTAATCTCATCACACGCAATGACTACACAAGACTGTGACACCATCAGTAACATGGAGTACCATCACAGCCTCACACACACTTACACAGGCATTACTAACCTCATCAGACGAAGTAATTACACAAGACTGAGATACCATCAGTAACATGGAGTACCATCACAGCCTCACACACACTTACACAGGCTCTGAACTTACTTAGGAATTACTAACCTCATCACACGCAGTGACTACACAAGACTGAGAGACCATCAGTAACATGGAGTACCATCACAGCCTCACACACACTTATACAGCTCTGACCTTACTCAGGAATTACTAATCTCATCAGACGCAGTAATTACACAAGACTGAGAAACCGTCAGTAACATGGAGTACCATCACAGCCTCACACACACTTACACAGGCTCTAACCTTACTCAGGAATTTCTAATCTCATCACACGCAGTGATTACACAAGACTGAGAAACCATCAATACCATGGAGTATCATCACAGCCTCACACGCACTTGTACAAGCTCTGACCTTACTCAGGAATTACTAACCTCATCACACGCAGTGATTACACAAGACTGAGAGACCATCAGTAACATGGAGTACCATCACAGCCTCACACACACTTACACAGGCTCTGACCTTACTCAGGAATTACAAATCTCATCACTTGCAGTGACTACACAAGACTGAGAGACCATCAGTAACATGGAGTACCATCACAGCCTCACACACACTTACACAGCTCTGACCTTACTCAGGAATTACTAATCTCATCACACGCAATGACTACACAAGACTGTGACACCATCAGTAACATGGAGTACCATCACAGCCTCACACACACTTACACAGGCTCTGACCTTACTCAGGAATTACTAACCCCATCACACGCTGATTACACAAGACTGAGAAACCATCAGTAACATGGAGTACCATCGCATCCTCACACACAGTTACACAGGCTCTGACCTTACTCAGGAATTACTAATCTCATCACACGCAGTGACTACACAAGACTGAGAGACCATCAGTAACAATGAGTACCATCACAGCCTCACACACACTTACACAGGCTCTGACCTTACTGAGGAATTACTAACCTCATCACTCGCAGTGACTACACAAGACTGAGAGACCATCAGTAACATGGATTACCATCACAGCCTCACACACACTTACACAGGCTCTGACCTTACTCAGGAATTACTAATCTCATCAGACGCAGTAATTACACAAGACTGAGAAACCGTCAGTAACATGGAGTACCATCACAGCCTCACACACACTTACACAGGCTCTGACCTTACTCAGGAATTACAAATCTCATCACTCGCAGTGACTACACAAGACTGAGAGACCATCAGTAACATGGAGTACCATCACAGCCTCACACACAGTTACACAGGCTCTGACCTTACTCTGGAATTACTAACCTCATCAAACACAGTGATTTCACAAGACTGAGAAACCATCAGTAACATGGAGTACCATCGCATCCTCACACACACTTACACAGGCTCTGACCTTACTCAGGAATTACTAATCTCATCACACGCAGTGACTACACAACACTGAGATACCATCAGTAACATGGAGTACCATCACAGCCGCACAAACACTTACACAGGCTCTGACCTTACGAGTTACTAACCTCATCACACGCAGTGACTACACAAGACTGAGAGACCATCAGTAACATGGAGTACCATCACAGCCTCACACACACTTACACAGCTCTGACCTTACTCAGGAATTACTAATCTCATCACACGCAGTGACTACATAAGACTGAGAGACCATCAGTAACATGGAGTACCATCACAGCCTGACACACACTTACACAGGCTCTGACCTTACTCAGGAATTACTAACCTCATCAAACGCAGTGACTACACAAGACTGAGAGACCATCAGTAACATGGAGTACCATCACACCCACTTGTAACAGCTCTGACCTTACTCAGGAATTCCTAACCTCATCACACGCAGTGAATACACAAGACTGAGACCATCAGTAACATGGAGTACCATCACAGCCTCACACACACTTACACAGGCTCTGACCTTACTCAGGAATTTACTAATCTCATCACACACAGTGAATACACAAGACTGAGAGACCATCAGTAACATGGAGTACCATCACAGCCTCACACACACTTACACAGGTTCTGACCTTACTCAGGAATTACAAATCTCATGACTCGCAGTGACTACACAAGACTGAGAGACCATCAGTAACATGGAGTACCATCACAGCCTCACACACACTTACACAGCTCTGACCTTACTCAGGAATTACTAATCTCATCACACGCAATGACTACACAAGACTGTGACACCATCAGTAACATGGAGTACCATCACAGACTCACACACACTTATACAGCTCTGACCTTACTCAGGAATTACTAATCTCATCAGACGCAGTAATTACACAAGACTGAGAAACCGTCAGTAACATGGAGTACCATCACAGCCTCACACACACTTACACAGGCTCTAACCTTACTCAGGAATTTCTAATCTCATCACACGCAGTGATTACACAAGACTGAGAAACCATCAATACCATGGAGTATCATCACAGCCTCACACGCACTTGTACAAGCTCTGACCTTACTCAGGAATTACTAACCTCATCACACGCAGTGATTACACAAGACTGAGAAACCATCAGTAACATGGAGTACCATCGCATCCTCACACACACTTACACAGGCTCTGACGATACTCAAGAATTACTAATCTCATCACAAGCAGTGATTACACAAGACTGAGACACCATCAGTAACAAGGAGTACCATCACATCCTCACACACAGTTACACAGGCTCTGACCTTACTCTGGAATTACTAACCTCATCAAACACAGTGATTTCACAAGACTGAGAAACCATCAGTAACATGGAGTACCATCGCATCCTCACTCACACTTACAAAGGCTCTGACCTTACTCAGGAATTACTAATCTCATCACACGCAGTGACTACACAACACTGAGAGACCATACCATCACAGCCTCACACACACTTACACAGGCTCTGACCTTACTCAGGAATTACTAATCTCATCACATGCAATGACTACACAAGACTGAGACACCATCAGTAACAAGGAGTACCATCACATCCTCACACACAGTTACACAGGCTCTGACCTTACTCTGGAATTACTAACCTCATCAAACACAGTGATTTCACAAGACTGAGAAACCATCAGTAACATGGAGTACCATCGCATCCTCACACACACTTACACAGGCTCTGACCTTACTCAGGAATTACTAATCTCATCACACGCAGTGACTACACAACACTGAGATACCATCAGTAACATGGAGTACCATCACAGCCTCACAAACACTTACACAGGCTATGACCTTACAAGTTACTAACCTCATCACACGCAGTGACTACACAAGACTGAGAGACCATCAGTAACATGGAATACCATCACAGCCTCACACACCCTTACACAGCTCTGACCTTACTCAGGAATTACTAATCTCATCACACGCAGTGACTACATAAGACTGAGAGACCTTCAGTAACATGGAGTACCATCACAGCCTCACACACACTTACACAGGCTCTGACCTTACTCAGGAATTACTAACCTCATCACACGCAGTGATTACACAAGACTGAGAGACCATCAGTAACATGGAGTACCATCGCATCCTCACACACACTTACACAGGCTCTGACCTTACTCAGGAATTTACTAATCTCATCACACGCAGTGAATACACAAGACTGAGATACCATCAGTACAATGGAGTACTATCACAGCCTCACACACACTTACACAGGCTCTGACCTTACTCAGGAATTACTAACCACATCCCACGCAGTGATTACACAAGACTCAGAGACCATCAGTAACATGGAGTACCATCGCATCCTCACACACACTTACACAGGCTCTGACCTTACTCAGGAATTACTAAGCTTATCACACGCAGTGACTACACAAGACTGAGAGACCATCAGTAACATGGAGTACCATCACAGCCTCACACACACTTACACAGGCTCTGAACTTACTCAGGAATTACTAACCTCATCACACGCAGTGACTACACAAGACTGAGAGACCATCAGTAACATGGAGTACCATCACAGCCTCACACACACTTACACAGGCTCTGACCTTACTCAGGAATCACAAAGCTCATCAGACGCAGTAATTACACAAGACTGTGAAACCATCACTAATATGGAGTACCATCACAGCCTCACACGCACTTGTACAAGCTCTGACCTTACTCAGGAATTACTAACCTCATCACAAGCAGTGATTACACAAGACTGAGATACCATCAGTAACATGGAGTACCATCACAGCCTCACACACTTACACAGGCTCTGACCTTACTCAGGAATTACTATTCTTATCATACGCAGTGACTACACAAGACTGAGAGACCATCAGTAACATGGAGTACCATCACAGCCTCACACACACTTACACAGCTCTGACCTTACTCAGGTATTCCTAACCTCATCATACGCAGTGACTACACAAGACTGAGAGACCATACCATCACAGCCTCACACACACTTACACAGGCTCTGACCTTACTCAGGAATTACTAATCTCATCACACGCAATGACTACACAAGACTGAGACACCATCAGTAACAAGGAGTACCATCACATCCTCACACACAGTTACACAGGCTCTGACCTTACTCTGGAATTACTAACCTCATCAAACACAGTGATTTCACAAGACTGAGAAACCATCAGTAACATGGAGTACCATCGCATCCTCACACACACTTACACAGGCTCTGACCTTACTCAGGAATTACTAATCTCATCACACGCAGTGACTACACAACACTGAGATACCATCAGTAACATGGAGTACCATCACAGCCTCACAAACACTTAAACAGGCTCTGACCTTACGAGTTACTAACCTCATCACACGCAGTGACTACACAAGACTGAGAGACCATCAGTAACATGGAGTACCATCACAGCCTCACACACACTTACACAGCTCTGACCTTACTCAGGAATTACTAATCTCATCACACGCAGTGACTACATAAGACTGAGAGACCATCAGTAACATGGAGTACCATCACAGCCTCACACACACTTACACAGGCTCTGACCTTACTCAGGAATTACTAACCTCATCACACGTAGTGATTACACAAGACTGAGAGACCATCAGTAACATGGAGTACCATCACAGACTCAATCACACTTACACAGGCTCTGACCTTACTCAGGAATTACTAACCACATCCCACGCAGTGATTACACAAGACTCAGAGACCATCAGTAACATGGAGTACCATCGCATCCTCACACACACTTACACAGGCTCTGACCTTACTCAGGAATTACTAATCTTATCACACGCAGTGACTACACAAGACTGAGAGACCATCAGTAACATGGAGTACCATCACAGCCTCACACACACTTACACAGGCTCTGAACTTACTCAGTAATTACTAACCTCATCACACGCAGTGACTACACAAGACTGAGAGACCATCAGTAACATGGAGTACCATCACAGCCTCACACACACTTACACAGGCTCTGACCTTACTCAGGAATCACTAAGCTCATCAGACGCAGTAATTACACAAGACTGTGAAACCATCACTAATATGGAGTACCATCACAGCCTCACACGCACTTGTACAAGCTCTGACCTTACTCAGGAATTACTAACCTCATCACAAGCAGTGATTACACAAGACTGAGATACCATCTGTAACATGGAGTACCATCACAGCCTCACACACTTACACAGGCTCTGACCTTACTCAGGAATTACTATTCTCATCATACGCAGTGACTACACAAGACTGAGAGACCATCAGTAACATGGAGTACCATCACAGCCTCACACACACTTACACAGCTCTGACCTTACTCAGGTATTCCTAACCTCATCATACGCAGTGACTACACAAGACTGAGAGACCATACCATCACAGCCTCACACACACTTACACAGACTCTGACCTTACTCAGGAATTACTAATCTCATCACACGCAATGACTACACAAGACTGAGACACCATCAGTAACAAGGAGTACCATCACTTCCTCACACACAGTTACACAGGCTCTGACCTTACTCTGGAATTACTAACCTCATCAAACACAGTGATTTCACAAGACTGAGAAACCATCAGTAACATGGAGTACCATCGCATCCTCACACACACTTACACAGGCTCTGACCTTACTCAGGAATTACTAATCTCATCACACGCAGTGACTACACAACACTGAGATACCATCAGTAACATGGAGTACCATCACAGCCTCACAAACACTTACACAGGCTCTGACCTTACGAGTTACTAACCTCATCACACGCAGTGACTACACAAGACTGAGAGACCATCAGTAACATGGAGTACCATCACAGCCTCACACACACTTACACAGCTCTGACCTTACTCAGGAATTACTAATCTCATCACACGCAGTGACTACATAAGACTGAGAGACCATCAGTAACATGGAGTACCATCACAGCCTCACACACACTTACACAGGCTCTGACCTTACTCAGGAATTACTAACCTCATCAAACGCAGTGACTACACAAGACTGAGAGACCATCAGTAACATGGAGTACCATCACACCCTCACACACACTTGTAACAGCTCTGACCTTACTCAGGAATTCCTAACCTCATCACACGCAGTGAATACACAAGACTAAGACCATCAGTAACATGGAGTACCATCACAGCCTCACACACACTTACACAGGCTCTGACCTTACTCAGGAATTTACTAATCTCATGACTCGCAGTGACTACACAAGACTGAGAGACCATCAGTAACATGGAGTACCATCACAGCCTCACACACACTTACACAGCTCTGACCTTACTCAGGAATTACTAATCTCATCACACGCAATTACTACACAAGACTGTGACACCATCAGTAACATGGAGTACCATCACAGCCTCACACACACTTATACAGCTCTGACCTTACTCAGGAATTACTAATCTCATCAGACGCAGTAATTACACAAGACTGAGAAACCGTCAGTAACATGGAGTACCATCACAGCCTCACACACACTTACACAGGCTCTAACCTTACTCAGGAATTTCTAATCTCATCACACGCAGTGATTACACAAGACTGAGAAACCATCAATACCATGGAGTATCATCACAGCCTCACACGCACTTGTACAAGCTCTGACCTTACTCAGGAATTACTAACCTCATCACACGCAGTGATTACACAAGACTGAGAAACCATCAGTAACATGGAGTACCATCGCATCCTCACACACACACAGGCTCTGACCTTACTCAAGAATTACTAATCTCATCACAAGCAGTGATTACACAAGACTGAGACACCATCAGTAACAAGGAGTACCATCACATCCTCACACACAGTTACACAGGCTCTGACCTTACTCTGGAATTACTAACCTCATCAAACAAAGTGATTTCACAAGACTGAGAAACCATCAGTAACATGGAGTACAATCGCATCCTCACACACACTTACACAGGCTCTGACCTTACTCAGGAATTACTAATCTCATCACACGCAGTGACTACACAACACTGAGATACCATCAGTAACATGGAGTACCATCACAGCCGCACAAACACTTACACAGGCTCTGACCTTACGAGTTACTAACCTCATCACACGCAGTGACTACACAAGACTGAGAGACCATCAGTAACATGGAGTACCATCACAGCCTCACACACACTTACACAGCTCTGACCTTACTCAGGAATTACTAATCTCATCACACGCAGTGACTACATAAGACTGAGAGACCATCAGTAACATGGAGTACCATCACAGCCTGACACACACTTACACAGGCTCTGACCTTACTCAGGAATTACTAACCTCATCAAACGCAGTGACTACACAAGACTGAGAGACCATCAGTAACATGGAGTACCATCACACCCACTTGTAACAGCTCTGACCTTACTCAGGAATTCCTAACCTCATCACACGCAGTGAATACACAAGACTGAGACCATCAGTAACATGGAGTACCATCACAGCCTCACACACACTTACACAGGCTCTGACCTTACTCAGGAATTTACTAATCTCATCACACACAGTGAATACACAAGACTGAGAGACCATCAGTAACATGGAGTACCATCACAGCCTCACACACACTTACACAGGTTCTGACCTTACTCAGGAATTACAAATCTCATGACTCGCAGTGACTACACAAGACTGAGAGACCATCAGTAACATGGAGTACCATCACAGCCTCACACACACTTACACAGCTCTGACCTTACTCAGGAATTACTAATCTCATCACACGCAATGACTACACAAGACTGTGACACCATCAGTAACATGGAGTACCATCACAGACTCACACACACTTATACAGCTCTGACCTTACTCAGGAATTACTAATCTCATCAGACGCAGTAATTACACAAGACTGAGAAACCGTCAGTAACATGGAGTACCATCACAGCCTCACACACACTTACACAGGCTCTAACCTTACTCAGGAATTTCTAATCTCATCACACGCAGTGATTACACAAGACTGAGAAACCATCAATACCATGGAGTATCATCACAGCCTCACACGCACTTGTACAAGCTCTGACCTTACTCAGGAATTACTAACCTCATCACACGCAGTGATTACACAAGACTGAGAAACCATCAGTAACATGGAGTACCATCGCATCCTCACACACACTTACACAGGCTCTGACGATACTCAAGAATTACTAATCTCATCACAAGCAGTGATTACACAAGACTGAGACACCATCAGTAACAAGGAGTACCATCACATCCTCACACACAGTTACACAGGCTCTGACCTTACTCTGGAATTACTAACCTCATCAAACACAGTGATTTCACAAGACTGAGAAACCATCAGTAACATGGAGTACCATCGCATCCTCACTCACACTTACAAAGGCTCTGACCTTACTCAGGAATTACTAATCTCATCACACGCAGTGACTACACAACACTGAGAGACCATACCATCACAGCCTCACACACACTTACACAGGCTCTGACCTTACTCAGGAATTACTAATCTCATCACATGCAATGACTACACAAGACTGAGACACCATCAGTAACAAGGAGTACCATCACATCCTCACACACAGTTACACAGGCTCTGACCTTACTCTGGAATTACTAACCTCATCAAACACAGTGATTTCACAAGACTGAGAAACCATCAGTAACATGGAGTACCATCGCATCCTCACACACACTTACACAGGCTCTGACCTTACTCAGGAATTACTAATCTCATCACACGCAGTGACTACACAACACTGAGATACCATCAGTAACATGGAGTACCATCACAGCCTCACAAACACTTACACAGGCTATGACCTTACAAGTTACTAACCTCATCACACGCAGTGACTACACAAGACTGAGAGACCATCAGTAACATGGAATACCATCACAGCCTCACACACCCTTACACAGCTCTGACCTTACTCAGGAATTACTAATCTCATCACACGCAGTGACTACATAAGACTGAGAGACCTTCAGTAACATGGAGTACCATCACAGCCTCACACACACTTACACAGGCTCTGACCTTACTCAGGAATTACTAACCTCATCACACGCAGTGATTACACAAGACTGAGAGACCATCAGTAACATGGAGTACCATCGCATCCTCACACACACTTACACAGGCTCTGACCTTACTCAGGAATTTACTAATCTCATCACACGCAGTGAATACACAAGACTGAGATACCATCAGTACAATGGAGTACTATCACAGCCTCACACACACTTACACAGGCTCTGACCTTACTCAGGAATTACTAACCACATCCCACGCAGTGATTACACAAGACTCAGAGACCATCAGTAACATGGAGTACCATCGCATCCTCACACACACTTACACAGGCTCTGACCTTACTCAGGAATTACTAAGCTTATCACACGCAGTGACTACACAAGACTGAGAGACCATCAGTAACATGGAGTACCATCACAGCCTCACACACACTTACACAGGCTCTGAACTTACTCAGGAATTACTAACCTCATCACACGCAGTGACTACACAAGACTGAGAGACCATCAGTAACATGGAGTACCATCACAGCCTCACACACACTTACACAGGCTCTGACCTTACTCAGGAATCACAAAGCTCATCAGACGCAGTAATTACACAAGACTGTGAAACCATCACTAATATGGAGTACCATCACAGCCTCACACGCACTTGTACAAGCTCTGACCTTACTCAGGAATTACTAACCTCATCACAAGCAGTGATTACACAAGACTGAGATACCATCAGTAACATGGAGTACCATCACAGCCTCACACACTTACACAGGCTCTGACCTTACTCAGGAATTACTATTCTCATCATACGCAGTGACTACACAAGACTGAGAGACCATCAGTAACATGGAGTACCATCACAGCCTCACACACACTTACACAGCTCTGACCTTACTCAGGTATTCCTAACCTCATCATACGCAGTGACTACACAAGACTGAGAGACCATACCATCACAGCCTCACACACACTTACACAGACTCTGACCTTACTCAGGAATTACTAATCTCATCACACGCAATGACTACACAAGACTGAGACACCATCAGTAACAAGGAGTACCATCACTTCCTCACACACAGTTACACAGGCTCTGACCTTACTCTGGAATTACTAACCTCATCAAACACAGTGATTTCACAAGACTGAGAAACCATCAGTAACATGGAGTACCATCGCATCCTCACACACACTTACACAGGCTCTGACCTTACTCAGGAATTACTAATCTCATCACACGCAGTGACTACACAACACTGAGATACCATCAGTAACATGGAGTACCATCACAGCCTCACAAACACTTACACAGGCTCTGACCTTACGAGTTACTAACCTCATCACACGCAGTGACTACACAAGACTGAGAGACCATCAGTAACATGGAGTACCATCACAGCCTCACACACACTTACACAGCTCTGACCTTACTCAGGAATTACTAATCTCATCACACGCAGTGACTACATAAGACTGAGAGACCATCAGTAACATGGAGTACCATCACAGCCTCACACACACTTACACAGGCTCTGACCTTACTCAGGAATTACTAACCTCATCAAACGCAGTGACTACACAAGACTGAGAGACCATCAGTAACATGGAGTACCATCACACCCTCACACACACTTGTAACAGCTCTGACCTTACTCAGGAATTCCTATCCTCATCACACGCAGTGAATACACAAGACTAAGACCATCAGTAACATGGAGTACCATCACAGCCTCACACACACTTACACAGGCTCTGACCTTACTCAGGAATTTACTAATCTCATGACTCGCAGTGACTACACAAGACTGAGAGACCATCAGTAACATGGAGTACCATCACAGCCTCACACACACTTACACAGCTCTGACCTTACTCAGGAATTACTAATCTCATCACACGCAATTACTACACAAGACTGTGACACCATCAGTAACATGGAGTACCATCACAGCCTCACACACACTTATACAGCTCTGACCTTACTCAGGAATTACTAATCTCATCAGACGCAGTAATTACACAAGACTGAGAAACCGTCAGTAACATGGAGTACCATCACAGCCTCACACACACTTACACAGGCTCTAACCTTACTCAGGAATTTCTAATCTCATCACACGCAGTGATTACACAAGACTGAGAAACCATCAATACCATGGAGTATCATCACAGCCTCACACGCACTTGTACAAGCTCTGACCTTACTCAGGAATTACTAACCTCATCACACGCAGTGATTACACAAGACTGAGAAACCATCAGTAACATGGAGTACCATCGCATCCTCACACACACACAGGCTCTGACCTTACTCAAGAATTACTAATCTCATCACAAGCAGTGATTACACAAGACTGAGACACCATCAGTAACAAGGAGTACCATCACATCCTCACACACAGTTACACAGGCTCTGACCTTACTCTGGAATTACTAACCACATCAAACAAAGTGATTTCACAAGACTGAGAAACCATCAGTAACATGGAGTACAATCGCATCCTCACACACACTTACACAGGCTCTGACCTTACTCAGGAATTACTAATCTCATCACACGCAGTGACTACACAACACTGAGAGACCATACCATCACAGCCTCACACACACTTACACAGGCTCTGACCTTACTCAGGAATTACTAATCTCATCACATGCAATGACTACACAAGACTGAGACACCATCAGTAACAAGGAGTACCATCACATCCTCACACACAGTTACACAGGCTCTGACCTTACTCTGGAATTACTAACCTCATCAAACACAGTGATTTCACAAGACTGAGAAACCATCAGTAACATGGAGTACCATCGCATCCTCACACACACTTACACAGGCTCTGACCTTACTCAGGAATTACTAATCTCATCACACGCAGTGACTACACAACACTGAGATACCATCAGTAACATGGAGTACCATCACAGCCTCACAAACACTTAAACAGGCTCTGACCTTACGAGTTACTAACCTCATCACACGCAGTGACTACACAAGACTGAGAGACCATCAGTAACATGGAGTACCATCACAGCCTCACACACACTTACACAGCTCTGACCTTACTCAGGAATTACTAATCTCATCACACGCAGTGACTACATAAGACTGAGAGACCATCAGTAACATGGAGTACCATCACAGCCTCACACACACTTACACAGGCTCTGACCTTACTCAGGAATTACTAACCTCATCACACGCAGTGATTACACAAGACTGAGAGACCATCAGTAACATGGAGTACCATCACAGCCTCAATCACACTTACACAGGCTCTGACCTTACTCAGGAATTTACTAATCTCATCACACGCAGTGAATACACAAGACTGAGATACCATCAGTACAATGGAGTACTATCACAGCCTCACACACACTTACACAGTCTCTGACCTTACTCAGGAATTACTAACCACATCCCACGCAGTGATTACACAAGACTCAGAGACCATCAGTAACATGGAGTACCATCGCATCCTCACACACACTTACACAGGCTCTGACCTTACTCAGGAATTACTGATCTTATCACACGCAGTGACTACACAAGACTGAGAGACCATCAGTAACATGGAGTACCATCACAGCCTCACACACAGTTACACAGGCTCTGAACTTACTCAGGAATTACTAACCTCATCACACGCAGTGACTACACAAGACTGAGAGACCATCAGTAACATGGAGTACCATCACAGCCTCACACACACTTACACAGGCTCTGACCTTACTCAGGAATCACAAAGCTCATCAGACGCAGTAATTACACAAGACTGTGAAACCATCACTAATATGGAGTACCATCACAGCCTCACACGCACTTGTACAAGCTCTGACCTTACTCAGGAATTACTAACCTCATCACAAGCAGTGATTACACAAGACTGAGATACCATCAGTAACATGGAGTACCATCACAGCCTCACACACTTACACAGGCTCTGACCTTACTCAGGAATTACTATTCTCATCATACGCAGTGACTACACAAGACTGAGAGACCATCAGTAACATGGAGTACCATCACAGCCTCACACACACTTACACAGCTCTGACCTTACTCAGGTATCCCTAACCTCATCATACGCAGTGACTACACAAGACTGAGAGACCATACCATCACAGCCTCACACACACTTACACAGGTTCTGACCTTACTCAGGAATTACAAATCTCATCACTCGCAGTGACTACACAAGACTGGGAGACCATCAGTAACATGGAGTACCATCACAGCCTCACACACACTTACACAGCTCTGACCTTACTCAGGAATTACTAATCTCATCACACGCAATGACTACACAAGACTGTGACACCATCAGTAACATGGAGTACCATCACAGCCTCACACACACTTACACAGGCATTACTAACCTCATCAGACGAAGTAATTACACAAGACTGAGATACCATCAGTAACATGGAGTACCATCACAGCCTCACACACACTTACACAGGCTCTGAACTTACTTAGGAATTACTAACCTCATCACACGCAGTGACTACACAAGACTGAGAGACCATCAGTAACATGGAGTACCATCACAGCCTCACACACACTTATACAGCTCTGACCTTACTCAGGAATTACTAATCTCATCAGACGCAGTAATTACACAAGACTGAGAAACCGTCAGTAACATGGAGTACCATCACAGCCTCACACACACTTACACAGGCTCTAACCTTACTCAGGAATTTCTAATCTCATCACACGCAGTGATTACACAAGACTGAGAAACCATCAATACCATGGAGTATCATCACAGCCTCACACGCACTTGTACAAGCTCTGACCTTACTCAGGAATTACTAACCTCATCACACGCAGTGATTACACAAGACTGAGAGACCATCAGTAACATGGAGTACCATCACAGCCTCACACACACTTACACAGGCTCTGACCTTACTCAGGAATTACAAATCTCATCACTCGCAGTGACTACACAAGACTGAGAGACCATCAGTAACATGGAGTACCATCACAGCCTCACACACACTTACACAGCTCTGACCTTACTCAGGAATTACTAATCTCATCACACGCAATGACTACACAAGACTGTGACACCATCAGTAACATGGAGTACCATCACAGCCTCACACACACTTACACAGGCTCTGACCTTACTCAGGAATTACTAACCCCATCACACGCTGATTACACAAGACTGAGAAACCATCAGTAACATGGAGTACCATCGCATCCTCACACACAGTTACACAGGCTCTGACCTTACTCAGGAATTACTAATCTCATCACACGCAGTGACTACACAAGACTGAGAGACCATCAGTAACAATGAGTACCATCACAGCCTCACACACACTTACACAGGCTCTGACCTTACTGAGGAATTACTAACCTCATCACTCGCAGTGACTACACAAGACTGAGAGACCATCAGTAACATGGATTACCATCACAGCCTCACACACACTTACACAGGCTCTGACCTTACTCAGGAATTACTAATCTCATCAGACGCAGTAATTACACAAGACTGAGAAACCGTCAGTAACATGGAGTACCATCACAGCCTCACACACACTTACACAGGCTCTGACCTTACTCAGGAATTACAAATCTCATCACTCGCAGTGACTACACAAGACTGAGAGACCATCAGTAACATGGAGTACCATCACAGCCTCACACACAGTTACACAGGCTCTGACCTTACTCTGGAATTACTAACCTCATCAAACACAGTGATTTCACAAGACTGAGAAACCATCAGTAACATGGAGTACCATCGCATCCTCACACACACTTACACAGGCTCTGACCTTACTCAGGAATTACTAATCTCATCACACGCAGTGACTACACAACACTGAGATACCATCAGTAACATGGAGTACCATCACAGCCTCACAAACACTTACACAGGCTCTGACCTTACGAGTTACTAACCTCATCACACGCAGTGACTACACAAGACTGAGAGACCATCAGTAACATGGAGTACCATCACAGCCTCACACACACTTACACAGCTCTGACCTTACTCAGGAATTACTAATCTCATCACACGCAGTGACTACATAAGACTGAGAGACCATCAGTAACATGGAGTACCATCACAGCCTGACACACACTTACACAGGCTCTGACCTTACTCAGGAATTACTAACCTCATCAAACGCAGTGACTACACAAGACTGAGAGACCATCAGTAACATGGAGTACCATCACACCCACTTGTAACAGCTCTGACCTTACTCAGGAATTCCTAACCTCATCACACGCAGTGAATACACAAGACTGAGACCATCAGTAACATGGAGTACCATCACAGCCTCACACACACTTACACAGGCTCTGACCTTACTCAGGAATTTACTAATCTCATCACACACAGTGAATACACAAGACTGAGAGACCATCAGTAACATGGAGTACCATCACAGCCTCACACACACTTACACAGGTTCTGACCTTACTCAGGAATTACAAATCTCATGACTCGCAGTGACTACACAAGACTGAGAGACCATCAGTAACATGGAGTACCATCACAGCCTCACACACACTTACACAGCTCTGACCTTACTCAGGAATTACTAATCTCATCACACGCAATGACTACACAAGACTGTGACACCATCAGTAACATGGAGTACCATCACAGACTCACACACACTTATACAGCTCTGACCTTACTCAGGAATTACTAATCTCATCAGACGCAGTAATTACACAAGACTGAGAAACCGTCAGTAACATGGAGTACCATCACAGCCTCACACACACTTACACAGGCTCTAACCTTACTCAGGAATTTCTAATCTCATCACACGCAGTGATTACACAAGACTGAGAAACCATCAATACCATGGAGTATCATCACAGCCTCACACGCACTTGTACAAGCTCTGACCTTACTCAGGAATTACTAACCTCATCACACGCAGTGATTACACAAGACTGAGAAACCATCAGTAACATGGAGTACCATCGCATCCTCACACACACTTACACAGGCTCTGACGATACTCAAGAATTACTAATCTCATCACAAGCAGTGATTACACAAGACTGAGACACCATCAGTAACAAGGAGTACCATCACATCCTCACACACAGTTACACAGGCTCTGACCTTACTCTGGAATTACTAACCTCATCAAACACAGTGATTTCACAAGACTGAGAAACCATCAGTAACATGGAGTACCATCGCATCCTCACACACACTTACAAAGGCTCTGACCTTACTCAGGAATTACTAATCTCATCACACGCAGTGACTACACAACACTGAGAGACCATACCATCACAGCCTCACACACACTTACACAGGCTCTGACCTTACTCAGGAATTACTAATCTCATCACATGCAATGACTACACAAGACTGAGACACCATCAGTAACAAGGAGTACCATCACATCCTCACACACAGTTACACAGGCTCTGACCTTACTCTGGAATTACTAACCTCATCAAACACAGTGATTTCACAAGACTGAGAAACCATCAGTAACATGGAGTACCATCGCATCCTCACACACACTTACACAGGCTCTGACCTTACTCAGGAATTACTAATCTCATCACACGCAGTGACTACACAACACTGAGATACCATCAGTAACATGGAGTACCATCACAGCCTCACAAACACTTACACAGGCTATGACCTTACAAGTTACTAACCTCATCACACGCAGTGACTACACAAGACTGAGAGACCATCAGTAACATGGAATACCATCACAGCCTCACACACCCTTACACAGCTCTGACCTTACTCAGGAATTACTAATCTCATCACACGCAGTGACTACATAAGACTGAGAGACCTTCAGTAACATGGAGTACCATCACAGCCTCACACACACTTACACAGGCTCTGACCTTACTCAGGAATTACTAACCTCATCACACGCAGTGATTACACAAGACTGAGAGACCATCAGTAACATGGAGTACCATCGCATCCTCACACACACTTACACAGGCTCTGACCTTACTCAGGAATTTACTAATCTCATCACACGCAGTGAATACACAAGACTGAGATACCATCAGTACAATGGAGTACTATCACAGCCTCACACACACTTACACAGGCTCTGACCTTACTCAGGAATTACTAACCACATCCCACGCAGTGATTACACAAGACTCAGAGACCATCAGTAACATGGAGTACCATCGCATCCTCACACACACTTACACAGGCTCTGACCTTACTCAGGAATTACTAATCTTATCACACGCAGTGACTACACAAGACTGAGAGACCATCAGTAACATGGAGTACCATCACAGCCTCACACACACTTACACAGGCTCTGAACTTACTCAGGAATTACTAACCTCATCACACGCAGTGACTACACAAGACTGAGAGACCATCAGTAACATGGAGTACCATCACAGCCTCACACACACTTACACAGGCTCTGACCTTACTCAGGAATCACAAAGCTCATCAGACGCAGTAATTACACAAGACTGTGAAACCATCACTAATATGGAGTACCATCACAGCCTCACACGCACTTGTACAAGCTCTGACCTTACTCAGGAATTACTAACCTCATCACAAGCAGTGATTACACAAGACTGAGATACCATCAGTAACATGGAGTACCATCACAGCCTCACACACTTACACAGGCTCTGACCTTACTCAGGAATTACTATTCTTATCATACGCAGTGACTACACAAGACTGAGAGACCATCAGTAACATGGAGTACCATCACAGCCTCACACACACTTACACAGCTCTGACCTTACTCAGGTATTCCTAACCTCATCATACGCAGTGACTACACAAGACTGAGAGACCATACCATCACAGCCTCACACACACTTACACAGGCTCTGACCTTACTCAGGAATTACTAATCTCATCACACGCAATGACTACACAAGACTGAGACACCATCAGTAACAAGGAGTACCATCACATCCTCACACACAGTTACACAGGCTCTGACCTTACTCTGGAATTACTAACCTCATCAAACACAGTGATTTCACAAGACTGAGAAACCATCAGTAACATGGAGTACCATCGCATCCTCACACACACTTACACAGGCTCTGACCTTACTCAGGAATTACTAATCTCATCACACGCAGTGACTACACAACACTGAGATACCATCAGTAACATGGAGTACCATCACAGCCTCACAAACACTTAAACAGGCTCTGACCTTACGAGTTACTAACCTCATCACACGCAGTGACTACACAAGACTGAGAGACCATCAGTAACATGGAGTACCATCACAGCCTCACACACACTTACACAGCTCTGACCTTACTCAGGAATTACTAATCTCATCACACGCAGTGACTACATAAGACTGAGAGACCATCAGTAACATGGAGTACCATCACAGCCTCACACACACTTACACAGGCTCTGACCTTACTCAGGAATTACTAACCTCATCACACGCAGTGATTACACAAGACTGAGAGACCATCAGTAACATGGAGTACCATCACAGCCTCAATCACACTTACACAGGCTCTGACCTTACTCAGGAATTTACTAATCTCATCACACACAGTGAATACACAAGACTGAGATACCATCAGTACAATGGAGTACTATCACAGCCTCACACACACTTACACAGTCTCTGACCTTACTCAGGAATTACTAACCACATCCCACGCAGTGATTACACAAGACTCAGAGACCATCAGTAACATGGAGTACCATCGCATCCTCACACACACTTACACAGGCTCTGACCTTACTCAGGAATTACTGATCTTATCACACGCAGTGACTACACAAGACTGAGAGACCATCAGTAACATGGAGTACCATCACAGCCTCACACACAGTTACACAGGCTCTGAACTTACTCAGGAATTACTAACCTCATCACACGCAGTGACTACACAAGACTTAGAGACCATCAGTAACATGGAGTACCATCACAGCCTCACACACACTTACACAGGCTCTGACCTTACTCAGGAATCACAAAGCTCATCAGACGCAGTAATTACACAAGACTGTGAAACCATCACTAATATGGAGTACCATCACAGCCTCACACGCACTTGTACAAGCTCTGACCTTACTCAGGAATTACTAACCTCATCACAAGCAGTGATTACACAAGACTGAGATACCATCAGTAACATGGAGTACCATCACAGCCTCACACACTTACACAGGCTCTGACCTTACTCAGGAATTACTATTCTCATCATACGCAGTGACTACACAAGACTGAGAGACCATCAGTAACATGGAGTACCATCACAGCCTCACACACACTTACACAGCTCTGACCTTACTCAGGTATTCCTAACCTCATCATACGCAGTGACTACACAAGACTGAGAGACCATACCATCACAGCCTCACACACACTTACACAGGTTCTGACCTTACTCAGGAATTACAAATCTCATCACTCGCAGTGACTACACAAGACTGGGAGACCATCAGTAACATGGAGTACCATCACAGCCTCACACACACTTACACAGCTCTGACCTTACTCAGGAATTACTAATCTCATCACACGCAATGACTACACAAGACTGTGACACCATCAGTAACATGGAGTACCATCACAGCCTCACACACACTTACACAGGCATTACTAACCTCATCAGACGAAGTAATTACACAAGACTGAGATACCATCAGTAACATGGAGTACCATCACAGCCTCACACACACTTACACAGGCTCTGAACTTACTTAGGAATTACTAACCTCATCACACGCAGTGACTACACAAGACTGAGAGACCATCAGTAACATGGAGTACCATCACAGCCTCACACACACTTATACAGCTCTGACCTTACTCAGGAATTACTAATCTCATCAGACGCAGTAATTACACAAGACTGAGAAACCGTCAGTAACATGGAGTACCATCACAGCCTCACACACACTTACACAGGCTCTAACCTTACTCAGGAATTTCTAATCTCATCACACGCAGTGATTACACAAGACTGAGAAACCATCAATACCATGGAGTATCATCACAGCCTCACACGCACTTGTACAAGCTCTGACCTTACTCAGGAATTACTAACCTCATCACACGCAGTGATTACACAAGACTGAGAGACCATCAGTAACATGGAGTACCATCACAGCCTCACACACACTTACACAGGCTCTGACCTTACTCAGGAATTACAAATCTCATCACTCGCAGTGACTACACAAGACTGAGAGACCATCAGTAACATGGAGTACCATCACAGCCTCACACACACTTACACAGCTCTGACCTTACTCAGGAATTACTAATCTCATCACACGCAATGACTACACAAGACTGTGACACCATCAGTAACATGGAGTACCATCACAGCCTCACACACACTTACACAGGCTCTGACCTTACTCAGGAATTACTAACCCCATCACACGCTGTGATTACACAAGACTGAGAAACCATCAGTAACATGGAGTACCATCGCATCCTCACACACAGTTACACAGGCTCTGACCTTACTCAGGAATTACTAATCTCATCACACGCAGTGACTACACAAGACTGAGAGACCATCAGTAACAATGAGTACCATCACAGCCTCACACACACTTACACAGGCTCTGACCTTACTGAGGAATTACTAACCTCATCACTCGCAGTGACTACACAAGACTGAGAGACCATCAGTAACATGGATTACCATCACAGCCTCACACACACTTACACAGGCTCTGACCTTACTCAGGAATTACTAATCTCATCAGACGCAGTAATTACACAAGACTGAGAAACCGTCAGTAACATGGAGTACCATCACAGCCTCACACACACTTACACAGGCTCTGACCTTACTCAGGAATTACAAATCTCATCACTCGCAGTGACTACACAAGACTGAGAGACCATCAGTAACATGGAGTACCATCACAGCCTCACACACACTTACACAGCTCTGACCTTACTCAGGAATTACTAATCTCATCACACGCAATGACTACACAAGACTGTGACACCATCAGTAACATGGAGTACCATCACAGCCTCACACACACTTACACAGGCTCTGACCTTACTCAGGAATTACTAATCTCATCACACGCAGTGATTACACAAGACTGAGAAACCATCAATACCATGGAGTATCATCACAGCCTCACACGCACTTGTACAAGCTCTGACCTTACTCAGGAATTACTAACCTCATCACACGCAGTGATTACACAAGACTGAGAAACCATCAGTAACATGGAGTACCATCGCATCCTCACACACACTTACACAGGCTCTGACGATACTCAAGAATTACTAATCTCATCACAAGCAGTGATTACACAAGACTGAGACACCATCAGTAACAAGGAGTACCATCACATCCTCACACACAGTTACACAGGCTCTGACCTTACTCTGAAATTACTAACCTCATCAAACACAGTGATTTCACAAGACTGAGAAACCATCAGTAACATGGAGTACCATCGCATCCTCACACACACTTACACAGGCTCTGACCTTACTCAGGAATTACTAATCTCATCACACGCAGTGACTACACAACACTGAGAGACCATACCATCACAGCCTCACACACACTTACACAGGCTCTGACCTTACTCAGGAATTACTAATCTCATCACATGCAATGACTACACAAGACTGAGACACCATCAGTAACAAGGAGTACCATCACATCCTCACACACAGTTACACAGGCTCTGACCTTACTCTGGAACTACTAACCTCATCAAACACAGTGATTTCACAAGACTGAGAAACCATCAGTAACATGGAGTTCCATCGCATCCTCACACACACTTACACAGGCTCTGACCTTACTCAGGAATTACTAATCTCATCACACGCAGTGACTACACAACACTGAGATACCATCAGTAACATGGAGTACCATCACAGCCTCACAAACACTTACACAGGCTATGACCTTACAAGTTACTAACCTCATCACATGCAGTGACTACACAAGACTGAGAGACCATCAGTAACATCGAGTACCATCACAGCCTCACACACCCTTACACAGCTCTGACCTTACTCAGGAATTACTAATCTCATCACACGCAGTGACTACATAAGACTGAGAGACCATCAGTAACATGGAGTACCATCACAGCCTCACACACACTTACACAGGCTCTGACCTTACTCAGGAATTACTAACCTCATCACACGCAGTGATTACACAAGACTGAGAGACCATCAGTAACATGGAGTACCATCACAGCCTCAATCACACTTACACAGGCTCTGACCTTACTCAGGAATTTACTAATCTCATCACACGCAGTGAATACACAAGACTGAGATACCATCAGTACAATGGAGTACTATCACAGCCTCACACACACTTACACAGGCTCTGACCTTACTCAGGAATTACTAACCACATCCCACGCAGTGATTACACAAGACTCAGAGACCATCAGTAACATGGAGTACCATCGCATCCTCACACACACTTACACAGGCTCTGACCTTACTCAGGAATTACTAATCTTATCACACGCAGTGACTACACAAGACTGAGAGACCATCAGTAACATGGAGTACCATCACAGCCTCACACACACTTACACAGGCTCTGAACTTACTCAGGAATTACTAACCTCATCACACGCAGTGACTACACAAGACTGAGAGACCATCAGTAACATGGAGTACTATCACAGCCTCACACACACTTACACAGGCTCTGACCTTACTCAGGAATCACAAAGCTCATCAGACGCAGTAATTACACAAGACTGTGAAACCATCACTAATATGGAGTACCATCACAGCCTCACACGCACTTGTACAAGCTCTGACCTTACTCAGGAATTACTAACCTCATCACAAGCAGTGATTACACAAGACTGAGATACCATCAGTAACATGGAGTACCATCACAGCCTCACACACTTACACAGGCTCTGACCTTACTCAGGAATTACTATTCTTATCATACGCAGTGACTACACAAGACTGAGAGACCATCAGTAACATGGAGTACCATCACAGCCTCACACACACTTACACAGCTCTGACCTTACTCAGGTATTCCTAACCTCATCATACGCAGTGACTACACAAGACTGAGAGACCATACCATCACAGCCTCACACACACTTACACAGGCTCTGACCTTACTCAGGAATTACTAATCTCATCACACGCAATGACTACACAAGACTGAGACACCATCAGTAACAAGGAGTACCATCACATCCTCACACACAGTTACACAGGCTCTGACCTTACTCTGGAATTACTAACCTCATCAAACACAGTGATTTCACAAGACTGAGAAACCATCAGTAACATGGAGTACCATCGCATCCTCACACACACTTACACAGGCTCTGACCTTACTCAGGAATTACTAATCTCATCACACGCAGTGACTACACAACACTGAGATACCATCAGTAACATGGAGTACCATCACAGCCTCACAAACACTTAAACAGGCTCTGACCTTACGAGTTACTAACCTCATCACACGCAGTGACTACACAAGACTGAGAGACCATCAGTAACATGGAGTACCATCACAGCCTCACACACACTTACACAGGCTCTGACCTTACTCAGGAATTACTAACCTCATCACACGCAGTGATTACACAAGACTGAGAGACCATCAGTAACATGGAGTACCATCACAGCCTCAATCACACTTACACAGGCTCTGACCTTACTCAGGAATTTACTAATCTCATCACACACAGTGAATACACAAGACTGAGATACCATCAGTACAATGGAGTACTATCACAGCCTCACACACACTTACACAGTCTCTGACCTTACTCAGGAATTACTAACCACATCCCACGCAGTGATTACACAAGACTCAGAGACCATCAGTAACATGGAGTACCATCGCATCCTCACACACACTTACACAGGCTCTGACCTTACTCAGGAATTACTGATCTTATCACACGCAGTGACTACACAAGACTGAGAGACCATCAGTAACATGGAGTACCATCACAGCCTCACACACAGTTACACAGGCTCTGAACTTTCTCAGGAATTACTAACCTCATCACACGCAGTGACTACACAAGACTGAGAGACCATCAGTAACATGGAGTACCATCACAGCCTCACACACACTTACACAGGCTCTGACCTTACTCAGGAATCACAAAGCTCATCAGACGCAGTAATTACACAAGACTGTGAAACCATCACTAATATGGAGTACCATCACAGCCTCACACGCACTTGTACAAGCTCTGACCTTACTCAGGAATTACTAACCTCATCACAAGCAGTGATTACACAAGACTGAGATACCATCAGTAACATGGAGTACCATCACAGCCTCACACACTTACACAGGCTCTGACCTTACTCAGGAATTACTATTCTCATCATACGCAGTGACTACACAAGACTGAGAGACCATCAGTAACATGGAGTACCATCACAGCCTCACACACACTTACACAGCTCTGACCTTACTCAGGTATTCCTAACCTCATCATACGCAGTGACTACACAAGACTGAGAGACCATACCATCACAGCCTCACACACACTTACACAGGTTCTGACCTTACTCAGGAATTACAAATCTCATCACTCGCAGTGACTACACAAGACTGGGAGACCATCAGTAACATGGAGTACCATCACAGCCTCACACACACTTACACAGCTCTGACCTTACTCAGGAATTACTAATCTCATCACACGCAATGACTACACAAGACTGTGACACCATCAGTAACATGGAGTACCATCACAGCCTCACACACACTTACACAGGCATTACTAACCTCATCAGACGAAGTAATTACACAAGACTGAGATACCATCAGTAACATGGAGTACCATCACAGCCTCACACACACTTACACAGGCATTACTAACCTCATCACACGCAGTGATTACACAAGACTGAGAAACCATCAATACCATGGAGTATCATCACAGCCTCACACGCACTTGTACAAGCTCTGACCTTACTCAGGAATTACTAACCTCATCACACGCAGTGATTACACAAGACTGAGAGACCATCAGTAACATGGAGTACCATCACAGCCTCGCACACACTTACACAGGCTCTGACCTTACTCAGGAATTACAAATCTCATCACTCGCAGTGACTACACAAGACTGAGAGACCATCAGTAACATGGAGTACCATCACAGCCTCACACACACTTACACAGCTCTGACCTTACTCAGGAATTACTAATCTCATCACACGCAATGACTACACAAGACTGTGACACCATCAGTAACATGGAGTACCATCACAGCCTCACACACACTTACACAGGCTCTGACCTTACTCAGGAATTACTAACCCCATCACACGCTGTGATTACACAAGACTGAGAAACCATCAGTAACATGGAGTACCATCGCATCCTCACACACAGTTACACAGGCTCTGACCTTACTCAGGAATTACTAATCTCATCACACGCAGTGACTACACAAGACTGAGAGACCATCAGTAACAATGAGTACCATCACAGCCTCACACACACTTACACAGGCTCTGACCTTACTGAGGAATTACTAACCTCATCACTCGAAGTGACTACACAAGACTGAGAAACCGTCAGTAACATGGAGTACCATCACAGCCTCACACACACTTACACAGGCTCTGACCTTACTCAGGAATTACAAATCTCATCACTCGCAGTGACTACACAAGACTGAGAGACCATCAGTAACATGGAGTACCATCACAGCCTCACACACACTTACACAGCTCTGACCTTACTCAGGAATTACTAATCTCATCACACGCAATGACTACACAAGACTGTGACACCATCAGTAACATGGAGTACCATCACAGCCTCACACACACTTACACAGGCTCTGACCTTACTCAGGAATTACTAATCTCATCACACGCAGTGATTACACAAGACTGAGAAACCATCAATACCATGGAGTATCATCACAGCCTCACACGCACTTGTCCAAGCTCTGACCTTACTCAGGAATTACTAACCTCATCACACGCAGTGATTACACAAGACTGAGAAACCATCAGTAACATGGAGTACCATCGCATCCTCACACACACTTACACAGGCTCTGACGATACTCAAGAATTACTAATCTCATCACAAGCAGTGATTACACAAGACTGAGACACCATCAGTAACAAGGAGTACCTTCACATCCTCACACACAGTTACACAGGCTCTGACCTTACTCTGGAATTACTAACCTCATCAAACACAGTGATTTCACAAGACTGAGAAACCATCAGTAACATGGAGTACCATCGCATCCTCACACACACTTACACAGGCTCTGACCTTACTCAGGAATTACTAATCTCATCACACGCAGTGACTACACAACACTGAGAGACCATACCATCACAGCCTCACACACACTTACACAGGCTCTGACCTTACTCAGGAATTACTAATCTCATCACATGCAATGACTACACAAGACTGAGACACCATCAGTAACAAGGAGTACCATCACATCCTCACACACAGTTACACAGGCTCTGACCTTACTCTGGAATTACTAACCTCATCAAACACAGTGATTTCACAAGACTGAGAAACCATCAGTAACATGGAGTACCATCGCATCCTCACACACACTTACACAGGCTCTGACCTTACTCAGGAATTACTAATCTCATCACACGCAGTGACTACACAACACTGAGATACCATCAGTAACATGGAGTTCCATCACAGCCTCACAAACACTTACACAGGCTATGACCTTACAAGTTACTAACCTCATCACACGCAGTGACTACACAAGACTGAGAGACCATCAGTAACATGGAGTACCATCACAGCCTCACACACACTTACACAGGCTCTGACCTTACTCAGGAATTACTAACCTCATCACACGCAGTGATTACACAAGACTGAGAGACCATCAGTAACATGGAGTACCATCACAGCCTCAATCACACTTACACAGGCTCTGACCTTACTCAGGAATTTACTAATCTCATCACACGCAGTGAATACACAAGACTGAGATACCATCAGTACAATGGAGTACTATCACAGCCTCACACACACTTACACAGGCTCTGACCTTACTCAGGAATTACTAACCACATCCCACGCAGTGATTACACAAGACTCAGAGACCATCAGTAACATGGAGTACCATCGCATCCTCACACACACTTACACAGGCTCTGACCTTACTCAGGAATTACTAATCTTATCACACGCAGTGACTACACAAGACTGAGAGACCATCAGTAACATGGAGTACCATCACAGCCTCACACACACTTACACAGGCTCTGAACTTACTCAGGAATTACTAACCTCATCACACGCAGTGACTACACAAGACTGAGAGACCATCAGTAACATGGAGTACCATCACAGCCTCACACACACTTACACAGGCTCTGACCTTACTCAGGAATCACAAAGCTCATCAGACGCAGTTATTACACAAGACTGTGAAACCATCACTAATATGGAGTACCATCACAGCCTCACACGCACTTGTACAAGCTCTGACCTTACTCAGGAATTACTAACCTCATCAGACGAAGTAATTACACAAGACTGAGATACCATCAGTAACATGGAGTACCATCACAGCCTCACACACACTTACACAGGCTCTGAACTTACTTAGGAATTACTAACCTCATCACACGCAGTGACTACACAAGACTGAGAGACCATCAGTAACAAGGAGTACCATCACAGCCTCACACACACTTATACAGCTCTGACCTTACTCAGGAATTACTAATCTCATCAGACGCAGTAATTACACAAGACTGAGAAACCGTCAGTAACATGGAGTACCATCACAGCCTCACACACACTTACACAGGATCTAACCTTACTCAGGAATTTCTAATCTCATCACACGCAGTGATTACACAAGACTGAGAAACCATCAATACCATGGAGTATCATCACAGCCTCACACGCACTTGTACAAGCTCTGACCTTACTCAGGAATTACTAACCTCATCACAAGCAGTGATTACACAAGACTGAGATACCATCAGTAACATGGAGTACCATCACAGCCTCACACACACACAGGCTCTGACCTTACTCAAGAATTACTAATCTCATCACAAGCAGTGATTACACAAGACTGAGACACCATCAGTAACAAGGAGTACCATCATATCCTCACACACAGTTACACAGGCTCTGACCTTACTCTGGAATTACTAACCTCATCAAACACAATGATTTCACAAGACTGAGAAACCATCAGTAACAAGGAGTACCATCGCATCCTCACACACACTTACACAGGCTCTGACCTTACTCAGGAATTACTAATCTCATCACACGCAGTGACTACACAACACTGAGATACCATCAGTAACATGGAGTACCATCACAGCCTCACAAACACTTACACAGGCTATGACCTTACAAGTTACTAACCTCATCACACGCAGTGACTACACAAGACTGAGAGACCATCAGTAACATGGAGTACCATCACAGCCTCACACACCCTTACACAGCTCTGACCTTACTCAGGAATTACTAATCTAATCACACACAGTGACTACATAAGACTGAGAGACCATCAGTAACATGGAGTATCATCACAGCCTCACACACACTTACACAGGCTCTGACCTTACTCAGGAATTTACTAATCTCATCACACGCAGTGAATACACAAGACTGAGATACCATCAGTACAATGGAGTACTATCACAGCCTCACACACACTTACACAGGCTCTGACCTTACTCAGGAATTACTAACCACATCCCACGCAGTGATTACACAAGACTCAGAGACCATCAGTAACATGGAGTACCATCGCATCCTCACACACACTTACACAGGCTCTGACCTTACTCAGGAATTACTAATCTTATCACACGCAGTGACTACACAAGACTGAGAAACCATCAGTAACATGGAGTACCATCACAGCCTCACACACACTTACACAGGCTCTGATCTTACTCAGGAATTACTAACCTCATCACACGCAGTGACTACACAAGACTGAGAGACCATCAGTAACATGGAGTACCATCACAGCCTCACACACACTTACACAGGCTCTGACCTTACTCAGGAATCACAAAGCTCATCAGACGCAGTAATTACACAAGACTGTGAAACCATCACTAATATGGAGTACCATCACAGCCTCACACGCACTTGTACAAGCTCTGACCTTACTCAGGAATTACTAACCTCATCACAAGCAGTGATTACACAAGACTGAGATACCATCAGTAACATGGAGTACCATCACAGCCTCACACACTTACACAGGCTCTGACCTTACTCAGGAATTACTATTCTCATCATACGCAGTGACTACACAAGACTGAGAGACCATCAGTAACATGGAGTACCATCACAGCCTCACACACACTTACACAGCTCTGACCTTACTCAGGTATTACTAACCTCATCATACGCAGCGACTACACAAGACTGAGAGACCATACCATCACAGCCTCACACACACTTACACAGGCTCTTACCTTACTCAGGAATTACTAATCTCATCACACGCAATGACTACACAAGACTGAGACACCATCAGTAACAAGGAGTACCATCACATCCTCACACACAGTTACACAGGCTCTGACCTTACTCTGGAATTACTAACCTCATCAAACACAGTGATTTCACAAGACTGAGAAACCATCAGTAACATGGAGTACCATCGCATCCTCACACACACTTAAACAGGCTCTGACCTTACTCAGGAATTACTAATCTCATCACACGCAGTGACTACACAACACTGAGATACCATCAGTAACATGGAGTACCATCACACCCTCACATACACTTCTAACAGCTCTGACCTTACTCAGGAATTCCTAACCTCATCACACGCAGTGAATACACAAGACTGAGACCATCAGTAACATGGAGTACCATCACAGCCTCACAAACACTTACACAGGCTCTGACCTTACGAGTTACTAACCTCATCACACGCAGTGACTACACAAGACTGAGAGACCATCAGTAACATGGAGTACCATCACAGCCTCACACACACTTACACAGCTCTGACCTTACTCAGGAATTACTAATCTCATCACACGCAGTGACTACATAAGACTGAGAGACCATCAGTAACATGGAGTACCATCACAGCCTCACACACACTTACACAGGCTCTGACCTTACTCAGGAATTACTAACCTCATCAAACGCAGTGACTACACAAGACTGAGAGACCATCAGTAACATGGAGTACCATCACACCCTCACACACACTTGTAACAGCTCTGACCTTACTCTGGAATTCCTAACCTCATCACACGCAGTGAATACACAAGACTGAGACCATCAGTAACATGGAGTACCATCACAGCCTCACACACACTTACACAGGCTCTGACCTTACTCAGGAATTTACTAATCTCATCACACTCAGTGAATACACAAGACTGAGAGACCATCAGTAACATGGAGTACCATCACAGCCTCACACACACTTACACAGGTTCTGACCTTACTCAGGAATTACAAATCTCATCACTCGCAGTGACTACACAAGACTGAGAGACCATCAGTAACATGGAGTACCATCACAGCCTCACACACACTTACACAGCTCTGACCTTACTCTGGAATTACTAATCTCATCACACGCAATGACTACACAAGACTGTGACACCATCAGTAACATGGAGTACCATCACAGCCTCACACACACTTACACAGGCTCTGACCTTACTCAGGAATTACTAACCTCATCAGACGAAGTAATTACACAAGACTGAGATACCATCAGTAACATGGAGTACCATTACAGCCTCACACACACTTACACAGGCTCTGAACTTACTCAGGAATTACTAATCTTATCAGACGCAGTAATTACACAAGACTGAGAAACCGTCAGTAACATGGAGTACCATCACAGCCTCACACACACTTACACAGGCTCTAACCTTACTCAGGAATTTCTAATCTCATCACACGCAGTGATTACACAAGACTGAGAAACCATCAATACCATGGAGTATCATCACAGCCTCACACGCACACAGGCTCTGACCTTACTCAAGAATTACTAATCTCATCACAAGCAGTGATTACACAAGACTGAGACACCATCAGTAACAAGGAGTACCATCACATCCTCACACACAGTTACACAGGCTCTGACCTTACTCTGGAATTACTAACCTCATCAAACACAGTGATTTCACAAGACTGAGAAACCATCAGTAACATGGAGTACCATCGCATCCTCACACACACTTACACAGGCTCTGACCTTACTCAGGAATTACTAATCTCATCACACGCAGTGACTACACAACACTGAGAGACCATACCATCACAGCCTCACACACACTTACACAGGCTCTGACCTTAGTCAGGAATTACTAATCTCATCACATGCAATGACTACACAAGACTGAGATACCATCAGTAACAAGGAGTACCATCACATCCTCACACACAGTTACACAGGCTCTGACCTTACTCTGGAATTACTAACCTCATCAAACACAGTGATTTCACAAGACTGAGAAACCATCAGTAACATGGAGTACCATCGCATCCTCACACACACTTACACAGGCTCTGACCTTACTCAGGAATTACTAATCTCATCACACGCAGTGACTACACAACACTGAGATACCATCAGTAACATGGAGTACCATCACAGCCTCACAAACACTTACACAGGCTCTGACCTTACGAGTTACTAACCTCATCACACACAGTGACTAGACAAGACTGAGAGACCATCAGTAACATGGAGTACCATCACAGCCTCACACACACTTACACAGCTCTGACCTTACTCAGGAATTACTAATCTCATCACACGCAGTGACTACATAAGACTGAGAGACCATCAGTAACATGGAGTAGAATCACAGCCTCACACACACTTACACAGGCTCTGACCTTACTCAGGAATTACTAACCTCATCAAACGCAGGGACTACACAAGACTGAGAGACCATCAGTAACATGGAGTACCATCACACCCTCACACACACTTGTAACAGCTCTGACCTTACTCAGGAATTCCTAACCTCATCACACGCAGTGAATACACAAGACTGAGACCATCAGTAACATGGAGTACCATCACAGCCTCACACACACTTACACAGGCTCTGACCTTACTTAGGAATTTACTAATCTCATCGCACGCAGTGAATACACAAGACTGAGAGACCATCAGTAACATGGAGTACCATCACAGCCTCACACACACTTACACAGGTTCTGACCTTACTCAGGAATTACAAATCTCATCACTCGCAGTGACTACACAAGACTGAGAGACCATCAGTAACATGGAGTACCATCACAGCCTCACACACACTTACACAGGCTCTGACCTTACTCAGGAATTACTAACCTCATCAGACGAAGTAATTACACAAGACTGAGATACCATCAGTAACATGGAGTACCATCACAGCCTCACACACACTTACACAGGCTCTGAACTTACTTAGGAATTACTAACCTCATCAGACGCAGTGATTACACAAGACTGAGAAACCATCAATACCATGGAGTATCATCACAGCCTCACACGCACTTGTACAAGCTCTGACCTTACTCAGGAATTACTAACCTCATCAGACGAAGTAATTACACAAGACTGAGATACCATCAGTAACATGGAGTACCATCACAGCCTCACACACACTTACACAGGCTCTGAACTTACTTAGGAATTACTAACCTCATCAGACGCAGTGATTACACAAGACTGAGAAACCATCAATACCATGGAGTATCATCACAGCCTCACACGCACTTGTACAAGCTCTGACCTTACTCAGGAATTACTAACCTCATCACACGCAGTGATTACACAAGACTGAGAAACCATCAGTAACATGGAGTACCATCGCATCCTCACACACACACAGGCTCTGACCTTACTCAAGAATTACTAATCTCATCACAAGCAGTGATTACACAAGACTGAGACACCATCAGTAACAAGGAGTACCATCACATCCTCACACACAGTTACACAGGCTCTGACCTTACTCTGGAATTACTAACCTCATCAAACAGTGATTTCACAAGACTGAGAAACCATCAGTAACATGGAGTACCATCGCATCCTCACACACACTTACACAGGCTCTGACCTTACTCAGGAATTACTAATCTCATCACACGCAGTGACTACACAACACTGAGAGACCATACCATCACAGCCTCACACACACTTACACAGGCTCTGACCTTACTCAGGAATTACTAATCTCATCACATGCAATGACTACACAAGACTGAGACACCATCAGTAACAAGGAGCACCATCACATCCTCACACACAGTTACACAGGCTCTGACCTTACTCTGGAATTACTAACCTCATCAAACACAGTGATTTCACAAGACTGAGAAACCATCAGTAACATGGAGTACCATCGCATCCTCACACACACTTACACAGGCTCTGACCTTACTCAGGAATTACTAATCTCATCACACGCAGTGACTACACAAGACTGAGAGACCATCAGTAACATGGAGTACCATCACAGCCTCACACACACTTACACAGCTCTGAACTTACTCAGGAATTACTAATCTCATCACACGCAGTGACTACATAAGACTGAGAGACCATCAGTAACATGGAGTACCATCACAGCCTCACACACACTTACACAGGCTCTGACCTTACTCAGGAATTACTAACCTCATCACACGCAGTGATTACACAAGACTGAGAGACCATCAGTAACATGGAGTACCATCACAGCCTCAATCACACTTACACAGGCTCTGACCTTACTCAGGAATTTACTAATCTCATCACACGCAGTGATTACACAAGACTGAGATACCATCAGTACAATGGAGTACTATCACAGCCTCACACACACTTACACAGGCTCTGACCTTACTCAGGAATTACTAACCACATCCCACGCAGTGATTACACAAGACTCAGAGACCATCAGTAACATGGAGTACTATCGCATCCTCACACACACTTACACAGGCTCTGACCTTACTCAGGAATTACTAATCTTATCACACGCAGTGACTACACAAGACTGAGAGACCATCAGTAACATGGAGTACCATCACAGCCTCACACACACTTACACAGGCTCTGAACTTACTCAGGAATTACTAACCTCATCACACGCAGTGACTACACAAGACTGAGAGACCATCAGTAACATGGAGTACCATCACAGCCTCACACACACTTACACAGGCTCTGACCTTACTCAGGAATCACAAAGCTCATCAGACGCAGTAATTACACAAGACTGTGAAACCATCACTAATATGGAGTACCATCACAGCCTCACACGCACTTGTACAAGCTCTGACCTTACTCAGGAATTACTAACCTCATCACAAGCAGTGATTACACAAGACTGAGATACCATCAGTAACATGGAGTACCATCACAGCCTCACACACTTACACAGGCTCTGACCTTACTCAGGAATTACTAATCTCATCACACGCAATGACTACACAAGACTGAGAGACCATACCATCACAGCCTCACACACACTTACACAGGCTCTGACCTTACTCAGGAATTACTAATCTCATCACACGCAATGACTACACAAGACTGAGACACCATCAGTAACAAGGAGTACCATCACATCCTCACACACAGTTACACAGGCTCTGACCTTACTCTGGAATTTCTAACCTCATCAAACACAGTGATTTCACAAGACTGAGAAACCATCAGTAACATGGAGTACCATCACACCCTCTCACACACTTGTAACAGCTCTGACCTTACTCAGGAATTCCTAACCTCATCACACGCAGTGAATACACAAGACTGAGACCATCAGTAACATGGAGTACCATCACAGCCTCACAAACACTTACACAGGCTCTGACCTTACGAGTTACTAACCTCATCACACGCAGTGACTACACAAGACTGAGAGACCATCAGTAACATGGAGTACCTTCACAGCCTCACACACACTTACACAGCTCTGACCTTACTCAGGAATTACTAATCTCATCACACGCAGTGACTACATAAGACTGAGAGACCAACAGTAACATGGAGTACCATCACAGCCTCACACACACTTACACAGGCTCTGACCTTACTCAGGAATTACTAACCTCATCAAACGCAGTGACTACACAAGACTGAGAGACCATCAGTAACATGGAGTACCATCACACCCTCACACACACTTGTAACAGCTCTGACCTTACTCAGGAATTCCTAACCTCATCACACGCAGTGAATACACAAGACTGAGACCATCAGTAACATGGAGTACCATCACAGCCTCACACACACTTACACAGGCTCTGACCTTACTCAGGAATTTACTAATCTCATCACACGCAGTGAATACACTAGACTGAGAGACCATCAGTACCATGGAGTACCATCACAGCCTCACACACACTTACACAGCTCTGACCTTACTCAGGAATTACTAATCTCATCACACGCAATGACTACACAAGACTGTGACACCATCAGTAACATGGAGTACCATCACAGCCTCACACACACTTACACAGGCTCTGACCTTACTCAGGAATTACTAACCTCAGCAGACGAAGTAATTACACAAGACTGAGATACCATCAGTAACATGGAGTACCATCACAGCCTCACACACACTTACACAGGCTCTGAACTTACTTAGGAATTACTAACCTCATCACACGCAGTGACTACACAAGACTGAGAGACCATCAGTAACATGGAGTACCATCGCATCCTCACACACACATACACAGGCTCTGACCTTACTCAGGAATTACTAATCTCATCACACGCAGTGACTACACAACACTGAGAGACCATACCATCACAGCCTCACACACACTTACACAGGCTCTGACCTTACTCAGGAATTACTAATCTCATCACATGCAATGACTACACAAGACTGAGACACCATCAGTAACAAGGAGTACCATCACATCCTCACACACAGTTACACAGGCTCTGACCTTACTCTGGAATTACTAACCTCATCAAACACAGTGATTTCACAAGACTGAGAAACCATCAGTAACATGGAGTACCATCGCATCCTCACACACACTTACACAGGCTCTGACCTTACTCAGGAATTACTAATCTCATCACACGCAGTGACTACACAACACTGAGATACCATCAGTAACATGGAGTACCATCACAGCCTCACAAACACTTACACAGGCTCTGACCTTACGAGTTACTAACCTCATCACATGCAGTGACTACACAAGACTGAGAGACCATCAGTAACATGGAGTACCATCACAGCCTCACACACACTTACACAGCTCTGACCTTACTCAGGAATTACTAATCTCATCACACGCAGTGACTACATAAGACTGAGAGACCATCAGTAACATGGAGTACCATCACAGCCTCACACACACTTACACAGGCTCTGACCTTACTCAGGAATTACTAACCTCATCACACGCAGTGATAACACAAGACTGAGAGACCATCAGTAACAAGGAGTACCATCACATCCTCACACACAGTTACACAGGCTCTGACCTTACTCAGGAATTACTAATCTCATCACACGCAGTGACTACACAACACTGAGATACCATCAGTAACATGGAGTACCATCACAGCCTCACAAACACTTACACAGGCTCTGACCTTACGAGTTACTAACCTCATCACACGCAGTGATTACACAAGACTGTGAAACCATCACTAATATGGAGTACCATCACAGCCTCACACGCACTTGTACAAGCTCTGACCTTACTCAGGAATTACTAACCTCATCACAAGCAGTGATTACACAAGACTGAGATACCATCAGTAACATGGAGTACCATCACAGCCTCACACACTTACACAGGCTCTGACCTTACTCAGGAATTACTATTCTCATCATACGCAGTGACTACACAAGACTGAGAGACCATCAGTAACATGGAGTACCATCACAGCCTCACACACACTTACACAGCTCTGACCTTACTCAGGTATTACTAACCTCATCATACGCAGCGACTACACAAGACTGAGAGACCATACCATCACAGCCTCACACACACTTACACAGGCTCTTACCTTACTCAGGAATTACTAATCTCATCACACGCAATGACTACACAAGACTGAGACACCATCAGTAACAAGGAGTACCATCACATCCTCACACACAGTTACACAGGCTCTGACCTTACTCTGGAATTACTAACCTCATCAAACACAGTGATTTCACAAGACTGAGAAACCATCAGTAACATGGAGTACCATCGCATCCTCACACACACTTAAACAGGCTCTGACCTTACTCAGGAATTACTAATCTCATCACACGCAGTGACTACACAACACTGAGATACCATCAGTAACATGGAGTACCATCACACCCTCACATACACTTCTAACAGCTCTGACCTTACTCAGGAATTCCTAACCTCATCACACGCAGTGAATACACAAGACTGAGACCATCAGTAACATGGAGTACCATCACAGCCTCACAAACACTTACACAGGCTCTGACCTTACGAGTTACTAACCTCATCACACGCAGTGACTACACAAGACTGAGAGACCATCAGTAACATGGAGTACCATCACAGCCTCACACACACTTACACAGCTCTGACCTTACTCAGGAATTACTAATCTCATCACACGCAGTGACTACATAAGACTGAGAGACCATCAGTAACATGGAGTACCATCACAGCCTCACACACACTTACACAGGCTCTGACCTTACTCAGGAATTACTAACCTCATCAAACGCAGTGACTACACAAGACTGAGAGACCATCAGTAACATGGAGTACCATCACACCCTCACACACACTTGTAACAGCTCTGACCTTACTCTGGAATTCCTAACCTCATCACACGCAGTGAATACACAAGACTGAGACCATCAGTAACATGGAGTACCATCACAGCCTCACACACACTTACACAGGCTCTGACCTTACTCAGGAATTTACTAATCTCATCACACGCAGTGAATACACAAGACTGAGAGACCATCAGTAACATGGAGTACCATCACAGCCTCACACACACTTACACAGGTTCTGACCTTACTCAGGAATTACAAATCTCATCACTCGCAGTGACTACACAAGACTGAGAGACCATCAGTAACATGGAGTACCATCACAGCCTCACACACACTTACACAGCTCTGACCTTACTCTGGAATTACTAATCTCATCACACGCAATGACTACACAAGACTGTGACACCATCAGTAACATGGAGTACCATCACAGCCTCACACACACTTACACAGGCTCTGACCTTACTCAGGAATTACTAACCTCATCAGACGAAGTAATTACACAAGACTGAGATACCATCAGTAACATGGAGTACCATTACAGCCTCACACACACTTACACAGGCTCTGAACTTACTCAGGAATTACTAATCTTATCAGACGCAGTAATTACACAAGACTGAGAAACCGTCAGTAACATGGAGTACCATCACAGCCTCACACACACTTACACAGGCTCTAACCTTACTCAGGAATTTCTAATCTCATCACACGCAGTGATTACACAAGACTGAGAAACCATCAATACCATGGAGTATCATCACAGCCTCACACGCACACAGGCTCTGACCTTACTCAAGAATTACTAATCTCATCACAAGCAGTGATTACACAAGACTGAGACACCATCAGTAACAAGGAGTACCATCACATCCTCACACACAGTTACACAGGCTCTGACCTTACTCTGGAATTACTAACCTCATCAAACACAGTGATTTCACAAGACTGAGAAACCATCAGTAACATGGAGTACCATCGCATCCTCACACACACTTACACAGGCTCTGACCTTACTCAGGAATTACTAATCTCATCACACGCAGTGACTACACAACACTGAGAGACCATACCATCACAGCCTCACACACACTTACACAGGCTCTGACCTTAGTCAGGAATTACTAATCTCATCACATGCAATGACTACACAAGACTGAGATACCATCAGTAACAAGGAGTACCATCACATCCTCACACACAGTTACACAGGCTCTGACCTTACTCTGGAATTACTAACCTCATCAAACACAGTGATTTCACAAGACTGAGAAACCATCAGTAACATGGAGTACCATCGCATCCTCACACACACTTACACAGGCTCTGACCTTACTCAGGAATTACTAATCTCATCACACGCAGTGACTACACAACACTGAGATACCATCAGTAACATGGAGTACCATCACAGCCTCACAAACACTTACACAGGCTCTGACCTTACGAGTTACTAACCTCATCACACACAGTGACTAGACAAGACTGAGAGACCATCAGTAACATGGAGTACCATCACAGCCTCACACACACTTACACAGCTCTGACCTTACTCAGGAATTACTAATCTCATCACACGCAGTGACTACATAAGACTGAGAGACCATCAGTAACATGGAGTAGAATCACAGCCTCACACACACTTACACAGGCTCTGACCTTACTCAGGAATTACTAACCTCATCAAACGCAGGGACTACACAAGACTGAGAGACCATCAGTAACATGGAGTACCATCACACCCTCACACACACTTGTAACAGCTCTGACCTTACTCAGGAATTCCTAACCTCATCACACGCAGTGAATACACAAGACTGAGACCATCAGTAACATGGAGTACCATCACAGCCTCACACACACTTACACAGGCTCTGACCTTACTTAGGAATTTACTAATCTCATCGCACGCAGTGAATACACAAGACTGAGAGACCATCAGTAACATGGAGTACCATCACAGCCTCACACACACTTACACAGGTTCTGACCTTACTCAGGAATTACAAATCTCATCACTCGCAGTGACTACACAAGACTGAGAGACCATCAGTAACATGGAGTACCATCACAGCCTCACACACACTTACACAGGCTCTGACCTTACTCAGGAATTACTAACCTCATCAGACGAAGTAATTACACAAGACTGAGATACCATCAGTAACATGGAGTACCATCACAGCCTCACACACACTTACACAGGCTCTGAACTTACTTAGGAATTACTAACCTCATCAGACGCAGTGATTACACAAGACTGAGAAACCATCAATACCATGGAGTATCATCACAGCCTCACACGCACTTGTACAAGCTCTGACCTTACTCAGGAATTACTAACCTCATCAGACGAAGTAATTACACAAGACTGAGATACCATCAGTAACATGGAGTACCATCACAGCCTCACACACACTTACACAGGCTCTGAACTTACTTAGGAATTACTAACCTCATCAGACGCAGTGATTACACAAGACTGAGAAACCATCAATACCATGGAGTATCATCACAGCCTCACACGCACTTGTACAAGCTCTGACCTTACTCAGGAATTACTAACCTCATCACACGCAGTGATTACACAAGACTGAGAAACCATCAGTAACATGGAGTACCATCGCATCCTCACACACACACAGGCTCTGACCTTACTCAAGAATTACTAATCTCATCACAAGCAGTGATTACACAAGACTGAGACACCATCAGTAACAAGGAGTACCATCACATCCTCACACACAGTTACACAGGCTCTGACCTTACTCTGGAATTACTAACCTCATCAAACAGTGATTTCACAAGACTGAGAAACCATCAGTAACATGGAGTACCATCGCATCCTCACACACACTTACACAGGCTCTGACCTTACTCAGGAATTACTAATCTCATCACACGCAGTGACTACACAACACTGAGAGACCATACCATCACAGCCTCACACACACTTACACAGGCTCTGACCTTACTCAGGAATTACTAATCTCATCACATGCAATGACTACACAAGACTGAGACACCATCAGTAACAAGGAGCACCATCACATCCTCACACACAGTTACACAGGCTCTGACCTTACTCTGGAATTACTAACCTCATCAAACACAGTGATTTCACAAGACTGAGAAACCATCAGTAACATGGAGTACCATCGCATCCTCACACACACTTACACAGGCTCTGACCTTACTCAGGAATTACTAATCTCATCACACGCAGTGACTACACAAGACTGAGAGACCATCAGTAACATGGAGTACCATCACAGCCTCACACACACTTACACAGCTCTGAACTTACTCAGGAATTACTAATCTCATCACACGCAGTGACTACATAAGACTGAGAGACCATCAGTAACATGGAGTACCATCACAGCCTCACACACACTTACACAGGCTCTGACCTTACTCAGGAATTACTAACCTCATCACACGCAGTGATTACACAAGACTGAGAGACCATCAGTAACATGGAGTACCATCACAGCCTCAATCACACTTACACAGGCTCTGACCTTACTCAGGAATTTACTAATCTCATCACACGCAGTGATTACACAAGACTGAGATACCATCAGTACAATGGAGTACTATCACAGCCTCACACACACTTACACAGGCTCTGACCTTACTCAGGAATTACTAACCACATCCCACGCAGTGATTACACAAGACTCAGAGACCATCAGTAACATGGAGTACTATCGCATCCTCACACATACTTACACAGGCTCTGACCTTACTCAGGAATTACTAATCTTATCACACGCAGTGACTACACAAGACTGAGAGACCATCAGTAACATGGAGTACCATCACAGCCTCACACACACTTACACAGGCTCTGAACTTACTCAGGAATTACTAACCTCATCACACGCAGTGACTACACAAGACTGAGAGACCATCAGTAACATGGAGTACCATCACAGCCTCACACACACTTACACAGGCTCTGACCTTACTCAGGAATCACAAAGCTCATCAGACGCAGTAATTACACAAGACTGTGAAACCATCACTAATATGGAGTACCATCACAGCCTCACACGCACTTGTACAAGCTCTGACCTTACTCAGGAATTACTAACCTCATCACAAGCAGTGATTACACAAGACTGAGATACCATCAGTAACATGGAGTACCATCACAGCCTCACACACTTACACAGGCTCTGACCTTACTCAGGAATTACTAATCTCATCACACGCAATGACTACACAAGACTGAGAGACCATACCATCACAGCCTCACACACACTTACACAGGCTCTGACCTTACTCAGGAATTACTAATCTCATCACACGCAATGACTACACAAGACTGAGACACCATCAGTAACAAGGAGTACCATCACATCCTCACACACAGTTACACAGGCTCTGACCTTACTCTGGAATTTCTAACCTCATCAAACACAGTGATTTCACAAGACTGAGAAACCATCAGTAACATGGAGTACCATCACACCCTCTCACACACTTGTAACAGCTCTGACCTTACTCAGGAATTCCTAACCTCATCACACGCAGTGAATACACAAGACTGAGACCATCAGTAACATGGAGTACCATCACAGCCTCACAAACACTTACACAGGCTCTGACCTTACGAGTTACTAACCTCATCACACGCAGTGACTACACAAGACTGAGAGACCATCAGTAACATGGAGTACCTTCACAGCCTCACACACACTTACACAGCTCTGACCTTACTCAGGAATTACTAATCTCATCACACGCAGTGACTACATAAGACTGAGAGACCAACAGTAACATGGAGTACCATCACAGCCTCACACACACTTACACAGGCTCTGACCTTACTCAGGAATTACTAACCTCATCAAACGCAGTGACTACACAAGACTGAGAGACCATCAGTAACATGGAGTACCATCACACCCTCACACACACTTGTAACAGCTCTGACCTTACTCAGGAATTCCTAACCTCATCACACGCAGTGAATACACAAGACTGAGACCATCAGTAACATGGAGTACCATCACAGCCTCACACACACTTACACAGGCTCTGACCTTACTCAGGAATTTACTAATCTCATCACACGCAGTGAATACACTAGACTGAGAGACCATCAGTACCATGGAGTACCATCACAGCCTCACACACACTTACACAGCTCTGACCTTACTCAGGAATTACTAATCTCATCACACGCAATGACTACACAAGACTGTGACACCATCAGTAACATGGAGTACCATCACAGCCTCACACACACTTACACAGGCTCTGACCTTACTCAGGAATTACTAACCTCAGCAGACGAAGTAATTACACAAGACTGAGATACCATCAGTAACATGGAGTACCATCACAGCCTCACACACACTTACACAGGCTCTGAACTTACTTAGGAATTACTAACCTCATCACACGCAGTGACTACACAAGACTGAGAGACCATCAGTAACATGGAGTACCATCGCATCCTCACACACACATACACAGGCTCTGACCTTACTCAGGAATTACTAATCTCATCACACGCAGTGACTACACAACACTGAGAGACCATACCATCACAGCCTCACACACACTTACACAGGCTCTGACCTTACTCAGGAATTACTAATCTCATCACATGCAATGACTACACAAGACTGAGACACCATCAGTAACAAGGAGTACCATCACATCCTCACACACAGTTACACAGGCTCTGACCTTACTCTGGAATTACTAACCTCATCAAACACAGTGATTTCACAAGACTGAGAAAACATCAGTAACATGGAGTACCATCGCATCCTCACACACACTTACACAGGCTCTGACCTTACTCAGGAATTACTAATCTCATCACACGCAGTGACTACACAACACTGAGATACCATCAGTAACATGGAGTACCATCACAGCCTCACAAACACTTACACAGGCTCTGACCTTACGAGTTACTAACCTCATCACATGCAGTGACTACACAAGACTGAGAGACCATCAGTAACATGGAGTACCATCACAGCCTCACACACACTTACACAGCTCTGACCTTACTCAGGAATTACTAATCTCATCACACGCAGTGACTACATAAGACTGAGAGACCATCAGTAACATGGAGTACCATCACAGCCTCACACACACTTACACAGGCTCTGACCTTACTCAGGAATTACTAACCTCATCACACGCAGTGATAACACAAGACTGAGAGACCATCAGTAACAAGGAGTACCATCACATCCTCACACACAGTTACACAGGCTCTGACCTTACTCAGGAATTACTAATCTCATCACACGCAGTGACTACACAACACTGAGATACCATCAGTAACATGGAGTACCATCACAGCCTCACAAACACTTACACAGGCTCTGACCTTACGAGTTACTAACCTCATCACACGCAGTGATTACACAAGACTGAGAGACCATCAGTAACATGGAGTACCATCACAGCCTCAATCACACTTACACAGGCTCTGACCTTACTCAGGAATTTACTAATCTCATCACACGCAGTGAATACACAAGACTGAGATACCATCAGTACAATGGAGTACTATCACAGCCTCACACACACTTACACAGGCTCTGAACTTACTCAGGAATTACTAACCTCATCACACGCAGTGACTACACAAGACTGAGAGACCATCAGTAACATGGAGTACCATCACAGCCTCACACACACTTACACAGGCTCTGACCTTACTCAGGAATCACAAAGCTCATCAGACGCAGTAATTACACAAGACTGTGAAACCATCACTAATATGGAGTACCATCACAGCCTCACACGCACTTGTACAAGCTCTGACCTTACTCAGGAATTACTAACCTCATCACAAGCAGTGATTACACAAGACTGAGATACCATCAGTAACATGGAGTACCATCACAGCCTCACACACTTACACAGGCTCTGACCTTACTCAGGAATTACTAATCTCATCACACGCAATGACTACACAAGACTGAGAGACCATACCATCACAGCCTCACACACACTTACACAGGCTCTGACCTTACTCAGGAATTACTAATCTCATCACACGCAATGACTACACAAGACTGAGACACCATCAGTAACAAGGAGTACCATCACATCCTCACACACAGTTACACAGGCTCTGACCTTACTCTGGAATTTCTAACCTCATCAAACACAGTGATTTCACAAGACTGAGAAACCATCAGTAACATGGAGTACCATCACACCCTCTCACACACTTGTAACAGCTCTGACCTTACTCAGGAATTCCTAACCTCATCACACGCAGTGAATACACAAGACTGAGACCATCAGTAACATGGAGTACCATCACAGCCTCACAAACACTTACACAGGCTCTGACCTTACGAGTTACTAACCTCATCACACGCAGTGACTACACAAGACTGAGAGACCATCAGTAACATGGAGTACCTTCACAGCCTCACACACACTTACACAGCTCTGACCTTACTCAGGAATTACTAATCTCATCACACGCAGTGACTACATAAGACTGAGAGACCAACAGTAACATGGAGTACCATCACAGCCTCACACACACTTACACAGGCTCTGACCTTACTCAGGATTTACTAACCTCATCAAACGCAGTGACTACACAAGACTGAGAGACAATCAGTAACATGGAGTACCATCACACCCTCACACACACTTGTAACAGCTCTGACCTTACTCAGGAATTCCTAACCTCATCACACGCAGTGAATACACAAGACTGAGACCATCAGTAACATGGAGTACCATCACAGCCTCACACACACTTATACAGGCTCTGACCTTACTCAGGAATTTACTAATCTCATCACACGCAGTGAATACACTAGACTGAGAGACCATCAGTAACATGGAGTACCATCACAGCCTCACACACACTTACACAGGTTCTGACCTTACTCAGGAATTACAAATCTCATCACTCGCAGTGACTACACAAGACTGAGAGACCATCAGTACCATGGAGTACCATCACAGCCTCACACACACTTACACAGCTCTGACCTTACTCAGGAATTACTAATCTCATCACACGCAATGACTACACAAGACTGTGACACCATCAGTAACATGGAGTACCATCACAGCCTCACACACACTTACACAGGCTCTGACCTTACTCAGGAATTACTAACCTCATCAGACGAAGTAATTACACAAGACTGAGATACCATCAGTAACATGGAGTACCATCACAGCCTCACACACACTTACACAGGCTCTGAACTTACTTAGGAATTACTAACCTCATCACACGCAGTGACTACACAAGACTGAGAGACCATCAGTAACATGGAGTACCATCGCATCCTCACACACACTTACACAGGCTCTGACCTTACTCAGGAATTACTAATCTCATCACACGCAGTGACTACACAACACTGAGAGACCATACCATCACAGCCTCACACACACTTACACAGGCTCTGACCTTACTCAGGAATTACTAATCTCATCACATGCAATGACTACACAAGACTGAGACACCATCAGAAACAAGGAGTACCATCACATCCTCACACACAGTTACACAGGCTCTGACCTTACTCTGGAATTACTAACCTCATCAAACACAGTGATTTCACAAGACTGAGAAACCATCAGTAACATGGAGTACCATCGCATCCTCACACACACTTACACAGGCTCTGACCTTACTCAGGAATTACTAATCTCATCACACGCAGTGACTACACAACACTGAGATACCATCAGTAACATGGAGTACCATCACAGCCTCACAAACACTTACACAGGCTCTGACCTTACGAGTTACTAACCTCATCACACGCAGTGACTACACAAGACTGAGAGACCATCAGTAACATGGAGTACCATCACAGCCTCACACACACTTACACAGCTCTGACCTTACTCAGGAATTACTAATCTCATCACACGCAGTGACTACATAAGACTGAGAGACCATCAGTAACATGGAGTACCATCACAGCCTCACACACACTTACACAGGCTCTGACCTTACTCAGGAATTACTAACCTCATCACACGCAGTGATAACACAAGACTGAGAGACCATCAGTAACAAGGAGTACCATCACATCCTCACACACAGTTACACAGGCTCTGACCTTACTCAGGAATTACTAATCTCATCACACGCAGTGACTACACAACACTGAGATACCATCAGTAACATGGAGTACCATCACAGCCTCACAAACACTTACACAGGCTCTGACCTTACGAGTTACTAACCTCATCACACGCAGTGATTACACAAGACTGAGAGACCATCAGTAACATGGAGTACCATCACAGCCTCAATCACACTTACACAGGCTCTGACCTTACTCAGGAATTTACTAATCTCATCACACGCAGTGAATACACAAGACTGAGATACCATCAGTACAATGGAGTACTATCACAGCCTCACACACACTTACACAGGCTCTGACCTTACTCAGGAATTACTAACCACATCCCACGCAGTGATTACACAAGACTCAGAGACCATCAGTAACATGGAGTACCATCGCATCCTCACACACACTTACACAGGCTCTGACCTTACTCAGGAATTACTAATCTTATCACACGCAGTGACTACACAAGACTGAGAGACCATCAGTAACATGGAGTACCATCACAGCCTCACACACACTTACACAGGCTCTGAACTTACTCAGGAATTACTAACCTCATCACACGCAGTGACTACACAAGACTGAGAGACCATCAGTAACATGGAGTACCATCACAGCCTCACACACACTTACACAGGCTCTGACCTTACTCAGGAATCACAAAGCTCATCAGACGCAGTAATTACACAAGACTGTGAAACCATCACTAATATGGAGTACCATCACAGCCTCACACGCACTTGTACAAGCTCTGACCTTACTCAGGAATTACTAACCTCATCACAAGCAGTGATTACACAAGACTGAGATACCATCAGTAACATGGAGTACCATCACAGCCTCACACACTTACACAGGCTCTGACCTTACTCAGGAATTACTATTCTCATCATACGCAGTGACTACACAAGACTGAGAGACCATCAGTAACATGGAGTACCATCACAGCCTCACACACACTTACACAGGCTCTGACCTTACTCAGGAATTACTAATCTCATCACACGCAATGACTACACAAGATTGAGACACCATCAGTAACAAGGAGTACCATCACATCCTCACACACAGTTACACAGGCTCTGACCTTACTCTGGAATTACTAACCTCATCAAACACAGTGATTTCACAAGACTGAGAAACCATCAGTAACATGGAGTACCATCGCATCCTCACACACACTTACACAGGCTCTGACCTTACTCAGGAATTACTAATCTCATCACACGCAGTGACTACACAACACTGAGATACCATCAGTAACATGGAGTACCATCACACCCTCACACACACTTGTAACAGCTCTGACCTTACTCAGGAATTCCTAACCTCATCACACGCAGTGAATACACAAGACTGAGACCATCAGTAACATGGAGTACCATCACAGCCTCACAAACACTTACACAGGCTCTGACCTTACGAGTTACTAACCTCATCACACGCAGTGACTACACAAGACTGATAGACCATCAGTAACATGGAGTACCATCACAGCCTCACACACACTTACACAGGCTCTGACCTTACTCAGGAATTACTAACCTCATCACACGCAGTGTCTACACAAGACTGAGAGACCATCAGTAACATGGAGTACCATCACAGCCTCACACACACTTACACAGGCTCTGACCTTACTCAGGAATCACAAAGCTCATCAGACGCAGTAATTACACAAGACTGTGAAACCATCAGTAACATGGAGTACCATCACAGCCTCACACACACTTACACAGGCTCTGACCTTACTCAGGAATTTACTAATCTCATCACACGCAGTGAATACACAAGACTGAGAGACCATCAGTAACATGGAGTACCATCACAGCCTCACACACACTTACACAGGTTCTGACCTTACTCAGGAATTACAAATCTCATCACTCGCAGTGACTACACAAGACTGTGACACCATCAGTAACATGGAGTACCATCACAGCCTCACACACACTTACACAGGCTCTGACCTTACTCAGGAATTACTAACCTCATCAGACGAAGTAATTACACAAGACTGAGATACCATCAGTAACATGGAGTACCATTACAGCCTCACACACACTTACACAGGCTCTGAACTTACTTAGGAATTACTAACCTCATCACACGCAGTGACTACACAAGACTGAGAGACCATCAGTAACATGGAGTACCATCACAGCCTCACACACACTTATACAGCTCTGACCTTACTCAGGAATTACTAATCTTATCAGTCGCAGTAATTACACAAGACTGAGAAACCATCAGTAACATGGAGTACCATCACAGCCTCACACACACTTACACAGGCTCTAACCTTACTCAGGAATTTCTAATCTCATCACACGCAGTGATTACACAAGACTGAGAAACCATCAATACCATGGAGTATCATCACAGCCTCACACGCACACAGGCTCTGACCTTACTCAAGAATTACTAATCTCATCACAAGCAGTGATTACACAAGACTGAGACACCATCAGTAACAAGGAGTACCATCACATCCTCACACACAGTTACACAGGCTCTGACCTTACTCTGGAATTACTAACCTCATCAAACACAGTGATTTCACAAGACTGAGAAACCATCAGTAACATGGAGTACCATCGCATCCTCACACACACTTACACAGGCTCTGACCTTACTCAGGAATTACTAATCTCATCACACGCAGTGACTACACAACACTGAGAGACCATACCATCACAGCCTCACACATACTTACACAGGCTCTGACCTTACTCAGGAATTACTAATCTCATCACATGCAATGACTACACAAGACTGAGATACCATCAGTAACAATGAGTACCATCACATCCTCACACACAGTTACACAGGCTCTGACCTTACTCTGGAATTACTAACCTCATCAAACACAGTGATTTCACAAGACTGAGAAACCATCAGTAACATGGAGTACCATCGCATCCTCACACACACTTACACAGGCTCTGACCTTACTCAGGAATTACTAATCTCATCACACGCAGTGACTAAACAACACTGAGATACCATCAGTAACATGGAGTACCATCACAGCCACACAAACACTTACACAGTCTCTGACCTTACGAGTTACTAACCTCATCACACACAGTGACTACACAAGACTGAGAGACCATCAGTAACATGGAGTACCATCACAGCGTCACACACACTTACACAGCTCTGACCTTACTCAGGAATTACTAATCTCATCACACGCAGTGACTACATAAGACTGAGAGACCATCAGTAACATGGAGTACCATCACAGCCTCACACACACTTACACAGGCTCTGACCTTACTCAGGAATTACTAACCTCATCAAACGCAGGGACTACACAAGACTGAGAGACCATCAGTAACATGGAGTACCATCACACCCTCACACACACTTGTAACAGCTCTGACCTTACTCAGGAATTCCTAACCTCATCACACGCAGTGAATACACAAGACTGAGACCATCAGTAACATGGAGTACCATCACAGCCTCACACACACTTACACAGGCTCTGACCTTACTCAGGAATTTACTAATCTCATCGCACGCAGTGAATACACAAGACTGAGAGACCATCAGTAACATGGAGTACCATCACAGCCTCACACACACTTACACAGGTTCTGACCTTACTCAGGAATTACAAATCTCATCACTCGCAGTGACTACACAAGACTGAGAGACCATCAGTAACATGGAGTACCATCACAGCCTCACACACACTTACACAGCTCTGACCTTACTCAGGAATTACTAATCTCATCACACGCAATGACTACACAAGACTGTGACACCATCAGTAACATGGAGTACCATCACAGCCTCACACACACTTACACAGGCTCTGACCTTACTCAGGAATTACTAACCTCATCAGACAAAGTAATTACACAAGACTGAGATACCATCAGTAACATGGAGTACCATCACAGCCTCACACACACTTACACAGGCTCTGAACTTACTTAGGAATTACTAACCTCATCACACGCAGTGACTACACAAGACTGAGAGACCATCAGTAACATGGAGTACCATCACAGCCTCACACACACTTATACAGCTCTGACCTTACTCAGGAATTACTAATCTCATCAGACGCAGTAATTACACAAGACTGTGAAACCGTCAGTAACATGGAGTACCATCACAGCCTCACAAACACATACACAGGCTCTAACCTTACTCAGGAATTTCTAATCTCATCACACGCAGTGATTACACAAGACTGAGAAACCATCAATACCATGGAGTATCATCACAGCCTCACACGCACTTGTACAAGCTCTGACCTTACTCAGGAATTACTAACCTCATCACACGCAGTGATTACACAAGACTGAGACACCATCAGTAACAAGGAGTACCATCACATCCTCACACACACACAGGCTCTGACCTTACTCAAGAATTACTAATCTCATCACAAGCAGTGATTACACAAGACTGAGACACCATCAGTAACAAGGAGTACCATCACATCCTCACACACAGTTACACAGGCTCTGACCTTACTCTGGAATTACTTACCTCATCAAACAGTGATTTCACAAGACTGAGAAACCATCAGTAACATGGAGTACCATCGCATCCTCACACACACTTACACAGGCTCTGACCTTACTCAGGAATTACTAATCTCATCACACGCAGTGACTACACAACACTGAGAGACCATACCATCACAGCCTCACACACACTTACACAGGCTCTGACCTTACTCAGGAATTACTAATCTCATCACATGCAATGACTACACAAGACTGAGACACCATCAGTAACAAGGAGCACCATCACATCCTCACACACAGTTACACAGGCTCTGACCTTACTCTGGAATTACTAACCTCATCAAACACAGTGATTTCACAAGACTGAGAAACCATCAGTAACATGGAGTACCATCGCATCCTCACACACACTTACACAGGCTCTGACCTTACTCAGGAATTACTAATCTCATCACACGCAGTGACTACACAAGACTGAGAGACCATCAGTAACATGGAGTACCATCACAGCCTCACACACACTTACACAGCTCTGAACTTACTCAGGAATTACTAATCTCATCACACGCAGTGACTACATAAGACTGAGAGACCATCAGTAACATGGAGTACCATCACAGCCTCACACACACTTACACAGGCTCTGACCTTACTCAGGAATTACTAACCTCATCACACGCAGTGATTACACAAGACTGAGAGACCATCAGTAACATGGAGTACCATCACAGCCTCAATCACACTTACACAGGCTCTGACCTTACTCAGGAATTTACTAATCTCATCACACGCAGTGAATACACAAGACTGAGATACCATCAGTACAATGGAGTACTATCACAGCCTCACACACACTTACACAGGCTCTGACCTTACTCAGGAATTACTAACCACATCCCACGCAGTGATTACACAAGACTCAGAGACCATCAGTAACATGGAGTACTATCGCATCCTCACACACACTTACACAGGCTCTGACCTTACTCAGGAATTACTAATCTTATCACACGCAGTGACTACACAAGACTGAGAGACCATCAGTAACATGGAGTACCATCACAGCCTCACACACACTTACACAGGCTCTGACCTTACTCAGGAATCACAAAGCTCATCAGACGCAGTAATTACACAAGACTGTGAAACCATCACTAATATGGAGTACCATCACAGCCTCACACGCACTTGTACAAGCTCTGACCTTACTCAGGAATTACTAACCTCATCACAAGCAGTGATTACACAAGACTGAGATACCATCAGTAACATGGAGTACCATCACAGCCTCACACACTTACACAGGCTCTGACCTTACTCAGGAATTACTAATCTCATCACACGCAATGACTACACAAGACTGAGAGACCATACCATCACAGCCTCACACACACTTACACAGGCTCTGACCTTACTCAGGAATTACTAATCTCATCACACGCAATGACTACACAAGACTGAGACACCATCAGTAACAAGGAGTACCATCACATCCTCACACACAGTTACACAGGCTCTGACCTTACTCTGGAATTTCTAACCTCATCAAACACAGTGATTTCACAAGACTGAGAAACCATCAGTAACATGGAGTACCATCACACCCTCTCACACACTTGTAACAGCTCTGACCTTACTCAGGAATTCCTAACCTCATCACACGCAGTGAATACACAAGACTGAGACCATCAGTAACATGGAGTACCATCACAGCCTCACAAACACTTACACAGGCTCTGACCTTACGAGTTACTAACCTCATCACTTGCAGTGACTACACAAGACTGAGAGACCATCAGTAACATGGAGTACCTTCACAGCCTCACACACACTTACACAGCTCTGACCTTACTCAGGAATTACTAATCTCATCACTCGCAGTGACTACACAAGACTGAGAGACCAACAGTACCATGGAGTACCATCACAGCCTCACACACACTTACACAGCTCTGACCTTACTCAGGAATTACTAATCTCATCACACGCAATGACTACACAAGACTGTGACACCATCAGTAACATGGAGTACCATCACAGCCTCACACACACTTACACAGGCTCTGACCTTACTCAGGAATTACTAACCTCATCAGACGAAGTAATTACACAAGACTGAGATACCATCAGTAACATGGAGTACCATCACAGCCTCACACACACTTACACAGGCTCTGAACTTACTTAGGAATTACTAACCTCATCACACGCAGTGACTACACAAGACTGAGAGACCATCAGTAACATGGAGTACCATCGCATCCTCACACACACTTACACAGGCTCTGACCTTACTCAGGAATTACTAATCTCATCACACGCAGTGACTACACAACACTGAGAGACCATACCATCACAGCCTCACACACACTTACACAGGCTCTGACCTTACTCAGGAATTACTAATCTCATCACATGCAATGACTACACAAGACTGAGACACCATCAGTAACAAGGAGTACCATCACATCCTCACACACAGTTACACAGGCTCTGACCTTACTCTGGAATTACTAACCTCATCAAACACAGTGATTTCACAAGACTGAGAAACCATCAGTAACATGGAGTACCATCGCATCCTCACACACACTTACACAGGCTCTGACCTTACTCAGGAATTACTAATCTCATCACACGCAGTGACTACACAACACTGAGATACCATCAGTAACATGGAGTACCATCACAGCCTCACAAACACTTACACAGGCTCTGACCTTACGAGTTGCTAACCTCATCACACGCAGTGACTACACAAGACTGAGAGACCATCAGTAACATGGAGTACCATCACAGCCTCACACACACTTACACAGCTCTGACCTTACTCAGGAATTACTAATCTCATCACACGCAGTGACTACATAAGACTGAGAGACCATCAGTAACATGGAGTACCATCACAGCCTCACACACACTTACACAGGCTCTGACCTTACTCAGGAATTACTAACCTCATCACACGCAGTGATAACACAAGACTGAGAGACCATCAGTAACAAGGAGTACCATCACATCCTCACACACAGTTACACAGGCTCTGACCTTACTCAGGAATTACTAATCTCATCACACGCAGTGAATACACAAGACTGAGATACCATCAGTACAATGGAGTACTATCACAGCCTAACACACACTTACACAGGCTCTGACCTTACTCAGGAATTACTAACCACATCCCACGCAGTGATTACACAAGACTCAGAGACCATCAGTAACATGGAGTACCATCGCATCCTCACACACACTTACACAGGCTCTGACCTTACTCAGGAATTACTAATCTTATCACACGCAGTGACTACACAAGACTGAGAGACCATCAGTAACATGGAGTACCATCACAGCCTCACACACACTTACACAGGCTCTGAACTTACTCAGGAATTACTAACCTCATCACACGCAGTGACTACACAAGACTGAGAGACCATCAGTAACATGGAGTACCATCACAGCCTCACACACACTTACACAGGCTCTGACCTTACTCAGGAATCACAAAGCTCATCAGACGCAGTAATTACACAAGACTGTGAAACCATCACTAATATGGAGTACCATCACAGCCTCACACGCACTTGTACAAGCTCTGACCTTACTCAGGAATTACTAACCTCATCACAAGCAGTGATTACACAAGACTGAGATACCATCAGTAACATGGAGTACCATCACAGCCTCACACACTTACACAGGCTCTGACCTTACTCAGGAATTACTAATCTCATCATACGCAGTGACTACACAAGACTGAGAGACCATCAGTAACATGGAGTACCATCACAGCCTCACACACACTTACACAGCTCTGACCTTACTCAGGTATTCCTAACCTCATCATACGCAGTGACTACACAAGACTGAGAGACCATACCATCACAGCCTCACACACACTTACACAGGCTCTGACCTTACTCAGGAATTACTAATCTCATCACACGCAATGACTACACAAGATTGAGACACCATCAGTAACAAGGAGTACCATCACATCCTCACACACAGTTACACAGGCTCTGACCTTACTCTGGAATTACTAACCTCATCAAACACAGTGATTTCACAAGACTGAGAAACCATCAGTAACATGGAGTACCATCGCATCCTCACACACACTTACACAGGCTCTGACCTTACTCAGGAATTACTAATCTCATCACACGCAGTGACTACACAACACTGAGATACCATCAGTAACATGGAGTACCATCACACCCTCACACACACTTGTAACAGCTCTGACCTTACTCAGGAATTCCTAACCTCATCACACGCAGTGAATACACAAGACTGAGACCATCAGTAACATGGAGTACCATCACAGCCTCACAAACACTTACACAGGCTCTGACCTTACGAGTTACTAACCTCATCACACGCAGTGACTACACAAGACTGAGAGACCATCAGTAACATGGAGTACCATCACAGCCTCACACACACTTACACAGCTCTGACCATACTCAGGAATTACTAATCTCATCACACGCAGTGACTACATAAGACTGAGAGACCATCAGTAACATGGAGTACCATCACAGCCTCACACACACTTACACAGGCTCTGACCTTACTCAGGAATTTCAAATCTCATCACTCGCAGTGACTACACAAGACTGAGAGACCATCAGTACCATGGAGTACCATCACAGCCTCACACACACTTACACAGCTCTGACCTTACTCAGGAATTACTAATCTCATCACACGCAATGACTACACAAGACTGTGACACCATCAGTAACATGGAGTACCATCACAGCCTCACACACACTTACACAGGCTCTGACCTTACTCAGGAATTACTAACCTCATCAGACGAAGTAATTACACAAGACTGAGATACCATCAGTAACATGGAGTACCATCACAGCCTCACACACACTTACACAGGCTCTGAACTTACTTAGGAATTACTAACCTCATCACACGCAGTGACTACACAAGACTGAGAGACCATCAGTAACATGGAGTACCATCGCATCCTCACACACACTTACACAGGCTCTGACCTTACTCAGGAATTTACTAATCTCATCACACGCAGTGAATACACAAGACTGAGATACCATCAGTACAATGGAGTACTATCACAGCCTCACACACACTTACACAGGCTCTGACCTTACTCAGGAATTACTAACCACATCCCACGCAGTGATTACACAAGACTCAGAGACCATCAGTAACATGGAGTACTATCGCATCCTCACACACACTTACACAGGCTCTGACCTTACTCAGGAATTACTAATCTTATCACACGCAGTGACTACACAAGACTGAGAGACCATCAGTAACATGGAGTACCATCACAGCCTCACACACACTTACACAGGCTCTGACCTTACTCAGGAATCACAAAGCTCATCAGACGCAGTAATTACACAAGACTGTGAAACCATCACTAATATGGAGTACCATCACAGCCTCACACGCACTTGTACAAGCTCTGACCTTACTCAGGAATTACTAACCTCATCACAAGCAGTGATTACACAAGACTGAGATACCATCAGTAACATGGAGTACCATCACAGCCTCACACACTTACACAGGCTCTGACCTTACTCAGGAATTACTAATCTCATCACACGCAATGACTACACAAGACTGAGAGACCATACCATCACAGCCTCACACACACTTACACAGGCTCTGACCTTACTCAGGAATTACTAATCTCATCACACGCAATGACTACACAAGACTGAGACACCATCAGTAACAAGGAGTACCATCACATCCTCACACACAGTTACACAGGCTCTGACCTTACTCTGGAATTTCTAACCTCATCAAACACAGTGATTTCACAAGACTGAGAAACCATCAGTAACATGGAGTACCATCACACCCTCTCACACACTTGTAACAGCTCTGACCTTACTCAGGAATTCCTAACCTCATCACACGCAGTGAATACACAAGACTGAGACCATCAGTAACATGGAGTACCATCACAGCCTCACAAACACTTACACAGGCTCTGACCTTACGAGTTACTAACCTCATCACTTGCAGTGACTACACAAGACTGAGAGACCATCAGTAACATGGAGTACCTTCACAGCCTCACACACACTTACACAGCTCTGACCTTACTCAGGAATTACTAATCTCATCACTCGCAGTGACTACACAAGACTGAGAGACCAACAGTACCATGGAGTACCATCACAGCCTCACACACACTTACACAGCTCTGACCTTACTCAGGAATTACTAATCTCATCACACGCAATGACTACACAAGACTGTGACACCATCAGTAACATGGAGTACCATCACAGCCTCACACACACTTACACAGGCTCTGACCTTACTCAGGAATTACTAACCTCATCAGACGAAGTAATTACACAAGACTGAGATACCATCAGTAACATGGAGTACCATCACAGCCTCACACACACTTACACAGGCTCTGAACTTACTTAGGAATTACTAACCTCATCACACGCAGTGACTACACAAGACTGAGAGACCATCAGTAACATGGAGTACCATCGCATCCTCACACACACTTACACAGGCTCTGACCTTACTCAGGAATTACTAATCTCATCACACGCAGTGACTACACAACACTGAGAGACCATACCATCACAGCCTCACACACACTTACACAGGCTCTGACCTTACTCAGGAATTACTAATCTCATCACATGCAATGACTACACAAGACTGAGACACCATCAGTAACAAGGAGTACCATCACATCCTCACACACAGTTACACAGGCTCTGACCTTACTCTGGAATTACTAACCTCATCAAACACAGTGATTTCACAAGACTGAGAAACCATCAGTAACATGGAGTACCATCGCATCCTCACACACACTTACACAGGCTCTGACCTTACTCAGGAATTACTAATCTCATCACACGCAGTGACTACACAACACTGAGATACCATCAGTAACATGGAGTACCATCACAGCCTCACAAACACTTACACAGGCTCTGACCTTACGAGTTGCTAACCTCATCACACGCAGTGACTACACAAGACTGAGAGACCATCAGTAACATGGAGTACCATCACAGCCTCACACACACTTACACAGCTCTGACCTTACTCAGGAATTACTAATCTCATCACACGCAGTGACTACATAAGACTGAGAGACCATCAGTAACATGGAGTACCATCACAGCCTCACACACACTTACACAGGCTCTGACCTTACTCAGGAATTACTAACCTCATCACACGCAGTGATAACACAAGACTGAGAGACCATCAGTAACAAGGAGTACCATCACATCCTCACACACAGTTACACAGGCTCTGACCTTACTCAGGAATTACTAATCTCATCACACGCAGTGAATACACAAGACTGAGATACCATCAGTACAATGGAGTACTATCACAGCCTAACACACACTTACACAGGCTCTGACCTTACTCAGGAATTACTAACCACATCCCACGCAGTGATTACACAAGACTCAGAGACCATCAGTAACATGGAGTACCATCGCATCCTCACACACACTTACACAGGCTCTGACCTTACTCAGGAATTACTAATCTTATCACACGCAGTGACTACACAAGACTGAGAGACCATCAGTAACATGGAGTACCATCACAGCCTCACACACACTTACACAGGCTCTGAACTTACTCAGGAATTACTAACCTCATCACACGCAGTGACTACACAAGACTGAGAGACCATCAGTAACATGGAGTACCATCACAGCCTCACACACACTTACACAGGCTCTGACCTTACTCAGGAATCACAAAGCTCATCAGACGCAGTAATTACACAAGACTGTGAAACCATCACTAATATGGAGTACCATCACAGCCTCACACGCACTTGTACAAGCTCTGACCTTACTCAGGAATTACTAACCTCATCACAAGCAGTGATTACACAAGACTGAGATACCATCAGTAACATGGAGTACCATCACAGCCTCACACACTTACACAGGCTCTGACCTTACTCAGGAATTACTAATCTCATCATACGCAGTGACTACACAAGACTGAGAGACCATCAGTAACATGGAGTACCATCACAGCCTCACACACACTTACACAGCTCTGACCTTACTCAGGTATTCCTAACCTCATCATACGCAGTGACTACACAAGACTGAGAGACCATACCATCACAGCCTCACACACACTTACACAGGCTCTGACCTTACTCAGGAATTACTAATCTCATCACACGCAATGACTACACAAGATTGAGACACCATCAGTAACAAGGAGTACCATCACATCCTCACACACAGTTACACAGGCTCTGACCTTACTCTGGAATTACTAACCTCATCAAACACAGTGATTTCACAAGACTGAGAAACCATCAGTAACATGGAGTACCATCGCATCCTCACACACACTTACACAGGCTCTGACCTTACTCAGGAATTACTAATCTCATCACACGCAGTGACTACACAACACTGAGATACCATCAGTAACATGGAGTACCATCACACCCTCACACACACTTGTAACAGCTCTGACCTTACTCAGGAATTCCTAACCTCATCACACGCAGTGAATACACAAGACTGAGACCATCAGTAACATGGAGTACCATCACAGCCTCACAAACACTTACACAGGCTCTGACCTTACGAGTTACTAACCTCATCACACGCAGTGACTACACAAGACTGAGAGACCATCAGTAACATGGAGTACCATCACAGCCTCACACACACTTACACAGCTCTGACCATACTCAGGAATTACTAATCTCATCACACGCAGTGACTACATAAGACTGAGAGACCATCAGTAACATGGAGTACCATCACAGCCTCACACACACTTACACAGGCTCTGACCTTACTCAGGAATTTCAAATCTCATCACTCGCAGTGACTACACAAGACTGAGAGACCATCAGTACCATGGAGTACCATCACAGCCTCACACACACTTACACAGCTCTGACCTTACTCAGGAATTACTAATCTCATCACACGCAATGACTACACAAGACTGTGACACCATCAGTAACATGGAGTACCATCACAGCCTCACACACACTTACACAGGCTCTGACCTTACTCAGGAATTACTAACCTCATCAGACGAAGTAATTACACAAGACTGAGATACCATCAGTAACATGGAGTACCATCACAGCCTCACACACACTTACACAGGCTCTGAACTTACTTAGGAATTACTAACCTCATCACACGCAGTGACTACACAAGACTGAGAGACCATCAGTAACATGGAGTACCATCGCATCCTCACACACACTTACACAGGCTCTGACCTTACTCAGGAATTACTAATCTCATCACACGCAGTGACTACACAACACTGAGAGACCATACCATCACAGCCTCACACACACTTACACAGGCTCTGACCTTACTCAGGAATTACTAATCTCATCACATGCAATGACTACACAAGACTGAGACACCATCAGTAACAAGGAGTACCATCACATCCTCACACACAGTTACACAGGCTCTGACCTTACTCTGGAATTACTAACCTCATCAAACACAGTGATTTCACAAGACTGAGAAACCATCAGTAACATGGAGTACCATCGCATCCTCACACACACTTACACAGGCTCTGACCTTACTCAGGAATTACTAATCTCATCACACGCAGTGACTACACAACACTGAGATACCATCAGTAACATGGAGTACCATCACAGCCTCACAAACACTTACACAGGCTCTGACCTTACGAGTTGCTAACCTCATCACACGCAGTGACTACACAAGACTGAGAGACCATCAGTAACATGGAGTACCATCACAGCCTCACACACACTTACACAGCTCTGACCTTACTCAGGAATTACTAATCTCATCACACGCAGTGACTACATAAGACTGAGAGACCATCAGTAACATGGAGTACCATCACAGCCTCACACACACTTACACAGGCTCTGACCTTACTCAGGAATTACTAACCTCATCACACGCAGTGATAACACAAGACTGAGAGACCATCAGTAACAAGGAGTACCATCACATCCTCACACACAGTTACACAGGCTCTGACCTTACTCAGGAATTACTAATCTCATCACACGCAGTGAATACACAAGACTGAGATACCATCAGTACAATGGAGTACTATCACAGCCTAACACACACTTACACAGGCTCTGACCTTACTCAGGAATTACTAACCACATCCCACGCAGTGATTACACAAGACTCAGAGACCATCAGTAACATGGAGTACCATCGCATCCTCACACACACTTACACAGGCTCTGACCTTACTCAGGAATTACTAATCTTATCACACGCAGTGACTACACAAGACTGAGAGACCATCAGTAACATGGAGTACCATCACAGCCTCACACACACTTACACAGGCTCTGAACTTACTCAGGAATTACTAACCTCATCACACACAGTGACTACACAAGACTGAGAGACCATCAGTAACATGGAGTACCATCACAGCCTCACACACACTTACACAGGCTCTGACCTTACTCAGGAATCACAAAGCTCATCAGACGCAGTAATTACACAAGACTGTGAAACCATCACTAATATGGAGTACCATCACAGCCTCACACGCACTTGTACAAGCTCTGACCTTACTCAGGAATTACTAACCTCATCACAAGCAGTGATTACACAAGACTGAGATACCATCAGTAACATGGAGTACCATCACAGCCTCACACACTTACACAGGCTCTGACCTTACTCAGGAATTACTATTCTCATCATACGCATTGACTACACAAGACTGAGAGACCATCAGTAACATGGAGTACCATCACAGCCTCACACACACTTACACAGCTCTGACCTTACTCAGGTATTCCTAACCTCATCATACGCAGTGACTACACAAGACTGAGAGACCATACCATCACAGCCTCACACACACTTACACAGGCTCTGACCTTACTCAGGAATTACTAATCTCATCACACGCAATGACTACACAAGATTGAGACACCATCAGTAACAAGGAGTACCATCACATCCTCACACACAGTTACACAGGCTCTGACCTTACTCTGGAATTACTAACCTCATCAAACACAGTGATTTCACAAGACTGAGAAACCATCAGTAACATGGAGTACCATCGCATCCTCACACACACTTACACAGGCTCTGACCTTACTCAGGAATTACTAATCTCATCACACGCAGTGACTACACAACACTGAGATACCATCAGTAACATGGAGTACCATCACACCCTCACACACACTTGTAACAGCTCTGACCTTACTCAGGAATTCCTAACCTCATCACACGCAGTGAATACACAAGACTGAGACCATCAGTAACATGGAGTACCATCACAGCCTCACAAACACTTACACAGGCTCTGACCTTACGAGTTACTAACCTCATCACACGCAGTGACTACACAAGACTGAGAGACCATCAGTAACATGGAGTACCATCACAGCCTCACACACACTTACACAGCTCTGACCATACTCAGGAATTACTAATCTCATCACACGCAGTGACTACATAAGACTGAGAGACCATCAGTAACATGGAGTACCATCACAGCCTCACACACACTTACACAGGCTCTGACCTTACTCAGGAATTTCAAATCTCATCACTCGCAGTGACTACACAAGACTGAGAGACCATCAGTACCATGGAGTACCATCACAGCCTCACACACACTTACACAGCTCTGACCTTACTCAGGAATTACTAATCTCATCACACGCAATGACTACACAAGACTGTGACACCATCAGTAACATGGAGTACCATCACAGCCTCACACACACTTACACAGGCTCTGACCTTACTCAGGAATTACTAACCTCATCAGACGAAGTAATTACACAAGACTGAGATACCATCAGTAACATGGAGTACCATCACAGCCTCACACACACTTACACAGGCTCTGTACTTACTTAGGAATTACTAACCTCATCACACGCAGTGACTACACAAGACTGAGAGACCATCAGTAACATGGAGTACCATCGCATCCTCACACACACTTACACAGGCTCTGACCTTACTCAGGAATTACTAATCTCATCACACGCAGTGACTACACAACACTGAGAGACCATACCATCACAGCCTCACACACACTTACACAGGCTCTGACCTTACTCAGGAATTACTAATCTCATCACATGCAATGACTACACAAGACTGAGACACCATCAGTAACAAGGAGTACCATCACATCCTCACACACAGTTACACAGGCTCTGACCTTACTCTGGAATTACTAACCTCATCAAACACAGTGATTTCACAAGACTGAGAAACCATCAGTAACATGGAGTACCATCGCATCCTCACACACACTTACACAGGCTCTGACCTTACTCAGGAATTACTAATCTCATCACACGCAGTGACTACACAACACTGAGATACCATCAGTAACATGGAGTACCATCACAGCCTCACAAACACTTACACAGGCTCTGACCTTACGAGTTGCTAACCTCATCACACGCAGTGACTACACAAGACTGAGAGACCATCAGTAACATGGAGTACCATCACAGCCTCACACACACTTACACAGCTCTGACCTTACTCAGGAATTACTAATCTCATCACACGCAGTGACTACATAAGACTGAGAGACCATCAGTAACATGGAGTACCATCACAGCCTCACACACACTTACACAGGCTCTGACCTTACTCAGGAATTACTAACCTCATCACACGCAGTGATAACACAAGACTGAGAGACCATCAGTAACAAGGAGTACCATCACATCCTCACACACAGTTACACAGGCTCTGACCTTACTCAGGAATTACTAATCTCATCACACGCAGTGAATACACAAGACTGAGATACCATCAGTACAATGGAGTACTATCACAGCCTAACACACACTTACACAGGCTCTGACCTTACTCAGGAATTACTAACCACATCCCACGCAGTGATTACACAAGACTCAGAGACCATCAGTAACATGGAGTACCATCGCATCCTCACACACACTTACACAGGCTCTGACCTTACTCAGGAATTACTAATCTTATCACACGCAGTGACTACACAAGACTGAGAGACCATCAGTAACATGGAGTACCATCACAGCCTCACACACACTTACACAGGCTCTGAACTTACTCAGGAATTACTAACCTCATCACACGCAGTGACTACACAAGACTGAGAGACCATCAGTAACATGGAGTACCATCACAGCCTCACACACACTTACACAGGCTCTGACCTTACTCAGGAATCACAAAGCTCATCAGACGCAGTAATTACACAAGACTGTGAAACCATCACTAATATGGAGTACCATCACAGCCTCACACGCACTTGTACAAGCTCTGACCTTACTCAGGAATTACTAACCTCATCACAAGCAGTGATTACACAAGACTGAGATACCATCAGTAACATGGAGTACCATCACAGCCTCACACACTTACACAGGCTCTGACCTTACTCAGGAATTACTATTCTCATCATACGCATTGACTACACAAGACTGAGAGACCATCAGTAACATGGAGTACCATCACAGCCTCACACACACTTACACAGCTCTGACCTTACTCAGGTATTCCTAACCTCATCATACGCAGTGACTACACAAGACTGAGAGACCATACCATCACAGCCTCACACACACTTACACAGGCTCTGACCTTACTCAGGAATTACTAATCTCATCACACGCAATGACTACACAAGATTGAGACACCATCAGTAACAAGGAGTACCATCACATCCTCACACACAGTTACACAGGCTCTGACCTTACTCTGGAATTACTAACCTCATCAAACACAGTGATTTCACAAGACTGAGAAACCATCAGTAACATGGAGTACCATCGCATCCTCACACACACTTACACAGGCTCTGACCTTACTCAGGAATTACTAATCTCATCACACGCAGTGACTACACAACACTGAGATACCATCAGTAACATGGAGTACCATCACACCCTCACACACACTTGTAACAGCTCTGACCTTACTCAGGAATTCCTAACCTCATCACACGCAGTGAATACACAAGACTGAGACCATCAGTAACATGGAGTACCATCACAGCCTCACAAACACTTACACAGGCTCTGACCTTACGAGTTACTAACCTCATCACACGCAGTGACTACACAAGACTGAGAGACCATCAGTAACATGGAGTACCATCACAGCCTCACACACACTTACACAGCTCTGACCATACTCAGGAATTACTAATCTCATCACACGCAGTGACTACATAAGACTGAGAGACCATCAGTAACATGGAGTACCATCACAGCCTCACACACACTTACACAGGCTCTGACCTTACTCAGGAATTTCAAATCTCATCACTCGCAGTGACTACACAAGACTGAGAGACCATCAGTACCATGGAGTACCATCACAGCCTCACACACACTTACACAGCTCTGACCTTACTCAGGAATTACTAATCTCATCACACGCAATGACTACACAAGACTGTGACACCATCAGTAACATGGAGTACCATCACAGCCTCACACACACTTACACAGGCTCTGACCTTACTCAGGAATTACTAACCTCATCAGACGAAGTAATTACACAAGACTGAGATACCATCAGTAACATGGAGTACCATCACAGCCTCACACACACTTACACAGGCTCTGTACTTACTTAGGAATTACTAACCTCATCACACGCAGTGACTACACAAGACTGAGAGACCATCAGTAACATGGAGTACCATCGCATCCTCACACACACTTACACAGGCTCTGACCTTACTCAGGAATTACTAATCTCATCACACGCAGTGACTACACAACACTGAGAGACCATACCATCACAGCCTCACACACACTTACACAGGCTCTGACCTTACTCAGGAATTACTAATCTCATCACATGCAATGACTACACAAGACTGAGACACCATCAGTAACAAGGAGTACCATCACATCCTCACACACAGTTACACAGGCTCTGACCTTACTCTGGAATTACTAACCTCATCAAACACAGTGATTTCACAAGACTGAGAAACCATCAGTAACATGGAGTACCATCGCATCCTCACACACACTTACACAGGCTCTGACCTTACTCAGGAATTACTAATCTCATCACACGCAGTGACTACACAACACTGAGATACCATCAGTAACATGGAGTACCATCACAGCCTCACAAACACTTACACAGGCTCTGACCTTACGAGTTGCTAACCTCATCACACGCAGTGACTACACAAGACTGAGAGACCATCAGTAACATGGAGTACCATCACAGCCTCACACACACTTACACAGCTCTGACCTTACTCAGGAATTACTAATCTCATCACACGCAGTGACTACATAAGACTGAGAGACCATCAGTAACATGGAGTACCATCACAGCCTCACACACACTTACACAGGCTCTGACCTTACTCAGGAATTACTAACCTCATCACACGCAGTGATAACACAAGACTGAGAGACCATCAGTAACAAGGAGTACCATCACATCCTCACACACAGTTACACAGGCTCTGACCTTACTCAGGAATTACTAATCTCATCACACGCAGTGAATACACAAGACTGAGATACCATCAGTACAATGGAGTACTATCACAGCCTAACACACACTTACACAGGCTCTGACCTTACTCAGGAATTACTAACCACATCCCACGCAGTGATTACACAAGACTCAGAGACCATCAGTAACATGGAGTACCATCGCATCCTCACACACACTTACACAGGCTCTGACCTTACTCAGGAATTACTAATCTTATCACACGCAGTGACTACACAAGACTGAGAGACCATCAGTAACATGGAGTACCATCACAGCCTCACACACACTTACACAGGCTCTGAACTTACTCAGGAATTACTAACCTCATCACACGCAGTGACTACACAAGACTGAGAGACCATCAGTAACATGGAGTACCATCACAGCCTCACACACACTTACACAGGCTCTGACCTTACTCAGGAATCACAAAGCTCATCAGACGCAGTAATTACACAAGACTGTGAAACCATCACTAATATGGAGTACCATCACAGCCTCACACGCACTTGTACAAGCTCTGACCTTACTCAGGAATTACTAACCTCATCACAAGCAGTGATTACACAAGACTGAGATACCATCAGTAACATGGAGTACCATCACAGCCTCACACACTTACACAGGCTCTGACCTTACTCAGGAATTACTATTCTCATCATACGCAGTGACTACACAAGACTGAGAGACCATCAGTAACATGGAGTACCATCACAGCCTCACACACACTTACACAGCTCTGACCTTACTCAGGTATTCCTAACCTCATCATACGCAGTGACTACACAAGACTGAGAGACCATACCATCACAGCCTCACACACACTTACACAGGCTCTGACCTTACTCAGGAATTACTAATCTCATCACACGCAATGACTACACAAGATTGAGACACCATCAGTAACAAGGAGTACCATCACATCCTCACACACAGTTACACAGGCTCTGACCTTACTCTGGAATTACTAACCTCATCAAACACAGTGATTTCACAAGACTGAGAAACCATCAGTAACATGGAGTACCATCGCATCCTCACACACACTTACACAGGCTCTGACCTTACTCAGGAATTACTAATCTCATCACACGCAGTGACTACACAACACTGAGATACCATCAGTAACATGGAGTACCATCACACCCTCACACACACTTGTAACAGCTCTGACCTTACTCAGGAATTCCTAACCTCATCACACGCAGTGAATACACAAGACTGAGACCATCAGTAACATGGAGTACCATCACAGCCTCACAAACACTTACACAGGCTCTGACCTTACGAGTTACTAACCTCATCACACGCAGTGACTACACAAGACTGAGAGACCATCAGTAACATGGAGTACCATCACAGCCTCACACACACTTACACAGCTCTGACCTTACTCAGGAATTACTAATCTCATCACACGCAGTGACTACATAAGACTGAGAGACCATCAGTAACATGGAGTACCATCACAGCCTCACACACACTTACACAGGCTCTGACCTTACTCAGGAATTACTAACCTCATCACACGCAGTGACTACACAAGACTGAGAGACCATCAGTAACATGGAGTACCATCACAGCCTCACACACACTTACACAGCTCTGACCTTACTCAGGAATTACTAATCTCATCACACGCAATGACTACACAAGACTGTGACACCATCAGTAACATGGAGTACCATCACAGCCTCACACACACTTACACAGGCTCTGACCTTACTCAGGAATTACTAACCTCATCAGACAAAGTAATTACACAAGACTGAGATACCATCAGTAACATGGAGTACCATTACAGCCTCACACACACTTACACAGGCTCTGAACTTACTTAGGAATTACTAACCTCATCACACGCAGTGACTACACAAGACTGAGAGACCATCAGTAACATGGAGTACCATCGCATCCTCACACACACTTACACAGGCTCTGACCTTACTCAGGAATTACTAATCTCATCACACGCAGTGACTACACAACACTGAGAGACCATACCATCACAGCCTCACACACACTTACACAGGCTCTGACCTTACTCAGGAATTACTAATCTCATCACATGCAATGACTACACAAGACTGAGACACCATCAGTAACAAGGAGTACCATCACATCCTCACACACAGTTACACAGGCTCTGACCTTACTCAGGAATTACTAATCTCATCACACGCAGTGACTACACAACACTGAGATACCATCAGTAACATGGAGTACCATCACAGCCTCACAAACACTTACACAGGCTCTGACCTTACGAGTTACTAACCTCATCACACGCAGTGACTACACAAGACTGAGAGACCATCAGTAACATGGAGTACCATCACAGCCTCACACACACTTACACAGCTCTGACCTTACTCAGGAATTACTAATCTCATCACACGCAGTGACTACATAAGACTGAGAGACCATCAGTAACATGGAGTACCATCACAGCCTCACACACACTTACACAGGCTCTGACCTTACTCAGGAATTACTAACCTCATCACACGCAGTGATAACACAAGACTGAGAGACCATCAGTAACAAGGAGTACCATCACATCCTCACACACAGTTACACAGGCTCTGACCTTACTCAGGAATTACTAATCTCATCACACGCAGTGACTACATAAGACTGAGAGACCATCAGTAACATGGAGTACCATCACAGCCTCACACACACTTACACAGGCTCTGACCTTACTCAGGAATTACTAATCTCATCACATGCAATGACTACACAAGACTGAGACACCATCAGTAACAAGGAGTACCATCACATCCTCACACACAGTTACACAGGCTCTGACCTTACTCTGGAATTACTAACCTCATCAAACACAGTGATTTCACAAGACTGAGAAACCATCAGTAACATGGAGTACCATCGCATCCTCACACACACTTACACAGGCTCTGACCTTACTCAGGAATTACTAATCTCATCACACGCAGTGACTACACAACACTGAGATACCATCAGTAACATGGAGTACCATCACAGCCTCACAAACACTTACACAGGCTCTGACCTTACGAGTTGCTAACCTCATCACACGCAGTGACTACACAAGACTGAGAGACCATCAGTAACATGGAGTACCATCACAGCCTCACACACACTTACACAGCTCTGACCTTACTGAGGAATTACTAATCTCATCACAAGCAGTGACTACATAAGACTGAGAGACCATCAGTAACATGGAGTACCATCACAGCCTCACACACACTTACACAGGCTCTGACCTTACTCAGGAATTACTAACCTCATCACACGCAGTGATAACACAAGACTGAGAGACCATCAGTAACAAGGAGTACCATCACATCCTCACACACAGTTACACAGGCTCTGACCTTACTCAGGAATTACTAATCTCATCACACGCAGTGAATACACAAGACTGAGATACCATCAGAACAATGGAGTACTATCACAGCCTCACACACACTTACACAGGCTCTGACCTTACTCAGGAATTACTAACCACATCCCACGCAGTGATTACACAAGACTCAGAGACCATCAGTAACATGGAGTACCATCGCATCCTCACACACACTTACACAGGCTCTGACCTTACTCAGGAATTACTAATCTTATCACACGCAGTGACTACACAAGACTGAGAGACCATCAGTAACATGGAGTACCATCACAGCCTCACACACACTTACACAGGCTCTGAACTTACTCAGGAATTACTAACCTCATCACACGCAGTGACTACACAAGACTGAGAGACCATCAGTAACATGGAGTACCATCACAGCCTCACACACACTTACACAGGCTCTGACCTTACTCAGGAATCACAAAGCTCATCAGACGCAGTAATTACACAAGACTGTGAAACCATCACTAATATGGAGTACCATCACAGCCTCACACGCACTTGTACAAGCTCTGACCTTACTCAGGAATTACTAACCTCATCACAAGCAGTGATTACACAAGACTGAGATACCATCAGTAACATGGAGTACCATCACAGCCTCACACACTTACACAGGCTCTGACCTTACTCAGGAATTACTATTCTCATCATACGCAGTGACTACACAAGACTGAGAGACCATCAGTAACATGGAGTACCATCACAGCCTCACACACACTTACACAGCTCTGACCTTACTCAGGTATTCCTAACCTCATCATACGCAGTGACTACACAAGACTGAGAGACCATACCATCACAGCCTCACACACACTTACACAGGCTCTGACCTTACTCAGGAATTACTAATCTCATCACACGCAATGACTACACAAGATTGAGACACCATCAGTAACAAGGAGTACCATCACATCCTCACACACAGTTACACAGGCTCTGACCTTACTCTGGAATTACTAACCTCATCAAACACAGTGATTTCACAAGACTGAGAAACCATCAGTAACATGGAGTACCATCGCATCCTCACACACACTTACACAGGCTCTGACCTTACTCAGGAATTACTAATCTCATCACACGCAGTGACTACACAACACTGAGATACCATCAGTAACATGGAGTACCATCACAGCCTCACAAACACTTACACAGGCTCTGACCTTACGAGTTACTAACCTCATCACACGCAGTGACTACACAAGACTGAGAGACCATCAGTAACATGGAGTACCATCACAGCCTCACACACACTTACACAGCTCTGACCTTACTCAGGAATTACTAATCTCATCACACGCAGTGACTACATAAGACTGAGAGACCATCAGTAACATGGAGTACCGTCACAGCCTCACACACACTTACACAGGCTCTGACCTTACTCAGGAATTACTAACCTCATCACACGCAGTGATAACACAAGACTGAGAGACCATCAGTAACAAGGAGTACCATCACATCCTCACACACAGTTACACAGGCTCTGACCTTACTCAGGAATTACTAATCTCATCACACGCAGTGACTACACAACACTGAGATACCATCAGTAACATGGAGTACCATCACAGCCTCACAAACACTTACACAGGCTCTGACCTTACGAGTTACTAACCTCATCACACGCAGTGACTACACAAGACTGAGAGACCATCAGTAACATGGAGTACCATCACAGCCTCACACACACTTACACAGCTCTGACCTTACTCAGGAATTACTAATCTCATCACACGCAGTGACTACATAAGACTGAGAGACCATCAGTAACATGGAGTACCATCACAGCCTCACACACACTTACACAGGCTCTGACCTTACTCAGGAATTACTAAGCTCATCACACGCAGTGATTACACAAGACTGAGAGACCATCAGTAACATGGAGTACCATCACAGCCTCAATCACACTTACACAGGCTCTGACCTTACTCAGGAATTTACTAATCTCATCACACGCAGTGAATACACAAGACTGAGATACCATCAGTACAATGGAGTACTATCACAGCCTCACACACACTTACACAGGCTCTGACCTTACTCAGGAATTACTAATCTCATCACACGCAGTGACTACACAACACTGAGATACCATCAGTAACATGGAGTACCATCACAGCCTCACAAACACTTACACAGGCTCTGACCTTACGAGTTACTAACCTCATCACACGCAGTGACTACACAAGACTGAGAGACCATCAGTAACATGGAGTACCATCACAGCCTCACACACACTTACACAGCTCTGACCTTACTCAGGAATTACTAATCTCATCACACGCAGTGACTACATAAGACTGAGAGACCATCAGTAACATGGAGTACCATCACAGCCTCACACACACTTACACAGGCTCTGACCTTACTCAGGAATTACTAAGCTCATCACACGCAGTGATTACACAAGACTGAGAGACCATCAGTAACATGGAGTACCATCACAGCCTCAATCACACTTACACAGGCTCTGACCTTACTCAGGAATTTACTAATCTCATCACACGCAGTGAATACACAAGACTGAGATACCATCAGTACAATGGAGTACTATCACAGCCTCACACACACTTACACAGGCTCTGACCTTACTCAGGAATTACTAACCACATCCCACGCAGTGATTACACAAGACTCAGAGACCATCAGTAACATGGAGTACCATCGCATCCTCACACACACTTACACAGGCTCTGACCTTACTCAGGAATTACTAATCTTATCACACGCAGTGACTACACAAGACTGAGAGACCATCAGTAACATGGAGTACCATCACAGCCTCACACACACTTACACAGGCTCTGAACTTACTCAGGAATTACTAACCTCATCACACGCAGTGACTACACAAGACTGAGAGACCATCAGTAACATGGAGTACCATCACAGCCTCACACACACTTACACAGGCTCTGACCTTACTCAGGAATCACAAAGCTCATCAGACGCAGTAATTACACAAGACTGTGAAACCATCACTAATATGGAGTACCATCACAGCCTCACACGCACTTGTACAAGCTCTGACCTTACTCAGGAATTACTACCCTCATCACAAGCAGTGATTACACAAGACTGAGATACCATCAGTAACATGGAGTACCATCACAGCCTCACACACTTACACAGGCTCTGACCTTACTCAGGAATTACTATTCTCATCATACGCAGTGACTACACAAGACTGAGAGACCATCAGTAACATGGAGTACCATCACAGCCTCACACACACTTACACAGCTCTGACCTTACTCAGGTATTCCTAACCTCATCATACGCAGTGACTACACAAGACTGAGAGACCATACCATCACAGCCTCACACACACTTACACAGGCTCTGACCTTACTCAGGAATTACTAATCTCATCACACGCAATGACTACACAAGATTGAGACACCATCAGTAACAAGGAGTACCATCACATCCTCACACACAGTTACACAGGCTCTGACCTTACTCTGGAATTACTAACCTCATCAAACACAGTGATTTCACAAGACTGAGAAACCATCAGTAACATGGAGTACCATCGCATCCTCACACACACTTACACAGGCTCTGACCTTACTCAGGAATTACTAATCTCATCACACGCAGTGACTACACAACACTGAGATACCATCAGTAACATGGAGTACCATCACACCCTCACACACACTTGTAACAGCTCTGACCTTACTCAGGAATTCCTAACCTCATCACACGCAGTGAATACACAAGACTGAGACCATCAGTAACATGGAGTACCATCACAGCCTCACAAACACTTACACAGGCTCTGACCTTACGAGTTACTAACCTCATCACACGCAGTGACTACACAAGACTGAGAGACCATCAGTAACATGGAGTACCATCACAGCCTCACACACACTTACACAGGCTCTGACCTTACTCAGGAATTACTAATCTCATCACATGCAATGACTACACAAGACTGAGACACCATCAGTAACAAGGAGTACCATCACATCCTCACACACAGTTACACAGGCTCTGACCTTACTCTGGAATTACTAACCTCATCAAACACAGTGATTTCACAAGACTGAGAAACCATCAGTAACATGGAGTACCATCACATCCTCACACACACTTACACAGGCTCTGACCTTACTCAGGAATTACTAATCTCATCACATGCAGTGACTACACAACACTGAGATACCATCAGTAACATGGAGTACCATCACAGCCTCACAAACACTTACACAGGCTCTGACCTTACGAGTTGCTAACCTCATCACACGCAGTGACTACACAAGACTGAGAGACCATCAGTAACATGGAGTACCATCACAGCCTCACACACACTTACACAGCTCTGACCTTACTGAGGAATTACTAATCTCATCACACGCAGTGACTACATAAGACTGAGAGACCATCAGTAACATGGAGTACCATCACAGCCTCACACACACTTACACAGGCTCTGACCTTACTCAGGAATTACTAACCTCATCACACGCATTGATAACACAAGACTGAGAGACCATCAGTAACAAGGAGTACCATCACATCCTCACACACAGTTACACAGGCTCTGACCTTACTCAGGAATTACTAATCTCATCACACGCAGTGAATACACAAGACTGAGATACCATCAGTACAATGGAGTACTATCACAGCCTCACACACACTTACACAGGCTCTGACCTTACTCAGGAATTACTAACCACATCCCACGCAGTGATTACACAAGACTCAGAGACCATCAGTAACATGGAGTACCATCGCATCCTCACACACACTTACACAGGCTCTGACCTTACTCAGGAATTACTAATCTTATCACACGCAGTGACTACACAAGACTGAGAGACCATCAGTAACATGGAGTACCATCACAGCCTCACACACACTTACACAGGCTCTGAACTTACTCAGGAATTACTAACCTCATCACACGCAGTGACTACACAAGACTGAGAGACCATCAGTAACATGGAGTACCATCACAGCCTCACACACACTTACACAGGCTCTGACCTTACTCAGGAATCACAAAGCTCATCAGACGCAGTAATTACACAAGACTGTGAAACCATCACTAATATGGAGTACCATCACAGCCTCACACGCACTTGTACAAGCTCTGACCTTACTCAGGAATTACTAACCTCATCACAAGCAGTGATTACACAAGACTGAGATACCATCAGTAACATGGAGTACCATCACAGCCTCACACACTTACACAGGCTCTGACCTTACTCAGGAATTACTATTCTCATCATACGCAGTGACTACACAAGACTGAGAGACCATCAGTAACATGGAGTACCATCACAGCCTCACACACAGTTACACAGGCTCTGACCTTACTCAGGTATTCCTAACCTCATCATACGCAGTGACTACACAAGACTGAGAGACCATACCATCACAGCCTCACACACACTTACACAGGCTCTGACCTTACTCAGGAATTACTAATCTCATCACACGCAATGACTACACAAGATTGAGACACCATCAGTAACAAGGAGTACCATCACATCCTCACACACAGTTACACAGGCTCTGACCTTACTCTGGAATTACTAACCTCATCAAATACAGTGATTTCACAAGACTGAGAAACCATCAGTAACATGGAGTACCATCGCATCCTCACACACACTTACACAGGCTCTGACCTTACTCAGGAATTACTAATCTCATCACACGCAGTGACTACACAACACTGAGATACCATCAGTAACATGGAGTACCATCACAGCCTCACAAACACTTACACTGGCTCTGACCTTACGAGTTACTAACCTCATCACACGCAGTGACTACACAAGACTGAGAGACCATCAGTAACATGGAGTACCATCACAGCCTCACACACACTTACACAGCTCTGACCTTACTCAGGAATTACTAATCTCATCACATGCAGTGACTACATAAGACTGAGAGACCATCAGTAACATGGAGTACCGTCACAGCCTCACACACACTTACACAGGCTCTGACCTTACTCAGGAATTACTAACCTCATCACACGCAGTGATAACACAAGACTGAGAGACCATCAGTAACAAGGAGTACCATCACATCCTCACACACAGTTACACAGGCTCTGACCTTACTCAGGAATTACTAATCTCATCACACGCAGTGACTACACAACACTGAGATACCATCAGTAACATGGAGTACCATCACAGCCTCACAAACACTTACACAGGCTCTGACCTTACGAGTTACTAACCTCATCACACGCAGTGACTACACAAGACTGAGAGACCATCAGTAACATGGAGTACCATCACAGCCTCACACACACTTACACAGCTCTGACCTTACTCAGGAATTACTAATCTCATCACACGCAGTGACTACATAAGACTGAGAGACCATCAGTAACATGGAGTACCATCACAGCCTCACACACACTTACACAGGCTCTGACCTTACTCAGGAATTACTAAGCTCATCACACGCAGTGATTACACAAGACTGAGAGACCATCAGTAACATGGAGTACCATCACAGCCTCAATCACACTTACACAGGCTCTGACCTTACTCAGGAATTTACTAATCTGATCACACGCAGTGAATACTCAAGACTGAGATACCATCAGTACAATGGAGTACTATCACAGCCTCACACACACTTACACAGGCTCTGACCTTACTCAGGAATTACTAATCTCATCACACGCAGTGACTACACAACACTGAGATACCATCAGTAACATGGAGTACCATCACAGCCTCACAAACACTTACACAGGCTCTGACCTTACGAGTTACTAACCTCATCACACGCAGTGACTACACAAGACTGAGAGACCATCAGTAACATGGAGTACCATCACAGCCTCACACACACTTACACAGCTCTGACCTTACTCAGGAATTACTAATCTCATCACACGCAGTGACTACATAAGACTGAGAGACCATCAGTAACATGGAGTACCATCACAGCCTCACACACACTTACACAGGCTCTGACCTTACTCAGGAATTACTAAGCTCATCACACGCAGTGATTACACAAGACTGAGAGACCATCAGTAACATGGAGTACCATCACAGCCTCAATCACACTTACACAGGCTCTGACCTTACTCAGGAATTTACTAATCTCATCACACGCAGTGAATACACAAGACTGAGATACCATCAGTACAATGGAGTACTATCACAGCCTCACACACACTTACACAGGCTCTGACCTTACTCAGGAATTACTAACCACATCCCACGCAGTGATTACACAAGACTCAGAGACCATCAGTAACATGGAGTACCATCGCATCCTCACACACACTTACACAGGCTCTGACCTTACTCAGGAATTACTAATCTTATCACACGCAGTGACTACACAAGACTGAGAGACCATCAGTAACATGGAGTACCATCACAGCCTCACACACACTTACACAGGCTCTGAACTTACTCAGGAATTACGAACCTCATCACACGCAGTGACTACACAAGACTGAGAGACCATCAGTAACATGGAGTACCATCACAGCCTCACACACACTTACACAGGCTCTGACCTTACTCAGGAATCACAAAGCTCATCAGACGCAGTAATTACACAAGACTGTGAAACCATCACTAATATGGAGTACCATCACAGCCTCACACGCACTTGTACAAGCTCTGACCTTACTCAGGAATTACTAACCTCATCACAAGCAGTGATTACACAAGACTGAGATACCATCAGTAACATGGAGTACCATCACAGCCTCACACACTTACACAGGCTCTGACCTTACTCAGGAATTACTATTCTCATCATACGCAGTGACTACACAAGACTGAGAGACCATCAGTAACATGGAGTACCATCACAGCCTCACACACACTTACACAGCTCTGACCTTACTCAGGTATTCCTAACCTCATCATACGCAGTGACTACACAAGACTGAGAGACCATACCATCACAGCCTCACACACACTTACACAGGCTATGACCTTACTCAGGAATTACTAATCTCATCACACGCAATGACTACACAAGATTGAGACACCATCAGTAACAAGGAGTACCATCACATCCTCACACACAGTTACACAGGCTCTGACCTTACTCTGGAATTACTAACCTCATCAAACACAGTGATTTCACAAGACTGAGAAACCATCAGTAACATGGAGTACCATCGCATCCTCACACACACTTACACAGGCTCTGACCTTACTCAGGAATTACTAATCTCATCACACGCAGTGACTACACAACACTGAGATACCATCAGTAACATGGAGTACCATCACACCCTCACACACACTTGTAACAGCTCTGACCTTACTCAGGAATTCCTAACCTCATCACACGCAGTGAATACACAAGACTGAGACCATCAGTAACATGGAGTACCATCACAGCCTCACAAACACTTACACAGGCTCTGACCTTACGAGTTACTAACCTCATCACACGCAGTGACTACATAAGACTGAGAGACCATCAGTAACATGGAGTACCATCACAGCCTCACACACACTTACACAGGCTCTGACCTTACTCAGGAATTACTAACCTCATCACACGCAGTGTCTACACAAGACTGAGAGACCATCAGTAACATGGAGTACCATCACAGCCTCACACACACTTACACAGGCTCTGACCTTACTCAGGAATCACAAAGCTCATCAGACGCAGTAATTACACAAGACTGTGAAATCATCAGTAACATGGAGTACCATCACAGCCTCAATCACACTTACACAGGCTCTGACCTTACTCAGGAATTTACTAATCTCATCACACGCAGTGAATACACAAGACTGAGAGACCATCAGTAACATGGAGTACCATCACAGCCTCACACACACTTACACAGGTTCTGACCTTACTCAGGAATTACAAATCTCATCACTCGCAGTGACTACACAAGACTGAGAGACCATCAGTAACATGGAGTACCATCACAGCCTCACACACACTTACACAGCTCTGACCTTACTCAGGAATTACTAATCTCATCACACGCAATGACTACACAAGACTGTGACACCATCAGTAACATGGAGTACCATCACAGCCTCACACACACTTACACAGGCTCTGACCTTACTCAGGAATTACTAACCTCATCAGACGAAGTAATTACACAAGACTGAGATACCATCAGTAACATGGAGTACCATTACAGCCTCACACACACTTACACAGGCTCTGAACTTACTTAGGAATTACTAACCTCATCACACGCAGTGACTACACAAGACTGAGAGACCATCAGTAACATGGAGTACCATCACAGCCTCACACACACTTATACAGCTCTGACCTTACTCAGGAATTACTAATCTTATCAGTCGCAGTAATTACACAAGACTGAGAAACCGTCAGTAACATGGAGTACCATCACAGCCTCACACACACTTACACAGGCTCTAACCTTACTCAGGAATTTCTAATCTCATCACACGCAGTGATTACACAAGACTGAGAAACCATCAATACCATGGAGTATCATCACAGCCTCACACGCACACAGGCTCTGACCTTACTCAAGAATTACTAATCTCATCACAAGCAGTGATTACACAAGACTGAGACACCATCAGTAACAAGGAGTGCCATCACATCCTCACACACAGTTACACAGGCTCTGACCTTACTCTGGAATTACTAACCTCATCAAACACAGTGATTTCACAAGACTGAGAAACCATCAGTAACATGGAGTACCATTACAGCCTCACACACACTTACACAGGCTCTGAACTTACTTAGGAATTACTAACCTCATCACACGCAGTGACTACACAAGACTGAGAGACCATCAGTAACATGGAGTACCATCACAGCCTCACACACACTTATACAGCTCTGACCTTACTCAGGAATTACTAATCTTATCAGTCGCAGTAATTACACAAGACTGAGAAACCGTCAGTAACATGGAGTACCATCACAGCCTCACACACACTTACACAGGCTCTGACCTTACTCAGGAATTACTAATCTCATCACACGCAATGACTACACAAGATTGAGACACCATCAGTAACAAGGAGTACCATCACATCCTCACACACAGTTACACAGGCTCTGACCTTACTCTGGAATTACTAACCTCATCAAACACAGTGATTTCACAAGACTGAGAAACCATCAGTAACATGGAGTACCATCGCATCCTCACACACACTTACACAGGCTCTGACCTTACTCAGGAATTACTAATCTCATCACACGCAGTGACTACACAACACTGAGATACCATCAGTAACATGGAGTACCATCACACCCTCACACACACTTGTAACAGCTCTGACCTTACTCAGGAATTCCTAACCTCATCACACGCAGTGAATACACAAGACTGAGACCATCAGTAACATGGAGTACCATCACAGCCTCACAAACACTTACACAGGCTCTGACCTTACGAGTTACTAACCTCATCACACGCAGTGACTACACAAGACTGAGAGACCATCAGTAACATGGAGTACCATCACAGCCTCACACACACTTACACAGGCTCTGACCTTACTCAGGAATTACTAATCTCATCACATGCAATGACTACACAAGACTGAGACACCATCAGTAACAAGGAGTACCATCACATCCTCACACACAGTTACACAGGCTCTGACCTTACTCTGGAATTACTAACCTCATCAAACACAGTGATTTCACAAGACTGAGAAACCATCAGTAACATGGAGTACCATCACATCCTCACACACACTTACACAGGCTCTGACCTTACTCAGGAATTACTAATCTCATCACATGCAGTGACTACACAACACTGAGATACCATCAGTAACATGGAGTACCATCACAGCCTCACAAACACTTACACAGGCTCTGACCTTACGAGTTGCTAACCTCATCACACGCAGTGACTACACAAGACTGAGAGACCATCAGTAACATGGAGTACCATCACAGCCTCACACACACTTACACAGCTCTGACCTTACTGAGGAATTACTAATCTCATCACACGCAGTGACTACATAAGACTGAGAGACCATCAGTAACATGGAGTACCATCACAGCCTCACACACACTTACACAGGCTCTGACCTTACTCAGGAATTACTAACCTCATCACACGCATTGATAACACAAGACTGAGAGACCATCAGTAACAAGGAGTACCATCACATCCTCACACACAGTTACACAGGCTCTGACCTTACTCAGGAATTACTAATCTCATCACACGCAGTGAATACACAAGACTGAGATACCATCAGTACAATGGAGTACTATCACAGCCTCACACACACTTACACAGGCTCTGACCTTACTCAGGAATTACTAACCACATCCCACGCAGTGATTACACAAGACTCAGAGACCATCAGTAACATGGAGTACCATCGCATCCTCACACACACTTACACAGGCTCTGACCTTACTCAGGAATTACTAATCTTATCACACGCAGTGACTACACAAGACTGAGAGACCATCAGTAACATGGAGTACCATCACAGCCTCACACACACTTACACAGGCTCTGAACTTACTCAGGAATTACTAACCTCATCACACGCAGTGACTACACAAGACTGAGAGACCATCAGTAACATGGAGTACCATCACAGCCTCACACACACTTACACAGGCTCTGACCTTACTCAGGAATCACAAAGCTCATCAGACGCAGTAATTACACAAGACTGTGAAACCATCACTAATATGGAGTACCATCACAGCCTCACACGCACTTGTACAAGCTCTGACCTTACTCAGGAATTACTAACCTCATCACAAGCAGTGATTACACAAGACTGAGATACCATCAGTAACATGGAGTACCATCACAGCCTCACACACTTACACAGGCTCTGACCTTACTCAGGAATTACTATTCTCATCATACGCAGTGACTACACAAGACTGAGAGACCATCAGTAACATGGAGTACCATCACAGCCTCACACACACTTACACAGGCTCTGACCTTACTCAGGAATTACTAATCTCATCACACGCAATGACTACACAAGATTGAGACACCATCAGTAACAAGGAGTACCATCACATCCTCACACACAGTTACACAGGCTCTGACCTTACTCTGGAATTACTAACCTCATCAAATACAGTGATTTCACAAGACTGAGAAACCATCAGTAACATGGAGTACCATCGCATCCTCACACACACTTACACAGGCTCTGACCTCTCAGGAATTACTAATCTCATCACACGCAGTGACTACACAACACTGAGATACCATCAGTAACATGGAGTACCATCACAGCCTCACAAACACTTACACAGGCTCTGACCTTACGAGTTACTAACCTCATCACACGCAGTGACTACACAAGACTGAGAGACCATCAGTAACATGGAGTACCATCACAGCCTCACACACACTTACACAGCTCTGACCTTACTCAGGAATTACTAATCTCATCACATGCAGTGACTACATAAGACTGAGAGACCATCAGTAACATGGAGTACCGTCACAGCCTCACACACACTTACACAGGCTCTGACCTTACTCAGGAATTACTAACCTCATCACACGCAGTGATAACACAAGACTGAGAGACCATCAGTAACAAGGAGTACCATCACATCCTCACACACAGTTACACAGGCTCTGACCTTACTCAGGAATTACTAATCTCATCACACGCAGTGACTACACAACACTGAGATACCATCAGTAACATGGAGTACCATCACAGCCTCACAAACACTTACACAGGCTCTGACCTTACGAGTTACTAACCTCATCACACGCAGTGACTACACAAGACTGAGAGACCATCAGTAACATGGAGTACCATCACAGCCTCACACACACTTACACAGCTCTGACCTTACTCAGGAATTACTAATCTCATCACACGCAGTGACTACATAAGACTGAGAGACCATCAGTAACATGGAGTACCATCACAGCCTCACACACACTTACACAGGCTCTGACCTTACTCAGGAATTACTAAGCTCATCACACGCAGTGATTACACAAGACTGAGAGACCATCAGTAACATGGAGTACCATCACAGCCTCAATCACACTTACACAGGCTCTGACCTTACTCAGGAATTTACTAATCTCATCACACGCAGTGAATACACAAGACTGAGATACCATCAGTACAATGGAGTACTATCACAGCCTCACACACACTTACACAGGCTCTGACCTTACTCAGGAATTACTAATCTCATCACACGCAGTGACTACACAACACTGAGATACCATCAGTAACATGGAGTACCATCACAGCCTCACAAACACTTACACAGGCTCTGACCTTACGAGTTACTAACCTCATCACACGCAGTGACTACACAAGACTGAGAGACCATCAGTAACATGGAGTACCATCACAGCCTCACACACACTTACACAGCTCTGACCTTACTCAGGAATTACTAATCTCATCACACGCAGTGACTACATAAGACTGAGAGACCATCAGTAACATGGAGTACCATCACAGCCTCACACACACTTACACAGGCTCTGACCTTACTCAGGAATTACTAAGCTCATCACACGCAGTGATTACACAAGACTGAGAGACCATCAGTAACATGGAGTACCATCACAGCCTCAATCACACTTACACAGGCTCTGACCTTACTCAGGAATTTACTAATCTCATCACACGCAGTGAATACACAAGACTGAGATACCATCAGTACAATGGAGTACTATCACAGCCTCACACACACTTACACAGGCTCTGACCTTACTCAGGAATTACTAACCACATCCCACGCAGTGATTACACAAGACTCAGAGACCATCAGTAACATGGAGTACCATCGCATCCTCACACACACTTACACAGGCTCTGACCTTACTCAGGAATTACTAATCTTATCACACGCAGTGACTACACAAGACTGAGAGACCATCAGTAACATGGAGTACCATCACAGCCTCACACACACTTACACAGGCTCTGAACTTACTCAGGAATTACGAACCTCATCACACGCAGTGACTACACAAGACTGAGAGACCATCAGTAACATGGAGTACCATCACAGCCTCACACACACTTACACAGGCTCTGACCTTACTCAGGAATCACAAAGCTCATCAGACGCAGTAATTACACAAGACTGTGAAACCATCACTAATATGGAGTACCATCACAGCCTCACACGCACTTGTACAAGCTCTGACCTTACTCAGGAATTACTAACCTCATCACAAGCAGTGATTACACAAGACTGAGATACCATCAGTAACATGGAGTACCATCACAGCCTCACACACTTACACAGGCTCTGACCTTACTCAGGAATTACTATTCTCATCATACGCAGTGACTACACAAGACTGAGAGACCATCAGTAACATGGAGTACCATCACAGCCTCACACACACTTACACAGCTCTGACCTTACTCAGGTATTCCTAACCTCATCATACGCAGTGACTACACAAGACTGAGAGACCATACCATCACAGCCTCACACACACTTACACAGGCTATGACCTTACTCAGGAATTACTAATCTCATCACACGCAATGACTACACAAGATTGAGACACCATCAGTAACAAGGAGTACCATCACATCCTCACACACAGTTACACAGGCTCTGACCTTACTCTGGAATTACTAACCTCATCAAACACAGTGATTTCACAAGACTGAGAAACCATCAGTAACATGGAGTACCATCGCATCCTCACAAACACTTACACAGGCTCTGACCTTACTCAGGAATTACTAATCTCATCACACGCAGTGACTACACAACACTGAGATACCATCAGTAACATGGAGTACCATCACACCCTCACACACACTTGTAACAGCTCTGACCTTACTCAGGAATTCCTAACCTCATCACACGCAGTGAATACACAAGACTGAGACCATCAGTAACATGGAGTACCATCACAGCCTCACAAACACTTACACAGGCTCTGACCTTACGAGTTACTAACCTCATCACACGCAGTGACTACATAAGACTGAGAGACCATCAGTAACATGGAGTACCATCACAGCCTCACACACACTTACACAGGCTCTGACCTTACTCAGGAATTACTAACCTCATCACACGCAGTGTCTACACAAGACTGAGAGACCATCAGTAACATGGAGTACCATCACAGCCTCACACACACTTACACAGGCTCTGACCTTACTCAGGAATCACAAAGCTCATCAGACGCAGTAATTACACAAGACTGTGAAATCATCAGTAACATGGAGTACCATCACAGCCTCAATCACACTTACACAGGCTCTGACCTTACTCAGGAATTTACTAATCTCATCACACGCAGTGAATACACAAGACTGAGAGACCATCAGTAACATGGAGTACCATCACAGCCTCACACACACTTACACAGGTTCTGACCTTACTCAGGAATTACAAATCTCATCACTCGCAGTGACTACACAAGACTGAGAGACCATCAGTAACATGGAGTACCATCACAGCCTCACACACACTTACACAGCTCTGACCTTACTCAGGAATTACTAATCTCATCACACGCAATGACTACACAAGACTGTGACACCATCAGTAACATGGAGTACCATCACAGCCTCACACACACTTACACAGGCTCTGACCTTACTCAGGAATTACTAACCTCATCAGACGAAGTAATTACACAAGACTGAGATACCATCAGTAACATGGAGTACCATTACAGCCTCACACACACTTACACAGGCTCTGAACTTACTTAGGAATTACTAACCTCATCACACGCAGTGACTACACAAGACTGAGAGACCATCAGTAACATGGAGTACCATCACAGCCTCACACACACTTATACAGCTCTGACCTTACTCAGGAATTACTAATCTTATCAGTCGCAGTAATTACACAAGACTGAGAAACCGTCAGTAACATGGAGTACCATCACAGCCTCACACACACTTACACAGGCTCTAACCTTACTCAGGAATTTCTAATCTCATCACACGCAGTGATTACACAAGACTGAGAAACCATCAATACCATGGAGTATCATCACAGCCTCACACGCACACAGGCTCTGACCTTACTCAAGAATTACTAATCTCATCACAAGCAGTGATTACACAAGACTGAGACACCATCAGTAACAAGGAGTACCATCACATCCTCACACACAGTTACACAGGCTCTGACCTTACTCTGGAATTACTAACCTCATCAAACACAGTGATTTCACAAGACTGAGAAACCATCAGTAACATGGAGTACCATCGCATCCTCACACACACTTACACAGGCTCTGACCTTACTCAGGAATTACTAATCTCATCACACGCAGTGACTACACAACACTGAGAGACCATACCATCACAGCCTCACACACACTTACACAGGCTCTGACCTTACTCAGGAATTACTAATCTCATCACATGCAATGACTACACAAGACTGAGACACCATCAGTAACAAGGAGTACCATCACATCCTCACACACAGTTACACAGGCTCTGACCTTACTCTGGAATTACTAACCTCATCAAACACAGTGATTTCACAAGACTGAGAAACCATCAGTAACATGGAGTACCATCGCATCCTCACACACACTTACACAGGCTCTGACCTTACTCAGGAATTACTAATCTCATCACACGCAGTGACTACACAACACTGAGATACCATCAGTAACATGGAGTACCATCACAGCCTCACAAACACTTACACAGGCTCTGACCTTACGAGTTACTAACCTCATCACACACAGTGACTACACAAGACTGAGAGACCATCAGTAACATGGACTACCATCACAGCCTCACACACACTTACACAGGCTCTGACCTTACTCAGGAATTACTAATCTCATCACACGCAGTGACTACATAAGACTGAGAGACCATCAGTAACATGGAGTACTATCACAGCCTCACACACACTTACACAGGCTCTGACCTTACTCAGGAATTACTAACCTCATCAAACGCAGGGACTACACAAGACTGAGAGACCATCAGTAACATGGAGTACCATCACACCCTCACACACACTTGTAACAGCTCTGACCTTACTCAGGAATTCCTAACCTCATCACACGCAGTGAATACACAAGACTGAGACCATCAGTAACATGGAGTACCATCACAGCCTCACACACACTTACACAGGCTCTGACCTTACTCAGGAATTTACTAATCTCATCGCACGCAGTGAATACACAAGACTGAGAGACCATCAGTAACATGGAGTACCATCACAGCCTCACACACACTTACACAGGTTCTGACCTTACTCAGGAATTACAAATCTCATCACTCGCAGTGACTACACAAGACTGAGAGACCATCAGTAACATGGAGTACCATCACAGCCTCACACACACTTACACAGCTCTGACCTTACTCAGGAATTACTAATCTCATCACACGCAATGACTACACAAGACTGTGACACCATCAGTAACATGGAGTACCATCACAGCCTCACACACACTTACACAGGCTCTGACCTTACTCAGGAATTACTAACCTCATCAGACGAAGTAATTACACAAGACTGAGATACCATCAGTAACATGGACTACCATCACAGCCTCACACACACTTACACAGGCTCTGAACTTACTTAGGAATTACTAACCTCATCACACGCAGTGACTACACAAGACTGAGAGACCATCAGTAACATGGAGTACCATCACAGCCTCACACACACTTATACAGCTCTGACCTTACTCAGGAATTACTAATCTCATCAGACGCAGTAATTACACAAGACTGTGAAACCGTCAGTAACATGGAGTACCATCACAGCCTCACACACACTTACACAGGCTCTAACCTTACTAAGGAATTTCTAATCTCATCACACGCAGTGACTACATAAGACTGAGAGACCATCAGTAACATGGAGTACCATCACAGCCTCACACACACTTACACAGGCTCTGACCTTACTCAGGAATTACTAACCTCATCACACGCAGTGATTACACAAGACTGAGAGACCATCAGTAACATGGAGTACCATCACAGCCTCAATCACACTTACACAGGCTCTGACCTTACTCAGGAATTTACTAATCTCATCACACGCAGTGAATACACAAGACTGAGATACCATCAGTACAATGGAGTACTATCACAGCCTCACACACACTTACACAGGCTCTGACCTTACTCAGGAATTACTAACCACATCCCACGCAGTGATTACACAAGACTCAGAGACCATCAGTAACATGGAGTACCATCGCATCCTCACACACACTTACACAGGCTCTGACCTTACTCAGGAATTACTAATCTTATCACACGCAGTGACTACACAAGACTGAGAGACCATCAGTAACATGGAGTACCATCACAGCCTCACACACACTTACACAGGCTCTGAACTTACTCAGGAATTACTAACCTCATCACACGCAGTGACTACACAAGACTGAGAGACCATCAGTAACATGGAGTACCATGTCCGCCTCACACACACTTACACAGGCTCTGACCTTACTCAGGAATCACAAAGCTCATCAGACGCAGTAATTACACAAGACTGTGAAACCATCACTAATATGGAGTACCATCACAGTCTCACACGCACTTGTACAAGCTCTGACCTTACTCAGGAATTACTAACCTCATCACAAGCAGTGATTACACAAGACTGAGATACCATCAGTAACATGGAGTACCATCACAGCCTCACACACTTACACAGGCTCTGACCTTACTCAGGAATTACTAATCTCATCACATGCAATGACTACACAAGACTGAGAGACCATACCATCACAGCCTCACACACACTTACAAAGGCTCTGACCTTACTCAGGAATTACTAATCTCATCACACGCAATGACTACACAAGACTGAGACACCATCAGTAACAAGGAGTACCATCACATCCTCACACACAGTTACACAGGCTCTGACCTTACTCTGGAATTTCTAACCTCATCAAACACAGTGATTTCACAGGACTGAGAAACCATCAGTAACATGGAGTACCATCACACCCTCTCACACACTTGTAACAGCTCTGACCTTACTCAGGAATTCCTAACCTCATCACACGCAGTGAATACACAAGACTGAGACCATCAGTAACATGGAGTACCATCACAGCCTCACAAACACTTACACAGGCTCTGACCTTACTCAGGAATTTACTAATCTCATCACACGCAGTGAATACACTAGACTGAGAGACCATCAGTAACATGGAGTACCATCACAGCCTCACACACACTTACACAGGTTCTGACCTTACTCAGGAATTACAAATCTCATCACTCGCAGTGACTACACAAGACTGAGAGACCATCAGTACCATGGAGTACCATCACAGCCTCACACACACTTACACAGCTCTGACCTTACTCAGGAATTACTAATCTCATCACACGCAATGACTACACAAGACTGTGACACCATCAGTAACATGGAGTACCATCACAGCCTCACACACACTTACACAGGCTCTGACCTTACTCAGGAATTACTAACCTCATCAGACGAAGTAATTACACAAGACTGAGATACCATCAGTAACATGGAGTACCATCACAGCCTCACACACACTTACACAGGCTCTGAACTTACTTAGGAATTACTAACCTCATCACACGCAGTGACTACACAAGACTGAGAGACCATCAGTAACATGGAGTACCATCGCATCCTCACACACACTTACACAGGCTCTGACCTTACTCAGGAATTACTAATCTCATCACACGCAGTGACTACACAACACTGAGAGACCATACCATCACAGCCTCACACACACTTACACAAGCTCTGACCTTACTCAGGAATTACTAATCTCATCACATGCAATGACTACACAAGACTGAGACACCATCAGTAACAAGGAGTACCATCACATCCTCACACACAGTTACACAGGCTCTGACCTTACTCTGGAATTACTAACCTCATCAAACACAGTGATTTCACAAGACTGAGAAACCATCAGTAACATGGAGTACCATCGCATCCTCACACACACTTACACAGGCTCTGACCTTACTCAGGAATTACTAATCTCATCACACGCAGTGACTACACAACACTGAGATACCATCAGTAACATGGAGTACCATCACAGCCTCACAAACACTTACACAGGCTCTGACCTTACGAGTTACTAACCTCATCACACGCAGTGACTACACAAGACTGAGAGACCATCAGCAACATGGAGTACCATCACAGCCTCACACACACTTACACAGCTCTGACCTTACTCAGGAATTACTAATCTCATCACACGCAGTGACTACATAAGACTGAGAGACCATCAGTAACATGGAGTACCATCACAGCCTCACACACACTTACACAGGCTCTGACCTTACTCAGGAATTACTAACCTCATCACACGCAGTGATAACACAAGACTGAGAGACCATCAGTAACATGGAGTACCATCACAGCCTCAATCACACTTACACAGCTCTGACCTTACTCAGGAATTACTAATCTCATCACACGCAATGACTACACAAGACTGAGAGACCATCAGTAACATGGAGTACCATCACAGCCTCACACACACTTACACAGGCTCTGACCTTACTCAGGAATTACTAACCTCATCAGACGAAGTAATTACACAAGACTGAGATACCATCAGTAACATGGAGTACCATCACAGCCTCACACACACTTACACAGGCTCTGACCTTACTCAGGAATCACAAAGCTCATCAGACGCAGTAATTACACAAGACTGTGAAACCATCACTAATATGGAGTACCATCACAGCCTCACACGCACTTGTACAAGCTCTGACCTTATTTAGGAATTACTAACCTCATCACAAGCAGTGATTACACAAGACTGAGATACCATCAGTAACATGGAGTACCATCACAGCCTCACACACTTAAACAGGCTCTGACCTTACTCAGGAATTACTATTCTCATCATACGCAGTGACTACACAAGACTGAGAGACCATCAGTAACATGGAGTACCATCACAGCCTCACACACACTTACACAGCTCTGACCTTACTCAGGTATTCCTAACCTCATCATACGCAGTGACTACACAAGACTGAGAGACCATACCATCACAGCCTCACACACACTTACACAGGCTCTGACCTTACTCAGGAATTACTAATCTCATCACACGCAGTGACTACACAACACTGAGATACCATCAGTAACATGGAGTACCATCACAGCCTCACAAACACTTACACAGGCTCTGACCTTACGAGTTACTAACCTCATCACACGCAGTGACTACACAAGACTGAGAGACCGTCAGTAACATGGAGTACCATCACAGCCTCACACACACTTACACAGCTCTGACCTTACTCAGGAATTACTAATCTCATCACACGCAGTGACTACATAAGACTGAGAGACCATCAGTAACATGGAGTACCATCACAGCCTCACACACACTTACACAGGCTCTGACCTTACTCAGGAATTACTAAGCTCATCACACGCAGTGATTACACAAGACTCAGAGACCATCAGTAACATGGAGTACCATCACAGCCTCAATCACACTTACAGGCTCTGACCTTACTCAGGAATTTACTAATCTCATCACACGCAGTGAATACACAAGACTGAGATACCATCAGTACAATGGAGTACTATCACAGCCTCACACACACTTACACAGGCTCTGACCTTACTCAGGAATTTCTAACCTCATCGCACGCAGTGACTACACAAGACTGAGAGACTATCAGTAACATGGAGTACCATCACAGCCTCACACACACTTACACAGGCTCTGACCTTACAATTACTAACCTCATCACACGCAGTGACTACACAAGACTGAGAGACCATCAGTAACATGGAGTACCATCACAGCCTCACACACACTTACACAGCTCTGACCTTACTCAGGAATTACTAATCTCATCACACGCAATGACTACACAAGACTGAGAGACCATCAGTAACATGGAGTACCATCACAGCCTCACACACACTTACACAGGCTCTGACCTTACTCAGGAATTACTAATCTCATCACACGCAGTGACTACACAACACTGAGAGACCATACCATCACAGCCTCACACACACTTACACAGGCTCTGACCTTACTCAGGAATTACTAATCTCATCACATGCAATGACTACACAAGACTGAGACACCATCAGTAACAAGGAGCACCATCACATCCTCACACACAGTTACACAGGCTCTGACCTTACTCTGGAATTACTAACCTCATCAAACACAGTGATTTCACAAGACTGAGAAACCATCAGTAACATGGAGTACCATCGCATCCTCACACACACTTACACAGGCTCTGACCTTACGAGTTACTAACCTCATCACACGCAGTGACTACACAAGACTGAGAGACCATCAGTAACATGGAGTACCATCACAGCCTCACACACACTTACACAGCTCTGACCTTACTCAGGAATTACTAATCTCATCACACGCAGTGACTACATAAGACTGAGAGACCATCAGTAACATGGAGTACCATCACAGCCTCACACACACTTACACAGGCTCTGACCTTACTCAGGAATTACTAATCTCATCACATGCAATGACTACACAAGACTGAGACACCATCAGTAACAAGGAGCACCATCACATCCTCACACACAGTTACACAGGCTCTGACCTTACTCTGGAATTACTAACCTCATCAAACACAGTGATTTCACAAGACTGAGAAACCATCAGTAACATGGAGTACCATCGCATCCTCACACACACTTACACAGGCTCTGACCTTACGAGTTACTAACCTCATCACACGCAGTGACTACACAAGACTGAGAGACCATCAGTAACATGGAGTACCATCACAGCCTCACACACACTTACACAGCTCTGACCTTACTCAGGAATTACTAATCTCATCACACGCAGTGACTACATAAGACTGAGAGACCATCAGTAACATGGAGTACCATCACAGCCTCACACACACTTACACAGGCTCTGACCTTACTCAGGAATTACTAACCTCATCACACGCAGTGATTACACAAGACTGAGAGACCATCAGTAACATGGAGTACCATCACAGCCTCAATCACACTTACACAGGCTCTGACCTTACTCAGGAATTTACTAATCTCATCACACGCAGTGAATACACAAGACTGAGATACCATCAGTACAATGGAGTACTATCACAGCCTCACACACACTTACACAGGCTCTGACCTTACTCAGGAATTACTAACCACATCCCACGCAGTGATTACACAAGACTCAGAGACCATCAGTAACATGGAGTACCATCGCATCCTCACACACACTTACACAGGCTCTGACCTTACTCAGGAATTACTAATCTTATCACACGCAGTGACTACACAAGACTGAGAGACCATCAGTAACATGGAGTACCATCACAGCCTCACACACACTTACACAGGCTCTGAACTTACTCAGGAATGACTAACCTCATCACACGCAGTGACTACACAAGACTGAGAGACCATCAGTAACATGGAGTACCATGTCCGCCTCACACACACTTACACAGGCTCTGACCTTACTCAGGAATCACAAAGCTCATCAGACGCAGTAATTACACAAGACTGTGAAACCATCACTAATATGGAGTACCATCACAGCCTCACACGCACTTGTACAAGCTCTGACCTTACTCAGGAATTACTAACCTCATCACAAGCAGTGATTACACAAGACTGAGATACCATCAGTAACATGGAGTACCATCACAAACTCACACACTTACACAGGCTCTGACCTTACTCAGGAATTACTAATCTCATCACACGCAATGACTACACAAGACTGAGAGACCATACCATCACAGCCTCACACACACTTACACAGGCTCTGACCTTACTCAGGAATTACTAATCTCATCACACGCAATGACTACACAAGACTGAGACACCATCAGTAACAAGGAGTACCATCACATCCTCACACACAGTTACACAGGCTCTGACCTTACTCTGGAATTTCTAACCTCATCAAACACAGTGATTTCACAAGACTGAGAAACCATCAGTAACATGGAGTACCATCACACCCTCTCACACACTTGTAACAGCTCTGACCTTACTCAGGAATTCCTAACCTCATCACACGCAGTGAATACACAAGACTGAGACCATCAGTAACATGGAGTACCATCACAGCCTCACAAACACTTACACAGGCTCTGACCTTACTCAGGAATTTACTAATCTCATCACACGCAGTGAATACACTAGACTGAGAGACCATCAGTAACATGGAGTACCATCACAGCCTCACACACACTTACACAGGTTCTGACCTTACTCAGGAATTACAAATCTCATCACTCGCAGTGACTACACAAGACTGAGAGACCATCAGTACCATGGAGTACCATCACAGCCTCACACACACTTACACAGCTCTGACCTTACTCAGGTATTCCTAACCTCATCATACGCAGTGACTACACAAGACTGAGAGACCATACCATCACAGCCTCACACACACTTACACAGGCTCTGACCTTACTCAGGAATTACTAATCTCATCACACGCAGTGACTACACAACACTGAGATACCATCAGTAACATGGAGTACCATCACAGCCTCACAAACACTTACACAGGCTCTGACCTTACGAGTTACTAACCTCATCACACGCAATGACTACACAAGACTGAGAGACCGTCAGTAACATGGAGTACCATCACAGCCTCACACACACTTACACAGCTCTGACCTTACTCAGGAATTACTAATCTCATCACACGCAGTGACTACATAAGACTGAGAGACCATCAGTAACATGGAGTACCATCACAGCCTCACACACACTTACACAGGCTCTGACCTTACTCAGGAATTACTAAGCTCATCACACGCAGTGATTACACAAGACTGAGAGACCATCAGTAACATGGAGTACCATCACAGCCTCAATCACACTTACAGGCTCTGACCTTACTCAGGAATTTACTAATCTCATCACACGCAGTGAATACACAAGACTGAGATACCATCAGTACAATGGAGTACTATCACAGCCTCACACACACTTACACAGGCTCTGACCTTACTCAGGAATTTCTAACCTCATCGCACGCAGTGACTACACAAGACTGAGAGACTATCAGTAACATGGAGTACCATCACAGCCTCACACACACTTACACAGGCTCTGACCTTACAATTACTAACCTCATCACACGCAGTGACTACACAAGACTGAGAGACCATCAGTAACATGGAGTACCATCACAGCCTCACACACACTTACACAGCTCTGACCTTACTCAGGAATTACTAATCTCATCACACGCAATGACTACACAAGACTGTGACACCATCAGTAACATGGAGTACCATCACATCCTCACACACAGTTACACAGGCTATGACCTTACTCTGGAATTACTAACCTCATCAAACACAGTGATTTCACAAGACTGAGAAACCATCAGTAACATGGAGTACCATCGCATCCTCACACACACTTACACAGGCTCTGACATTACTCAGGAATTACTAATCTTATCACACGCAGTGACTACACAAGACTGAGAGACCATCAGTAACATGGAGTACCATCACAGCCTCACACACACTTACACAGGCTCTGAACTTACTAAGGAATTACTAACCTCATCACACGCAGTGACTACACAAGACTGAGAGACCATCAGTAACATGGAGTACCATCACACCCTCACACACACTTGTAACAGCTCTGACCTTACTCTGGAATTCCTAACCTCATCACACGCAGTGAATACACAAGACTGAGACCATCAGTAACATGGAGTACCATCACAGCCTCACACACACTTACACAGGCTCTGACCTTACTCAGGAATTTACTAATCTCATCACACGCAGTGAATACACAAGACTGAGATACCATCAGTACAATGGAGTACTATCACAGCCTCACACACACTTACACAGGCTCTGACCTTACTCAGGAATTACTAACCACATCCCACGCAGTGATTACACAAGACTCAGAGACCATCAGTAACATGGAGTACCATCGCATCCTCACACACACTTACACAGGCTCTGACCTTACTCAGGAATTACTAATCTTATCACACGCAGTGACTACACAAGACTGAGAGACCATCAGTAACATGGAGTACCATCACAGCCTCACACACACTTACACAGGCTCTGAACTTACTCAGGAATTACTAACCTCATCACACGCAGTGACTACACAAGACTGAGAGACCATCAGTAACATGGAGTACCATCACAGCCTCACACACACTTACACAGGCTCTGACCTTACTCAGGAATCACAAAGCTCATCAGACGCAGTAATTACACAAGACTGTGAAACCATCACTAATATGGAGTACCATCACAGCCTCACACACACTTGTACAAGCTCTGACCTTATTCAGGAATTACTAACCTCATCACAAGCAGTGATTACACAAGACTGAGATACCATCAGTAACATGGAGTACCATCACAGCCTCACACACTTACACAGGCTCTGACCTTACTCAGGAATTACTATTCTCATCATACGCAGTGACTACACAAGACTGAGAGACCATCAGTAACATGGAGTACCATCACAGCCTCACACACACTTACACAGCTCTGACCTTACTCAGGTATTCCTAACCTCATCATACGCAGTGACTACACAAGACTGAGAGACCATACCATCACAGCCTCACACACACTTACACAGGCTCTGACCTTACTCAGGAATTACTAATCTCATCACACGCAGTGACTACACAACACTGAGATACCATCAGTAACATGGAGTACCATCACAGCCTCACAAACACTTACACAGGCTCTGACCTTACGAGTTACTAACCTCATCACACGCAGTGACTACACAAGACTGAGAGACCGTCAGTAACATGGAGTACCATCACAGCCTCACACACACTTACACAGCTCTGACCTTACTCAGGAATTACTAATCTCATCACACGCAGTGACTACATAAGACTGAGAGACCATCAGTAACATGGAGTACCATCACAGCCTCACACACACTTACACAGGCTCTGACCTTACTCAGGAATTACTAAGCTCATCACACGCAGTGATTACACAAGACTGAGAGACCATCAGTAACATGGAGTACCATCACAGCCTCAATCACACTTACAGGCTCTGACCTTACTCAGGAATTTACTAATCTCATCACACGCAGTGAATACACAAGACTGAGATACCATCAGTACAATGGAGTACTATCACAGCCTCACACACACTTACACAGGCTCTGACCTTACTCAGGAATTTCTAACCTCATCGCACGCAGTGACTACACAAGACTGAGAGACTATCAGTAACATGGAGTACCATCACAGCCTCACACACACTTACACAGGCTCTGACCTTACAATTACTAACCTCATCACACGCAGTGACTACACAAGACTGAGAGACCATCAGTAACATGGAGTACCATCACAGCCTCACACACACTTACACAGCTCTGACCTTACTCAGGAATTACTAATCTCATCACACGCAATGACTACACAAGACTGTGACACCATCAGTAACATGGAGTACCATCACATCCTCACACACAGTTACACAGGCTATGACCTTACTCTGGAATTACTAACCTCATCAAACACAGTGATTTCACAAGACTGAGAAACCATCAGTAAAATGAGTACCATCGCATCCTCACACACACTTACACAGGCTCTGACCTTACTCAGGAATTACTAATCTTATCACACGCAGTGACTACACAAGACTGAGAGACCATCAGTAACATGGAGTACCATCACAGCCTCACACACACTTACACAGGCTCTGAACTTACTCAGGAATTACTAACCTCATCACACGCAGTGACTACACAAGACTGAGAGACCATCAGTAACATGGAGTACCATCACACCCTCACACACACTTGTAACAGCTCTGACCTTACTCTGGAATTCCTAACCTCATCACACGCAGTGAATACACAAGACTGAGACCATCAGTAACATGGAGTACCATCACAGCCTCACACACACTTACACAGGCTCTGAACTTACATAGGAATTACTAACCTCATCACACGCAGTGACTACACAAGACTGAGAGACCATCAGTAACATGGAGTACCATCACAGCCTCACACACACTTATACAGCTCTGACCTTACTCAGGAATTACTAATCTTATCAGACGCAGTAATTACACAAGACTGAGAAACCGTCAGTAACATGGAGTACCATCACAGCCTCACACACACTTACACAGGCTCTAACCTTACTCAGGAATTTCTAATCTCATCACACGCAGTGATTACACAAGACTGAGAAACCATCAATACCATGGAGTATCATCACAGCCTCACACGCACACAGGCTCTGACCTTACTCAAGAATTACTAATCTCATCACAAGCAGTGATTACACAAGACTGAGACACCATCAGTAACAAGGAGTACCATCACATCCTCACACACAGTTACACAGGCTCTGACCTTACTCTGGAATTACTAACCTCATCAAACACAGTGATTTCACAAGACTGAGAAACCATCAGTAACATGGAGTACCATCGCATCCTCACACACACTTACACAGGCTCTGACCTTACTCAGGAATTACTAATCTCATCACACGCAGTGACTACACAACACTGAGAGACCATACCATCACAGCCTCACACACACTTACACAGGCTCTGACCTTACTCAGGATTTACTAATCTCATCACATGCAATGACTACACAAGACTGAGATACCATCAGTAACAAGGAGTACCATCACATCCTCACACACAGTTACACAGGCTCTGACCTTACTCTGGAATTTCTAACCTCATCAAACACAGTGATTTCACAAGACTGAGAAACCATCAGTAACATGGAGTACCATCGCATCCTCACACACACTTACACAGGCTCTGACCTTACTCAGGAATTTCTAATCTCATTACACGCAGTGACTACACAACACTGAGAAACCATCAGTAACATGGAGTACCATCACAGCCTCACAAACACTTACACAGGCTCTGACCTTACGAGTTACTAACCTCATCACACACAGTGACTACACAAGACTGAGAGACCATCAGTAACATGGAGTACCATCACAGCCTCACACACACTTACACAGCTCTGACCTTACTCAGGAATTACTAATCTCATCACACGCAGTGACTACATAAGACTGAGAGACCATCAGTAACATGGAGTACCATCACAGCCTCACACACACTTACACAGGCTCTGACCTTACTCAGGAATTACTAACCTCATCAAACGCAGGGACTACACAAGACTGAGAGACCATCAGTAACATGGAGTACCATCACACCCTCACACACACTTGTAACAGCTCTGACCTTACTCAGGAATTCCTAACCTCATCACACGCAGTGAATACACAAGACTGAGACCATCAGTAACATGGAGTACCATCACAGCCTCACACACACTTACACAGGCTCTGACCTTACTCAGGAATTTACTAATCTCATCGCACGCAGTGAATACACAAGACTGAGATACCATCAGTAACATGGAGTACCATCACAGCCTCACACACACTTACACAGGTTCTGACCTTACTCAGGAATTACAAATCTCATCACTCGCAGTGACTACACAAGACTGAGAGACCATCAGTAACATGGAGTACCATCACAGCCTCACACACACTTACACAGCTCTGACCTTACTCAGGAATTACTAATCTCATCACACGCAATGACTACACAAGACTGTGACACCATCAGTAACATGGAGTACCATCACAGCCTCACACACACTTACACAGGCTCTGACCTTACTCAGGAATTACTAACCTCATCAGACGAAGTAATTACACAAGACTGAGATACCATCAGTAACATGGAGTACCATCACAGCCTCACACACACTTACACAGGCTCTGAACTTACTTAGGAATTACTAACCTCATCACACGCAGTGACTACACAAGACTGAGAGACCATCAGTAACATGGAGTACCATCACAGCCTCACACACACTTATACAGCTCTGACCTTACTCAGGAATTACTAATCTCATCAGACGCAGTAATTACACAAGACTGAGAAACCGTCAGTAACATGGAGTACCATCACAGCCTCACACACACTTACACAGGCTCTAACCTTACTCAGGAATTTCTAATCTCATCACACGCAGTGATTACACAAGACTGAGAAACCATCAGTAACATGGAGTACCATCACAGCCTCACACACACTTATACAGCTCTGACCTTACTCAGGAATTACTAATCTCATCAGACGCAGTAATTACACAAGACTGAGAAACCGTCAGTAACATGGAGTACCATCACAGCCTCACACACACTTACACAGGCTCTGACCTTACTCAGGAATTACTAACCTCATCACACGCAGTGATTACACAAGACTGAGAAACCATCAGTAACATGGAGTACCATCGCATCCTCACACACACACAGGCTCTGACCTTACTCAAGAATTACTAATCTCATCACAAGCAGTGATTACACAAGACTGAGACACCATCAGTAACAAGGAGTACCATCACATCCTCACACACAGTTACACAGGCTCTGACCTTACTCTGGAATTACTAACCTCATCAAGCAGTGATTTCACAAGACTGAGAAACCATCAGTAACATGGAGTACCATCGCATCCTCACACACACTTACACAGGCTCTGACCTTACTCAGGAATTACTATTCTCATCATACGCAGTGACTACACAAGACTGAGAGACCATCAGTAACATGGAGTACCATCACAGCCTCACACACACTTACACAGCTCTGACCTTACTCAGGTATTCCTAACCTCATCATACGCAGTGACTACACAAGACTGAGAGACCATACCATCACAGCCTCACACACACTTACACAGGCTCTGACCTTACTCAGGAATTACTAATCTCATCACACGCAGTGACTACACAACACTGAGATACCATCAGTAACATGGAGTACCATCACAGCCTCACAAACACTTACACAGGCTCTGACCTTACGAGTTACTAACCTCATCACACGCAGTGACTACACAAGACTGAGAGACCGTCAGTAACATGGAGTACCATCACAGCCTCACACACACTTACACAGCTCTGACCTTACTCAGGAATTACTAATCTCATCACACGCAGTGACTACATAAGACTGAGAGACCATCAGTAACATGGAGTACCATCACAGCCTCACACACACTTACACAGGCTCTGACCTTACTCAGGAATTACTAAGCTCATCACACGCAGTGATTACACAAGACTGAGAGACCATCAGTAACATGGAGTACCATCACAGCCTCAATCACACTTACAGGCTCTGACCTTACTCAGGAATTTACTAATCTCATCACACGCAGTGAATACACAAGACTGAGATACCATCAGTACAATGGAGTACTATCACAGCCTCACACACACTTACACAGGCTCTGACCTTACTCAGGAATTTCTAACCTCATCGCACGCAGTGACTACACAAGACTGAGAGACTATCAGTAACATGGAGTACCATCACAGCCTCACACACACTTACACAGGCTCTGACCTTACAATTACTAACCTCATCACACGCAGTGACTACACAAGACTGAGAGACCATCAGTAACATGGAGTACCATCACAGCCTCACACACACTTACACAGCTCTGACCTTACTCAGGAATTACTAATCTCATCACACGCAATGACTACACAAGACTGAGAGACCATCAGTAACATGGAGTACCATCACAGCCTCACACACACTTACACAGGCTCTGACCTTACTCAGGAATTACTAATCTCATCACACGCAGTGACTACACAACACTGAGAGACCATACCATCACAGCCTCACACACACTTACACAGGCTCTGACCTTACTCAGGAATTACTAATCTCATCACATGCAATGACTACACAAGACTGAGACACCATCAGTAACAAGGAGCACCATCACATCCTCACACACAGTTACACAGGCTCTGACCTTACTCTGGAATTACTAACCTCATCAAACACAGTGATTTCACAAGACTGAGAAACCATCAGTAACATGGAGTACCATCGCATCCTCACACACACTTACACAGGCTCTGACCTTACGAGTTACTAACCTCATCACACGCAGTGACTACACAAGACTGAGAGACCATCAGTAACATGGAGTACCATCACAGCCTCACACACACTTACACAGCTCTGACCTTACTCAGGAATTACTAATCTCATCACACGCAGTGACTACATAAGACTGAGAGACCATCAGTAACATGGAGTACCATCACAGCCTCACACACACTTACACAGGCTCTGACCTTACTCAGGAATTACTAATCTCATCACATGCAATGACTACACAAGACTGAGACACCATCAGTAACAAGGAGCACCATCACATCCTCACACACAGTTACACAGGCTCTGACCTTACTCTGGAATTACTAACCTCATCAAACACAGTGATTTCACAAGACTGAGAAACCATCAGTAACATGGAGTACCATCGCATCCTCACACACACTTACACAGGCTCTGACCTTACGAGTTACTAACCTCATCACACGCAGTGACTACACAAGACTGAGAGACCATCAGTAACATGGAGTACCATCACAGCCTCACACACACTTACACAGCTCTGACCTTACTCAGGAATTACTAATCTCATCACACGCAGTGACTACATAAGACTGAGAGACCATCAGTAACATGGAGTACCATCACAGCCTCACACACACTTACACAGGCTCTGACCTTACTCAGGAATTACTAACCTCATCACACGCAGTGATTACACAAGACTGAGAGACCATCAGTAACATGGAGTACCATCACAGCCTCAATCACACTTACACAGGCTCTGACCTTACTCAGGAATTTACTAATCTCATCACACGCAGTGAATACACAAGACTGAGATACCATCAGTACAATGGAGTACTATCACAGCCTCACACACACTTACACAGGCTCTGACCTTACTCAGGAATTACTAACCACATCCCACGCAGTGATTACACAAGACTCAGAGACCATCAGTAACATGGAGTACCATCGCATCCTCACACACACTTACACAGGCTCTGACCTTACTCAGGAATTACTAATCTTATCACACGCAGTGACTACACAAGACTGAGAGACCATCAGTAACATGGAGTACCATCACAGCCTCACACACACTTACACAGGCTCTGAACTTACTCAGGAATTACTAACCTCATCACACGCAGTGACTACACAAGACTGAGAGACCATCAGTAACATGGAGTACCATGTCCGCCTCACACACACTTACACAGGCTCTGACCTTACTCAGGAATCACAAAGCTCATCAGACGCAGTAATTACACAAGACTGTGAAACCATCACTAATATGGAGTACCATCACAGCCTCACACGCACTTGTACAAGCTCTGACCTTACTCAGGAATTACTAACCTCATCACAAGCAGTGATTACACAAGACTGAGATACCATCAGTAACATGGAGTACCATCACAGCCTCACACACTTACACAGGCTCTGACCTTACTCAGGAATTACTAATCTCATCACACGCAATGACTACACAAGACTGAGAGACCATACCATCACAGCCTCACACACACTTACACAGGCTCTGACCTTACTCAGGAATTACTAATCTCATCACACGCAATGACTACACAAGACTGAGACACCATCAGTAACAAGGAGTACCATCACATCCTCACACACAGTTACACAGGCTCTGACCTTACTCTGGAATTTCTAACCTCATCAAACACAGTGATTTCACAAGACTGAGAAACCATCAGTAACATGGAGTACCATCACACCCTCTCACACACTTGTAACAGCTCTGACCTTACTCAGGAATTCCTAACCTCATCACACGCAGTGAATACACAAGACTGAGACCATCAGTAACATGGAGTACCATCACAGCCTCACAAACACTTACACAGGCTCTGACCTTACTCAGGAATTTACTAATCTCATCACACGCAGTGAATACACTAGACTGAGAGACCATCAGTAACATGGAGTACCATCACAGCCTCACACACACTTACACAGGTTCTGACCTTACTCAGGAATTACAAATCTCATCACTCGCAGTGACTACACAAGACTGAGAGACCATCAGTACCATGGAGTACCATCACAGCCTCACACACACTTACACAGCTCTGACCTTACTCAGGTATTCCTAACCTCATCATACGCAGTGACTACACAAGACTGAGAGACCATACCATCACAGCCTCACACACACTTACACAGGCTCTGACCTTACTCAGGAATTACTAATCTCATCACACGCAGTGACTACACAACACTGAGATACCATCAGTAACATGGAGTACCATCACAGCCTCACAAACACTTACACAGGCTCTGACCTTACGAGTTACTAACCTCAGCACACGCAGTGACTACACAAGACTGAGAGACCGTCAGTAACATGGAGTACCATCACAGCCTCACACACACTTACACAGCTCTGACCTTACTCAGGAATTACTAATCTCATCACACGCAGTGACTACATAAGACTGAGAGACCATCAGTAACATGGAGTACCATCACAGCCTCACACACACTTACACAGGCTCTGACCTTACTCAGGAATTACTAAGCTCATCACACGCAGTGATTACACAAGACTGAGAGACCATCAGTAACATGGAGTACCATCACAGCCTCAATCACACTTACAGGCTCTGACCTTACTCAGGAATTTACTAATCTCATCACACGCAGTGAATACACAAGACTGAGATACCATCAGTACAATGGAGTACTATCACAGCCTCACACACACTTACACAGGCTCTGACCTTACTCAGGAATTTCTAACCTCATCGCACGCAGTGACTACACAAGACTGAGAGACTATCAGTAACATGGAGTACCATCACAGCCTCACACACACTTACACAGGCTCTGACCTTACAATTACTAACCTCATCACACGCAGTGACTACACAAGACTGAGAGACCATCAGTAACATGGAGTACCATCACAGCCTCACACACACTTACACAGCTCTGACCTTACTCAGGAATTACTAATCTCATCACACGCAATGACTACACAAGACTGTGACACCATCAGTAACATGGAGTACCATCACATCCTCACACACAGTTACACAGGCTATGACCTTACTCTGGAATTACTAACCTCATCAAACACAGTGATTTCACAAGACTGAGAAACCATCAGTAACATGGAGTACCATCGCATCCTCACACACACTTACACAGGCTCTGACATTACTCAGGAATTACTAATCTTATCACACGCAGTGACTACACAAGACTGAGAGACCATCAGTAACATGGAGTACCATCACAGCCTCACACACACTTACACAGGCTCTGAACTTACTAAGGAATTACTAACCTCATCACACGCAGTGACTACACAAGACTGAGAGACCATCAGTAACATGGAGTACCATCACACCCTCACACACACTTGTAACAGCTCTGACCTTACTCTGGAATTCCTAACCTCATCACACGCAGTGAATACACAAGACTGAGACCATCAGTAACATGGAGTACCATCACAGCCTCACACACACTTACACAGGCTCTGACCTTACTCAGGAATTTACTAATCTCATCACACGCAGTGAATACACAAGACTGAGATACCATCAGTACAATGGAGTACTATCACAGCCTCACACACACTTACACAGGCTCTGACCTTACTCAGGAATTACTAACCACATCCCACGCAGTGATTACACAAGACTCAGAGACCATCAGTAACATGGAGTACCATCGCATCCTCACACACACTTACACAGGCTCTGACCTTACTCAGGAATTACTAATCTTATCACACGCAGTGACTACACAAGACTGAGAGACCATCAGTAACATGGAGTACCATCACAGCCTCACACACACTTACACAGGCTCTGAACTTACTCAGGAATTACTAACCTCATCACACGCAGTGACTACACAAGACTGAGAGACCATCAGTAACATGGAGTACCATCACAGCCTCACACACACTTACACAGGCTCTGACCTTACTCAGGAATCACAAAGCTCATCAGACGCAGTAATTACACAAGACTGTGAAACCATCACTAATATGGAGTACCATCACAGCCTCACACACACTTGTACAAGCTCTGACCTTATTCAGGAATTACTAACCTCATCACAAGCAGTGATTACACAAGACTGAGATACCATCAGTAACATGGAGTACCATCACAGCCTCACACACACTTATACAGCTCTGACCTTACTCAGGAATTACTAATCTTATCAGACGCAGTAATTACACAAGACTGAGAAACCGTCAGTAACATGGAGTACCATCACAGCCTCACACACACTTACACAGGCTCTAACCTTACTCAGGAATTTCTAATCTCATCACACGCAGTGATTACACAAGACTGAGAAACCATCAATACCATGGAGTATCATCACAGCCTCACACGCACACAGGCTCTGACCTTACTCAAGAATTACTAATCTCATCACAAGCAGTGATTACACAAGACTGAGACACCATCAGTAACAAGGAGTACCATCACATCCTCACACACAGTTACACAGGCTCTGACCTTACTCTGGAATTACTAACCTCATCAAACACAGTGATTTCACAAGACTGAGAAACCATCAGTAACATGGAGTACCATCGCATCCTCACACACACTTACACAGGCTCTGACCTTACTCAGGAATTACTAATCTCATCACACGCAGTGACTACACAACACTGAGAGACCATACCATCACAGCCTCACACACACTTACACAGGCTCTGACCTTACGAGTTACTAACCTCATCACACACAGTGACTACACAAGACTGAGAGACCATCAGTAACATGGAGTACCATCACAGCCTCACACACACTTACACAGCTCTGACCTTACTCAGGAATTACTAATCTCATCACACGCAGTGACTACATAAGACTGAGAGACCATCAGTAACATGGAGTACCATCACAGCCTCACACACACTTACACAGGCTCTGACCTTACTCAGGAATTACTAACCTCATCAAACGCAGGGACTACACAAGACTGAGAGACCATCAGTAACATGGAGTACCATCACACCCTCACACACACTTGTAACAGCTCTGACCTTACTCAGGAATTCCTAACCTCATCACACGCAGTGAATACACAAGACTGAGACCATCAGTAACATGGAGTACCATCACAGCCTCACACACACTTACACAGGCTCTGACCTTACTCAGGAATTTACTAATCTCATCGCACGCAGTGAATACACAAGACTGAGATACCATCAGTAACATGGAGTACCATCACAGCCTCACACACACTTACACAGGTTCTGACCTTACTCAGGAATTACAAATCTCATCACTCGCAGTGACTACACAAGACTGAGAGACCATCAGTAACATGGAGTACCATCACAGCCTCACACACACTTACACAGCTCTGACCTTACTCAGGAATTACTAATCTCATCACACGCAATGACTACACAAGACTGTGACACCATCAGTAACATGGAGTACCATCACAGCCTCACACACACTTACACAGGCTCTGACCTTACTCAGGAATTACTAACCTCATCAGACGAAGTAATTACACAAGACTGAGATACCATCAGTAACATGGAGTACCATCACAGCCTCACACACACTTACACAGGCTCTGAACTTACTTAGGAATTACTAACCTCATCACACGCAGTGACTACACAAGACTGAGAGACCATCAGTAACATGGAGTACCATCACAGCCTCACACACACTTATACAGCTCTGACCTTACTCAGGAATTACTAATCTCATCAGACGCAGTAATTACACAAGACTGAGAAACCGTCAGTAACATGGAGTACCATCACAGCCTCACACACACTTACACAGGCTCTAACCTTACTCAGGAATTTCTAATCTCATCACACGCAGTGATTACACAAGACTGAGAAACCATCAATACCATGGAGTATCATCACAGCCTCACACGCACTTGTACAAGCTCTGACCTTACTCAGGAATTACTAACCTCATCACACGCAGTGATTACACAAGAGTGAGAAACCATCAGTAACATGGAGTACCATCGCATCCTCACACACACACAGGCTCTGACCTTACTCAAGAATTACTAATCTCATCACAAGCAGTGATTACACAAGACTGAGACACCATCAGTAACAAGGAGTACCATCACATCCTCACACACAGTTACACAGGCTCTGACCTTACTCTGGAATTACTAACCTCATCAAGCAGTGATTTCACAAGACTGAGAAACCATCAGTAACATGGAGTACCATCGCATCCTCACACACACTTACACAGGCTCTGACCTTACTCAGGAATTACTAATCTCATCACACGCAGTGACTACACAACACTGAGAGACCATACCATCACAGCCTCACACACACTTACACAGGCTCTGACCTTACTCAGGAATTACTAATCTCATCACATGCAATGACTACACAAGACTGAGACACCATCAGTAACAAGGAGCACCATCACATCCTCACACACAGTTACACAGGCTCTGACCTTACTCTGGAATTACTAACCTCATCAAACACAGTGATTTCACAAGACTGAGAAACCATCAGTAACATGGAGTACCATCGCATCCTCACACACACTTACACAGGCTCTGACCTTACTCAGGAATTACTAATCTCATCACACGCAGTGACTACACAACACTGAGATACCATCAGTAACATGGAGTACCATCACAGCCTCACAAACACTTACACAGGCTCTGACCTTACGAGTTACTAACCTCATCACACGCAGTGACTACACAAGACTGAGAGACCATCAGTAACATGGAGTACCATCACAGCCTCACACACACTTACACAGCTCTGACCTTACTCAGGAATTACTAATCTCATCACACGCAGTGACTACATAAGACTGAGAGACCATCAGTAACATGGAGTACCATCACAGCCTCACACACACTTACACAGGCTCTGACCTTACTCAGGAATTACTAACCTCATCACTCGCAGTGATTACACAAGACTGAGAGACCATCAGTAACATGGAGTACCATCAAAGCCTCAATCACACTTACACAGGCTCTGACCTTACTCAGGAATTTACTAATCTCATCACACGCAGTGAATACACAAGACTGAGATACCATCAGTACAATGGAGTACTATCACAGCCTCACACACACTTACACAGGCTCTGACCTTACTCAGGAATTACTAACCACATCCCACGCAGTGATTACACAAGACTCAGAGACCATCAGTAACATGGAGTACCATCGCATCCTCACACACACTTACACAGGCTCTGACCTTACTCAGGAATTACTAATCTTATCACACGCAGTGACTACACAAGACTGAGAGACCATCAGTAACATGGAGTACCATCACAGCCTCACACACACTTACACAGGCTCTGAACTTACTCAGGAATTACTAACCTCATCACACGCAGTGACTACACAAGACTGAGAGACCATCAGTAACATTGAGTACCATCACAGCCTCACACACACTTACACAGGCTCTGACCTTACTCAGGAATCACAAAGCTCATAAGACGCAGTAATTACACAAGACTGTGAAACCATCACTAATATGGAGTACCATCACAGCCTCACACGCACTTGTACAAGCTCTGACCTTACTCAGGAATTACTAACCTCATCACAAGCAGTGATTACACAAGACTGAGATACCATCAGTAACATGGAGTACCATCACATCCTCACACACAGTTACACAGGCTCTGACCTTACTCTGGAATTTCTAACCTCATCAAACACAGTGATTTCACAAGACTGAGAAACCATCAGTAACATGGAGTACCATCACACCCTCTCACACACTTGTAACAGCTCTGACCTTACTCAGGAATTCCTAACCTCATCACACGCAGTGAATACACAAGACTGAGACCATCAGTAACATGGAGTACCATCACAGCCTCACAAACACTTACACAGGCTCTGACCTTACGAGTTACTAACCTCATCACACGCAGTGACTACACAAGACTGAGAGACCATCAGTAACATGGAGTACCTTCACAGCCTCACACACACTTACACAGCTCTGACCTTACTCAGGAATTACTAACCTCATCAAACGCAGTGACTACACAAGACTGAGAGACCATCAGTAACATGGAGTACCATCACACCCTCACACACACTTGTAACAGCTCTGACCTTACTCAGGAATTCCTAACCTCATCACACGCAGTGAATACACAAGACTGAGACCATCAGTAACATGGAGTACCATCACAGCCTCACACACACTTACACAGGCTCTGACCTTACTCAGGAATTTTATAATCTCATCACACGCAGTGAATACACTAGACTGAGTGACCATCAGTAACATGGAGTACCATCACAGCCTCACACACACTTACACAGGTTCTGACCTTACTCAGGAATTACAAATCTCATCACTCGCAGTGACTACACAAGACTGAGAGACCATCAGTACCATGGAGTACCATCACAGCCTCACACACACTTACACAGCTCTGACCTTACTCAGGAATTACTAATCTCATCACAAGCAATGACTACACAAGACTGTGACACCATCAGTAACATGGAGTACCATCACAGCCTCACACACACTTACACAGGCTCTGACCTTACTCAGGAATTACTAACCTCATCAGATGAAGTAATTACACAAGACTGAGATACCATCAGTAACATGGAGTACCATCACAGCCTCACACACACTTACACAGGCTCTGAACTTACTTAGGAATTACTAACCTCATCACACGCAGTGACTACACAAGACTGAGAGACCATCAGTTCATGGAGTACCATCGCATCCTCACACACACTTACACAGGCTCTGACCTTACTCAGGAAATACTAATCTCATCACACGCAGTGACTACACAACACTGAGAGACCATACCATCACAGCCTCACACACACTTACACAGGCTCTGACCTTACTCAGGAATTACTAATCTCATCACATGCAATGACTACACAAGAATGAGATACCATCAGTAACAAGGAGTACCATCACATCCTCACACACAGTTACACAGGCTCTGACCTTACTCTGGAATTACTAACCTCATCAAACACAGTGATTTCACAAGACTGAGAAACCATCAGTAACATGGAGTACCATCGCATCCTCACACACACTTACACAGGCTCTGACCTTACTCAGGAATTACTAATCTCATCACACGCAGTGACTACACAACACTGAGATACCATCAGTAACATGGAGTACCATCACAGCCTCACAAACACTTACACAGGCTCTGACCTTACGAGTTACTAACCTCATCACACGCAGTGACTACACAAGACTGAGAGACCATCAGTAACATGGAGTACCATCACAGCCTCACACACACTTACACAGCTCTGACCTTACTCAGGAATTACTAATCTCATCACACGCAGTGACTACATAAGACTGAGAGACCATCAGTAACATGGAGTACCATCACAGCCTCACACACACTTACACAGGCTCTGACCTTACTCAGGAATTACTAACCTCATCACACGCAGTGATAACACAAGACTGAGAGACCATCAGTAACATGGAGTACCATCACAGCCTCAATCACACTTACACAGGCTCTGACCTTACTCAGGAATTTACTAATCTCATCACACGCAGTGAATACACAAGACTGAGATACCATCAGTACAATGGAGTACTATCACAGCCTCACACACACTTACACAGGCTCTGACCTTACTCAGGAATTACTAACCACATCCCACGCAGTGATTACACAAGACTCAGAGACCATCAGTAACATGGAGTACCATCGCATCCTCACACACACTTACACAGGCTCTGACCTTACTCAGGAATAACTAATCTTATCACACGCAGTGACTACACAAGACTGAGAGACCATCAGTAACATGGAGTACCATCACAGCCTCACACACACTTACACAGGCTCTGACCTTACTCAGGAATCACTAAGCTCATCAGACGCAGTAATTACACAAGACTGTGAAACCATCACTAATATGGAGTACCATCACAGCCTCACACGCACTTGTACAAGCTCTGACCTTATTCACAAATTACTAACCTCATCACAAGCAGTGATTACACAAGACTGAGATACCATCAGTAACATGGAGTACCATCACAGCCTCACACACTTACACAGGCTCTGACCTTACTCAGGAATTACTATTCTCATCATACGCAGTGACTACACAAGACTGAGAGACCATCAGTAACATGGAGTACCATCACAGCCTCACACACACTTACACAGCTCTGACCTTACTCAGGTATTCCTAACCTCATCATACGCAGTGACTACACAAGACTGAGAGACCATACCATCACAGCCTCACACACACTTACACAGGCTCTGACCTTACTCAGGAATTACTAATCTCATCACACGCAGTGACTACACAACACTGAGATACCATCAGTAACATGGAGTACCATCACAGCCTCACAAACACTTACACAGGCTCTGACCTTACGAGTTACTAACCTCATCACACGCAGTGACTACACAAGACTGAGAGACCGTCAGTAACATGGAGTACCATCACAGCCTCACACACACTTACACAGCTCTGACCTTACTCAGGAATTACTAAGCTCATCACACGCAGTGATTACACAAGACTGAGAGACCATCAGTAACATGGAGTACCATCACAGCCTCACACACACTTACACAGGCTCTGACCTTACTCAGGAATTACTAAGCTCATCACACGCAGTGATTACACAAGACTGAGAGACCATCAGTAACATGGAGTACCATCACAGCCTCAATCACACTTACAGGCTCTGACCTTACTCAGGAATTTACTAATCTCATCACACGCAGTGAATACACAAGACTGAGATACCATCAGTACAATGGAGTACTATCACAGCCTCACACACACTTACACAGGCTCTGACCTTACTCAGGAATTTCTAACCTCATCGCACGCAGTGACTACACAAGACTGAGAGACTATCAGTAACATGGAGTACCATCACAGCCTCACACACACTTACACAGGCTCTGACCTTACAATTACTAACCTCATCACACGCAGTGACTACACAAGACTGAGAGACCATCAGTAACATGGAGTACCATCACAGCCTCACACACACTTACACAGCTCTGACCTTACTCAGGAATTACTAATCTCATCACACGCAATGACTACACAAGACTGTGACACCATCAGTAACATGGAGTACCAGCACATCCTCACACACAGTTACACAGGCTATGACCTTACTCTGGAATTACTAACCTCATCAAACACAGTGATTTCACAAGACTGAGAAACCATCAGTAACATGGAGTACCATCGCATCCTCACACACACTTACACAGGCTCTGACCTTACTCAGGAATTACTAACATCATCACACGCAGTGACTACACAAGACTGAGAGACCATCAGTTCATGGACTACCATCACAGCCTCACACACACTTACACAGGCTCTGAACTTACTCAGGAATTACTAACATCATCATACGCAGTGACTACACAAGACTGAGAGACCATCAGTACCATGGAGTACCATCACAGCCTCACACACACTTACACAGCTCTGACCTTACTCAGGAATTACTAATCTCATCACAAGCAATGACTACACAAGACTGTGACACCATCAGTAACATGGAGTACCATCACAGCCTCACACACACTTACACAGGCTCTGACCTTACTCAGGAATTTTATAATCTCATCACACGCAGTGAATACACTAGACTGAGTGACCATCAGTAACATGGAGTACCATCACAGCCTCACACACACTTACACAGGTTCAGACCTTACTCAGGAATTACAAATCTCATCACTCGCAGTGACTACACAAGACTGAGAGACCATCAGTACCATGGAGTACCATCACAGCCTCACACACACTTACACAGCTCTGACCTTACTCAGGAATTACTAATCTCATCACAAGCAATGACTACACAAGACTGTGACACCATCAGTAACATGGAGTACCATCACAGCCTCACACACACTTACACAGGCTCTGACCTTACTCAGGAATTACTAACCTCATCAGATGAAGTAATTACACAAGACTGAGATACCATCAGTAACATGGAGTACCATCACAGCCTCACACACACTTACACAGGCTCTGAACTTACTTAGGAATTACTAACCTCATCACACGCAGTGACTACACAAGACTGAGAGACCATCAGTTCATGGAGTACCATCGCATCCTCACACACACTTACACAGGCTCTGACCTTACTCAGGAAATACTAATCTCATCACACGCAGTGACTACACAACACTGAGAGACCATACCATCACAGCCTCACACACACTTACACAGGCTCTGACCTTACTCAGGAATTACTAATCTCATCACATGCAATGACTACACAAGAATGAGATACCATCAGTAACAAGGAGTACCATCACATCCTCACACACAGTTACACAGGCTCTGACCTTACTCTGGAATTACTAACCTCATCAAACACAGTGATTTCACAAGACTGAGAAACCATCAGTAACATGGAGTACCATCGCATCCTCACACACACTTACACAGGCTCTGACCTTACTCAGGAATTACTAATCTCATCACACGCAGTGACTACACAACACTGAGATACCATCAGTAACATGGAGTACCATCACAGCCTCACAAACACTTACACAGGCTCTGACCTTACGAGTTACTAACCTCATCACACGCAGTGACTACACAAGACTGAGAGACCGTCAGTAACATGGAGTACCATCACAGCCTCACACACACTTACACAGCTCTGACCTTACTCAGGAATTACTAAGCTCATCACACGCAGTGATTACACAAGACTGAGAGACCATCAGTAACATGGAGTACCATCACAGCCTCACACACACTTACACAGGCTCTGACCTTACTCAGGAATTACTAATCTCATCACACGCAGTGATTACACAAGACTGAGAGACCATCAGTAACATGGAGTACCATCATAGCCTCAATCACACTTACAGGCTCTGACCTTACTCAGGAATTTACTAATCTCATCACACGCAGTGAATACACAAGACTGAGATACCATCAGTACAATGGAGTACTATCACAGCCTCACACACACTTACACAGGCTCTGACCTTACTCAGGAATTTCTAACCTCATCGCACGCAGTGACTACACAAGACTGAGAGACTATCAGTAACATGGAGTACCATCACAGCCTCACACACACTTACACAGGCTCTGACCTTACAATTACTAACCTCATCACACGCAGTGACTACACAAGACTGAGAGACCATCAGTAACATGGAGTACCATCACAGCCTCACACACACTTACACAGCTCTGACCTTACTCAGGAATTACTAATCTCATCACACGCAATGACTACACAAGACTGTGACACCATCAGTAACATGGAGTACCAGCACATCCTCACACACAGTTACACAGGCTATGACCTTACTCTGGAATTACTAACCTCATCAAACACAGTGATTTCACAAGACTGAGAAACCATCAGTAACATGGAGTACCATCGCATCCTCACACACACTTACACAGGCTCTGACCTTACTCAGGAATTACTAATCTTATCACACGCAGTGACTACACAAGACTGAGAGACCATCAGTAACATGGACTACCATCACAGCCTCACACACACTTACACAGGCTCTGAACTTACTCAGGAATTACTAACATCATCACACGCAGTGACTACACAAGACTGAGAGACCATCAGTAACATGGAGTACCATCACAGCCTCACACACACTTACACAGGCTCTGACCTTACTCAGGAATCACAAAGCTCATCAGACGCAGTAATTACACAAGACTGTGAAACCATCACTAATATGGAGTCCCATCACAGCCTCACACGCACTTGTACAAGCTCTGACCTTACTCAGGAATTACTAACCTCATCACAAGCTGTGATTAAACAAGACTGAGATACCATCAGTAACATGGAGTACCATCACAGCCTCACACACACTTACACAGGCTCTGACCTTACTCAGGAATTACTAACCTCATCACACGCAGTGATTACACAAGACTGAGAGACCATCAGTAACATGGAGTACCATCACAGCCTCAATCACACTTACAGGCTCTGACCTTACTCAGGAATTTACTAATCTCATCACACGCAGTGAAAACACAAGACTGAGATACCATCAGTACAATGGAGTACTATCACAGCCTCACACACACTTACACAGGCTCTGACCTTACTCAGGAATTACTAACCACATCCCACGCAGTGATTACACAAGATTCAGAGACCATCAGTAACATGGAGTACCATCGCATCCTCACACACACTTACACAGGCTCTGACCTTACTCAGGAATTACTAATCTTATCACACGCAGTGACTACACAAGACTGAGAGACCATCAGTAACATGGAGTAGCATCACAGCCTCACACACACTTACACAGGCTCTGACCTTACTCAGGAATTTCTAACCTCATCGCACGCAGTGACTACACAAGACTGAGAGACTATCAGTAACATGGAGTACCATCACAGCCTCACACACACTTACACAGGCTCTGACCTTACAATTACTAACCTCATCACACGCAGTGACTACACAAGACTGAGAGACCATCAGTAACATGGAGTAACATCACAGCCTCACACACACTTACACAGCTCTGACCTTACTCAGGAATTACTAATCTCATCACACGCAATGACTACACAAGACTGTGACACCATCAGTAACATGGAGTACCATCACATCCTCACACACAGTTACACAGGCTATGACCTTACTCTGGAATTACTAACCTCATCAAACACAGTGATTTCACAAGACTGAGAAACCATCAGTAACATGGAGTACCATCGCATCCTCACACACACTTACACAGGCTCTGACCTTACTCAGGAATTAATAATCTCATCACACGCAGTGACAACACAAGACTGAGAGACCATCAGTAACATGGAGTACCATCACAGCCTCACACACACTTACACAGGCTCCGACCTTACTCAGGAATTACTAACCTCATCAAACGCAGTGACTACACAAGACTGAGAGACCATCAGTAACATGGAGTACCATCACACCCTCACACACACTTGTAACAGCTCTGACCTTACTCAGGAATTCCTAACCTCATCACACGCAGTGAATACACAAGACTGTGAAACCATCACTAATATGGAGTACCATCACAGCCTCACACGCACTTGTACAAGCTCTGACCTTACTCAGGAATTACTAACCTCATCACAAGCAGTGATTACACAAGACTGAGATACCATCAGTAACATGGAGTACAATCACAGCCTCACACACACTTACACAGGCTCTGACCTTACTCAGGAATTTACTAATCTCATCACACGCAATGACTACACAAGACTGTGACACCATCAGTAACATGGAGTACCATCACAGCCTCACACACACTTACACAGGCTCTGACCTTACTCAGGAATTACTAACCTCATCAGATGAAGTAATTACACAAGACTGAGATACCATCAGTAACATGGAGTACCATCACAGCCTCACACACACTTACACAGGCTCTGAACTTACTTAGGAATTACTAACCTCATCACACGCAGTGACTACACAAGACTGAGAGACCATCAGTAACATGGAGTACCATCACAGCCTCACACACACTTATACAGCTCTGACCTTACTCAGGAATTACTAATCTCATCAGACGCAGTAATTACACAAGACTGAGAAACCGTCAGTTACATGGAGTACCATCACAGCCTCACACACACTTACACAGGCTCTAACCTTACTCAGGAATTTCTAATCTCATCACACGCAGTGATTACACAAGACTGAGAAACCATCAATACCATGGAGTATCATCACAGCCTCACACACACTTGTACAAGCTCTGACCTTACTCAGGAATTACTAAACTCATCACACGCAGTGATTACACAAGACTGAGAGACCATCAGTAACATGGAGTACCATCACAGCCTCACACACACTTACACAGGCTCTGACCTTACTCAGGAATTACTAATCTTATCACACGCAGTGACTACACAAGACTGAGAGACCATCAGTAACATGGAGTACCATCACAGCCTCACACACACTTACACAGGCTCTGAACTTACTCAGGAATTACTAACCTCATCACACGCAGTGACTACACAAGACTGAGAGACCATCAGTAACATGGAGTACCATCACAGCCTCACACAAACTTACACAGGCTCTGAACTTACTCAGGAATTACTAACATCATCACACGCAGTGACTACACAAGACTGAGAGACCATCAGTAACATGGAGTACCATCACAGCCTCACACACACTTACACAGGCTCTGACCTTACTCAGGAATCACAAAGCTCATCAGACGCAGTAATTACACAAGACTGTGAAACCATCACTAATATGGAGTCCCATCACAGCCTCACACGCACTTGTACAAGCTCTGACCTTACTCAGGAATTACTAACCTCATCACAAGCTGTGATTAAACAAGACTGAGATACCATCAGTAACATGGAGTACCATCACAGCCTCACACACACTTACACAGGCTCTGACCTTACTCAGGAATTACTAACCTCATCACACGCAGTGATTACACAAGACTGAGAGACCATCAGTAACATGGAGTACCATCACAGCCTCAATCACACTTACAGGCTCTGACCTTACTCAGGAATTTACTAATCTCATCACACGCAGTGAATACACAAGACTGAGATACCATCAGTACAATGGAGTACTATCACAGCCTCACACACACTTACACAGGCTCTGACCTTACTCAGGAATTACTAACCACATCCCACGCAGTGATTACACAAGATTCAGAGACCATCAGTAACATGGAGTACCATCGCATCCTCACACACACTTACACAGGCTCTGACCTTACTCAGGAATTACTAATCTTATCACACGCAGTGACTACACAAGACTGAGAGACCATCAGTAACATGGAGTAGCATCACAGCCTCACACACACTTACACAGGCTCTGACCTTACTCAGGAATTTCTAACCTCATCGCACGCAGTGACTACACAAGACTGAGAGACTATCAGTAACATGGAGTACCATCACAGCCTCACACACACTTACACAGGCTCTGACCTTACAATTACTAACCTCATCACACGCAGTGACTACACAAGACTGAGAGACCATCAGTAACATGGAGTACCATCACAGCCTCACACACACTTACACAGCTCTGACCTTACTCAGGAATTACTAATCTCATCACACGCAATGACTACACAAGACTGTGACACCATCAGTAACATGGAGTACCATCACATCCTCACACACAGTTACACAGGCTATGACCTTACTCTGGAATTACTAACCTCATCAAACACAGTGATTTCACAAGACTGAGAAACCATCAGTAACATGGAGTACCATCGCATCCTCACACACACTTACACAGGCTCTGACCTTACTCAGGAATTAATAATCTCATCACACGCAGTGACAACACAAGACTGAGAGACCATCAGTAACATGGAGTACCATCACAGCCTCACACACACTTACACAGGCTCCGACCTTACTCAGGAATTACTAACCTCATCAAACGCAGTGACTACACAAGACTGAGAGACCATCAGTAACATGGAGTACCATCACACCCTCACACACACTTGTAACAGCTCTGACCTTACTCAGGAATTCCTAACCTCATCACACGCAGTGAATACACAAGACTGTGAAACCATCACTAATATGGAGTACCATCACAGCCTCACACGCACTTGTACAAGCTCTGACCTTACTCAGGAATTACTAACCTCATCACAAGCAGTGATTACACAAGACTGAGATACCATCAGTAACATGGAGTACAATCACAGCCTCACACACACTTACACAGGCTCTGACCTTACTCAGGAATTTACTAATCTCATCACACGCAATGACTACACAAGACTGTGACACCATCAGTAACATGGAGTACCATCACAGCCTCACACACACTTACACAGGCTCTGACCTTACTCAGGAATTACTAACCTCATCAGATGAAGTAATTACACAAGACTGAGATACCATCAGTAACATGGAGTACCATCACAGCCTCACACACACTTACACAGGCTCTGAACTTACTTAGGAATTACTAACCTCATCACACGCAGTGACTACACAAGACTGAGAGACCATCAGTAACATGGAGTACCATCACAGCCTCACACACACTTATACAGCTCTGACCTTACTCAGGAATTACTAATCTCATCAGACGCAGTAATTACACAAGACTGAGAAACCGTCAGTTACATGGAGTACCATCACAGCCTCACACACACTTACACAGGCTCTAACCTTACTCAGGAATTTCTAATCTCATCACACGCAGTGATTACACAAGACTGAGAAACCATCAATACCATGGAGTATCATCACAGCCTCACACACACTTGTACAAGCTCTGACCTTACTCAGGAATTACTAAACTCATCACACGCAGTGATTACACAAGACTGAGAGACCATCAGTAACATGGAGTACCATCACAGCCTCACACACACTTACACAGGCTCTGACCTTACTCAGGAATTACTAATCTTATCACACGCAGTGACTACACAAGACTGAGAGACCATCAGTAACATGGAGTACCATCACAGCCTCACACACACTTACACAGGCTCTGAACTTACTCAGGAATTACTAACCTCATCACACGCAGTGACTACACAAGACTGAGAGACCATCAGTAACATGGAGTACCAACACAGCCTCACACAAACTTACACAGGCTCTGACCTTACTAAGGAATCACAAAGCTCATCAGACGCAGTAATTACACAAGACTGTGAAACCATCACTAATATGGAGTACCATCACAGCCTCACACGCACTTGTACAAGCTCTGACCTTACTCAGGAATTACTAACCTCATCACAAGCAGTGATTACACAAGACTGAGATACCATCAGTAACATGGAGTACCATCACAGCCTCAAACACTTACACAGGCTCTGACCTTACTCAGGAATTACTATTCTCATCATACGCAGTGACTACACAAGACTGAGAGACCATCAGTAACATGGAGTACCATCACAGCCTCACACACACTTACACAGCTCTGACCTTACTCAGGTATTCCTAACCTCATCATACGCAGTGACTACACAAGACTGAGAGACCATACCATCACAGCCTCACACACACTTACACAGGCTCTGACCTTACTCAGGAATTACTAATCTCATCACACGCAATGACTACAAAAGACAGAGACACCATCAGTAACAAGGAGTACCATCGCATCCTCACACACACTTACACAGGCTCTGACCTTACTCAGGAATTACTAATCTCATCACACGCAGTGACTACACAACACTGAGATACCATCAGTAACATGGAGTACCATCACAGCCTCACAAACACTTACACAGGCTATGACCTTACGAGTTACTAACCTCATCACACGCAGTGACTACACAAGACTGAGAGACCATCAGTAACATGGAGTACCATCACAGCCTCACACACACTTACACAGGCTCTGACCTTACTCAGGAATTAATAATCTCATCACATGCAGTGACAACACAAGACTGAGATACCATCAGTACAATGGAGTACTATCACAGCCTCACACACACTTACACAGGCTCTGACCTTACTCAGGAATTACTAACCACATCCCACGCAGTGATTACACAAGACTCAGAGACCATCAGTAACATGGAGTACCATCGCATCCTCACACACACTTACACAGGCTCTGACCTTACTCAGGAATTACTAATCTTATCACACGCAGTGACTACACAAGACTGAGAGACCATCAGTAACATGGAGTAGCATCACAGCCTCACACACACTTACACAGGCTCTGACCTTACTCAGGAATTTCTAACCTCATCGCACGCAGTGACTACACAAGACTGAGAGACTATCAGTAACATAGAGTTCCATCACAGCCTCACACACACTTACACAGGCTCTGACCTTACAAGTTACTAACCTCATCACACGCAGTGAATACACAAGACTGAGAGACCATCAGCAACATGGAGTACCATCACAGCCTCACACACACTTACACAGCTCTGACCTTACTCAGGAATTACTAATCTCATCACACGCAATGACTACACAAGACTGTGACACCATCAGTAACATGGAGTACCATCACATCCTCACACACAGTTACACAGGCTATGACCTTACTCTGGAATTACTAAACTCATCAAACACAGTGATTTCACAAGACTGAGAAACCATCAGTAACATGGAGTACCATCACACCCTCACACACACTTGTAACAGCTCTGACCTTACTCAGGAATTCCTAACCTCATCACACGCAGTGAATACACAAGACTGAGACCATCAGTAACATGGAGTAGCATCACAGCCTCACACACACTTACACAGGCTCTGACCTTACTCAGGAATTTACTAATCTCATCACACGCAGTGAATACACAAGACTGAGAGACCATCAGTAACATGGAGTACCATCACAGCCTCACACACACTTACACAGGTTCTGACCTTACTCAGGAATTACAAATCTCATCACTCGCAGTGACTACACAAGACTGAGAGACCATCAGTAACATGGAGTACCATCACAGCCTCACACACACACAGGCTCTGACCTTACTCAAGAATTACTAATCTCATCAGAAGCAGTGATTACACAAGACTGAGACACCATCAGTAACAAGGAGTACCATCACATCCTCACACACAGTTACACAGGCTCTGACCTTACTCTGGAATTACTAACCTCATCAAACACAGTGATTTCACAAGACTGAGAAACCATCAGTAACATGGAGTACCATCGCATCCTCACACACACTTACACAGGCTCTGACCTTACTCAGGAATTACTAATCTCATCACACGCAGTGACTACACAACACTGAGAGACCATACCATCACAGCCTCACACACACTTACACAGGCTCTGACCTTACTCAGGAATTACTAATCTCATCACATGCAATGACTACACAAGACTGAGACACCATCAGTAACAAGGAGTACCATCACATCCTCACACACAGTTACACAGGCTCTGACCTTACTCAGGAATTACTAATCTCATCACACGCAGTGACTACACAACACTGAGATACCATCAGTAACATGGAGTACCATCACAGCCTCACAAACACTTACACAGGCTCTGACCTTACGAGTTACTAACCTCATCACACGCAGTGACTACACAAGACTGAGAGACCATCAGTAACTTGGAGTACCATCACAGCCTCACACACACTTACACAGCTCTGACCTTACTCAGGAATTACTAATCTCATCACACGCAGTGACTACATAAGACTGAGAGACCATCAGTAACATGGAGTACCATCACAGCCTCACACACACTTACACAGGCTCTGACCTTACTCAGGAATTACTAACCTCATCACACGCAGTGATTACACAAGACTGAGAGACCATCAGTAACATGGAGTACCATCACAGCCTCAATCACACTTACACAGGCTCTGACCTTACTCAGGAATTTACTAATCTCATCACACGCAGTGAATACACAAGACTGAGATACCATCAGTACAATGGAGTACTATCACAGCCTCACACACACTTACACAGGCTCTGACCTTACTCAGGAATTACTAACCACATCCCACGCAGTGATTACACAAGACTCTGAGACCATCAGTAACATGGAGTACCATCGCATCCTCACACACACTTACACAGGCTCTGACCTTACTCAGGAATTACTAATCTTATCACACGCAGTGACTACACAAGACTGAGAGACCATCAGTAACATGGAGTACCATCACAGCCTCACACACACTTACACAGGCTCTGAACTTACTCAGGAATTACTAACCTCATCACACGCAGTGACTACACAAGACTGAGAGACCATCAGTAACATGGAGTACCATCACAGCCTCACACACACTTACACAGACTCTGACCTTACTCAGGAATCACAAAGCTCATCAGACGCAGTAATTACACAAGACTGTGAAACCATCACTAATATGGAGTACCATCACAGCCTCACATGCATTTGTACAAGCTCTGACCCTACTCAAGAATTACTAACCTCATCACAAGCAGTGATTACACAAGACTGAGATACCATCAGTAACATGGAGTACCATCACAGCTTCACACACTTACACAGGCTCTGACCTTACTCAGGAATTACTATTCTCATCATACGCAGTGACTACACAAGACTGAGAGACCATCAGTAACATGGAGTACCATCACAGCCTCACACACACTTACACAGCTCTGACCTTACTCAGGTATTCCTAACCTCATCATACGCAGTGACTACACAAGACTGAGAGACCATACCATCACAGCCTCACACACACTTACACAGGCTCTGACCTTACTCAGGAATTACTAATCTCATCACACGCAATGACTACACAAGACTGAGACACCATCAGTAACAAGGAGTACCATCACATCCTCACACACAGTTACACAGGCTCTGACCTTACTCTGGAATTACTAACCTCATCAAACACAGTGATTTCACAAGACTGAGAAACCATCAGTAACATGGAGTACCATCGCATCCTCACACACACTTACACAGGCTCTGACCTTACTCAGGAATTACTAATCTCATCACACGCAGTGACTACACAACACTGAGAGACCATACCATCACAGCCTCACACACACTTACACAGGCTCTGACCTTACTCAGGAATTACTATCCTCATCACACGCAGTGACTATACAAGACTGAGAGACTATCAGTAACATGGAGTACCATCACAGCCTCACACACACTTACACAGGCTCTGACCTTACTCTGGAATTACTAACCTCATCAAACACAGTGATTTCACAAAACTGAGAAAACATCAGTACCATGGAGTACTATCACAGCCTCACACACACTTACACAGGCTCTGACCTTACTCAGGATTTACTAACCACATCACACGCAGTGATTACACAAGACTCAGAGACCATCAGTAACATGGAGTACCATCGCATCCTCACACTCACTTACACAGGCTCTGACCTTACTCTGGAATTACTAATCTCATCACACGCAGTGACTACAAAAGACTGAGAGACCATCAGTAACATGGAGTACCATCACAGCCTCACACACACTTACACAGGCTCTGACCTTACTCAGGAATTACTAACCTCATCACACGCAGTGATTACACAAGACTGAGAGAGCATCAGTAACATGGAGTACCATCGCATCCTCACACACACTTACACAGGCTCTTTCCTTACTCAGGAATTACTAATCTTATCACACACAGTGACTACACAAGACTGAGAGACCATCAGTAACATGGAGTACCATCACAGCCTCACACACACTTACACAGGCTCTGACCTTACTCAGGAATTTACTAATCTCATCACACGCAGTGAATACACAAGACTGAGATACCATCAGTACCATGGAGTACTATCACAGCCTCACACACACTTACACAGGCTCTGACCTTACTCTGGAATTACTAACCACATCACACGCAGTGATTACACAAGACTCAGAGACCATCAGTAACATGGAGTACCATCGCATCCTCACACACACTTACACAGGCTCTGACCTTACTCAGGAATTACTAATCTTATCACACACAGTGACTACACAAGACTGAGAGACCATCAGTAACATGGAGAACCATCACAGCCACACACACACTTACACAGGCTCTGAACTTACTCAGGAATTACTAACCTCATCACACGCAGTGACTACACAAGACTGAGAGACCATCAGTAACATGGAGTACCATCACAGCCTCACACACACTTACACAGGCTCTGACCATACTCAGGAATCACAAATCTCATCAGACGCAGTAATTACACAAGACTGTGAAACCATCAGTAAAATGGAGTACCATGACACAGCCTCACACACACTTACGCAGGCTCCGACCTTACTCAGGAATTACTAACCTCATCAAACGCAGTGACTACATAAGACTGAGAGACAATCAGTAACATGGAGTACCATCACACCCTCACACACACTTGTAACAGCTCTGACCTTACTCAGGAATTCCTACCCTCATCACACGCAGTGAATACACAAGACTGAGACCATCAGTAACATGGAGTACCATCACAGCCTCACACACACTTACACAGGCTCTGACCTTACGAGTTACTAACCTCATAACACGCAGTGACTACACAAGACTGAGAGACCATCAGTAACATGGAGTACCATCACAGCCTCACACACACTTACACAGCTCTGACCTTACTCAGGAATTACTAATCTCATCACACGCAATGACTTCACAAGACTGAGACACCATCAGTAACATGGAGTACCATCACAGCCTCACACACACTTACACAGGCTCTGACCTTACTCAGAAATTACTAACCTCATCACATGCAGTGATTACACAAGACTGAGAGACCATCAGTAACATGGAGTACCATCACAGCCTCACACACACTTACACAGGCTCTGACCTTACTCAGGAATTTACTAATCTCATCACATGCAGTGAATACACAAGACTGAGATACCATCAGTACCATGGAGTACTATCACAGCCTCACACACACTTACACAGGCTCTGACCTTACTCAGGAATTACTAACCACATCACACACAGTGATTACACAAGACTCAGAGACCATCAGTAACATGGAGTACCATCGCATCCTCACACACACTTACACAGGCTCTGACCTTACTCAGGAATCACAAATCTCATCAGACGCAGTAATTACACAAGACTGAGAAACCATCAGTAACATGGAGTACCATCACAGCCTCACACACACTTACACAGGCTCCGACCTTACTGAGGAATTATTAACCTCATCAAACGCAGTGACTACACAAGACTGAGAGACAATCAGTAACATGGAGTACCATCACACCAACACACACACTTGTAACAGCTCTGACCTTACTCAGGAATTCCTAACCTCATCACACGCAGTGAATACACAAGACTGAGACCATCAGTAACATGGAGTACCATCACAGCCTCACACACACTTACACAGGCTCTGACCTTACTCAGGAATTTACTAATCTCATCATACGCAGTGAATACACAAGACTGAGAGACCATCAGTAACATGGAGTACCATCACAGCCTCACACACACTTACACAGGCTCTGACCTTACTCAGGAATTACTAACCTCATCACACGCTGTGATTACACAAGACTGAGAAACCATCAGTAACATGGAGTACCATCGCATCCTCACACACAGTTACACAGGCTCTGACCTTACTGAGGAATTACTAACCTCAAAACACGCAGTGACTACACAAGACTGAGAGACCATCAGTAACATGGAGTACCATCACAGCCTCACACACACTTACACAGGCTCTGACCTTACTCAGGAATTACTAACCTCATCAGACGCAGTAATTACACAAGACTGAGATACCATCAGTAACATGGAGTACCATCACAGCCTCACACACACTTACACAGGCTCTGAACTTACTTAGGAATTACTAACCTCATCAAACGCAGTGACTACACAAGACTGAGAGACCATCAGTAACATGGAGTACCATCACAGCCTCACACACACTTATACAGCTCTGACCTTACTCAGGAATTTCTAATCTCATCAGACGCAGTAATTACACAAGACTGAGAAACCGTCAGTAACATGGAGTACCATCACAGCCTCACACACACTTACACAGGCTCTAACCTTACTCAGGAATTTCTAATCTCATCACACGCAGTGATTACACAAGACTGAGAAACCATCAATACCATGGAGTATCATCACAGCCTCACACACACTTGTACAAGCTCTGACCTTACTCAGGAATTACTAACCTCATCACAAGCAGTGATTACACAAGACTGAGATACCATCAGTAACATGGAGTAACATTACAGCCTCACACACACTTACACAGGCTCTGATCTTACTCAGGAATTACTATTCTCATCATACGCAGTGACTACACAAGACTGAGAGACCATCTGTAACATGGAGTCCCATCACAGCCTCACACACACTTACACAGTCTCTGACCTTACTCAGGAATTACTAACCTAATCACACGCAGTGATAACACAGGACTGTGAAACCATCATTAACATGGAGTACCATCACAGCCTCCCACACAGTTACACAGGCTCTGACCTTACTCAGGTATTCCTAACCTCATCACACGCAGTGATTACATAAGAGTTTATAACCATCAGTAACATGGAGTACCATCACAGCCTCACACACACTTACACAGGCTCTGACCTTACTCAGGTATTCCTAACCTCATCACACGCAGTGACTTCACAAGACTGAGAAACCATCAATAACATGGAGTACCATCATAGCCTCACACACACTTACACAGGCTCTGACCTTACTCAGGAATTACTAACCTCATCACACGCAGTGATTACACAAGACTAAGAAACGATCAGTAACATGGAGTACCATCGCATCCTCACACACACTTACACAGGCTCTGACCTTACCCAGGAATTACTAATCTCATCACACGCAGTGATTACACAAGACTGAGAAACCATCAGTAACATGGAGTACCATCACAGCCTCACACACACTTACACAGCTCTAACCTTACTCAGGAAATACTAACCTCATCGCACGCAGTGATTACACAAGACTGAGAAACCATTAGTAACATCGAGTACCATCACAGCCTCACACACACTTACACAGCTCTGACCTTACTCAGGAATTAATAACCTCATCACACACAGTGATTACACATGACTGAGAAAACATCAGTAACATGGAGTACCATCGCATCCTCACACACACACAGGCTCTGACCATACTCAGGAAATTCTAACCTCATCACACGCAGTGATTACACAAGACTGAGAAACCATCAGTAACATGGAGTACCATCTTATCCTCTCACACACTTGTACAAACTCTGACCTTACTCAGGAATTACTAACCTCATCACACACAGTGACTACACAAGACAGAGAGACCATCAGTTACATGGAGTACCATCACAGCCTCACACACACTTATACAGTTCTGATCATTACTGAGGAATTACTAATCTCATCACACGCAGTGACTACACAAGATTGAGAGACCATCAGTAACATGGAGAACCATAACAGCCTCACACACTCTTACACAGGCTCTGACCTTACTCAGGAATTACTAACCTCATCACACACAGTGATTACACAAGACTGTGAAACCATCGGTAACATGGAGTACCATCACAGCCTCCCACACACTTACACAGGATCTGACCTTACTCAGGTATTCCTAACCTCATCACACCCAGTGATTACACAAGAGAATATAACCATCAGTAACATGGAGTACCATCACAGCCTCACACACACACTTACACAGGCTCTGACCTTACTCAGGTATTCCTAACCTCATCACACGCAGTGAATACACAAGACAGAGATACCATTAGTAATATGGAGTACCATCACAGACTCACACACACTTACACAGGCTCTGACCTTATGCAGGAATTACAAATGTCATCATACGCAGTGATTACACAAGACTGAGAGACCATCAGTAACATGGAGTACCATCACAGCCTCCCACACACTTACACAGGCTCTGACATTACTCAGGAATTACTAACCTCATCAGACAGAGTGACTACACAAGACTGAGAAACCATCGGTAACATGGAGTACCATCACAGCCTCCCACCCACTTACACAGGCTCTGACCTTACTCAGGTATTCCTAACCTCATCACACGCAGTGATTACATAAGTGTGTTTAACCATCATTAACATGGAGTACCATCACAGCCTCACACACACTTTCACAGGCACTGACCTTACTCAGATATTACTAATCTCATCACACACAGTGACTACACAAGACTGAGAGACTATCAGTAACATGGAGTACCATCACAGCCTCACACACACTTACACATGCTCTGACCTTACTCAGGAATTACTAATCTCATCACACGCAGTGACTACACAAGACTGTGAGACCATCAGTAAAATGGAGTACCATCACAGCCTCACACACACTTACACAGCTCTGACCTTACTTAGGAATTACTAATCTCATCACACGCAATGACTACACAAGACTGAGAGACCATCAGTAACATCGAGTACCATCACAGCCTCACAAACACTTGTAAAAGCTCTGACCTTACTCAGGAATTAATAACCTCATCACACACAGTGATTACACAAGACTGAGAAACCTTCAGTAACATGGAGTACCATCGCATCCTCACACACTTACACAGGCTCTGACCTTACTCAGGAATTACTAACCTCATCACACGCAGTGAATACACAAGACTGAGAGACCATCAGTAACATTTAGTACCATCAGAGCCTCACACACACTTTCACAGCTCTGACCTTACTTAGGAATTACTAATCTCATCACACGCAATGACTACACAAGACTGAGAGACCATCAGTAACATCGAGTACCATCCCAGCCTCACACACACTTACACAGGCTCTGACCTTACACAGGAATTACTAACCTCATCACACGCAGTGAATACACAAGACTGAGAGACCATCAGTAACATGGAGTACCATCACAGCCTCACACACACTTACACAGCTCTGTGTCATGACCCTGTCTAGTTGTCACCTTTTTTGCCTTGAGACTTACCCCTGTCAGCTCCCCCATGGATCTGTGTGTGTAATTTGCCTAGAGGATTTGCTCTGATTATTGCACCTGGCCTCTCCTCTGTCTGTGAGCACTGCTAGCCCTGATTGGAATCACAGGTGTGGTTCTGTTTCTCAGAGCTGCAGAGATGAATACTTCCTCTGCATGTTGTGCCTTCCACCACTCAGAATGCTACTACCAGACCACCTGTCCGTATCCACCAATTGCTGCCAGACCCATGGTATATATATCCTCTCCTGATAGCATTCTGGGCCTGAACATCTTGTCTTCCCGTGGTGTATGGTTCATGCTGTTTCTGCATTCAAGTCTGTCCCTGAAACCTGCTACAGCATTCTCTGGCGCTATCCAGAAAACTTGTTTCAGCTGTACCTGGAAATCCAGTAAATCTGCTGACAGCAACCCCTGGTGCATCCCGAAAACCTACCCATTCCTTCCTGAAACCTGTTATTTCCAATTATCCTGTCCAGCCTGCAAATTCCCAAACCTACCCATTCCTTCCTGAAACCTGTTATTTCCAATTATCCTGTCCAGCCTGCAAATTCCCAAACCTACCCATTCCTTCCTGAAACCTGTTATTTCCAATTATCCTGTCCAGCCTGCAAATTCCCAAACCTACCCATTCCTTCCTGAAACCTGTTATTTCCAATTATCCTGTCCAGCCTGCAAATTCCCAAACCTACCCATTCCTTCCTGAAACCTGTTATTTCCAATTATCCTGTCCAGCCTGCATATCCCCAAACCTACCCATTCCTTCCTGAAACCTGTTATTCCCTATTATCCAATCCAGCCTGCACCTGAGTTCTAGCCTTTGTCATTGTAATTCCAGATTACCCTGTTTAGCCCTCATCTCAGCTTTACCTGACTTCCCTTCAGCCATTGTCACATTCCAGTCCTGAGTCAAGTTCCAAGCTCATCAGTTCAATTCAACAAGTCTTCCTGCCGGTCCCAGTCCGGTCCCTCCAGTTCCTGTCATTTATCATCAAAGGCAGTTTTCACTGCTACCTAAGTCTTGTAAATAGAGCTATATACATTATCTGTGATTCCAGTCATGCCGGCCTCCGTTGAAACCCGATCACCACCTGAGACAGGTAACTCGCAGACACCAATCATGACAGGATGTTCAGGCCCAACGATGGCGCCGGATCAAGCACCTATTAAGGGACTAGATGCTTTCCGAAACCTGGTCACCCGCTTGGATTCACAGGAGGCCGTACAGCATCAAGTGCTACAGCTTTTGAAAATCCTGAATAACCGGCTAGATGTTACCCAAACCTTACCTGAACCCCTAACTACCTTCCATCGACTGCTGGAACAGCTTCAGGCTCTACTCACCAAAATTTTTCAGATCATTCCTGAATTTCTTAGAGCTGCCTCTGTCTCGACTAAAACCTCTGCCTTGGAATCCCTAAGAAACAAGGATTCTTCTGAACCAAGTACTGTCAGACATCGTAGTTACCCACGCCCCAAGCTCTCTGTGGCCGAACGCCAGCGGCGCAAAGATTTACAGCTCTGTCTCTATTGTGGGAGTTCTGACCACTTCATTAAAGACTGTTTCCTTTGCAACTCCAGCAGTGGTTCCAAGTGTCAACGTCTCAGTGCCTGTTCCGGCCCCAGCCCGGATTCTGCCTGTTCCGGCCCCAGCCCGGATTCTGCCTGTTCCGGCCCCAGCCCGGATTCTGCCCGTTCCGGCCCCAGCCCGGATTCTGCCCGTTCCGGCCCCAGCCCGGATTCTGCTTGTCCCAGCAGGGGACTCCAGTCAGCAGCCCCAGGAGGGGGTCTCAAGTCTCGTGCCCCAGGAGGGGGTCTCAAGTCTCGTGCCCCAGGAGGGGGTCTCAAGTCTCGTGCCCAAGGAGGGGGTCTCAAGTTCCTGTTATCAGGGAGAAGTGTCTTGTGCTACAAAATCTGATAATGGTTCCTGTTCACCGTCTCCTGCATATATTGTTCCAGAAGATGACAATCTCTGTAGTCTGTCCTCAGCTTTGATTGTTGATGCTACTGTCTCTAGCTCCCCAGGACTCCTTCCAGTTCCATCAATTGGTCCGAATTCCGAACATCGGTCAGCTTCAGTTTTTTTGACTCCACATCAATCGGAGCATCCTCAAATTTCCTCCTGCCAGGCACCTGAAAGTGCTCCACAATCCTTGAACACACAGGATTCGTCAGATACTTCACCATGCATTTATTTTGATGGGGACTTAACTCAAAACTATGCTTTATTGAAACAATTCTTCGGTATGATGAATTCTTCCCTGCCATGTGGAGTCAAGTCTACTAATATTGTAGAGTTTATCTCATCTTTTCAAGGTAAAGCTTGGGACTGGGTTGCCCCTATTTACAACTCCAAAGATCCAATGCTTCAAAATATAAAGACTTTCAGGGAAGCTGTTGTCAAAGAATTTGGTCCTTACCCTGTAAACCAAAATTCTAGCGAAGTTCTCAGTTCCAAAATATTGTCCAAACACTCTGTTTGTGCTACCAAGAATTCGTCCTCCACTCCTCTGAAATCTGAACAAGGTCAAGGTTTTCAAGGGTCAGCGTGCCGAATTCCAGGCATCCCAAGAGAGCAGTACTTTTGAATCTGTAACCCAGAACATGACTTGTGCACACACCTCCTTGTCCCCTTTCTGCTACTGTTCCTCCCAAAATTCTGATCCTGTCCTTCCCAGCCACATATTTCCACAGGAGTTACCAAAGATTCCTGGTCCGTTGGTTGGCACAAAACGTTCTCGCAGCAAGAAGAAGAATCGGCGAAGGTCTTGAATGATCTCCTTTGTAGACTTTCCACTCCAAGTATCCCAAGAAATTGAGAATTGGGAAGATGTCTGAAGGAAGTTTTTGTTTGTGTCCGGAGTCCACCCATAAAGAGGGGGGTACTGTCACGACCCTGTCTAGTTGTCTCCTTTTTTGCCTTGAGACTTACCCTGTCAGCTCCCCCATGGATCTGTGTGTGTAATTTGCCTGGAGGATTTGCTCTGATTATTGCGCCTGGCCTCTCCTCTGTCTGTGAGCACTGCTAGCCCTGATTGGAATCACAGGTGTGGTTCTGTATCTCAGAGCTGCAGAGATGAATACTTCCTCTGCATGTTGTGCCTTCCACCACTCAGAATGCTACTACCAGACCACCTGTCCGTATCCACCAATTGCTGCCAGACCCATGGTATATATATCCTCTCCTGATAGCATTCTGGGCCTGAACATCTCATCTTCCCATGGTGTATGGTTCATGCTGTTTCTGCATTCAAGTCTGTCCCTGAAACCTGCTACAGCAATCCCTGGCGCTATCCAGAAAACCTGTTTCAGCTGTACCTGGCAATCCAGTAAATCTGCTGACAGCAACCCCTGGTGCTTCCAGAAAACCTGTTACAGCCAAACCTGGCAATCCAGTAAGCCTGCTGACAGCAACTGCTGGTGCATCCCGAAAACCTACCCATTCCTTCCTGAAACCTGTTATTTCCAATTATCCTGTCCAGTCTGCAAATTCCCAAACCTACCCATTCCTTCCTGAAACCTGTTATTTCCAATTATCCTGTCCAGCCTGCACCTGAGTTCTAGCCTTTGACAGAGTAATTCCAGATTACCCTGTTTAGCCCTCGTCTCAGCATTACCTGACATCCCTTCAGCCATTGTCACATTCCAGTCCTGAGTCAAGTTCCAAGCTCATCAGTTCAATTCAACAAGTCTTCCTGTCGGTCCCAGTCCGGTCCCTCCAGTTCCTGTCATTTATCATAAAAGGCAGTTTTCAATGCTACCCAAGTCTTGGAAATAGAGCTATTTACAATATCTGTGATTCCAGTCATGCCGGCCTCCGTTGAAACCCGATCACCACCTGAGACAGGTAACTCGCAGACACCAATCATGACACTCTGACCTTACTCAGGAATTACTAATCTCATCACACGCAGTGATTACACAAGATTGAGAGACCATCAGTAACATGGAGTACCATCACAGCCTCACACACACTTACACAGGCTCTGACCTTACTCTGGAATTACTAATCTCATCACACGCAGTGTATACACAAGACTGAGAAACCATCAGTAACATGGAGTACCATCACAGCCTCCCACATACTTACACAGGCTCTGACCTTACTCAGGAATTCCTAACCTCTTCACACGCAGTGATTACATAAGTGTGTTTAACCATCAGTAACATGGAGTACCATCACAGCCTCACACACACTTACACAGGCTCTGACCTTACTGAGGTATTCCTAACCTCATCACACGCAGTGTTTGCACAAGACTGAGAAACCATCAGTAACATGGAGTACCATCGCATCCTCACACACACTTAGACAGGCTCTGACCTAACTCTGGAATTACGAACCTCATCACACACAGTGATTACACAAGTCTGAGAAACCATCAGTAACATGGAGTACCATCACTGCCTCACACACACTTTCACAGCTCTGACCTTACACATGAATTACTAATCTCATCACATGCAGTAATTACACAAGACTGAGAAACCATAAGTAACATGGAGTACCATCACAGCCTCACACACAAATACAAAGCTCTGACCTTACTCAGGAATTACTAAACTCATCACACGCAGTAATTACACAAGACTAGAAACCATCAGTAACATGGAGTACCATCATAGCCTCGCACACACTTACACAGGCTCTGACCTTACTCAGGAATTGCTAACCTCATCACATGCAGTGATTACACAAGACTAAGAAACCATTATTAACATGGAGTACCAACGCATCCTCACACACACACTTACACAGGCTCTGACCTTACTCAGGAATTACTAATCTCATCACACGCAGTGATTACACAAGACTGAGAGACCATCAGTAACAAGGAGTACCATCACAGCCTCCCACACACTTACACAGGCTCTGACCTTACTCAGGAATTAATAATCTCATCACACGCAGTGATTACATAAGTGTGTATAACCATCAGTAACATGGAGTACCGTCACAGCCTCCCACACACTTACACAGGCTCTGACATTACTCAGGAATTACTAACCTCATCAGACAGAGTGACTATACAAGACTGTGAAACCATCGGTAACATGGAGTACCATCACAGCCTCCCACCCACTTACACAGGCTCTGACATTACTCAGGAATTACTAACCTCATCACACGCAGTGATTACAAAAGTGTGTTAAACCATCAGTAACAAGGAGTACCATCACAGCCTCACACACACTTACACAGGCTCTGACCTTACTCAGGAATTACTAACCTCATCACACGCAGTGATTACACAAGACTGAGGGACCATCAGTAACATGGAGTACCATCACAGCCTCACACACACTTACACAACTTTGACCTTACTCAGGAATTACTAATCTCATCACACGTAGTGACTACACAAGACTGAGAGACCATCAGTAACATGGAGTACCATCACAGCCTCACACACACTTACACAGCTCTGACCTTACTCAGGTATTCCTAATCTCATCACACACAGTGATTACACAAGACAGAGAAACCATCAGTAAATGGAGTACCAATGCATCCTCACACACACTTACACAGGCTCTGACCTTACTTAGGAATTACTAATCTCACCACACGCAGTGTCTACACAAGACTGAGAGACCATCACTAACATGGAGTACCATCACACCCTCACACACACTTACAGACCTCAGACCTTCCTCAGGAATTACTAATCTCATCACATGCAGTAATTACACAAGACTGAGAAACCATCAGTAACATGGAGTACCATCACAGCTTCACACACAAATACAAAGCTCTGACCTTACTCAGGAATTACTAAACTCATCGCACGCAGTGATTACACAAGACTGAGAAACCATCAGTAACATGGAGTACCATCACAGCCTCCCACACACTTACACAGGCTCTGAACTTTCTCAGGAATTACTAACCTCATCATACGCAGTGAATACACATGACTGAGATACCGACAGTAACATGGAGAACCATCACATCCTCACACACACTTACACAGGCTCTGACCTTACTTAGGAATTACTGATCTCATCTCACGCAGTGACTTCACAAGATTGAGAAACCATCAGTAACATGGAGTACCATCACAGCCTCACATACACTTTCACAGCTCTGACCTTACTCAGGAAATACTAAACTCATCGCACGCAGTGATTACACAAGACTGAGAAACCATCAGTAACATGGAGTACCATCACAGCCTCACACACACTTACACAGCTCTGACCTTACACAGGAATTATTAACCTCATCACACACAGTGAATACACAAGACTGAGATACCATCAGTAACATGGAGCACCATCACAGCCTCTCACACACTTACACAGCTCTGACTTTACTCAGGAATTACTAATCTCATCACACACAGTGACTACACAAGACTGAGATACCATCAGTAACATGGAGTACTATCACAGCCTCACACACACTTACACAGCTCTGACCTCACTCAGGAATTACTAATCTCATCACACGCAGTGACTTCACAAGACTGAGAAACCATCAGTAACATGGAGTACCATCATAGCCTCACACACACTTACACAGGCTCTGACCTTACTCAGGAATTACTAACCTCATCACACGCAGTGACTACACAAGATTGAGAGACCATCAGTAACATGGAGAACCATCACAGCCTCACACACACTTAAACAGCTCTGACCTTACTCAGGAATTACTAACCTCATCACACACAGTGATTGCACAAGACTGAGAAACCATCAGTAACATGGAGTACCATTGCATCATCACACACACTTACTCAACTCTAAACTTACTCAGGAATTGCTAATCTCATCGCACGCAGTGATTACACTAGACTTAGAAACCATTAGTAACATGGAGTACCATCACAGCCTCACACACACTTACACTGGCTCTGACCTTACTAAGGAATTTCTAACCTCATCACACGCAGTGATAACACAAGACTTAGAATCCATCAGTAACATGTAGTACCATCACAGCCTCACACACACTTACACAGGCTCTGACCTTTCTCAGGAATTACTAACCTCATCACACGCAGTGATTACACAAGACTGAAAGACCATCAGTAACATGGAGTACCATCACAGTTTCACACACACTTACACAGCTCTGACTTTACTCAGGAATTACTAATCTCATCACACGCAGTGACTACACAAGACTGAGATACCATTAGTAATATGGAGTACCATCACAGCCTCACACACACATACACAGGCTCTCACCTTATGCAGGAATTACTAACATCATCATACGCAGTGATTACACAAGACTGAGACCATTAGTAACATGGAGTACCATCACAGCCTCCCACACACTTACACAGGCTCTGACATTACTCAGGAAGTACTAACCTCATCAGACAGAGTGACTACACAAGACTGTGAAACCATCGGTAACATGGAGTACCATCACAGCCTCCCACACACTTCCACAGGCTCTGACCTTACTCAGGTATTCCTAACCTCATCACACGCAGTGATTACATAAGTGTGTATAACCATCAGTAACATGGAGTACCATCACAGCCTCACACACACTTACACAGGCTCTGACCTTACTCAGGAATTACTAACCTCATCACACGCAGTGATTACACAAGACTGAGGGACCATCAGTAACATGGAGTACCATCACAGCCTCACACACACTTACACAACTTTGACCTTACTCAGGAATTACTAACCTCATCACACACAGTGATTGCACAAGACTGAGAAACCATCAATACCATGGAGTATCATCACAGCCTCACACTAACTTGTACAAGCTCTGACCTTACTCAGGAATTACTAATCTCATCACACGCAGTGATTACACAAGACTGAGAAACCATCAGTAACATGGAGTACCATCACAGCCTCACACACACTTACACAGCTCTGACCTTACTCAGGAATTACTAACCTCATCACACACAGTGGCTTCACAAGACTGAGATACCATCAGTAACATGGAGTACCATCACAGCCACACACACTAACACAGGCTCTGACCTTACTTAGGAATTACTAATATCATCACATGCAGTGATTACACAAGCGGAGAGACATCAGTAACATGGAGTACCATCACAGCCTCACACACACTTACACTGGCTCTGACCTTACTCAGGATTTAATAATCTCATCACATGCAGTGATTACATAAATCTGTATAACCATCTGTAACATGGAGCACCATCACAGCCTCACACACTTACACAGCTCTGACATTACTCAGGAATTACTAATCTCATCACAAGCAGTCATTACACAAGACTGAGAAACCATAAGTAACATGGAGTACCATCACAGCCTCACACACACTTACACAGCTCTGACCTTACTCAGGTATTCCTAGCCTCTTCAAATGCAGTGATTACAGAAGGCTGAGAAACCTTTAGTAACTTGGAGTACCACCGCATCCTCACACACACTTCCACAGGCTCTGACCTTACTCAGGTATTCAAAACCTCATCACACGCAGTGATTACATAAGTGTGTATAACCATCAGTATCATGGAGTACCATCACGGCCTGACACAAACTTACACAGGCTCTGACCTTACTCAGGAACTACTAACCTCATCGCACGCAGTGATTACACAAGACTAAGAAACGATCAGTAACATGGAGTACCATCGCATCCTCACACACACTTACACAGGCTCTGACCTTACCCAGGAATTACTAATCTCATCACACGCAGTGATTACACAAGACTGAGAAACCATCAGTAACATGGAGTACCATCACAGCCTCACACACACTTACACAGCTCTAACCTTACTCAGGAAATACTAACCTCATCGCACGCAGTGATTACACAAGACTGAGAAACCATTAGTAACATCGAGTACCATCACAGCCTCACACACACTTACACAGCTCTGACCTTACTCAGGAATTAATAACCTCATCACACACAGTGATTACACATGACTGAGAAAACATCAGTAACATGGAGTACCATCGCATCCTCACACACACACAGGCTCTGACCATACTCAGGAAATTCTAACCTCATCACACGCAGTGATTACACAAGACTGAGAAACCATCAGTAACATGGAGTACCATCTTATCCTCTCACACACTTGTACAAACTCTGACCTTACTCAGGAATTACTAACCTCATCACACACAGTGACTACACAAGACAGAGAGACCATCAGTTACATGGAGTACCATCACAGCCTCACACACACTTATACAGTTCTGATCATTACTGAGGAATTACTAATCTCATCACACGCAGTGACTACACAAGATTGAGAGACCATCAGTAACATGGAGAACCATAACAGCCTCACACACTCTTACACAGGCTCTGACCTTACTCAGGAATTACTAACCTCATCACACACAGTGATTACACAAGACTGTGAAACCATCGGTAACATGGAGTACCATCACAGCCTCCCACACACTTACACAGGATCTGACCTTACTCAGGTATTCCTAACCTCATCACACCCAGTGATTACACAAGAGAATATAACCATCAGTAACATGGAGTACCATCACAGCCTCACACACACACTTACACAGGCTCTGACCTTACTCAGGTATTCCTAACCTCATCACACGCAGTGAATACACAAGACAGAGATACCATTAGTAATATGGAGTACCATCACAGACTCACACACACTTACACAGGCTCTGACCTTATGCAGGAATTACAAATGTCATCATACGCAGTGATTACACAAGACTGAGAGACCATCAGTAACATGGAGTACCATCACAGCCTCCCACACACTTACACAGGCTCTGACATTACTCAGGAATTACTAACCTCATCAGACAGAGTGACTACACAAGACTGAGAAACCATCGGTAACATGGAGTACCATCACAGCCTCCCACCCACTTACACAGGCTCTGACCTTACTCAGGTATTCCTAACCTCATCACACGCAGTGATTACATAAGTGTGTTTAACCATCATTAACATGGAGTACCATCACAGCCTCACACACACTTTCACAGGCACTGACCTTACTCAGATATTACTAATCTCATCACACACAGTGACTACACAAGACTGAGAGACTATCAGTAACATGGAGTACCATCACAGCCTCACACACACTTACACATGCTCTGACCTTACTCAGGAATTACTAATCTCATCACACGCAGTGACTACACAAGACTGTGAGACCATCAGTAAAATGGAGTACCATCACAGCCTCACACACACTTACACAGCTCTGACCTTACTTAGGAATTACTAATCTCATCACACGCAATGACTACACAAGACTGAGAGACCATCAGTAACATCGAGTACCATCACAGCCTCACAAACACTTGTAAAAGCTCTGACCTTACTCAGGAATTAATAACCTCATCACACACAGTGATTACACAAGACTGAGAAACCTTCAGTAACATGGAGTACCATCGCATCCTCACACACTTACACAGGCTCTGACCTTACTCAGGAATTACTAACCTCATCACACGCAGTGAATACACAAGACTGAGAGACCATCAGTAACATTTAGTACCATCAGAGCCTCACACACACTTTCACAGCTCTGACCTTACTTAGGAATTACTAATCTCATCACACGCAATGACTACACAAGACTGAGAGACCATCAGTAACATCGAGTACCATCCCAGCCTCACACACACTTACACAGGCTCTGACCTTACACAGGAATTACTAACCTCATCACACGCAGTGAATACACAAGACTGAGAGACCATCAGTAACATGGAGTACCATCACAGCCTCACACACACTTACACAGCTCTGTGTCATGACCCTGTCTAGTTGTCACCTTTTTTGCCTTGAGACTTACCCCTGTCAGCTCCCCCATGGATCTGTGTGTGTAATTTGCCTGGAGGATTTGCTCTGATTATTGCACCTGGCCTCTCCTCTGTCTGTGAGCACTGCTAGCCCTGATTGGAATCACAGGTGTGGTTCTGTTTCTCAGAGCTGCAGAGATGAATACTTCCTCTGCATGTTGTGCCTTCCACCACTCAGAATGCTACTACCAGACCACCTGTCCGTATCCACCAATTGCTGCCAGACCCATGGTATATATATCCTCTCCTGATAGCATTCTGGGCCTGAACATCTTGTCTTCCCGTGGTGTATGGTTCATGCTGTTTCTGCATTCAAGTCTGTCCCTGAAACCTGCTACAGCATTCTCTGGCGCTATCCAGAAAACTTGTTTCAGCTGTACCTGGAAATCCAGTAAATCTGCTGACAGCAACCCCTGGTGCATCCCGAAAACCTACCCATTCCTTCCTGAAACCTGTTATTTCCAATTATCCTGTCCAGCCTGCAAATTCCCAAACCTACCCATTCCTTCCTGAAACCTGTTATTTCCAATTATCCTGTCCAGCCTGCAAATTCCCAAACCTACCCATTCCTTCCTGAAACCTGTTATTTCCAATTATCCTGTCCAGCCTGCAAATTCCCAAACCTACCCATTCCTTCCTGAAACCTGTTATTTCCAATTATCCTGTCCAGCCTGCAAATTCCCAAACCTACCCATTCCTTCCTGAAACCTGTTATTTCCAATTATCCTGTCCAGCCTGCATATCCCCAAACCTACCCATTCCTTCCTGAAACCTGTTATTCCCTATTATCCAATCCAGCCTGCACCTGAGTTCTAGCCTTTGTCATTGTAATTCCAGATTACCCTGTTTAGCCCTCATCTCAGCTTTACCTGACTTCCCTTCAGCCATTGTCACATTCCAGTCCTGAGTCAAGTTCCAAGCTCATCAGTTCAATTCAACAAGTCTTCCTGCCGGTCCCAGTCCGGTCCCTCCAGTTCCTGTCATTTATCATCAAAGGCAGTTTTCACTGCTACCTAAGTCTTGTAAATAGAGCTATATACATTATCTGTGATTCCAGTCATGCCGGCCTCCGTTGAAACCCGATCACCACCTGAGACAGGTAACTCGCAGACACCAATCATGACAGGATGTTCAGGCCCAACGATGGCGCCGGATCAAGCACCTATTAAGGGACTAGATGCTTTCCGAAACCTGGTCACCCGCTTGGATTCACAGGAGGCCGTACAGCATCAAGTGCTACAGCTTTTGAAAATCCTGAATAACCGGCTAGATGTTACCCAAACCTTACCTGAACCCCTAACTACCTTCCATCGACTGCTGGAACAGCTTCAGGCTCTACTCACCAAAATTTTTCAGATCATTCCTGAATTTCTTAGAGCTGCCTCTGTCTCGACTAAAACCTCTGCCTTGGAATCCCTAAGAAACAAGGATTCTTCTGAACCAAGTACTGTCAGACATCGTAGTTACCCACGCCCCAAGCTCTCTGTGGCCGAACGCCAGCGGCGCAAAGATTTACAGCTCTGTCTCTATTGTGGGAGTTCTGACCACTTCATTAAAGACTGTTTCCTTTGCAACTCCAGCAGTGGTTCCAAGTGTCAACGTCTCAGTGCCTGTTCCGGCCCCAGCCCGGATTCTGCCTGTTCCGGCCCCAGCCCGGATTCTGCCCGTTCCGGCCCCAGCCCGGATTCTGCCCGTTCCGGCCCCAGCCCGGATTCTGCTTGTCCCAGCAGGGGACTCCAGTCAGCAGCCCCAGGAGGGGGTCTCAAGTCTCGTGCCCCAGGAGGGGGTCTCAAGTCTCGTGCCCCAGGAGGGGGTCTCAAGTCTCGTGCCCAAGGAGGGGGTCTCAAGTTCCTGTTATCAGGGAGAAGTGTCTTGTGCTACAAAATCTGATAATGGTTCCTGTTCACCGTCTCCTGCATATATTGTTCCAGAAGATGACAATCTCTGTAGTCTGTCCTCAGCTTTGATTGTTGATGCTACTGTCTCTAGCTCCCCAGGACTCCTTCCAGTTCCATCAATTGGTCCGAATTCCGAACATCGGTCAGCTTCAGTTTTTTCGACTCCACATCAATCGGAGCATCCTCAAATTTCCTCCTGCCAGGCACCTGAAAGTGCTCCACAATCCTTGAACACACAGGATTCGTCAGATACTTCACCATGCATTTATTTTGATGGGGACTTAACTCAAAACTATGCTTTATTGAAACAATTCTTCGGTATGATGAATTCTTCCCTGCCATGTGGAGTCAAGTCTACTAATATTGTAGAGTTTATCTCATCTTTTCAAGGTAAAGCTTGGGACTGGGTTGCCCCTATTTACAACTCCAAAGATCCAATGCTTCAAAATATAAAGACTTTCAGGGAAGCTGTTGTCAAAGAATTTGGTCCTTACCCTGTAAACCAAAATTCTAGCGAAGTTCTCAGTTCCAAAATATTGTCCAAACACTCTGTTTGTGCTACCAAGAATTCGTCCTCCACTCCTCTGAAATCTGAACAAGGTCAAGGTTTTCAAGGGTCAGCGTGCCGAATTCCAGGCATCCCAAGAGAGCAGTACTTTTGAATCTGTAACCCAGAACATGACTTGTGCACACACCTCCTTGTCCCCTTTCTGCTACTGTTCCTCCCAAAATTCTGATCCTGTCCTTCCCAGCCACATATTTCCACAGGAGTTACCAAAGATTCCTGGTCCGTTGGTTGGCACAAAACGTTCTCGCAGCAAGAAGAAGAATCGGCGAAGGTCTTGAATGATCTCCTTTGTAGACTTTCCACTCCAAGTATCCCAAGAAATTGAGAATTGGGAAGATGTCTGAAGGAAGTTTTTGTTTGTGTCCGGAGTCCACCCATAAAGAGGGGGGTACTGTCACGACCCTGTCTAGTTGTCTCCTTTTTTGCCTTGAGACTTACCCTGTCAGCTCCCCCATGGATCTGTGTGTGTAATTTGCCTGGAGGATTTGCTCTGATTATTGCGCCTGGCCTCTCCTCTGTCTGTGAGCACTGCTAGCCCTGATTGGAATCACAGGTGTGGTTCTGTATCTCAGAGCTGCAGAGATGAATACTTCCTCTGCATGTTGTGCCTTCCACCACTCAGAATGCTACTACCAGACCACCTGTCCGTATCCACCAATTGCTGCCAGACCCATGGTATATATATCCTCTCCTGATAGCATTCTGGGCCTGAACATCTCATCTTCCCATGGTGTATGGTTCATGCTGTTTCTGCATTCAAGTCTGTCCCTGAAACCTGCTACAGCAATCCCTGGCGCTATCCAGAAAACCTGTTTCAGCTGTACCTGGCAATCCAGTAAATCTGCTGACAGCAACCCCTGGTGCTTCCAGAAAACCTGTTACAGCCAAACCTGGCAATCCAGTAAGCCTGCTGACAGCAACTGCTGGTGCATCCCGAAAACCTACCCATTCCTTCCTGAAACCTGTTATTTCCAATTATCCTGTCCAGTCTGCAAATTCCCAAACCTACCCATTCCTTCCTGAAACCTGTTATTTCCAATTATCCTGTCCAGCCTGCACCTGAGTTCTAGCCTTTGACAGAGTAATTCCAGATTACCCTGTTTAGCCCTCGTCTCAGCATTACCTGACATCCCTTCAGCCATTGTCACATTCCAGTCCTGAGTCAAGTTCCAAGCTCATCAGTTCAATTCAACAAGTCTTCCTGTCGGTCCCAGTCCGGTCCCTCCAGTTCCTGTCATTTATCATAAAAGGCAGTTTTCAATGCTACCCAAGTCTTGGAAATAGAGCTATTTACAATATCTGTGATTCCAGTCATGCCGGCCTCCGTTGAAACCCGATCACCACCTGAGACAGGTAACTCGCAGACACCAATCATGACACTCTGACCTTACTCAGGAATTACTAATCTCATCACACGCAGTGATTACACAAGATTGAGAGACCATCAGTAACATGGAGTACCATCACAGCCTCACACACACTTACACAGGCTCTGACCTTACTCTGGAATTACTAATCTCATCACACGCAGTGTATACACAAGACTGAGAAACCATCAGTAACATGGAGTACCATCACAGCCTCCCACATACTTACACAGGCTCTGACCTTACTCAGGAATTCCTAACCTCTTCACACGCAGTGATTACATAAGTGTGTTTAACCATCAGTAACATGGAGTACCATCACAGCCTCACACACACTTACACAGGCTCTGACCTTACTGAGGTATTCCTAACCTCATCACACGCAGTGTTTGCACAAGACTGAGAAACCATCAGTAACATGGAGTACCATCGCATCCTCACACACACTTAGACAGGCTCTGACCTAACTCTGGAATTACGAACCTCATCACACACAGTGATTACACAAGTCTGAGAAACCATCAGTAACATGGAGTACCATCACTGCCTCACACACACTTTCACAGCTCTGACCTTACACATGAATTACTAATCTCATCACATGCAGTAATTACACAAGACTGAGAAACCATAAGTAACATGGAGTACCATCACAGCCTCACACACAAATACAAAGCTCTGACCTTACTCAGGAATTACTAAACTCATCACACGCAGTAATTACACAAGACTAGAAACCATCAGTAACATGGAGTACCATCATAGCCTCGCACACACTTACACAGGCTCTGACCTTACTCAGGAATTGCTAACCTCATCACATGCAGTGATTACACAAGACTAAGAAACCATTATTAACATGGAGTACCAACGCATCCTCACACACACACTTACACAGGCTCTGACCTTACTCAGGAATTACTAATCTCATCACACGCAGTGATTACACAAGACTGAGAGACCATCAGTAACAAGGAGTACCATCACAGCCTCCCACACACTTACACAGGCTCTGACCTTACTCAGGAATTAATAATCTCATCACACGCAGTGATTACATAAGTGTGTATAACCATCAGTAACATGGAGTACCGTCACAGCCTCCCACACACTTACACAGGCTCTGACATTACTCAGGAATTACTAACCTCATCAGACAGAGTGACTATACAAGACTGTGAAACCATCGGTAACATGGAGTACCATCACAGCCTCCCACCCACTTACACAGGCTCTGACATTACTCAGGAATTACTAACCTCATCACACGCAGTGATTACAAAAGTGTGTTAAACCATCAGTAACAAGGAGTACCATCACAGCCTCACACACACTTACACAGGCTCTGACCTTACTCAGGAATTACTAACCTCATCACACGCAGTGATTACACAAGACTGAGGGACCATCAGTAACATGGAGTACCATCACAGCCTCACACACACTTACACAACTTTGACCTTACTCAGGAATTACTAATCTCATCACACGTAGTGACTACACAAGACTGAGAGACCATCAGTAACATGGAGTACCATCACAGCCTCACACACACTTACACAGCTCTGACCTTACTCAGGTATTCCTAATCTCATCACACACAGTGATTACACAAGACAGAGAAACCATCAGTAAATGGAGTACCAATGCATCCTCACACACACTTACACAGGCTCTGACCTTACTTAGGAATTACTAATCTCACCACACGCAGTGTCTACACAAGACTGAGAGACCATCACTAACATGGAGTACCATCACACCCTCACACACACTTACAGACCTCAGACCTTCCTCAGGAATTACTAATCTCATCACATGCAGTAATTACACAAGACTGAGAAACCATCAGTAACATGGAGTACCATCACAGCTTCACACACAAATACAAAGCTCTGACCTTACTCAGGAATTACTAAACTCATCGCACGCAGTGATTACACAAGACTGAGAAACCATCAGTAACATGGAGTACCATCACAGCCTCCCACACACTTACACAGGCTCTGAACTTTCTCAGGAATTACTAACCTCATCATACGCAGTGAATACACATGACTGAGATACCGACAGTAACATGGAGAACCATCACATCCTCACACACACTTACACAGGCTCTGACCTTACTTAGGAATTACTGATCTCATCTCACGCAGTGACTTCACAAGATTGAGAAACCATCAGTAACATGGAGTACCATCACAGCCTCACATACACTTTCACAGCTCTGACCTTACTCAGGAAATACTAAACTCATCGCACGCAGTGATTACACAAGACTGAGAAACCATCAGTAACATGGAGTACCATCACAGCCTCACACACACTTACACAGCTCTGACCTTACACAGGAATTATTAACCTCATCACACACAGTGAATACACAAGACTGAGATACCATCAGTAACATGGAGCACCATCACAGCCTCTCACACACTTACACAGCTCTGACTTTACTCAGGAATTACTAATCTCATCACACACAGTGACTACACAAGACTGAGATACCATCAGTAACATGGAGTACTATCACAGCCTCACACACACTTACACAGCTCTGACCTCACTCAGGAATTACTAATCTCATCACACGCAGTGACTTCACAAGACTGAGAAACCATCAGTAACATGGAGTACCATCATAGCCTCACACACACTTACACAGGCTCTGACCTTACTCAGGAATTACTAACCTCATCACACGCAGTGACTACACAAGATTGAGAGACCATCAGTAACATGGAGAACCATCACAGCCTCACACACACTTAAACAGCTCTGACCTTACTCAGGAATTACTAACCTCATCACACACAGTGATTGCACAAGACTGAGAAACCATCAGTAACATGGAGTACCATTGCATCATCACACACACTTACTCAACTCTAAACTTACTCAGGAATTGCTAATCTCATCGCACGCAGTGATTACACTAGACTTAGAAACCATTAGTAACATGGAGTACCATCACAGCCTCACACACACTTACACTGGCTCTGACCTTACTAAGGAATTTCTAACCTCATCACACGCAGTGATAACACAAGACTTAGAATCCATCAGTAACATGTAGTACCATCACAGCCTCACACACACTTACACAGGCTCTGACCTTTCTCAGGAATTACTAACCTCATCACACGCAGTGATTACACAAGACTGAAAGACCATCAGTAACATGGAGTACCATCACAGTTTCACACACACTTACACAGCTCTGACTTTACTCAGGAATTACTAATCTCATCACACGCAGTGACTACACAAGACTGAGATACCATTAGTAATATGGAGTACCATCACAGCCTCACACACACATACACAGGCTCTCACCTTATGCAGGAATTACTAACATCATCATACGCAGTGATTACACAAGACTGAGACCATTAGTAACATGGAGTACCATCACAGCCTCCCACACACTTACACAGGCTCTGACATTACTCAGGAAGTACTAACCTCATCAGACAGAGTGACTACACAAGACTGTGAAACCATCGGTAACATGGAGTACCATCACAGCCTCCCACACACTTCCACAGGCTCTGACCTTACTCAGGTATTCCTAACCTCATCACACGCAGTGATTACATAAGTGTGTATAACCATCAGTAACATGGAGTACCATCACAGCCTCACACACACTTACACAGGCTCTGACCTTACTCAGGAATTACTAACCTCATCACACGCAGTGATTACACAAGACTGAGGGACCATCAGTAACATGGAGTACCATCACAGCCTCACACACACTTACACAACTTTGACCTTACTCAGGAATTACTAACCTCATCACACACAGTGATTGCACAAGACTGAGAAACCATCAATACCATGGAGTATCATCACAGCCTCACACTAACTTGTACAAGCTCTGACCTTACTCAGGAATTACTAATCTCATCACACGCAGTGATTACACAAGACTGAGAAACCATCAGTAACATGGAGTACCATCACAGCCTCACACACACTTACACAGCTCTGACCTTACTCAGGAATTACTAACCTCATCACACACAGTGGCTTCACAAGACTGAGATACCATCAGTAACATGGAGTACCATCACAGCCACACACACTAACACAGGCTCTGACCTTACTTAGGAATTACTAATATCATCACATGCAGTGATTACACAAGCGGAGAGACATCAGTAACATGGAGTACCATCACAGCCTCACACACACTTACACTGGCTCTGACCTTACTCAGGATTTAATAATCTCATCACATGCAGTGATTACATAAATCTGTATAACCATCTGTAACATGGAGCACCATCACAGCCTCACACACTTACACAGCTCTGACATTACTCAGGAATTACTAATCTCATCACAAGCAGTCATTACACAAGACTGAGAAACCATAAGTAACATGGAGTACCATCACAGCCTCACACACACTTACACAGCTCTGACCTTACTCAGGTATTCCTAGCCTCTTCAAATGCAGTGATTACAGAAGGCTGAGAAACCTTTAGTAACTTGGAGTACCACCGCATCCTCACACACACTTCCACAGGCTCTGACCTTACTCAGGTATTCAAAACCTCATCACACGCAGTGATTACATAAGTGTGTATAACCATCAGTATCATGGAGTACCATCACGGCCTGACACAAACTTACACAGGCTCTGACCTTACTCAGGAACTACTAACCTCATCGCACGCAGTGATTACACAAGACTAAGAAACCATCAGTAACATGGAGTACCATCACAGCCTCACACACACTTACACAGGCTCTGACCTTACTCAGGAATTACTAATCTCATCACACGCAGTGATTACATAAGACTGAGAAACCATCAGTAACACGGAGCACCATCACAGCCTCACACACACTTACACAGGCTCTGAACTTACTCAGGAATTACTAACCTCATCACACGCAGTGACTACACAAGACTGAGAGACCATCAGAAACATGGAGTACCATCACAGCCTCACACACACTTACACAGGCTCTGAACTTACTCAGGAATTCTTAACCTCATCACACGCAGTATTTACACAAGACTGAGAAACCTTTAGTAACTTGCAGTACCATCGCATCCTCACACACACACAGGCTCTGACCTTACTCAGGAATTACTAACCTCATCACACACAGTGATTACACTAGACTGAGAAACCATCAGTAACATGGAGTACCATCGCATCCTCACACACACTTACACAGGCTCTGACCTTTCTCAGGAATTACTAACCTCATCACACGCAGTGATTACACAAGCAGAGAGACCATCAGTAACATGGAGTATCATCACAGCCGCACACACACTTACACAGGCTCTGAACTTACTCAGGAATTACTAACCTAATCACACACAGAAATTACACTAGACTGAGAAGCCATCAGTAACATGGAGAACCATCACAGCCTCACACACACTTAAACAGCTCTGACCTTACTCAGGAATTACTAACCTCATCACACACAGTGATTGCACAAGACTGAGAAACCATCAGTAACATGGAGTACCATCGCATCATCACACACACTTACACAGCTCTGACCTTACTCAGGAATTACTAATCTCATCACACGCAGTGATTACACAAGACTGAGAAACCATCAGTAACATGGAGTACCATCGCATCATCACACACACTTTCAACGCTCTGACCTTACTCAGGAGTTACTAATTTCATCACATGCAATAATTACACAAGACTGAGAAACAATAAGTAACATGGAGTACCATCACAGCCTCACACACAAATACACAGCTCTGACATTACTCAGGAATTTCTAACCTAATCACACACAGTGACTACACAAGACTGAGAAACCATCAGAAACATGGAGTACCATCACAGCCTCACACACACTTACACAGCTCTGACCTTACTCAGGTATTCCTAGCCTCTTCAAATGCAGTGATTACAGAAGACTGAGAAACCTTTAGTAACTTGGAGTACCATCGCATCCTCACACACACTTCCACAGGCTCTGACCTTACTCAGGTATTCCTAACCTCATCACACGCAGTGATTACATAAGTGTGTATAACCATCAGTATCATGGAGTACCATCACGGCCTGACACAAACTTACACAGGCTCTGACCTTACTCAGGAACTACTAACCTCATCGCACGCAGTGATTACACAAGACTAAGAAACCATCAGTAACATGGAGTACCATCACAGCCTCACACACACTTACACAGGCTCTGACCTTACTCAGGAATTACTAATCTCATCACACGCAGTGATTACATAAGACTGAGAAACCATCAATACCATGGAGTATCATCACAGCCTCACACACACTTGTACAAGCTCTGACCTTACTCAGGAATTACTAACCTCATCACACACAGTGATTACACAAGACTGAGAAACCATCAGTAACACGGAGCACCATCACAGCCTCACACACACTTACACAGGTTCTGACCTTACTCAGGAATTCTTAACCTAATCACACACAGAAATTACACTAGACTGAGAAACCATCAGTAACATGGAGTACCATCACAGCCTCACACACACTTACACAGGCACTGAACTTACTCAGGAATTCTTAACCTAATCACACACAGAAATTACACTAGACTGAGAAACCATCAGTAACATGGAGTACCATCACAGCCTCACACACACTTACACAGGCACTGAACTTACTCAGGAATTCTTAACCTAATCACACACAGAAATTACACTAGACTGAGAAACCATCAGTAACATGGAGTACCATCACATCCTCACACACACTTAAACAGGCACTGACATTACTCTGGAAGTACTAACCTCATCAGACAGAGTGACTACACAAGACTGTGAAAAAATAGGTAACATGGAGTACCATCACAGCCTCCCACACACTTCCACAGGCTCTGACCTTACTCAGATATTCCTAACCTCATCACACGCAGTGATTACATAAGTGTGTATAACCATCAGTAACATGGAGTACCATCACAGCCTCACAAACACTTACACAGCTCTGACCTTACACAGGAATTACTAACCTCATCACACACACTGACTACACAAGACTGAGATACCATCAGTAACATGGAGCACCATCACAGCCTCACACACACTTACACAGCTCTGACCTTATGCAGGAATTACTAACCTCATCACATGCAGTGACTACACAAGACTGAGAGACCATCAGTAATATGGAGTACCATCACAGCCTCACACACACTTACACAGGCTCTGACCTTACTCAGGAATTTCTAACCTCATCACACGCAGTATTTACACAAGACTGAGAAACCATCAGTAACAAGGAGTACCTTCGCATCCTCACACACACACAGGCTCTGACTTTACTCAGGAATTACTAATCTCATCACACGCATTGTCTACACAAGACTGAGAGACCATCAGTAACATGGAGTACCATCACAGCCTCACACACACATACACAGGCTTTGAACTTAGGCCCTCATTCAGAGCCACTCGCTAGCGGCAGTACGCTTGTTCCGAGCGATGTTCGCACATCTGCGCATGCGTACGGTTTTTAGTACGCATGCGCGAACCAGTCAGTGCAGCTGAAAATCGTTGGTACGCAATATAGCGAGGGCCTGCTATTTTGAGTGACAGAATGAGACGTATGTGGGTGGTAACAGGGGAAGGTGCTTGAAAACAGGGAGTGGAGATCCGAACGCAGGTGTGCTTAAAGGTCAAAACGGGCGTTTTAAGGGAGTGCATAATTAATACAGCAGCGTCATTGACCACGTCACTTGGTTTTTTTTAACTCAGAACTGCTCGCAAAATAGCGGTTGAAAACACCAACCACAAGAATAGCGAGCAGTTCATACGCTGTACGATGTACTCGATTAATCTAATAAATAGCGGACATGACGTATGGTGCGTGCACCAGGGGGCGTTTTTATCAAATAAACGAGCGTATGTTTTGCTCGCTAGTTCAGACTTAGAGGTGGGAACAGACTGCAATTTGCGAAAGGATCATTTGAATAGCCACCCCTTGTTTTTGAACGAACGACCACAAATAGCGAACGGCTCTGAATCAGGCCCTTACTCAGGAATTACTAACATCATCACACGCAGTGACTACACAAGACTGAGAAACCATCAGTAACATGGAGTACCATCACAGCTCACACACACTTGCTCAACTCTAAACTTACTCAGGAATTGCTAATCTCATCGCACGCAGTGATTACACTAGACTTAGAAACCATTAGTAACATGGAGTACCATCACAGCCTCACACACACTTACACTGGCTCTGACCTTACTAAGGAATTACTAATCTCATCACACGCAGTGATAACACAAGACTGAGAATCCATCAGTAACATGTAGTACCATCACAGCCTCACACACACTTACACTGGCTCTGACCTTACTCAGGAATTAATAATCTCATCACACGCAGTGACTACATAAGTGTGTATAACCATCTGTAACATGGAGTACCATCACAGCCTCACACACACTTACACAGGCTCTGACCTTACTCAGGAATTACTAACCTCATCACACGCAGTGATTACACAAGACTGAGGGACCATCAGTAACATGGAGTACCATCACAGTTTCACACACACTTACACAGCTCTGACTTTACTCAGGAATTACCAATCTCATCACACGCAGTGACTACACAAGACTGAGATACCATTAGTAATATGGAGTACCATCACAGCCTCACACACACATACACAGGCTCTCACCTTATGCAGGAATTACTAACATCATCATACGCAGTGATTACACAAGACTGAGACCATTAGTAACATGGAGTACCATCACAGCCTCCCACACACTTACACAGGCTCTGACATTACTCAGGAAGTACTAACCTCATCACACGCAGTGATTACATAAGTGTGTATAACCATCAGTAACATGGAGTACCATCACAGCCTCACACACACTTACACAGCTCTGACCTTACTCAGGAATTACTAACCTCATCACATGCAGTGATTAAACATGACTGAGATACCATCAGTAACATGGAGTACCATCACAGCCTCCCACACACATACACAGGCTCTGACCTTACACAGGAATTACTAACCTCATCACATGCAGTAATTTCACAAGACTGATAAACCATCAGTAACATGGAGTACCATCGCATCCTCACACACAAATACACTGCTCTGGCCTAACTCAGGAATTACTAAACTCATCGAACGCAGTGATTACACAAGACTGAGAAACCATCAGTAACATGGAGTACCACCACAGCCTCCCACACACTTTCACAGGCTCTGACCTTACTCAGGTATTCCTAACCTCATCACACGCAGTGATTACATAAGTGTGTATAACCATCAGTAACATGGAGTACCATCGCATCCTCACACACACTTACACAGGCTCTGACTTTACTCAGGAATTACTAATCTCATTACATGCAGTGACTACCCAAGACTGAGAGACCATCAGTAACATGGAGTACCATCACAGCCTCACACACACTTACACAGGCTCTGACCATACTCAGGAATTACTAACCTCATCACACGCAGTGACTACACAAGACTGAGAGACCATCGGTAACATGGAGTACCATCGCATCCTCACACACACTTACACAGGCTCTGACCTTATTCAGGAATTTCTAACCTCATCACACGCAGTATTTACACTAGACTGAGAAACCTTTAGTACCTTGCAATACCAGCGCATCCTCACACACACACAGGCTCTGACCTTACTCAGGAATTACTAATCTCATCGCATGCTGTGATTACAGAAGACTTAGAAACCATTAGTAACATGGAGCACCATCACAGCCTCACACACACTTACACAGGCTCTGACCTTACACATGAATTACTAACCTCATCGCACGCAGTTATTACACAAGACTAAGAAACCATCAGTAACATGGAGCACCATCACAGCCTCACACACACTTACACAGGCTCTGACCTTTCTCAGGAATTACTAACCTCATCACACGCAGTAATTACACAAGCGGAGAGACCATCAGTAACATGGAGTATCATCACAGCCTCCCACACACTTACACAGGCTCTGACATTACTCAGGAAGTACTAACCTCATCACAAGCAGTGATTACACAAGATTGAGAAACCATCAGTAACATGGAGTACCATCACAGCCTCACACACACTTCCAGAGGCTCTGACCTTACTTAGGTATTCCTAACCTCATAACAAGCAGTGATTACACAAGACTGAGATACCATCAGTAACATGGAGCACCATCACAGCCTCACACACACTTACACAGGCTCTGACCTTACTCAGGAATTACTAACCTCATCACACGCAGTGATTACATAAGAATAAGAAACCATCAGTAACATGGAGTATCATCACAGCCTCACACACACTTACACAACTTTGACCTTACTCAGGAATTAATAATCTCATCACACGCAGTGATTACATAAGTGTGTATAACCATCTGTAACATGGAGTACCGTCACAGCCTCACACACAATTACACAGCCTCTGACCTTACTCAGGAATTACTAACCTCATCACACGCAGTGATTACACAAGACTGAGGGACCATCAGTAACGTGGAGTACCATCACAGCCTCACACACACTTACACAACTTTGACCTTACTCAGGAATTACTAATCTCATCACACGTAGTGACTACACAAGACTGAGAAACCATCAGTAACATGGAGTACCATTGCATCCTCACACACACTTACACAGGCTCTGACCTTACTTAGGAATTACTAATCTCACCACACGCAGTGTCTACACAAGACTGAGAGACCATCACTAACATGGAGTACCATCACACCCTCACACACACTTACAGACCTCTGACCTTACTTAGGAATAACTAATCTCATCAAACGCAGTGATTACACAAGACTGAGAAACCATCAGTAACATGGAGTACCATCACAGCCTCACACAAACTTACATAGGCTCTGACCTTAATCAGGAACTACTAACCTCAGCGCACGCAGAGATTACCCAAGACTAAGAAACCATCAGTAACATGGAGTACCATCACATCCTCACACATGCTTGTACAAGCTCTGACCTTACTCAGGAATTACTAACCTCATCACACACAGTGACTACACAAGACTGAGAGACCATCAGTAACATGAAGTACCATCACATCCTCACACACACTTACACAGGCTCTGACCTTACTCAGGAATTACTAATCTCATCACACGCAGTGATTACACAAGACTGAGAAACCATCAATACCATGGAGTATCATCACAGCCTCACACTAACTTGTACAAGCTCTGACCTTACTCAGGAATTACTAACCTCATCACACACAGTGATTACACAAGACTGAGAAACCATCAGTAACATGGAGTACCATCGCATCCTCACACACTCTTTCAACGCTCTGACCTTACTCAGGAATTACTAAACTCATCGCACGCAGTGATTACACAAGACTGAGAAACCATCTGTAACATGGAGTACCATCAGAGCCTCACACACACACTTACACTGGCTCTGACCTTACTCAAGAATTAATAATCTCATCACACGCAGTGATTACATAAGTGTGTATAACCATCAGTAACATGGAGTACCATTGCATCCTCACACACACTTACACAGGCTCTGACCTTACTTAGGAATTACTAATCTCACCACACGCAGTGTCTACACAAGACTGAGAGAACATCACTAACATGGAGTACCATCACACCCTCACACACACTTACAGACCTCTGACCTTACTTAGGAATTAATAATCTCATCACATGCAGTGATTGCACAAGACTGAGAAACCATCAGTAACATGGAGTACCATCACAGCCTCACACACACTTACATATCTCTGACCTAACTCAGGAATTACTAATCTCATCACACACAGTGATTACACAAGACTGAGAAACCTTCAGAAACATGGAATACCATCGCATCCTTACACACACTTTCACAGCTTTGACCTTACTCAGGAATTACTAATCTCATCAAATGCAGTAATTACACAAGACTGAGAAACCATCAGTAACATGGAGTACCATCACAGCCTCACACACACTTACATATCTCTGACCTAACTCAGGAATTACTAATCTCATCACACACAGTGATTACACAAGACTGAGAAACCTTCAGAAACATGGAATACCATCGCATCCTTACACACACTTTCACAGCTTTGACCTTACTCAGGAATTACTAATCTCATCAAATGCAGTAATTACACAAGACTGAGAAAACATAAGTTACATGGAGTACTATCACAGCCTCACACGCAAATACACAGCTCTGGCCTAACTCAGGAATTACTAACCTCATCACACGCAGTGAATACACAAGACTGAGAGACCATCAGTAACATGGAGAACCATCACAGCCTCACACACACATACACAGGCTTTGAACTTAGGCCCTCATTCAGAGCCACTCGCTAGCGGCAGTACGCTCGTTCCGAGCGATGTTCGCACATCTGCGCATGCGTACGGTTTTTAGTACGCATGCGCGAACCAGTCAGTGCGGCCGAAAATCGTTGGTACGCAATATAGCGAGGGCCTGCTATTTTGAGTGACAGAATGAGGCGTATGTGGGTGGTAACAGGGGAAGGTGCTTGAAAACGGGGAGTGGAGATCCGAACGCAGGCGTGCTTAAAGGTCAAAACGGGCGTTTTAAGGGAGTGCATAATTAATACAGCAGCGTCATTGACCATGTCACTTGGTTTTTTTTAACTCAGAACTGCTCGCAAAATAGCGGTTGAAAACACCAACCACAAGAATAGCGAGCAGTTCATACGCTGTACGATGTACTCGATTAATCTAATAAATAGCGGACATGACGTATGGTGCGTGCGGCCAGGGGGCGTTTTTATCAAATAAACGAGCGTATGTTTTGCTCGCTAGTTCAGACTTAGAGGTGGGAACAGACTGCAATTTGCGAACGGATCATTTGAATAGCCACCCCTTGTTTTTGAACGAACGACCACAATTAGCGAACGGTTCTGAATCAGCCCTTACTCAGGAATTACTAACATCATCACACGCAGTGACTACACAAGACTGAGAGACCATCAGTAACATGGAGTACCATCACAGCTCACACACACTTACACAGGCACTGAACTTACTCAGGAATTATCAACCTGATCACACGTAGTGATAACACGTGACTGAGAAACCATCAGTAACATGGAGTACCATCACAGCCTCACACACACTTTCACAGCTCTGACCTAACTCAGGAATTACTAATCTCATCACATGCAGTGACTTCACAAGAATGATATACCATCAGTAACATGGAGTACCATCACAGCCTCACACACACTTACACAGGATCTGACCTTACTCAGGAATTTCTAAACTCATCGCATGCTGTGACTACACAAGACTGAGAGACCATCAGTAACATGGAGTACCATCACATCCTCACACACACTTACACAGACTCTGACCTTACTCAGGAATTACTAATCTCATCACACGCAGTGATTACACAAGACTGAGAAACCATCAATACCATGGAGTACCATCACAGCCTCACACACATTTACACAGCTCTGACCTTACTCAGGAATTACTAACCTCATCACACACAGTGACTTCACAAGAATGATATACCATCAGTAACATGGAGTACCATCACAGCCTCACACACACTTACACAGGATCTGACCTTACTCAGCAATTTCTAAACTCATCGCATGCTGTGACTACACAAGACTGAGAGACCATCAGTAACCTGGAGTACCATCACATCCTCACACACACTTACACAGGCTCTGACCTTACTCAGGAATTACTAATCTCATCACACGCAGTGATTACACAAGACTGAGAAACCATCTGTAACATGGAGTACCATCACTGCCTCACACACACTTACACAGCTCTGACCTTACACAGGAATTACTAACCTCATCACACACAGTGACTACACAAGACTGAGAATCCATCAGTAACATGGAGTACCATCACAGCCTCACACACACTTTCACAGCTCTGACCTAACTCAGGAATTACTAATCTCATCACATGCAGTGACTTCACAAGAATGATATACCATCAGTAACATGGAGTACCATCACAGCCTCACACACACTTACACAGGATCTGACCTTACTCAGGAATTTCTAAACTCATCACACGCAGTGATTACACAAGACTGAGAAACCATCAATACCATGGAGTATCATCACAGCCTCACACTAACTTGTACAAGCTCTGACCTTACTCAGGAAATACTAACCTCATCACACACAGTGATTACACAAGACTGAGAAACCATCAGTAACATGGAGTACCATCGCATCCTCACACACACTTTCACAGCTCTGACCTTACTCAGGAATTACTAATCTCATTACATGCAGTAATTACACAAGACTGAGAAACCATAAGTAACATGGAGTACCTTCACAGCCTCACACACAAATACACAGCTCTGACCTTACTCAGGAATTACTAATCTCATTACACACAGTGATTACACAAGACTAAGAAACCTTCAGTAACATGGAGTACCAACGCATCCTCACACACACTTACACAGCTCTGACCTTACTCAGGAATTACTAACCTCATCACACACAGTGACTTCACAAGAATGATATACCATCAGTAACATGGAGTACCATCACAGCCTCAAACACACTTACACAGGCTCGGACCTTACTCAGGAATTACTAATCTCATCATACGCAGTGATTACACAAGTCTGAGAAACCATCAATACCATGGAGTATCATCACAGCCTCACACTAACTTGTATAAGCTCTGACCTTACTCAGGAATTACTAAACTCATCACACACAGTGATTACACAAGACTGAGAAACCATCTGTAACATGGAGTACCATCGCATCCTCACACAAACTTTCACAGCTCTGACCTTACTCAGGAATTACTAATCTCATCACACGCAGTGACTACACAAGATTGAGAGACCATCAGTAACATGGAGAACCATCACAGCCTCACACACACTTACACAGGCTCTGACCTTACTCAGGTATTCCTAACCTCATCAACAGCAGTGATTGCACAAGACTGAGAAACCATCAGTAACATGGAGTACCAACGCATCCTCACACACACTTACACAGGCTCTGACCTTACTCAGGAATTACTAATCTGATCACACGCAGTGACTACACAAGACTGAGAAACCATCAGTAACATGGAGTACCATCACAGCCTCACACACAAATACACAGCTCTGACCTTACTCAGGAATTACTAACCTCATCACACACAGTGACTACACAAGACTGAGATACCATCAGTAACATGGAGCACCATCACAGCCTCACACACACTTACACAGGCTCTGACCTTACTCAGGAATTTCTAACCTCATCACACGCAGTGACTACACAAGATTGAGAGACCATCAGTAACATGGAGAACCATCACAGCCTCACACACACTTACACAGGCTCTGACCTTACTCAGGTATTCCTAACCTCATCACAAGCAGTGATTGCACAAGACTGAGAAACCATCAGTAACATGGAGTGCCATCACAGCCTCACACACACTTACACAGCTCTGACCTTACTCAGGAATTGCTAATCTCATCACAAGCAGTAACTACACAAGACTGAGAAACCATAAGTAACATGGAGTACCATCACAGCCTCACACACATATACACAGCTCTGACCTTACTCAGGAATTACTAACCTCATCACACGTGGTGATTACACAAGACTGAAAGACCATCAGTAACTTGGAGTACCTTCACAGCCTCAAACACACTTACACAGCTCTGACCTTACTCAGGAATTACTAACCTCATCACACGCAGTGACTACACAAGACTGAGAAACCATCAGTAACATGGAGTACCATCACAGCCTCACACACACTTACACAGGCTCTGACCTTACTCAGGAATTATTACCTTCATCACAGGCAGTGATTACAAGACTGAGACACCATCAGTTACATGTAGTACCATCAGAGCCTCACACACACTTACACTAGCTCTGACCTTACTCAGGAATTAATAATCTCATCACACGCAGTGATTACATAAGTGTGTATAACCATCTGTAACATGGAGTACCGTCACAGCCTCACACACACTTACACAGACTCTCACCTTTTGCAGGAATTACTAACGGCATCATACGCAGTGATTACACAAGACTGAGATACCATCAGTAACATGGAGTACCATCACAGCCTCCCACACACTTACACAGGCTCGGACCTTACTCAGGAATTACTAACCTCATCAGACAGAGTGACTATACAAGACTGTGAAACCATCGGTAACATGGAGTACCATCACAGCCTCCCACACACTTACACAGGCTCTGACATTACTCAGGAATTACTAACCTCATCACACGCAGTGATTACACAAGACTGAGAAAACATAAGTTACATGGAGTACTATCACAGCCTCACACGCAAATACACAGCTCTGGCCTTACTCAGGAATTACTAACCTCATCACATGCAGTGATTACACAAGACTGAGAAACCATCAGTAACATGGAGTACCATCACAGCCTCACACACACTTACACAGGCTCTGACCTTACTCAGGAATTATTACCTTCATCACACGCAGTGATTACAAGACTGAGACACCATCAGTTACATGTAGTACCATCAGAGCCTCACACACACTTACACAGGCTCTGACCTTACTCATGAATTACTAACCTCATCACACGCAGTGATTACACAAGCGGAGAGACCATCAGTAACATGGAGTATCATCACAGCCTCACACACACTTACACAGGCTCTGAACTTACTCAGGAAATACTAACCTAATCACACACAGAAATTACACTAGACTGAGAAGCCATCAGTAACATGGAGTACCATCACAGCCTCACACACACTTACACTGGCTCTGACCTTACTCAGGAATTACTAACCTCATCACACGCAGTGATTACACAAGACTGAGAAACCATCAGTAACATGGAGTACCATCGCATCCTCACACACACTTACACAGGCTCTGACCTTACTCAGGAATTACTAATCTCATCACATGCAGTGACTACACAAGACTGTGAATCCTTTTGTAACATGGAGTACCATCGCATCCTCACACACACACACAGGCTCTTACCTTACTCAGGATTTACTAATCTCATCACATGCATTGTCTTCACAAGACTGAGAGACCATCAGTAACATGTAGTACCATCACAGCCTCACACACACTTACACAGGCTCTGACCTTACTCAGGAATTATCAACCTGATAACACGCAGTGATTACACATGACTGAGAAACTATCAGTAACATGGAGTACCATCACAGCCTCACACACACTTACTCAACTCTAAACTTACTCAGGAATTACTAATCTCATCGCACGCAGTAATTACACAAGACTTAGAAACCATTAGTAACATGGAGTACCATCACAGCCTCACACACACTTACACAGCTCTGACCTTACTCAGGAATTACAAACCTAATCACACACAGTGACTACACAAGACTGAGATACCATCAGTAACATGGAGTACCATCACAGCCTCACACCCTCTTACACAGCTCTGACCTTACTCAGGAATTACTAACCTAATCACGCAAAGTGACTACACAAGACTGAGATACCATCAGTAACATGGAGATCCATCACAGTCTCACACACTGTTACACAGCTCTGACCTTACTCAGGAATTACTAACCTCATCACATGCAGTGATTACACATGACTGAGAAACCATCAGTAACATTGAGTACCATCACAGCCTCACACATACTTACACAGGCTCTGACCTTACTCATGAATTACTAACCTCATCACACGCAGTGATTACACAAGACTGAGAAACCATCAGTAACATGGAGATCCATCACAGTCTCACACACTCTTACACAGCTCTGACCTTACTCAGGAATTACTAACCTCATCACACGCAGTGATTACACAAGACTGAGAAACCATCAGTAACATGGAGTACCAACACAGCCTCACACACACTTACACAGCTCTGACCTTACACAGGAATTACTAACCTCATCAGACAGAGTGACTACACAAGACTGTGAAACCATCGGTAACATGGAGTACCACCACAGCCTCCCACACACTTCCACAGGCTCTGACCTTACTCAGGTATTCCTAACCTCATCACACGCAGTGATTACATAAGTGTGTATAACCATCAGTAACATGGAGTACCATCACAGCCTCACACACACACTGGCTCTGACCTTACTCAGGAATTACTAACCTCATCACACGCAGTATTTACACAAGACTGAGAAACCTTTAGTAACTTGCAGTACCATCGCATCCTCACACACACACTGGCTCTGACCTTACTCAGGAATTACTAACCTCATCACACGCAGTGATTACACAAGACTGAGAATCCATCAGTAACATGTAGTACCATCACAGCCTCACACACACACTGGCTCTGACCTTACTCAGGAATTAATAATCTCATCACACGCAGTGATTACATAAGTGTGTATAACCATCTGTAACATGGAGTACCATCACAGCCTCACACACACACTGGCTCTGACCTTACTCAGGAATTACTAACCTCATCACACGCAGTGATTACACAAGACTGAAAGACCATCAGTAACATGGAGTACCATCACAGCCTCACACATACTTACACAGCTCTGACCTTACACAGGAATTACTAACCTCATCACACACACTGACTACACAAGACCGAGATACCATCAGTAACATGGAGCACCATCACAGCCTCACACACACTTACACAGGCTCTGACCTTACTCTGGTATTCCTAACCTCATCACATGCATTGATTGCACAAGACTGAGAAATCATCAGTAACATGGAGTATCATCACAGCCTCACACACACTTACACAGCTCTGACCTCACTCAGGAATTACTAATCTCATCACACGCAGTAATTTCACAAGACTGAGAAACCATCAGTAACATGGAGCACCATCACAGCCTCACACACACTTACACAGCTCTGACCTTACTCAGGAATTTCTAACCTCATCACACACAGTGATTACACAAGACTGAGAAACCATCAGTAACATGGAGTACCATCGCATCCTCACACACACTTTCACAGCTCTGACCTTACTTAGGAATTACTAATCTCATCACATGCAGTAATAACACAAGACTGAGAAAACATAAGTAACATGGAGTACCATCACAGCCTCACACACACAGACACAGGCTCTGACCTTACACATGAATTACTAACCTCATCACACACAGTGACTACACAAGTCTGAGATACCATCAGTAACATGGAGCACCTTCACAGCCTCACACAAACTTACACAGGCTCTGACCTTTCTCTTGAATTACTAACCTCATCACACGCAGTGATTACACAAGCGGAGAGACCATCAGTAACATGGAGTACCATCACAACCTCACACAAACTTACACAGGCTCTGACCTTACTCAGGAACTACTAACCTCATTGCACGCAGTGATTACACAAGACTAAGAAACCATCAGTAACATGGAGTACCATCACAGCCTCACACACACTTGTACAAGCTGTGACCTTACTCAGGAATTACTAACCTCATCACACACAGTGATTACACAAGACTGAGAAACCATCAGTAACATGGAGTACCTTCGCACCCTCACACACACTTACACAGGCTCTGAACTTACTCAGGAATTATCAACCTAATAACACGCAGTGATTACACATGACTGAAAACTATCAGTAACATGGAGTACCATCACAGCCTCACACACACTTACTCAACTCTAAACTTACTCAGGAATTACTAATCTCATCGCACGCAGTAATTACACAAGACTTAGAAACCATTAGTAACATGGAGTACCATCACAGCCTCACACACTCTTACACAGCCCTGACCTTACTCAGGAATTACTAACCTAATCACGCAAAGTGACTACACAAGACTGTGAAACCATCGGTAACATGGAGTACCACCACAGCCTCCCACACACTTCCACAGGCTCTGACCTTACTCAGGTATTCCTAACCTCATCACACGCAGTGATTACATAAGTGTGTATAACCATCAGTAACATGGAGTACCATCACAGCCTCACACAAACTTACACAGGCTCTGACCTTACTCAGGAACTACTAACCTCATCGCATGCAGTGATTACACAAGACTGAGAAACCATCAGTAACATGGAGTACCATCGCATCCTCACACACACTTACACAGGCTCTGACCTTACTCAGGAATTACTAATCTCATTACATGCAGTGACTACACAAGACTGAGAGACCATCAGTAACATGGAGTACCATCACAGCCTCACACACACTTACACAGCTCTGACCTTACTCAGGTATTCCTTACCTCATCACACGCAGTGATTACAGAAGACTGAGAGACCATCGGAAACATGGAGTACCATCGCATCGTCACACACACTTTCACAGCTCAGGCCTAACTCAGGAATTACTAAACTCATCACATGCAGTAATTACACAAGACTGAGAAAACATAAGTAACATGGAGTACCATCACAGCCTCACACACAAATACACAGCTCTGGCCTAACTCAGGAATTACTAAACTCATCGCACGCAGTGACTACACAAGACTGAGAAACCATCAGTAACATGGAGTACCAACACAGCCTCACACACACTTACACAGCTCTGACCTAACACAGGAATTACTAACCTCATCAGACAGAGTGACTACACAAGACTGTGAAACCATTGGTAACATGGAGTACCAACACAGCCTCCCACACACTTCCACAGGCTCTGACCTTACTCAGGTATTCCTAACCTCATCACACGCAGTGATTACATAAGTGTGTATTACCATCAGTAACATGGAGTACCATCACAGCCTCACACAAACTTACACAGGCTCTGACCTTACTCAGGAACTACTAACCTCATCGCACGCAGTGATTACACAAGACTAAGGAACCATCAGTAACATGGAGTACCATCACAGCCTCACACACACTTACACAGGCTTTGACCATACTCAGGAATTTCTAACCTCTTCGCACACAGTGACTACACAAGACTGAGAGACCATCAGTAACATGGAGTACCATCACAGCTCACACACACTTACACAGGCACTGAATTTACTCAGGAATTATCAACCTGATCACACGTAGTGATTACACATGACTGAGAAACCATCGGAAACATGGAGTACCATCACAACCTCATACACACTTACTCAACTCTAAACTTACTCAGGAATTACTAATCTCATCGCATGCAGTGATTACACAAGACTTAGAAACCATTAGTAACATGGAGTACCATCACAGCCTCACACACACTTACACAGCTCTGACCTTACTCAGGAATTACTAACCTCATCACACACAGTGATTACACAAGACTGAGAAACCATCAGTAACATGGAGTACCATCGCATCCTCACACACACTTTCACAGTTCTGACTTAATTTAGGAATTACTAATCTCATGACATGCAGTAATAACACAAGACTGAGAAACCATCAGTAACATGGAGTACCATCACAGCCTCACACACACTTACACAGGCTCTGAACTTACTCAGGAATTACTAACCTAATCACACACAGAAATTACACTAGACTGAGAAAACATAAGTAACAAGTAGTACCATCACAGCCTCACACACACTTCCACAGGCTCTGAACTTACTAAGGAATTACTAACCTCATCAGACAGAGTAACTACACAAGACTGTGAAACCATCAGTAACAAGGAGTACCATCACAGCCTCCCACACACTTCCACAGGCTCTGACCTTACTCAGATATTCCTAACCTCATCACACGCAGTGATTACATAAGTGTGTATAACCATCAGTAACATGGAGTACCAACAAAGCCTCACACAAACTTACACAGGCTCTGACCTTACTCAGGAACTACTAACCTCATCGCACACAGTGATTACACAAGACTAAGAAACCATCAGTAACATGGAGTAACATCACAGCATCACACACACTTACACAGGCTCTGACCTTACTCAGGAATTTCTAACCTCTTCGCACACAGTGACTACACAAGACTGAGAGACCGTCAGTAACATGGAGTACCACCACACACTCCCACACACTTCCACAGGCTCTGACCTTACTCAGATATTCCTAACCTCATCACACGCAGTGATTACATAAGTGTGTATAACCATCAGTAACATGGAGTACCAACACTGCCTCACACAAACTTACACAGGCTCTGACCTTACTCAGGAACTACTAACCTCATCGCACACAGTGATTACACAAGACTAAGAAACCATAAGTAACATGGAGTAACATCACAGCCTCACACACACTTACACAGGCTCTGACCTTACTCAGGAATTTCTAACCACATCGCACGCAGTGACTACACAAGACTGAGAGACCTTGAGTAACATGGAGTACCATCACATCCTCACACACACTTACACAGGCTCTGATCTTACTCAGGAATTACTAACCTCATCACACGCAGTGACTAAACAAGATTGAGATACCATCAGTAACATGGAGTACCATCACAGCCTCACACACACTTACACAGCTCTGACCTAACTCAGGAATTACTAATCTCATCACATGCAGTAATTACACAAGACTGAGAAAACATAAGTAACATGGAGTACAAGCACAGCCTCACACACAAATACACAGCTCTTTCCTAACTCAGGAATTACTAAACTCATCGCACGCAGTGATTACACAAGACTGTGAAACCATCGGTAACATGGAGTACCAACACAGCCTCCCACACACTTCCACAGGCTCTGACCTTACTCAGGTATTCCTAACCTCATCACACGCAGTGATTACATAAGTGTGTATAACCATCAGTAACATGGAGTACCATCACAGCCTCACACAAACTTACACAGGTTCTGACCTTACTCAGGAACTGCTAACCTCATCGCACGCAGTGATTACACAAGACTGAGAGACCATCAGTAACATGGAGTACCATCGCAGCCTCCCACACACTTCCACAGGCTCTGACCTTACTCAGGTATTCCTAACCTCATCACACGCAGTGATTACATAAGTGTGTATAACCATCAGTAATATGGAGTACCATCACAGCCTCACACACACTTACACAGCTCTGACCTTACTCAGGAATTACAAACCTAATCACACACAGTGACTACACAAGACTGAGATACCATCAGTAACATGGAGTACCATCACAGCCTCACACACACACTGGCTCTGATCTTACTCAGGAATTAATAATCTCATCACATGCAGTGATTGCATAAGTGTGTAAAAACATCTGTAACATGGAGTACCATCACAGCCTCACACACACTTACACAGGCTCTGACCTTACTCAGGAATTACTAATCTCATTACATGCAGTGACTACACAAGACTGAGAGACCATCAGTAACATGGAGTACCATCACAGCCTCACACACACTTACACAGCTCTGACCTTACTCAGGTATTCCTAACCTCATCACACGCAGTGATTACAGAAGACTGAGAGACCATCGGAAACATGGAGTACCATCGCATCCTCACACACACTTACACAGGCTCTGACCTTATTCAGGAATTTCTAACCTCATCACACGCAGTATTTACACAAGACTGAGAAACCTTTAGTAACTTGCAGTACCATCGCATCCTCACACACACACTGGCTCTGACCTTACTCAGGAATTACTAATCTCATCGCATGCAGTGATTACAGAAGACTTAGAAACCATTAGTAACATGGAGTACCATCACAGCCTCCCACACACTTCCACAGGCTCTGACCTTACTCAGATATTCCTAACCTCATCACTTGTAGTGATTACATAAGTGTGTATAACCATCAGTAACATGGAGTACCATCACAGCCTCACACACACTTACACAGGCTCTGACCTTACTCAGGAATTTCTAACCTCTTCGCACACAGTGACTACACAAGACTGAGAGACCATCAGTAACATGGAGTACCATCACAGCCTCCCACACACTTCCACAGGCTCTGACCTTACTCAGATATTCCTAACCTCATCACACGCAGTGATTACATAAGTGTGTATAACCATCAGTAACATGGAGTACCAACACAGCCTCACACAAACTTACACAGGCTCTGACCTTACTCAGGAACTACTAACCTCATCGCACACAGTGATTACACAAGACTAAGAAACCATCAGTAACATGGAGTACCATCACATCCTCACACACACTTACACAGGCTCTGATCTTACTCAGGAATTACTAACCTCATCACACGCAGTGACTACACAAGATTGAGATACCATCAGTAACATGGAGTACCATCACAGCCTCACACACACTTACACAGCTCTGACCTTACACAGGAATTACTAACCTCATCACACGCAGTGACTACACAAGATTGAGATACCATCAGTAACATGGAGTACCATCACAGCCTCACACACACTTACACAGCTCTGACCTTACTCAGGAATTTCTAACCTCATCACACACAGTGATTACACAAGACTGAGAAACCATCAGTAACATGGAGTACCATCGCATCCTCACACACACTTTCACAGCTCTGGCCTAACTCAGGAATTACTAATCTCATCACATGCAGTAATTACACAAGACTGAGAAACCATCGGTAACATGGAGTACCAACACAGCCTCCCACACACTTCCACAGGCTCTGACCTTACTCAGGTATTCCTAACCTCATCACACGCAGTGATTACATAAGTGTGTATAACCATCAGTAACATGGAGTACCATCACAGCCTCACACAAACTTACACAGGCTCTGACATTACTCAGGAATTACTTACCTCATTAGACAGAGTGACTACACTAGACTGTGAAACCATTGGTAACATGGAGTACAATCACAGCCTCCCCCCCACTTTCACAGGCTCTGACCTTACTCAGGAATTACTAACCACATCACACGCAGTGATTACACAAGACTGAGAAACCTTCAGTAACATGGAGTACCAGCACAGCCTCACACAACACTTACAAAGGCTCTGACCTTACTCAGGAACTACTAACCTCATCGCACGCAGTGATTACACAAGACTGAGAAACCATCAGTAACATGGAGTACCATCACAGCCTCACACACACATACACAGGCTCTGACCTTACTGAGGAATTTCTAACCTCATCGCACGCAGTGACTACACAAGACTGAGAGACCATCAGTAACATGGAGTACCATCACATCCTCACACACACTTACACAGGCTCTGACCTTATTCAGAAAGTACTAATCTCATCACACGCAGTGACTTCACAAGACTGAGAAACCATCAGTAACATGGAGAACCATCAAAGCCTCACACACATTTACACAGGCTCTGACCATACTCAGGAATTATTAACCTCATCACACGCAGTGATTACACAAGAGTAAGAAACCATCAGTAACATGGAGTACCATCGCATCCTCACACACACTTACACAGGCTCTGACCTTACTCAGGAATTACTAATCTCATCACATGCAGTGACTACACAAGACTGAGAGACCATCAGTAACATGGAGTACCATCACAGCCTCACACACACTTACACAGGCTCTGAACTTACTCAGGAATTACTAACCTCATCAGACGCAGTGACTACACAAGACTGAGAGACCATCAGTAACATGGAGTACCATCACCACCTCACACACACTTACACAGCTCTGACCTTCCTCAGGAAGTACTAATCTCATCACACGCAGTAATTACACAAGACTGAGAAACCATCAGTAACATGGAGTACCATCACCACCTCACACACACTTACACAGCTCTGACCTTCCTCAGGAAGTACTAATCTTATCACACGCAGTAATTACACAAGACTGAGAAACCATCAGTAACATGGAGTACCATCACAGCCTCACACACACTTACTCAACTCTAAACTTACACAGGAATTACTAACCTCATCACACACAGTGACTATACAAGACTGAGATACCATCAGTAACATGGAGTACCATCACAGCCTCACACACACTTACACAGGCTTTGACCTTACTCAGGAATTACTAACCTCATCACACACAGTTATTACACAAGACTGAGAAACCATCAGTAACATGGAGTACTATCACATCCTCACACACACTTACACAGGCTCTGACCTTATTCAGGAATTTCTAATCTCATCACACGCAGTATTTATACAAGACTGAGAAACCTTTAGTAACATGGAGTACCATCGCATCCACACACAAAATTACACAGCTCTGACCTTACTCAGGAATTACTAATCTCATCACACGCTGTGAATACACAAGACTGAGAAACCATCAGTAACATGGAGTACCATCACAGCCTCACACACACTTACACAGGCTCTGACCTTACTCAGGAATTATCAACCTCATCACAAGCAGTGATTACACATGACTGAGAAACCATCAGTAACATGGAGTACCATCACAGCCTCACACACACTTACACAGCTCTGACCTTACTAAGGTATTCCTAACCTCATCACACGCAGTGATTACACATGACTGTGAAACCATCAGTAACATGGAGTACCATCACTGCCTCACAAACACTTACACAGGCTCTGACCTTACTCAGGAATTACTAACCTCATCATACACAGTAATTACACAAGACTGAGAAACCATCAGTAACATGGAGTACCATCACAGCCTCACACACACTTACACAGCTCTGACCTTACTCAGGAATTACTAACCTCATCACACACAGTTATTACACAAGACTGAGAAACCATCAGTAACATGGAGTACTATCACATCCTCACACACACTTACACAGGCTCTGACCTTACTCATGAATTGCTAATCTCATCACATGCAGTGACTACACAAGACTGAGAGACCATCAGTAACATGGAGTACCATCGCATCCACACACACTTACACAGGCTCTGACCTTACTCAGGAATTACTAATCTCATAACACGCAGTGACTACACAAGACTGAGAGACCATCAGTAACATGGAGTACCATCACAGCTTCACACACACTTACACAGGCTCTGACCTTACTCATGAATTACTAACCTCATCACACGCAGTGAATACACAAGACTGAGAAACCATCAGTAACATGGAGTACCATCACAGCCTCACACACACTTACACAGCTCTGACCTAACTCAGGAATTTCTAATCTCATCACACGCAGTAATTTCACAAGACTGAGAAACCATCAGTAACATGGAGTACCATCACAGCCTCACACACACTTACACAGCTGTGACCTTACTCAGGAATTACTAATCTCATCACACGCAGTGATTACACAAGACTGAGAAACCATCAGTAACATGGAGTATCATCACAGCCTCCCACACACTTCCACAGGCTCTGACCTTACTCAGGTATTCCTAACCTCATCACACGCAGTGATTACATAAGTGTGTATAACCATCAGTAATATGGAGTACCATCACAGCCTCACACAAACTTACACAGGCTCTGACCTTACTCAGGAACTACTAACCTCATCGCACGCAGTGATTACACAAGACTAAGGAACCATCAGTAACATGGAGTACCATCACAGCCTCACACACACTTACACAGGCTTTGACCTTACTCAGGAATTTCTAACCTCTTCGCACACAGTGACTACACAAGACTGAGAGACCATCAGTAACATGGAGTACAATCACAGCCTCACACACACTTACTCAGGCTCTGAAATTACTCAGGAATAACTAACCTCATCACACTGTTATTACACAAGACTGAGAGACCATCAGTAACATGGAGTACCATCGCATCCTCACACACACACACAGGCTCTGACCATACTCAGGAATTAGTAATCTCATCACACGCATTGTCTACACAAGACTGAGAGACCATCAGTAACATGGAGTACCATCACAGCTCACACACATTTACACAGGCACTGAACTTACTCAGGAATTATCAACCTGATCACACGTAGTGATTACACATGACTGAGAAACCATCAGAAACATGGAGTACCATCACAGCCTCACACACAAATACACAGCTCTGACCTTACTCAGGAATTACTAAACTCATCGCACGCAGTGATTACAAAAGACTGAGAACCATCAGTAACATGAAGTACCATCACAGCCTCACACACTCTTACACAGCCCTGACCTTACTCAGGAATTACTAACCTAATCACGCAAAGTGACTACACAAGACTGAGATACCATCAGTAACATGGAGATCCATCACAGTCTCACACACTCTTACACAGCTCTGACCTTACTCTGGAATTACTAATCTCATCACATGCAGTAATTACACAAGACTGAGAAACCATCAGTAACATGGAGTACCAACACAGCCTTACACACACTTACACAGCTCTGACCTTACACAGGAATTACTAACCTCATCAGACAGAGTGACTACACAAGACTGTGAAACCATCGGTAACATGGAGTACCACCACAGCCTCCCACCCACTTCCACAGGCTCTGACCTTACTCAGGTATTCCTAACCTCATCACACGCAGTGATTACATAAGTGTGTATAACCATCAGTAACATGGAGTACCATCGCATCCTCACACACACTTACACAGGCTCTGACCTTACTCAGGAATTACTAATCTCATTACATGCAGTGACTACACAAGACTGAGAGACCATCAGTAACATGGAGTACCATCACAGCCTCACACACACTTACACAGCTCTGACCTTACTCAGGTATTCCTAACCTCATCACACGCAGTGATTACAGAAGACTGAGAGACCATCGGAAACATGGAGTACCATCGCATCCTCACACACACTTACACAGGCTCTGACCTTATTCAGGAATTTCTAACCTCATCACAAGCAGTATTTACACAAGACTGAGAAACCTTTAGTAACTTGCAGTACCATCGCATCCTCACACACACACTGGCTCTGACCTTACTCAGGAATTACTAATCTCATCGCATGCAGTGATTACAGAAGACTTAGAAACCATTAGTAACATGGAGTACCATCACAGCCTCACACACACTTACACAGGCTCTGACCTTACTCAGGAATTACTAACCTCATCACACGCAGTGATTACACAAGACTGAGAATCCATCAGTAACATGTAGTACCATGACAGCCTCACACACACACTGGCTCTGACCTTACTCAGGAATTAATAATCTCATCACATGCACTGATTGCATAAGTGTGTAAAAACATCTGTAACATGGAGTACCATCACAGCCTCACACACACTTACACAGGCTCTGACCTTACTCAGGAATTACTAATCTCATTACATGCAGTGACTACACAAGACTGAGAGACCATCAGTAACATGGAGTACCATCACAGCCTCACACACACTTACACAGCTCTGACCTTACTCAGGTATTCCTAACCTCATCACACGCAGTGATTACAGAAGACAGAGAGACCATCGGAAACATGGAGTACCATCGCATCCTCACACACACTTACACAGGCTCTGACCTTATTCAGGAATTTCTAACCTCATCACACGCAGTATTTACACAAGACTGAGAAACCTTTAGTAACTTGCAGTACCATCGCATCCTCACACACACACTGGCTCTGACCTTACTCAGGAATTACTAATCTCATCGCATGCAGTGATTACAGAAGACTTAGAAACCATTAGTAACATGGAGTACCATCACAGCCTCCCACACACTTCCACAGGCTCTGACCTTACTCAGATATTCCTAACCTCATCACTTGTAGTGATTACATAAGTGTGTATAACCATCAGTAACATGGAGTACCATCACAGCCTCACACACACTTACACAGGCTCTGACCTTACTCAGGAATTACTAATCTCATTACATGCAGTGACTACACAAGACTGAGACTCCATCAGTAACATGGAGTACCATCACAGCCTCACACACACTTACACAGCTCTGACCTTACTCAGGTATTCCTAACCTCATCACACGCAGTGATTACAGAAGACAGAGAGACCATCGGAAACATGGAGTACCATCGCATCCTCACACACACTTACACAGGCTCTGACCTTATTCAGGAATTTCTAACCTCATCACACGCAGTATTTACACAAGACTGAGAAACCTTTAGTAACTTGCAGTACCATCGCATCCTCACACACACACTGGCTCTGACCTTACTCAGGAATTACTAATCTCATCGCATGCAGTGATTACAGAAGACTTAGAAACCATTAGTAACATGGAGTACCATCACAGCCTCCCACACACTTCCACAGGCTCTGACCTTACTCAGATATTCCTAACCTCATCACTTGTAGTGATTACATAAGTGTGTATAACCATCAGTAACATGGAGTACCATCACAGCCTCACACACACTTACACAGGCTCTGACCTTACTCAGGAATTTCTAACCTCTTCGCACACAGTGACTACACAAGACTGAGAGACCATCAGTAACATGGAGTACCATCACAGCCTCCCACACACTTCCACAGGCTCTGACCTTACTCAGATATTCCTAACCTCATCACACGTAGTGATTACATAAGTGTGTATAACCATCAGTAACATGGAGTACCAACACAGCCTCACACAAACTTACACAGGCTCTGACCTTACTCAGGAACTTCTAACCTCATCACACACAGTGATTACACAAGACTAAGAAACCATCAGTAACATGGATTAACATCACATCCTCACACACACTTACACAGGCTCTGACCTTACTCAGGAATTTCTAACCTCATTGCACGCAGTGACTACACAAGATTGAGATACCATCAGTAACATGGAGTACCATCACAGCCTCACACACACTTACACAGCTCTGACCTTACACAGGAATTACTAACCTCATCACACGCAGTGACTACACAACATTGAGATACCATCAGTAACATGGAGTACCATCACAGCCTCACACACACTTACACAGCTCTGACTTTACTCAGGAATTTCTAACCTCATCACACACAGTGATTACACAAGACTGAGAAACCATCAGTAACATGGAGTACCATCGCATCCTCACACACACTTTCACAGCTCTGGCCTAACTCAGGAATTACTAATCTCATCACATGCAGTAATTACACAAGACTGAGAAACCATCGGTAACATGGAGTACCAACACAGCCTCCCACACACTTCCACAGGCTCTGACCTTACTCAGGTATTCCTAACCTCATCACACGCAGTGATTACATAAGTGTGTATAACCATCAGTAACATGGAGTACAATCACAGCCTCTCACAAACTTACACAGGCTCTGACCTTACTCAGGAATTACTAACCTCATCACACGCAGTGATTACACAAGACTAAGAAACCATCAGTAACATGGAGTACCATCACAGCCTCACACACACTTACACAGGCTCTGACCTTACTCAGGTATTCCTAACCTCATCACACGCAGTGACTACACAAGACTGAGAGATCATCAGTAACAATGAGTACCATCACTGCCTCACACACACTTACACAGCTCTGACCTAACTCAGGAATTACTAACCTCATTACACACAGTGAATACACAAGACTGAGATACCATCAGTAACATGTAGTACCATCACAGCCTCACACACACGTACACAGGCTCTGACCTTACTCAGGAATTATTAATCTCATCACACGCTGTGACTACACAAGACTGAGAGACCATCAGTAACATGGAGTACCATCACAGCCTCACACACACTGACACAGCTCTGACCTTACTCAGGAATTACTAACCTCATCACACACAGTGATTACACAAGACGGAGAAACCATCAGTAACATGGAGTACCATCGCATCCTCACACACACTTACACAGGTCTGACCTTACTCAGGAATGACTAATCTCATCACACGCAGTAATTACAAAAGACCGAGAAACCATCAGTAACATGGAGTACCATCACAGCCTCACACACACTTACACAGCTCTGACCTTACTCAGGAATTACTAACCTCATCACACACAGTGACTACACAAGACTGAGAGACCATCAGTAACATGGAGTACCAGCACAGCCTCACACACACTTACACAGCTCTGACCTTACTCAGGAATTACTAACCTCATCACACACAGTGACTTCACAAGACTGAGATAAAATCAGTAAATGGAGTACCATCACAGCCTCACACACACTTACACAGGCTCTGACCTTACTCAGGAATTACTAACCACATCACACGCATTGATTACACAAGACTGAGAAACCTTCAGTAACATGGAGTTCCAGCACAGCCTCACACAACACTTACAAAGGCTCTGACCTTACTCAGAAAGTACTAATCTCATCACACGCAGTGACTTCACAAGACTGAGAAACCATCAGTAACATGGAGAACCATCAAAGCCTCACACACATTTACACAGGCTCTGACCTTACTCAGGAATTATTAACCTCATCACACGCAGTGATTACACAAGAGTAAGAAACCATCAGTAACATGGAGTACCATCGCATCCTCACACACACTTACACAGGCTCTGACCTTACTCAGGAATTACTAATCTCATCACACGCAGTGACTACACAAGACTGAGAGACCATCAGTAACATGGAGTACCATCACAGCCTCACACACACTTACACAGGCTCTGAACTTACTCAGGAATTACTAACCTCATCAGACGCAGTGACTACACAAGACTGAGAGACCATCAGTAACATGGAGTACCATCACCACCTCACACACACTTACACAGCTCTGACCTTCCTCAGGAAGTACTAATCTCATCACACGCAGTAATTACACAAGACTGAGAAACCATCAGTAACATGGAGTACCATCACCACCTCACACACACTTACACAGCTCTGACCTTCCTCAGGAAGTACTAATCTCATCACACGCAGTAATTACACAAGACTGAGAAACCATCAGTAACATGGAGTACCATCACAGCCTCACATACACTTACACAGGCTCTGAACTTACTTAGGAATTACTAACCTCATCACACGCAGTGACTACACAAGACTGAGAGACCATCAGTAACATGGAGTACCATCGCATCCACACACACTTACACAGGCTCTGACCTTACTCAGGAATTACTAATCTCATAACACGCAGTGATTACACATGACTGAGAAACCATCAGTAACATGGAGTACCATCACAGCCTCACACACACTTACTCAACTCTAAACTTACTCAGGAATTACTAACCTCATCGCACGCAGTGATTACACAAGACTTAGAAACCATTAGTAACATGGAGTACCTTCACAGCCTCACATACACTTACTCAACTCTAAACTTACTCAGGAATTACTATCGTCATCACACGCAGTGACTACACAAGACTGAGAAACCATCAGTAACATGGAGTACCATCACAGCCTCACATACACTTACACAGCTATGACCTTACTCAGGAATTACTAACCTCATCACAAACAGTGATTACACAAGACTGAGATACCATCAGTAACATGGAGTACCATCACAGCCTCACACACACTTACACAGCTCTGACCTTACTCAGGAATTACTAACCTAATCACACACACTGACTACACAAGACTGAGATACCATCAGTAACATGGAGTACCATCACAGCCTCACACACACTTACACAGCTCTGACCTTACTAAGGTATTCCTAACCTCATCACACGCAGTGATTACACATGACTGTGAAACCATCAGTAACATGGAGTACCATCACTGCCTCACACACACTTACACAGGCTCTGACCTTACTCAGGAATTACTAACGTCATCACACGCAGTGACTACACAAGACTGAGAAACCATCAGTAACATGGAGTACCATCACAGCCTCACATACACTTACACAGCTATGACCTTACTCAGGAATTACTAACCTCATCACACACAGTGATTACACAAGACTGAGATACCATCAGTAACATGGAGTACCATCACAGCCTCACACACACTTACACAGCTCTGACCTTACTCAGGAATTACTAACCTCATCACACACAGTTATTACACAAGACTGAGATACCATCAGTAACATGGAGTACTATCACATCCTCACACACACTTACACAGGCTCTGACCTTACTCATGAATTGCTAATCTCATCACATGCAGTGACTACACAAGACTGAGAGACCATCAGTAACATGGAGTACCATCGCATCCACACACACTTACACAGGCTCTGACCTTACTCAGGAATTACTAATCTCATAACACGCAGTGACTACACAAGACTGAGAGACCATCAGTAACATGGAGTACCATCACAGCCTCACACACACTTACACAGGCTCTGACCTTACTCAGGAATTTCTAATCTCATCACACGCAGTATTTATACAAGACTGAGAAACCTTTAGTAACATGGAGTACCATCGCATCCACACACAAAATTACACAGCTCTGACCTTACTCAGGAATTACTAATCTCATCACACGCTGTGAATACACAAGACTGAGAGACCATCAGTAACATGGAGTACCATCACAGCCTCACACACACTTACACAGGCTCTGACCTTACTCAGGAATTATCAACCTCATCACAAGCAGTGATTACACATGACTGAGAAACCATCAGTAACATGGAGTACCATCACAGCCTCACACACACTTACTCAACTCTAAACTTACTCAGGAATTACTAACCTCATCGCACGCAGTGATTACACAAGACTTAGAAACCATTAGTAACATGGAGTACCTTCACAGCCTCACACACACTTACACAGCTCTGACCTTACTCAGGAATTACTAACCTAATCACACACAGTGACTACACAAGACTGAGATACCATCAGTAACATGGAGTACCATCACAGCCTCACACACACTTACACAGCTCTGACCTTACTCAGGAATTACTAACCTAATCACACACAGTGACTACACAAGACTGAGATACCATCAGTAACATGGAGTACCATCACAGCCTCACACACACTTACACAGCTCTGACCTTACTAAGGTATTCCTAACCTCATCACACACAGTGATTACACATGACTGTGAAACCATCAGTAACATGGAGTACCATCACTGCCTCACACACACTTACACAGGCTCTGACCTTACTCAGGAATTACTAACGTCATCACACGCAGTGACTACACAAGACTGAGAAACCATCAGTAACATGGAGTACCATCACAGCCTCACACACACTTACACAGCTCTGACCTTACTCAGGAAGTACTAACCTCATCATACACAGTAATTACACAAGACTGAGAAACCATCAGTAACATGGAGTACCATCACAGCCTCACACACACTTACACAGCTCTGACCTTACTCAGGAATTACTAACCTCATCACACGCTATGAGAGCTCAGGCTGCGCAGGGCATCACAGTGGATAATTTACGCACGCCCAATGCAAGGGTGTTCAAATGCACCAGCACACCTGCGTTTCCCCGACCACCCCCCGTCACCACCCACAAACGGCACTTCCTGTCATTCACTCTTTGACCCATGGGACTGCATAGCCGCTGCGATCTCAGTGGCCAGTTCACGCACGTGCACTGCGATGTATGCGCAGTACGCATCAATCAGCCGATTGCGTGCCTTTTACCGGTGGAGTTCCTTGGAGAATCAGTCCCTGAGGGAGCAACAGCAGAACAAGCCAGAAAAAAATTGGGAGAGCGCTAGACAAAGGTATATTATTTAATAAACAACCATGAAAATACACAATTATATTACATGAAAATAAAAAAAGAGAGGACCTCTGCATAATGTGTCCATCAAGACCGATTCTACTAACAAAGGCAAAAGCAAGTTGAATAGATTTAAAAGTGTTGATGATCCTGAGGAAAAGATTGTCCAGGGATAACTCATACCCCTTTTATACCAGAGCTAAAACCCGGGTTATTGCAGGGGTAACCCGGGTAGCTCCTTGGTGTAAAAGGCGTCAGGGTTGGATTCCCGAGTGGAGTGACCCAGCAATCCAACCCAGGTAACTTGCAGGGTTTTATACGGGATCAAACCGTGAAACCCTGCAGTGTAACAGGAACCCCGCGTCATTCTACCCGGCTCCCGTTTACAACATGGGGACTTCGGGGTTTTTCGGCACTTGGAGATGATGTCATCTCCAAACGCCAGGAGAAGTGTCCCCTGCAGTAGAAAAGGTCTGTCCTGGGTCTGTCCCATTTTTTAACTGTGGGCCTGATTCAGACCCGCTCGCTAAGATGCATACTCTCGCTGCTGCCGATGGTGTGCTGTGTGTATGCATTGTGCGCGTACCTTAGCAAAAGTTCACAATGCGTTCGTTTGCTGCATGTAGACAGTCCAGCAGAGTGAGTGACAGGGGAAGCCATATGTAGGTGGTAATGGGGGCTGGCCATTAAAACGGGGGAGTGTAGGTGCAAACGCAGGTGTGCCTGAGCATCTCAATGGCGTGTTAGAGGTGTGCATAGTTATAGGACAGCATCATAGTACACGTCACCTGGCTGGTTCTTACACTGACGTGCTCACAGTGCTTATGGCAGGGTATGGTCAACCTCAATCCAATGTTACCCGATGTACCGATGGTTGCATACACTTCCTGGACATGACATGCACAAGTGGGCGTTTTAAAACAGGCTGGTGGGTATCTGCTTACACTATGTGATCGCTCTGTAAGAAATACTGGGCGTGCTAATGCATTGCTGTGTGTGTGTACTGCCTACACAATTTGCAAACACATCGTGTGAGCGATCGCACCTAGCGAGCGTCTCTGAATCAGGAAAGAATTATATCAGGATGCGCTGACACAAGAGCAGCTGGAATAGGGGTAGTCACACCCTATATATCAAACACTGTAAAACAAACAAACCAGCGCTAAAAAAAGGACGGTTATTCTATAATACAGAAAAATAAACCATTTATTCATAAAAAGCCAAATAAAATAAGCACCGGGTCACACATAATAAATTAATGTCCGTCAATATTATGGTCTGATTCCAGACAATAGCATACACGATATAAAGTCTGTGTGGTAGATTAATTGTAAATAGGATCTAGGACTCCTTCCACTATATCCAAAGCTTATGAGATTTCAAGCAGGCATAGAATAGTTGGTACAATTGGTTTCACACAGTCTTTAGCATTCCAAGTGCAAATTGATTAATTAATCCCCCTGTATTTTGTTCCGCAATTGCACTTCAATCATGAAGGAATTTGTGGGGGTCCAAAGATATGGTCCAATATTCACAGGGTTCTCAGAGCAATCACCTCAACGTGTTTCACTGGGTAAGAGGGCACCCAGCTTCCTCAGGAGCATATGCTCTGAATAAGGCCCTGTGTTCCAAATCTCGGGTCAGGCCCAGGATTTAGGTGTAAAAGCATTATCTCAGACAGCAGAGTCAAAGGTATTAAATACCCAATACTGAAAACAGCCTGTCAGAGAATGAGACACACCACACAAGCATGAAGCTGACAGCTGGGTTAGTAGGTAGTTGTTAATATGTAAGCAAATTGCTCGTGCAGGGACTCATGTGGGGTTATTAATGAATGTGGTCAGGCGGGGATCCAGGAAGGGCAATTAGTCACACAATTAATGTAAATCCACAGCGGCACCAGCTTGAAGCAGGAAAGCTGGCTGATGCACTAAGTGCTGAGCAGGTACCCTCACACAGACCCCATATCACCTACCACCAGCTGAAGGGTTTCCTGGCGTTATGATCAGCGGTGGTAGCAGTGTAACAGCCCTGTGTCTCGGCAGCCCTTTGCGGTGCAGCGGCTCAATGTCCCAGGCAATGTGGACAGAGAAGATGCTGTAGCTAAGCAGAACCCAGCGGCTAGAGGCATGCGGCTGTCCTAGTCTCCCGAAGTAACTTCCTGGTCTGAGGTCACTTAAAGAAATCAGCTGACTCACTTAAGCCATTGGGAGAGGCCGTATCATCAGGGGCAGATCAGACTTTTGAGAGACGGAACTGGACGCTGGTGGCAGGCTCCGTGGGTCACAGTTCTGCCCAGCATACACCAATAGGAGGTCCGACTGGGACCTCAACCCCATAGTATGCAGTGGTGTAACTAGGGCAAGGTGAGTGGGGCACATGCCCTGGGCACCGTGGCAGGCCTAGCAGAGGGGGGCACCACCGGCCAGGACATCGTACCCGCACCGCCCCCCCCACCATTGCACCAGGTCCCGGATGACTTTATTACTGTGAAAAAGAGCAGGCAAGTGTGCCACTGCCTGCTGGTGATGCTGGGGACTGTAGGGGGAGCTGCAGCAGAAGTGTGCAGCTTCTCCCAGGCAGTGTTGCCATTCAGAGCTGCCGCCGAAGGCCAGGATGATTCTGCTTCCCCAGCGCTGTCTCTGCTCTGGACCAGCCACTGCAGCCAGGTAGGTATTATTTTTTTTTTGCTGGTGGGGGGAGGGGGGGTCGGGTTGCCGGTGGGGGGAGAGGGGAGGTAACTTTCAATTGATGTCAGCCTTGTTTTTACTTGGCTGGCTGCATCTGTGTGAAATGTGTGTGTGTCAGTATGTGTGTCACTGTGTGTGTGTATCTGTGTCAGTGTGTCAGCATGTGTGTGTGTGTCACTGTGTAACTATGTGTGTCACTGTATGTTTGTATCTGTGTGTGTATCTCTGTCAGTGTGTGAGTCACTATGTGTGTCAGTGTGTGTGTTAGTGTGTGTGTCACTTGTGTGTGTGTATCTGTATCAGTGTGTATGTGTGTCAGTGTGTGCATGTGTCACTGTGTGTGTATGTGTGTCAGTGTGCGTGTCACTGTGTCTGTGTCAGTGTTTGTGTATGTGTCAGTATCTGTGTCTGTGTGTATGTGTGTCAGTGTGCATGTTACTGTGTGTGTATCTGTGTCAGTGTGTATGTGTGTAACTATGTGTGTCACTGTATGTGTGTATCTGTGTGTGTATCTCTGTCAGTGTGTGTCACTATGTGTGTTAGTGTGCGTGTCACTGTGTGTGTATCTGTATCAGTATGTGTGTCAGTGTGCATGTCACTGTGTGTGAATCTGTGTTAGTGTGTGTCACTGTGTGTGTATCTGTCAGTGTGTGTGTATGTGTCAGTGTGCATGTAACTGTGTGTGTATCTGTATCAGTGTGTGTGTGTGTGTCAGTGTGAGTGTGTCACTGTGTGTGTATCTATCAGTGTGAGTGTGTCACTGTGTGTGTATCTGTCAGTGTGTGTGTATGTGTGTTAGTGTGTGTGTCACTGTGTCTCTGTGTTACTGTGTGTATCTGTGTCAGTGTGTGTGTGTCTGTGTCAGAGTGTGTGTCTCTGTGTGTGTATCTGTCAGTGTGTGTGTGCCTGTGTCAGAGTTTGTGTCTGTGTCAGTGTGTCTGTCACTGTGTGTGTATCTGTCAGTTTGTGTGTGTATGTGTGTCAGTGTGTGTTTGTGTCAGTATGTATGTGTATCTGTGTCAGTGTGTGTCTGTCAGTGTTCGTGTATCTGTGATGGCGTGCTGAGAGACGACACGGAGGGGAGGCGATGGTGAGGCTGAGAGACTACAGAGGGAGGAGATGATGGTGTGGCTGTGAGACGATGCAGGGGGAGATGATGGTGTGCTGAGAGATGACGCAGGGGGTAGGCGGTGGTGTTGCTGAGAGATGACACGGAGGGGGTGATGGTGTGCTGAGAGATGACGCAGGGGGAAAGCGATGGTGTGGCTGAGAGACGATGCAGGGAGGGAGGTGATGGTGTGGCTGAGAGACGATGCAGGGAGGGAGGTGATGGTGTGGCTGAGAGACGATGCAGGGAGGGAGGTGATGGTGTGGCTGAGACAACACAAGGGGGAGTTTGTGTGGCTGGGAGACGCAGGGGAAGGAAGTTTCACAGGGGGAAGGAGTCTCATTGAATCGCTGTTGTATGATGATGACCTTGTTAATATTCTTACACAAACAGGTATCTTCCAGACGATGTGACCTACAGTACATGAATATTGAATACCGACTGAAGACGCCATCGTCCCAGGGAGGATACATCTCTTCAGAGGTACCACATTGTGAGAAACCACCGCATAGGTAAGGTGCATATGGAATGGAAAGGAATGTTCCCAGAGTGACGAGAAAAAGGTGGCGTGTCATGTCGGCACACCCCATTCGGTATGTGACCACGCCCATTCAGTATGTGACCATGCCCCTTCGGCATGTTACCAAACCCATTTTTTTTGCCGTGCACACTTTTTTTGGGGTGCTTATATGTGTGTGTTGGGGGAGGCGCCATTCTTAAACTTGCCCTGGGCTCCAAAAACCATAGTTACGCCACTGATGGTATGTCTTCTGGGATCCAGTGTTACCACTTTGTGAAGTTTTCATGCAAATCCTTCCAGTGGAAGGCTCAGAACATGCTCCCCGTGTCATAGTTCTGCCCATCATTCCCAGTTCAAAGCTCTGCCCAGTGTACACCAATGAGAGGTATGACCAGGAACCTAACCTCACTAAAGCCTGGCCAGGATCCAACTGGGCCACCTTCCATTTGTTTCATCCCAATTGGTGCAGGGGTGTCCAAATGCATAACCGGACAGACAGACAAGCAGACCAATGAATTTTATATATAAGATATACATCTATGGGCCTGATTATTGGGAATCTGCGCGTGCAATGAACAGAGGATTTTGGCATAATCTTGGCCAAGGTTATGGGCCTACCCACCACATCTGGGTAACCTCTGTTGGGTAGGTTCCTAACATACTAGAGTTCAAATCCAGAGCGCAAGACCCCCCTAAACTGACCCAGCTAAGCTTCTCCTTCTCCTGCTCTCCCCCTCTGCCCTCTCTCTCTCCCTCTCTGACTCTCTCCCTCCCTCCCTGTCCCTTCCTCTCTCTCTTCCCCCCCTCTCTCTGTCTATACTGATGTGGACTATATATCATCAGATTCGCCCAATCGGATATCATATTATCTAGTGTTACCCGGCTTAAGGGGAATAGTAGTTGCTGTGTGAGGCAATATTATTGATGGGGCCCCCATAAGCCTTAATCCAGCCCTGTCCCAGCCTGCAACCTCCATTGCAGTGCTGGGATCGCAAATGCAGCACTGGGTGTCATACATGGGGTGTCATACATGGGGTGTCATACATGGGGTGTCATACATGGGGTGTCATACATGGGGTGTCATACATGGGGTGTCATATAGGGGGTGTCATATAGGGGGTGTCATATAGGGGGTGTCATATAGGGGGTGTCATATAGGGGGTGTCATACATGGGGTGTCATATAGGGGGTGTCATACATGGGGTGTCATATAGGGAGTGTCATACATGGGGTGTCATATAGGGAGTGTCATACATGCATATTAGCAAGGACATAATTGCAGAGCTGCCAGCTTTGCAATTACGATTCTTGCAGAATCACCCCCTATATACATACTGACTGTGAGGATACGGGGTTCTCTCAATCACCCAGACACCGAGCAGATGAAACCAACGTGATGGTTTATTTTTCCACAGCACACAGAAATAGATAATATGTCAGGACAAGCAGTAAATCCAGTGAACGGGCAATAAACAGGTAGCAGTCCAGACAGAGGCAGTCCCAGTAGAGTATAATGTCCCAGAACAATTCCACAAAATAGCTAGAGACCCTCAGTCCCCACAGTAGAAACTATCACTGATCACACAGCAGTGAATAGCGTATGTCCACTCAATCGCTTCCAGGACCCCACACGTAGAAACTATCAGAGATCACACAGCAGTGATAGTCCCTGGGTCCAAACAATTGATTCCAGGATCCCATACAGTAGAAGCTAATCACAGAACACACAGCAATGAATAGCGTATAGGTCCTTGCAGAATTTCCAAAGTATAAATCCACAGAACTGGTGATGTGTTCCACTAGTACCATGGCAGGGCGAGGCCTCTTAGCCAAAGTCAGCGACTAACATGTGGAGTTGCCTTCAGTGACCTGTTTTAAAATCTTCCAATTTCCCACGATATTGTGACCTCCCAAGGGGGGTTGCACCATTTCCTGATTGGTGCGAGTCCCTTATGCTGTCACTTTCTCCTACCTCCTCCGGATATTACTTCCCTGACGAACACCTGCTGGGATGGTTCCGTTCAGTCTACCAGGTTCACGTGAAGCACAAAACAGGCAAATGGAAGGAGGAGTAAATCCTTAGCGTCCCCTGGGGAGGTGGGAATTAACTTAGAGGGTCTTTTGTTCTGGGAGGTGCTCTATGATTATGAATAACACAGACATATGGACCAGGCTAACATCAAGGCTTATCCAGTATTAAACATTTCAATAACTTACATTATTACAGTACATAATAGACATGCTAATGAAAATGTGTGTCCTGAGAATGATCACACATACACTAGGAGACGGGAAGTTGAACACAAAAGGACTAAAAAGTAAATTGATCTCTGCAATGACTGAGATGCTGCCAGTACATTTGTAACACACATCTCATGTCCTCACATTCCTCTCCCACTTTTTAGGCCTTGTTCCCTGGGGGGATCCAGAACCACTACTGACTGGGCGAGGTGGGGTGCAGGGTAAAGCATCTTGTGGGTGAGTGTGCCACCAGTGTCCCACAGAGTAATGTAACATAAGACCCAGGATGTAAGAAGCAGCCTAGTTAGACAATCTGCAAGTACAAAATTACAATATAACATGTCCCCTTTTACCACCAGAGGATTTAGCAATTCCCCCAAGTCAGACGTTCAGTGTTCCCCCTTCACATTATCACACCCCTTTCCCCAAATCATACTAATCGGGCATCCTAACACCCTCACTTCTGGAACACAGGGGCAATGGGTACCTTCCCCCTCACCACCTTGTACAAGTAACAGTTGCCCAGGGGCAGGCAAATATTGGGTCTCTGTACATGGCACTTCTGTGGCAGTGTCCATTCCTTCCTCCCCCAAACACCAACTGGGGGGCTGACAACTTTCAGTGCAACATGTGGGCTCCTCATGGCTCGGGCCCCAGGATGATCCTTGTATATGTGCAGTTAGTGGCTGCAGGGGAGCCACCAGGACAGGCTGGTCCTGTCCCAGCCCTCCCCCCCTCAAAAGCCAGCGTCTCACCTGGAACTTCTTCTGGGCTGTCCTCCTCCTTGGTAACTCCCTCTACTAGCCCGGTCGGCTGGATAACTGGTTGGGTACCACACCAGGTTTTAACCGCTGAACACTCCAAAATTATCTCCACAAATGCCTCGTGTTCTGTGAGATGCAGGGGGCCGGGTGGTGCAGTGCCTTCTCCCTGGGGTGGGAGAAGGGGTTGCAAGCGCTGTCTCCTGACATCCACCTGGTCTGTATTTGCTGGAATCTTACTAAGGGCAGGCCAATATTGGGTCTCTGTACATGGCACTTCTGTGGCAGTGTCCATTCCTTCCTCCCCCAAACACCAACTGGGGGGCTGACAACTTTCAGTGCAACATGTGGGCTCCTCACGGCTCGGGCCCCAGGATGAACCTTGTATATGGAACAATGCATTTAGTGGCTGCAGGGGAGCCACCAGGACAGGCTGGTTCTGTCCCAGCCCTCCCCCCTCAAAAGCCAGAGTCTCACCTGGAACTTCTTCTGGACTGTCCTCCTCCTTGGTAACTCCCTCTTCTAGCCCGGTCGGCTGGATAACTGGTTGGGTACCACACCAGGTTTTAACCGCTGAACACTCCAAAATTATCTCCACAAATGCCTCGAGTTCTGTGAGATGCAGGGGGCCGGGTGGTGCAGTGCCTTCTCCCTGGGGTGGGAGAAGGGGTTGCAAGCGCTGTCTCTTGACATCCACCTGGTCTGTATTTGCTGGAATCTTACTAAGGGCAGGCAAATCCCCTGGCACATAGTTACAGTCCACACCACTGTCCGAGTTATTACAGGGTGATAGCAAATCCTCTTCTGATTTATGATCTGATGTTAGGTTAACAGTCTTTGCTACCCATGTTCCATTTAAATCACAGGGTACGTACCAACATTTTGCCTGCAATTCCTCAGTTTCCAAATAGGGGATCGGGTACACTCCTCCATATCCTTCAGGGGGAGTTAGGATAGCAGGACATACACAGGGCATTTTCTCCTCAGCCTCCCCCGATGAAATAAAAGAGTCTGCCATTGCCAGTTCATCATGATGGGCCTCTGCCAGCTGAGTATGCTGAACCGCCTGGACCACGATGCCATCTGCGACTGGTATGCTTGTGGTTGGGAAGTGAGATGATACTCCCCCAACCTTGGTGATCTCCTCTCGGACACCGTCCTCATAGATCCCCTGGCAGCTGGTTAATAGGTCTCCATCTTCCACCTCAGCAAAAGGGAAGGTGTAGTGCGACTCCTCCTGGGGTGCCTGTATTATGGGCACTGCTTCCTTCACTTGGGCGCTAGCCTCTCCCAGTATAGTACACTTGGCAGCTGTGTCCTTTGGGAGTGGGAGAAGCTGTTGCAGGTGGTGCCTTTCTGCATTCACCCTGCAACACTGGTCCCGCCAGCCTGGGGTATCCAGGAGACCACGATCTGAGGCCTCTTCTTCTGCCAAAACAAAGCACGACTCCAGACACTCCAGCTGTTCCCCCACACTCATCCGTGGGCCGAGATGGAGGATAAATGTCCGATAATCAGTGAACGCTTTGGTGGGGTCCCCCTCGTCCTGGAGTATACACTGAAGGATTTCCCTGCGCGTGCCGAATTGGCCAGGGATGCCCCGCAGCTGGCATTCTGCTACCAACTCCTCCATGCTCATTTCATCCAGAGGGCTTAGGGGCCCCCCTGACAATGACCCCGCTCCACTGGTAACAGTTAATTTTGGGGCAACCCCCTCGGTTGTCTGGCCGGGTGGCAGTAGTTCTATTTCGGATCTTTCCTCTGGGTCTGTCCAGGAGGACCACTTATCCTGCACCTGCCCTTCTGTCTTTGTACAGTGGCTTCCTTGTATCATTTGGGCCATTGTAGCCTTCACTTCCTCTGCAAATTCTTCAAACTCTGGTTCATCCAGCATCTTCCATGTGACTGCTTCACTTCTGCAGTGCATGAAAGCATCTCCCAGATAACACAATTTGTCTGTTAAGCTGGATACTCTCCACCCGCTAATCATCCTCCGAGCATCATTCCAGTATGCCCATATGTACTGCATCCTTATAATAAATAATATATCCGGCTTCCTAGCCTGCCGACATACCGACGTACCTCCATCCACGAGCTTCACTGCCCTGGGAGACTTGAGGCACTGACTTTCTTTCCTTAGCACCATTTTACCTTTTACAGGACTGACGACCACTCAGTTGGCCTGATCCTCTCTTCTCTATTGTGAGTGACTTCACGCTTTCACTGCTCCTTGATTGATGTCTGAATGATCCCACTGTCGCTGCCGCCAAATGTGAGGATACGGGGTTCTCTCAATCACCCAGACACCGAGCAGATGAAACCAACGTGATGGTTTATTTTTCCACAGCACACAGAAATAGATAATATGTCAGGACAAGCAGTAAATCCAGTGAACGGGCAATAAACAGGTAGCAGTCCAGACAGAGGCAGTCCCAGTAGAGTATAATGTCCAAGAACAATTCCACAAAATAGCTAGAGACCCTCAGTCCCCACAGTAGAAACTATCACTGATCACACAGCAGTGAATAGCGTATGTCCACTCAATCGCTTCCAGGACCCCACACGTAGAAACTATCAGAGATCAAACAGCAGTGATAGTCCCTGGGTCCAAACAATTGATTCCAGGATCCCATACAGTAGAAGCTAATCACAGAACACACAGCAATGAATAGCGTATAGGTCCTTGCAGAATTTCCAAAGTATAAATCCACAGAACTGGTGATGCGTTCCACTAGTACCATGGCAGAGCGAGGCCTCTTAGCCAAAGTCAGCGACTAACATGTGGAGTTGCCTTCAGTGACCTGTTTTAAAATCTTCCAATTTCCCACGATATTGTGACCTCCCATGGGGGGTTGCACCATTTCCTGATTGGTGCGAGTCCCTTATGCTGTCACTTTCTCCTACCTCCTCCGGATATTACTTCCCTGACGAACACCTGCTGGGATGGTTCCGTTCAGTCTACCAGGTTCACATGAAGCACAAAACAGGCAAATGGAAGGAGGAGTAAATCCTGAGCATCCCCTGGGGAGGTGGGAATTAACTTAGAGGGTCTTTTGTTCTGGGAGGTGCTCTATGATTATGAATAACACAGACATATGGACCAGGCTAACATCAAGGCTTATCCAGTATTAAACATTTCAATAACTTACATTATTACAGTACATAATAGACATGCTAATGAAAATGTGTGTCCTGAGAATGATCACACGTACACTAGGAGACGGGAAGTTGAACACAAAAGGACTAAAAAGTAAATTGATCTCTGCAATGACTGAGATGCTGCCAGTACATTTGTAACACACATCTCATGTCCTCACACTGACTATAAACATCTATTTACACCGGTATGTAGTCAGGAAGCCGGCAGTTGAAATGCCAACCGTCGGCTTCCCTACTGTGAAAGCTTGGCATGGGACTAATGATTGGCGTCTAAATACCGACACCTATCATGAACCCACACAGAAGTCCCAATGCCCGGGATACCGAACATGGGTAAGCAGGCGTTGGGACCTGTTAGTCGCGGGGGGTTAGGCACCTTCAGGGGGATTAGGGTTAGGCTAGGGGAAGGGGAGGTTAGGGTCAGTCACCCCCGGGAGGAGGTTAGGGTTAGGCACCCCCCTGGAGGGTTAGGTTTCAGGTGTGGGGAGGGGGGTTAGGTTTAGGCACCCCTAAGGTAGGGGAGAGGGGAGGGTTAGGATACTTACCAGGTGCCGTAGGGATCTTCATCTGCTGGACTTCGGGCATCGAAATTTCATCTGCAGGCCTTAGATCCGACGGTTTGTCATACCGATTCCATTTACACTAAATTTACTGACTATACACATCTGTATACACTATATATTAGGGATGAGCGGGTTCGGATTTCTGAAATCCAAACCCCCCCGATCTGAATCGGATCCGAGTCAGGTTTGAGTTTTCCCACCTGACTCGGATCTGAAATCGAGGCAAAACGTAATCATCCCACTGTCGGATTCACGCGGGTTTTGGATTCTATAAAAGGTCCCCGCGTCAGCCCATTTCTCACTCTGGCTGTGGACAGTTAAGAGGGAGGGTGGGAGTTGCGCTGCTGTTGTTGTCCATAGAAGCTGTGTCCACTCCAAAGTTTATAGGGGCTGGCTGGCCTCTGTGTTGTGCAGTGTCCCATAAAGGCTGTAGTCCTAATGGGGTGCTGTAATGTTGTCCAGGGGGTGATCTGTCCATCGGGGGTGCTCCCCCCAAGTGCAAAAAATATATATTTTTCTGTTTGTGTGCGCAGTAGCCGCACGTGCATCAACAAAGTAGCGCCAAGCATGTGCCTGTGTCATAAGTAAAGGGCCGGCTAGCTCGTCTATTGAGGGGTGGTGTAACCGCCAAAGTGCGCTCCAAAAAAAAAAATATTTTTATGTGTTTGTGACTTGTGTGCGCTGTAGCCAAACATGCATCAACAAAGTAGTGGCACCAAGCGTGCGCCTGTGTCATAAGTCAAGGGCCGGCTGGCTCGTCTGTTGAAGGGAGGTGTAACCCCCAAAGTGCCCAAAAAATTAAAACATTTTCTTTTTTTTTCTTTTTCTGTGTTTGTGTGCACCTTAGCCGCATGTGCATCAACAAAGTAGCAGCGCCAAGTATGTACTCTTTGGGGCCTAGTTATTTAAACTGCCATCCTGTCTGCCACTGCAGTGCCACTCCTAGATGGGCCACGTGTTTGTGCCACCCACTTGTGTCGCTTAGCATAGTCATCCAGCTACCTCGGTACAACCTTTTTGCCTAAAAACAATATTGTGAGGTGTTCAGAATAGACTGGAAATGAGTGGAAATTAATGTTATTGAGGTTAATAATAGCGTAGGAACAAAAAAAAAACAAATTCTGTGATTTTAGCTGTTTTTATGCTTTTTTCCAAAAAAATACCGATCCAAAACACAAAACTAGAGATGAGCGGGTTCGGTTCCCAGAGAACCAAAACCACCCGAATTTAGCATATATCCGAGTTGGATCCAAGCAGGCTCGGAGGTTCCCGCCTTACTCGGTGCTCGAAACCGAGGCAAGACCATAGAGATGGAAATCTCGTGGTTCGTGAGCTTTCATCTCTATGATCAATGTAGTATATAGGGACCATGCGACAGATGCCATTTCACTCCGGCTGTGGAGACTGAACAGGGAGGGTGGGTAGTGTAGGGCTGGGAGAGGTGCTGGTGCTATCTGCTGTGTCCTGGGCTGGTTCTGATCCATTCTGGTCTCTGGTCATGGTGCTATCACTGTCACTGTGCTGTCTGCTGATACATCTGGGCTGTATGCCGTGTCCTGGGCTTGTGCTGTGTCCATCTCTGGGCCCAAGTTCTGGACTCTAAAAAAAAAAAAAGTAAAAAAATAAAATCAAATTGTCTTTATTATATTTTTTTGTGTGTGCTCGTGGGTGTTAGGCTTAACCGCGGTAGCACACAAGAGCCAGCCAGTGCTGCCCGACTCCAGTCATGCTCAATCAAAAAAAAAACAATACAAGTGTCTTGTATAGTTATTTTTTTCTTCTGTGTGTGCGTGGGTGTTAGGCTTAACCTCATTAGCACACAAGATCCAATGACTCCAGTCGTGCTCAATCAAAAAAAAAACAATTAAAGTGTCACATTTTTTTCTTCTGTGTGCTCGTGGGTGTTAGGCTTAACCACAGTAGCACACAAGAGCCAGCCAGCAACGCAAGTTGCAACCTTGTGCTGCCCGACTACAGTCATGCTCCAAAAAAACCTCTGGGGCCAAGTTCTTCTGGAGCTGACAAAATATAAAAATCATTATTTGTCTTTTTTTCTAATATTTTATGTGTGTGCACACGTGTGTGCATTTTGTAACCGCACCTTGGCTACACTATTGGTGATTGTGACACTGCTTCTAGACTGCAGAAAAAATATGGAGAGCTGTCACATGACAGGAGTGCAAGGCCACATGTTGTAGCTGCTGCCAGCAGTGCAAGGCCGTCAACTTCCTCGACCTCTAGGAAGGCCCATGCCCCAGGGCTTAAGTCACGCCATCGAAATGGTAAAGAAAGTTTTAATGAAATGAAGAAAAAAAAATTGAAAGGATATTTGCCTTTAGATAAACAAAAAATTGCCAGTATGCCATTCACTACACAAAGTGGCAAGGAAAGTGGCCTTCCTTCTTTATGGAGACTGCTGATTCTAATAGGCCTTCTGCTTGTAGTAGTAGTGGTGGTGGTCCAATTAAAAATGTGAAAGTTGTTAAGACAGCTCCGGAAAAACCAACTGTGTGCCCTGAGAAATCGAAATCACAAATCCCCGAGGAGAGTGCAAGTGTGTCCGCGGTTGCCATGTGTGAGCCCGACCTAAATACTAGTGTACTGGAGGATCCTCCAAGTTCCAACAATTGTGTGCCCTCTGTAAATGTGGGGAAGGGCAGTCAATATCTTGCACACGTAGTCATCGAAGAAGCTTCTGTGGAATTGCACATGGAGGAGGAGGATATTTTGGTGGATGAAGGTGCTAAGGATGATGAGGATGTTGATGATGAAGATGTTGGTGATGAGGATGTTGATGCCGAGGATGTCCTTTGTGTAAGTAAGGCAACAGCTGTTGCCCATGGTTTGAAAAAGCCAAAGCCCATTGTTGTCATGCCGGGACAAAAGACAAAAAAATCTACTTCTCACGTGTGGAATTATTTCCATCCCGATCCGGACAACAGTTGTCAAGCCATATGTGCCCATTGCCAAGCAAGAGTGAGTGGAGGGAGGGACCTAAACCACCTAGGAACCTCCTCCTTGTTATGTCATTTGGAGCGCAATCATCAAATATCAAAGTGTACGTTGCCAAGTTCCAAAACTCATAACGTAACAAGTCCAATGTCACCTACCTGCTCCCTCTCTGTGAGATCCAAGCACCTTTGATCTCAAATACCAACACCTGCATCATCACCTACATCCTCATTTGTGATTGAAAGTAATTTAAAAAAAATATTGACTATTAAACAGTCCTTTGATAGAGGAAGTATAACAGCTGTCACCCAGTTTCACAGCGGATCACTGACGCCATAACAGCTGTGCTAGTATTAGTTGGTGAAATAATAGAAAATGAGGTTGATAGTGTGGAGGAAGTGCAAAAGGAGGATGAGGCGGAAATTTGTGTCCTATCTGACACTAATGTGGATGTTGATGATAAGGATGTGGTTTGCGTAAATCAGCCACCAGTGGCAGCAGTTCTTGCTAATGATAAAAAGAAAGCCAGAAAAGCAACGTCTTGGGTGTGGAACAGTTGTGAAGGCATCTGTTCCATTTGTAAAGCCAAAGTTAGCAGAGGAAGGGATGTTAACCATCTAGGCACCTCCTCCCTGTTACGTCATTTGCAGCGAGTTCATGCAATTTGTTTAACACAATTATAATTTGTAAATTAATAACAAGCAGTCCAGTATCAGCTACCAGCAGTTTGGACCAGCACATACAATCTCCACCACCAACACCCTCATCATCAACCTCCTCCTTAATAATTAAAGGTAGTCCTTCCAAAAAAATGTTTTGTGGGGCCCAAACAAACCAAGGAGTTCAGCCACGAAAGTGTCAGTCCTAGTGGCTAAAGTGCTTGGTGTGTTAAATTGTGCATGTCCTTTTTACTATCCCACATAAGAGTGGGTGGGAGGGACAATTCCATCTTGCAGATCTTTCCTTTACATTTGGCACAATTTGGGGCATTGCTGACTGACATTATTATAGTTTATTAAACCACCATCCTGTCTGCCACTGCTGTGTGGCAATGTGTCATAGATGTCTGATATTTTTTAAACTGCCGTGCGTTTGTGCCGCTGCTCTGTTGCTTACTTTAGCCAGACAGCTCGCTGCAGCCTTTGGCCTGTATTGGTGAAAAATAGTGAAATCAATATTGTGAGGTGGTTACAAATGCCTAGAAATGCCTGAAAATCATTGTTATTAAGGTTAATAATACTGTAGGAACAAAAACAGGCCCAAATTATGTGGTTTTAGCTGTTTTTATGATTTTTTTAAGAAAAAAACAAAACCAAAACACGAAAACAAAACACGGAGGAAAAAAATCCAAAACCAGATTCAGATCCAAAACCAGGGGAGATCCAGATCCAAAACCAAAACACTGGGGTCGGTGCACATCTCTACAATAAAACCCAGAACCCAAAACACGGAAGGGTGGTTTTGGCAAAACCAATCCAGATCCAAAACACGACGAAAGATCCAGATCCAAAACCAAAACACACATGAAAAGTGGTTGGTGCACACCCCTACTATATATACTGACTATACACATCTATATACATTATACACATCTATATTTACTATACACATCTATATACACTATATATACTGACTATACACATCTATATACATTATACACATCTATATTTACTATACACATCTATATACACTATATATACTGATAATACACATCTATATACACTGACTATACACATCTATATACACTGATTATACACATCTATATATACTGACTATACACATCTATATACACTATACATATCTATAACAGGGCTGTAACTAGGGTAGTGTGGCAGGTGCCATGGCACAGGGTACCACAGGTCAGGGGGCGCTGTCAGTTTTATGTTTATTATCATTCTCACTTGTAGCTTCCTCTTATTTTACCCCCAGCATCTCCTGGTCTCCCCTATCTCATCCATGTCCTTCCCTATGAGGCCATGGCCCTTTTTCGGGTGTGTTATCTCCCTATCTTAAAAATAGGGGGGTGCCAATGGTCTTTCTGGCACAAGGCACCAAAAAGTCTAGTTATGACTCTGATCTATATACACTATATATAATGACTATACACATCTTTCTACACTATATACACAATATATACACTCTACACATCTATATACACGATACTGACTACACACATCTATCTACACTATACACATCTATACAGGCCCACCAAGAGCCGCGGCGGGCCCGGGTAAAAGTGGGGCATAGCATAATCGCGGGAGGCATGGCCACTTCCCCTTTGAGAGAAAAACACGTTTTGTAGCGCGCTGATGAGGGGGGCGCTCTGAGCCCCCTCAGCACGGAACATAACCAGTGGGGGCACGATCAGCTTGATCTTTCCTCCCACAGGCATAGGAGACTGCTCTGGCTGCTTCTTAGTAGCTGTGAGCAGTCTCCCAGTGCAGCCCAGCACACAGCAGCATGTGCTGGGCTGTTGTGATGTAAGGGGGAGGAGCGGTGCCGGACCCGGGACCCCGCCGGGCCCCTCTAGCAAGCCTGGGCCCAGGTACTTAGTATCCGCCCCCCACTCTTGGTGCCCCTGCTTCTATATACACTATATATACTGACTATACACATCTATCTACACTATACACATCTATATACGCTATATATACTGACTATACTCATCTCTATACACTATACACATCTATATACACTATATATACTGACTATACACATCTATATACACTATATATACTGACTATACACATCTATCTACACTATACACATCTATATACACTATATATACTGACTATACACATCTATCTACACTATACACATCTATATACGCTATATATACTGACTATACACATCTATCTACACTATAAACATCTATATGCGCTATATATACTGACTATACACATCTATATAAACCGACTATACACATCTATCTACACTATACTCATTTATATACACTATATATACTTTCTATACACATCTATATATACTGACTATACACATCTATCTACACTATATATACTGACTATACACATCTATCTACACTATACACATCTATATACGCTATATATACTGACTATACACATCTATCTACACTATACACATCTATATACACTATATATACTGACTATACACATCTATCTACACTATACACATCTATATACACTATATATACTGACTATACACATCTATCTACACTATATATACTGACTATACACATCTATCTACACTATACACATCTATATACACTATATATACTGACTATACACATCTATCTACACTATACACATCTATATACGCTATATATACTGACTATACACATCTATCTACACTATACACATCTATATACACTATATATACTGACTATACACATCTATCTACACTATATATACTGACTATACACATCTATATACACTATATATACTGACTATACACATCTATCTACACTATATATACTGACTATACACATCTATCTACACTATACACATCTATATACACTATATATACTGACTATACACATCTATCTACACTACACACATCGATATACACTATATATACTGACTATACACATCTACTTACACTATATAAAATTATTGTTATATTCTGATTATTTCCTTATACTTTTCTTTGGTTTATTCTAAAGCAACTCGCTCTTTCCTTTAGAAATCTTTCCCCACTTAGACCTTTCACCACATGAAATAAATAGTCCTCTGTATAATATTTACTATATCAAAATAGGATTACATAGTACATACATAATCCTGCTACAAATAACTACAAAACTATATATTCAATTACACATATAAAATACAGTGTACATATATATGTATATTCTAACTGTTTAATGTAAGCAATGTAATATAATAGTAAAATTTACATATGTCCTTGGAGTTTATAGGCATTAGAAGCTCTTTAGAGAACAGCCCAAACAAGTGTGTGTGCTCAGACTCAGTTAATTCCTTTATCTGGATATTGGGTGGAACTCACAGGAATTGGGTACAAAAGATGCTCCTGTCCCAGTGTGTGTGTGACCAGGTCTTCTCATGTGATAAATGAAAACAAACAAAACTGGTTTCTACTCACAAAGGGTTAGGATAGATATTTGGAAATGACCAGTATCTGTGAGGACCATACAGAATGTCTGCTACTCCTTAAATGGTAAATAATATAATTCTCCTATAACAAGTTCCCCTAATGGCAGTTGCCTGTTCTTAACAGATAAACTGACATATGTATATTATGTACTGTATATGCCACCATTTTAGTGTGTGTGTGTGTGTGTATACACCTGATCAAAGAAAGTGAATATTTAGAGAATTATGACAATGCACTTTTTACAGTTCTAATTGATAGAGTTGCTGAAGGAGAGAGAAAACAGACATCTGTCATAAGCAGTCCTTTTTCTCATCTGCGTCACCATGTAGACATAGAAAAAAAAAGCTTTGTTGTATTCATTCAAGGGCAAAAAAAATCTTCACATGTGAGGCAAACTCCATCCTAATAGCCCTCAAGATTAAAAGCTAAGAGCCTGCAGATGTTCTTTTGTGATGTCTTCTTCTTCGCAAAATGAGGTGGAGAACTCCTGCTGTGCAGTCATTTTTGGACCATCTGGTTTGGGTCATCTGTGTCCCGCTCCTGCTGATCTGTGTTCCATCCGATCATCTAAGGTAAAGATCCATTCAGTCATCTGCCAGAAATAACGTATGTCGACAGCTGGGCATCATCAGAATCTAAGTAAGGAGAGATAAGTATTTTTTAATGTCTTTCCTCCCCAATGTGAGGCCTTCTCTTATATCCGATCCACCTGTAGCTTTTTCTATATCTACCCCCCTTTTTCTCCTTTCCAATGATCTATGCATCAGTTGGTGAGGAGAAAAGGATTAGTCTCGTACTTCGATCACACAACCTGCTCTCATTGACCTGTAGGAGCAAAAAAATAAATACAAATATGAGTATTCATAACACAATTCTGTTAGTTTATGTCATTTCTTTAAAAAAATTATTTAAAAAAATATTTAGAAATGATTATATAGAGAAAAAACAACACAATTGTCTTAAAAAGAGGTTTCTTTTTTTTTTACAATAAGATGTGTGAACTCTATTGAGTGGAAACAGCACATGTGGGTTTTACCTGATCAATATGTGTCTAGAATACCTTGTGCCTCTGTGAGGACATGGGATGTGTGTTACAAATTAACTGGCAGCATCTCAGTCATTGCAGAGGATCAATTTACTTTTTAGTCCGTTTGTGTCCCCCATCCGTCTCCTAGTGTTTGTGTGATCATTCTCAGGACACATATTTCCATTAGTATGTATATTATGTACTGTAATAATGTAAGTAATTGTAATGTTTAATACTGGATAAGCCTTGATGTTAGCCTGGTCCATATGTCTGTGTTATTTGTAACCACTAGAGCAAGGTGACACCTCCCAGAACAAAAGACCCTCTAAGTTAATTCCCACCTCCCCAGGGGACGCTCAGGATTTACTCCTCCTTCCATTTGCCTGTTTTGTGCATCACGTGAATCTGGTAGTCCGAACGGAACCATCCCAGCAGGTGTTCATCAGGGAAGTAATATCCGGAGGAGGTAGGAGAAAGTGACAGCATAAGGGACCCACACCAATCAGGAGATGGTGCAACCCCCCTGGGAGGTCACAATATCGTGGGAAATTGGAAGATTTTAAAACATGTCACCGAAGGCAACTCCACATGTTAGTCGCTGACCTTGGCTAAGAGGCCTCGCTCTGCCATGGTACTAGTGGAACGCATCACCAGTTCTGTGGATTTATACTTTGGAAATTCTGCAAGGACCTATACGCTATTCATTGCTGTGTGTTCTGTGATTAGCTTCTACTGTATGGGGTCCTGGAAATGCTTGATTGTACCCAGGGACTATCACTGCTGTGTGATCTCTGATAGTTTCTACGTGTGGGGTCCTGGAAGCGATTGAGTGGACTTATGCGCTATTCACTGCTGCGTGATCAGTGATAGTTTCTACTGTGGGGACTGAGGGTCTCTAGCTATTTTGTGGAATTGTTCTGGGACATTATACTCTACTGGGACTGCCTCTGCCTGGACTGCTACCTGTTTATTGCCCGTTCACTGGATTTACTGCTTGTCCTGACATATTATCTATTTCTGTGTGCTGTGGAAAAATAAACCATCACGTTGGTTTCATCTGCTCAGTGTCTGGGTGATTGAGAGAACCCCGTATCCTCACAGCCTCCTTTGAGATTCTGTTTTAGTTGTCAATGGTCTTTTTACTTTTAAGGGTTAGGGATAGTGGGATACTTCTGCACCAGTTGGTATTAGATGTCATAAATTGAATGTCCCCAGCTATCTCTATTTTAAGATGTAATTTATATCCTATGGTTTGGGGGGTGCTGCCAGAGACAATATATACAACAAGATGCAAAAAGAAAGAAAAGAATGTGTCTTTGTTGGCACACTTTAGAAAGAATAATATTAAAATGTAACTTTTATTGGTTTCAAATAAAATTATTATGCCTCTTGAGAGAAATATTAAAAGCAAAAATTATGTGAATGGTGATAGGAAAAGTAAGAACATTTGTGAATAAAGAATTTGTGTATCTAATGATCTCGCTTGCTGACTCTTATTATTGTATAATCTTATTCTTATTGTGTCCTGGTTAATTTATTGGGTTATTCCACTTTGAATGGAGTTGGTACAGAGTTGGTACATTATCCAATATAGGACCTGATTCAGAGCCGCTCGCTAGATGCGATCGCTCACATCCAGCATATGCAAATTTGTCAAAGTGACGCCATGGGAAGCGCTCGCTCGCCAAGGCATAAGCACGCCCACTTTGGCAGTGCGAGCAATCGCTTTGTGTATGCAGACACCCACTAACATATATAGAAACGCCCACTAGCGCACGTCATCTCCAGGAAGTGTATTAAAACATTGGTACATCAAGCACCATCGGATGTGATCGCAGCGCTTGTGGTTGCCTTACCCTACAGCAAGCACTGTGAGGACTTCAGTGTAAAAACCAGGCATGTGACGTGTACTGTGACGCTGCCTGTTAATTATGCACGCCTTAAAAATGGCATGGAAACACCCAGGCACGCCTGCGTTCGCACCTCCACACCCCCGTTATTAGTGTCCTGCCCGTTACCACCCACAAACGGCCTCTCCTGTCACTCATTTCACTGGGCTGTCTTTGCTGGGCGAGCAAGTTGGCTGCGATCACACAGAGTAGTTTGCGCACGCACGTACGCATACCATCGGGCCGCTTGGGAGTGCACAGCGCTTGCGAGCAGCTCAGAATCAGGTCCATAATTCCTAAATTCCAATATCATCTTAAGTAATTAATTATAGTATCCATTATTTTATATATCCCCACTTCATTATTGATGCAAGAGGAATTAGTTACTATCAGGATATAAATGTATATGATATTTTAATAGAAAATAAGAAAAACAGATCAATTGATACAAAACTGTATATATTATTTGTAGAGCTTCAGTGTGTCCTTCCTACACATTTTTATCATGGGGTGGTGTTACGTTCACAGGTATAGTCCCCGTCAATTTCAGTGATGTCATTCAGATTTTTTTTTAAATATTTATTTATTAATCCAAATGCATTTGGACCTCAAATAAAATCTGTTTAATGCCTTCCCATCCACAATAAGACTTTCCACTAGTTTCCAAACATTCAAGCGTTCCCTGAAAACTCACCTCTTCAGACAAGCTTATCAGATTCCAGGACCACCCACATAACCTTTTATCGCTCCCTATCTAACTCTCTTCTCATAGTAAACACCTATCAAATCTTCTGTCTTCAATTTAACATCCTCCTAACCCTAGACCAACTTTCCAGTGTGATTGGATTATACAGCCCACCAAGAACATCTGCAATCGGGCTGGACCAATTTGCAATATGTAGCACCTATCCTTGTGTATCAACACCTATTTCCCTACAGATTGTAAGCTTGCGAGCAGGGCCCTCTTACCCTTATGTATGTCATGTATGTATGTCTTTTACAACCCAGTATAATGTTAATGTTGATTCAAATTGTAAAGCGCAACGGAATTTGCTGCGCTATGTAAGAAACTGTTAATAAATAAATAGTAATAAAATAATGTATACAATTGTAGGAATATTTACTTTAGCACTCAGGGCCTGATTCAGACCCACTCGCGAGCACTATGCACTCGCAAGCGGGTCAATGGTGGCCCAGTGTGCATGCGCGAGACCCGGATAGCGCCGGGCAAACCGTCGCTCCGGGTCTCGTACCAAAGGGGGCGTGCTGTCGATGTTGAGTGACAGCACGCCCCCTTTGGTGGGCGGGCCGGGGGAGTGGCTGCCCAAACGGAGGCGTTCCCATGTGGTCACCCACAGCTATGCGAGCGGCCAGGAGGCTGCTCTAAAAAATAAGAAGGTCTGTCAGAGCGTCCGGCTCTGAATCAGGGCCTCAGTACTCTTATGATAGTTTACACAGATAGATCTGTAGAAAACTATACTCATATTCTCCGATGGTTTTATATTTTGTGTGGTTTTCCCACCGAAGAACTAGTTTAAAGTTAACTAGTAAAAGACACTTCATACAGCTTTACATTCTAACCACTAATTTCATATAGTTCATATCTTGCGAACTCATGATGCGATTTCCGTGCAGGTCGAACTGGAAATCTACATATAAACAGTGATTTAGAATGGTACCAAACATGATATGTCTACTAGCTTATGTACCTTAAATATCATATACATTATATTTCACTACATGTATTTGCTAATAAAACCTCTAGTATTACTTTTAATGCGGAGGAACCTTTTTATAAGTTATTGTATGTGTAAGTGTGAGAATATTGCATAAAGTCGCTAATATGCGTGGTGCGTCTATGTGTTTTATGCTTTGATAAACAGCGCAACTGTGCGCTGTGCATCCTGTATATTTTATATGTATGATTTAATGTGCGTATAGGTTATGGTAGGACATTTAACAATATACGGGAGCAAAGCAGTCGTACGATGCTAATAATCTAATAAAGCATCCTACTCAATGGTTTTGTGCTGACGACGCAAGATGGCGTCGTCAGGCGCAACACAAGATGGCGTCGCCTGATATTAACTTAAGATCTAGTCTCAGCCAATCATCCGGCTTCGACAACCTGCTACTAATAACTACAAAACTATATATTCAATTACACATACAGTATACATATATATGTACAGTATATTCTAATTGTTCAGTGTAAGCAATGTTATGTAATAGTAAAACATACTTATTCCCTTGGTGTTTACAGGCCTTAGAAGCTCTTCAGTGAACAACCAAACAAGTGTGTGTGCTCAGACTCTGTTATTATCTTATCTGAATATTGGCTGTAACTCACAGGAATTGGGTACAAAAGATGCTCCTGTCCCAGTGTGTGTGTGACCAGGTCTTCTCATGTGATAAATGATGAAACCAAACAAAACTGGTTTCTAATCACAAAGGGTTAAGATAGATATTTGGAAATGACCAGTATCTGTGAGGACCATACAAAATGTCTGCTACTCCTTAATGGTGAATAATATATTTCTCCTGTTACAAACCATATATACTGACTATACCATAGTTGCCGACTTTCTGGCTGCTCCTTCTGGGAGGGAGCAGACAGATCGGCAGGGCAGCAGGGGCCGTGGCCAAAAAAGGGGGCATGACCGGACGGGTGCCTGATGTTTGTAGGCATCACAGGGGCGGGGTCACACGATCACGTCATTTTGGCCCCGCCCCTACTACACAATACCGATAATACAGGCATTGTGAGGCAGGGGGTGGGGCAAAAATTATGTAAATCGCGTCACTGGCTGCCCTCGCAGCGGGGGTTAAGAGTAAATTGCGGGGGATGTCGGGGGGATCGGTGGCCGCCGGGAGGCTTGCCTGCCTTTCTGGGGAGGTGGGAGCTGCACCCGATTATCGGGAGGCTCCCGCCCAAATCGGGAGGATAGGCAACCCTGGACTATATACTCCTATAAACACTATTCACATCTATAGAGCTGATTTAGCATTAAACGCATGTGTAATGCTGAATGCAGATGCACGATTATCGGGAATCTGCACGTGCATAGGACCCATTCTGTGACTGTGCAGAATGAGCCCTGCTTAATCGCATGCAGTCCCTTCAGTGCCTCTGCCTGACTGACAGGCAGAGGCATTTATGGGGCGGTATGGGAGCGGCTGGCATTTGTGCCCCATTTTCCAGGAGTGGCAAGGCCAGGGAGTGTGTAGACGGAAGCAGTTTCCTGGCCTCACAAGCTGGCCAGCCTAAGTAAGCTGAGCAGGCTGGTGGCCTGGTGCCATCCACCATCGGGACCATTGAACAACGATGGTCACGATGGTGATCCCAGCCTGGAACTTGCTGGCTAATTGGTCATATACAGGATTGGAAAGTTTTTTATCAACACGCTCTGCAATCTATTCCATCTGGATGTTGGTTTAATGCTTCCAGGGCTAATTGAACAAGACTCTGTTTTACATATGGAAGTAAAAGTTATTTTTTTAATCTAAGCAATTTATGCATATATATATAGAACTATTAATCTCCCTAATACAAACGGAGTCCGCAGTATTTTTGTAAAATAAACTTCTTTATGAACACTATTATTGGAAATATATGTATTTGGGTGGTGTGTCCTCTTTGAAGTGTTAATTGGCTCTTTATTAATTTATTTACATGTTCTAATTTTATGTAATAAAATTATTTTTGTTTTTATATGTGTCTATGTAACAATTTTTAAGCGCCCCCAATGTTATATGTTTACATGTCTAGCATCTTTTCTTATACCCCCTATATACATACTGATTACAACCATCTATTTACACTATATATATATATATATATATTTCTGAAATCCGAACCCCCCCGAGCCCCCCCGATCCGAGTCCGATCCGAATCAGGCTCGACTTTTCCCGCTTGACTCGGATCTGAAATCGAGGCAAAACGTCATCATCCCGCCTTCCGAGTCTCGCAGGTTTTGGATCCTACATAAGGTACCCGCGTCGGCGCCATTTTCTCACTCGGCTGTGGACAGTGAAGAGGGAGGGTGGGAGTTAGGGCTGTGTAGTGTAGTGTAGTGTAGTGTAGTGTAGTGCTGCTGTTGTCCACTACTTCAAAGTCCATAGGGGCTGGCTGTGTTGTGCTGTGCTGCTGTTGTTAATAGGGGCTGTGTCCACTACTTCAAAGTCCATAGGGGCTGGCTGGACTGTGTTGTGCAGTCAGTTCTCCATAGGGGCTGTGTCCACTCCAAAGTCCTGTGCAGTGTCCCAGTCCTAAAGGGGTGCTGTAGTGTTGTCCAGGGGGTGCTCTGTCCATCAGGGGTGCTCCCCCCAAGTGCTAAAAAAATAATATATTTTCTGTGTTTGTGAATTGTGTGCGCAGTAGCCGCACGTGCATCAACAAAGTAGTGCCAAGCGTGCGCCTGTGTCATAAGTAAAGGGCCGGCTGGCTTGACCGTTAAGGGTGCTGTAACCCCCGAAAGTACACTCCAGTCCAAACAAAAAAAAAAAATATTTTCTGTGTTTGTGAATTGTGTGCGCAGTAGCCGCACGTGCATCAACAAAGTAATGCCAAGCGTGCGCCTGTGTCATAAGTAAAGGGCCGGCTGGCTTGACCGTTAAGGGTGCTGTAACCCCCGAAAGTACACTCCAGTCCAAAGCAAAAAAAAAATTATTTTCTGTGTTTGTGAATTGTGTGCGCAGTAGCCGCACGTGCATCAACAAAGTAGTGCCAAGCGTGCGCCTGTGTCATAAGTAAAGGGCCGGCTGGCTTGACCGTTAAAGGGTGCTGTAACCCCCGAAAGTACACTCCAGTCCAAACCCCAAAAAAAATTATTTTCTGCGTTTGTGAATTGTGTGCGCAGTAGCCGCACGTGCATCAACAAAGTAGTGCCAAGCGTGCGCCTGTGTCATAAGTAAAGGGCAGGCTGGCTTGACCATTAAAGGGTGCTTTAACCCCCAAAGTACACTCCAGTCCAAACCAAAAAAAAAATTATTTTCTGTGTTTGTGAATTGTGTGCGCAGTAGCCGCATGTGCATCAACAAAGTAGTGCCAAGCGTGCGCCTGTGTCATAAGTAAAGGGCCGGCTGGCTTGACCGTTAAAAGGTGCTGTAACCCCCAAAGTACACTCCAGTCCAAACCAAAAATAAAATTATTTTCTGTGTTTGTGAATTGTGTGCGCAGTAGCCGCACGTGCATCAACAAAGTAGTGCCAAGTGTGCGCCTGTGTCATAAGTAAAGGGCCGGCTGGCTTGACCGTTAAAGGGTGCTGTAACCCCCGAAAGTACACTCCAGTCCAAACCAAAAAAAAAATTATTTTCTGTGTTTGTGAATTGTGTGCGCAGTAGCCGCACGTGCATCAACAAAGTAGTGCCAAGCGTGCGCCTGTGTCATAAGTAAAGGGCCGGCAAGCTTGACCGTTAAAGGGTGCTGTAACCCCCAAAGTACACTCCAGTCCAAACCAAAAAAAAAATTATTTTCTGTGTTTGTGAATTGTGTGCGCAGTAGCTGCACATGCATCAACAAAGTAGTGCCAAGCGTGCGCCTGTGTCATAAGTAAAGGGCCGGCTGGCTTGAACGTTAAAGGGTGCTGTAACCCCCGAAAGTACTCTCCAGTCCAAACCAAAAAAAAAATTATTTTCTGCGTTTGTGAATTGTGTGCGCAGTAGCCGCACGTGCATCAACAAAGTAGTGCCAAGCGTGCGCCTGTTTCATAAGTAAAGGGCCGGCTGGCTTGACCGTTAAGGGTGCTGTAACCCCCGAAAGTACACTCCAGTCCAAACCCCAAAAAAAATTATTTTCTGTGTTTGTGAATTGTGTGCGCAGTAGCCGCACGTGCATCAACAAAGTAGTGCCAAGTGTGCGCCTGTGTCATAAGTAAAGGGCCGGCTGGCTTGACCGTTAAAGGGTGCTGTAACCCCCGAAAGTACACTCCAGTCCAAACCAAAAAAAAAATTATTTTCTGTGTTTGTGAATTGTGTGCGCAGTAGCCGCACGTGCATCAACAAAGTAGTGCCAAGCGTGCGCCTGTGTCATAAGTAAAGGGCCGGCTGGCTTGACCGTTAAAGGGTGCTGTAACCCCCAAAGTACACTCCAGTCCAAACCAAAAAAAAAATTATTTTCTGTGTTTGTGAATTGTGTGCGCAGTAGCCGCACGTGCATCAACAAAGTAGTGCCAAGCGTGCGCCTGTGTCATAAGTAAAGGGCCAGCTGGCTTGACCGTTGAAGGGTTCTGTAACCCCCAAAGTACACTCCAAACCAAAAAAATATATATTTTCTGTGTTTGTGACTTGTGTGCACTGTGGCTGCACGTGCATCAACAAAGGAGCAGCGCCAAGCGTGCGCCTGTGTCCCATAAGTAAAGAGCCGGCTGGCTCATTTCTTAAAGGGTGGTGTAACCCTCAAAGTGCACTACTCTCCAGCAAAAATAAAAAAATATTTTCTGTGTTTGTGTGCGCTTTAGCCGCACGTATATATATCAATATAACATAAATGGAGGACCAAACTTTCTCCGATAAAAATAAAATAGGGAAAGATCAAGAACCACTTCCTCCTAGTGCTGTTGCTGCTGCTGGGAGTTGTTCATCATCCCAGAGAGGAAGTAGGAACACCACTACTTTTACTAAACAATTGACCCTCCAACAGTCCCTAGCGATGAGGATGAAGTACGACAGCAGTCATCCTGAAGTAAAACGTATAACTGAGGCCTTGACTGCTATGTTGGTGTTAGACGTGCGTCCGGTATCCGACATTAGTGCAGTGGGATTTAGACAATTGATGGAGGTAGTGTGTCCCCGGTTCCAAATCCCGTCTAGATTCCACCTGCATCCTCAAAGCAGCAGTGACAAGCGTGCATCTGTCTGTTAAAGGGTGGTGACACCCTCAAAGTGTGCTACACAAACAATTAAAATATTGTTCTTTTTTTTTCTGTCTTTGTGAATTGTGTGGGCTGTAGCCGCACCTGCATCCTTAAAGCAGCAGCGACAAGCGTGCGTCTGTCTGTTAAAGGGTGGTGACACCCTCACAGTGTGCTACACAAACAATTAAAATATTGTTCTTTTTTTTTCGGTCTTTGTGAAATGTGTGGGCTGTAGCCGCACCTGCATCCTTAAAGCAGCAGCGACAAGCGTGCGTCTGTCTGTTAAAGGGTGGTGACACCCTCAAAGTGTGCTACACAAACAATAAAAATATTCTTCTTCTTTTTTCTGTCTTTGTGAATTGTGTGGGCTGTAGCCGCACTTGCATCCTCAAAGCAGCAGCGACAAGCGTACGTCTGTCTGTTAAAGGGTGGTGTAACCCTCAAAGTGTGCTCCACAAACAATAAAAATATTCTTTTTTTTTTTCTGTCTTTGTGAATTGTGTGGGCTGTAGCCGCACTTGAATCCTCAAAGCAGCAGCGACAAGCGTGCGTCTGTCTGTTAAAGGATTACATCGGTGACAGCATCCAAGTTGGCATGTCAGACAGTCCGTACCTGTACTGGCAGGAAAAAGAAGCAATTTGGAGGTCCCTGTACAAACTGGCTCTATTTTACCTGAGTTGCCCCCCCTCCAGTGTGTAATCCGAAAGAGTGTTTAGTGCAGCCGGGAACCTTGTCAGCGAAAGGCGTAGGAGGTTGCTTCCACAAAATGTGGAGAAGATGATGTTCATAAAATGAATTATCAACTCTTCCAGGGAGACCAGCCTCCAGAACGTACAGAGGGACCTGTGGTTCCAGCAGGGATGAATTAATACTCTGTGAGGATGAGGATGTACACACTGAAGAGGGTGAGGAATCGGTGGATGAGGAGGATGAGGATGACATCTTGCCTCCGTAGAGCCAGTTTGTGCAGGGACAGATAGATTGCCAGCTTGTTTTGTGGGGGCCCAAACGAACCAATCATTTCAGCCACAGTTGTGTGGCAGACCCTGGCGCTGAAATGATTGGTTTGTTAAAGTGTGCATGTCCTGTTTATACAACATAAGGGTGGGTGGGAGGGCCCAAGGACAATTCCATCATTTCAGCCACAGTTGTGTGGCAGACCCTGGCGCTGAAATGATTGGTTTGTTAAAGTGTGCATGTCCTGTTTATACAACATAAGGGTGGGTGGGAGGGCCCAAGGACAATTCCATCTTGCACCTCTTTTTTTTCTTTGCATTATGTACAGTTTGGGGCCTAGTTTTTCAATGCCATCCTGTCTGCCACTGCAGTTTCACGCCTAGATGGGTCACGTGTTTGTGCCGCCCACTCGTGTCGCTTAGCATAGTCATCCAGCTACCTCGGTGCAACCTTTTGGACATAAAAACACTATTGTGAGGTGTGAGGTATTCAGAATAGACTGGAAATGAGTGGAAATTAAGGTTATTGAGGTTAATAATAGCATAGGAGCAGAAAAACCTACAAATTCTGTGATTTTAGCTGTTTTTATGCTTTTTTTAAAAAAAATACAGATCCAAAACACAAAACCCAGAACCCAAAACACGGAAGGGTGGTTTTGGCAAAACCAATCCAGATCCAAAACACGAAGAAAGATCCAGATCCAAAACCAAAACACAAAACACGAAAAGTGGCCGGTGCACACCCCTAATATATATATATATTAGGGGTGAGCGGGTTCGGATTTCTGAAATCCGAACCCCCCCGAGCCCCCCCGATCCGAGTCCGATCCGAGTCAGGCTCGACTTTTCCCGCCTGACTCGGATCTGAAATCGAGGCAAAACGTCATCATCCCGCCTTCCGAGTCTCGCGGGTTTTGGATCCTATATAAGGTACCCGCGTCGGCGCCATTTTCTCACTCGGCTGTGGACAGTGAAGAGGGAGGGTGGGAGTTAGGGCTGTGTAGTGTAGTGTAGTGTAGTGTAGTGCTGCTGTTGTCCACTACTTCAAAGTCCATAGGGGCTGGCTGTGTTGTGCTGTGCTGCTGTTGTTAATAGGGGCTGTGTCCACTACTTCAAAGTCCATAGGGGCTGGCTGGACTGTGTTGTGCAGTCAGTTCTCCATAGGGGCTGTGTCCACTCCAAAGTCCTGTGCAGTGTCCCAGTCCTAAAGGGGTGCTGTAGTGTTGTCCAGGGGGTGCTCTGTCCATCAGGGGTGCTCCCCCCAAGTGCTAAAAAAATAATATATTTTCTGTGTTTGTGAATTGTGTGCGCAGTAGCCGCACGTGCATCAACAAAGTAGTGCCAAGCGTGCGCCTGTGTCATAAGTAAAGGGCCGGCTGGCTTGACCGTTAAAGGGTGCTGTAACCCCCGAAAGTACACTCCAGTCCAAACCAAAAAAAAATTATTTTCTGTGTTTGTGAATTGTGTGCGCAGTAGCCGCACGTGCATCAACAAAGTAGTGCCAAGCGTGCGCCTGTGTCATAAGTAAAGGGCCGGCTGGCTTGACCGTTAAGGGTGCTGTAACCCCCGAAAGTACACTCCAGTCCAAACCAAAAAAAAAATTATTTTCTGTGTTTGTGAATTGTGTGCGCAGTAGCCGCACGTGCATCAACAAAGTAGTGCCAAGCGTGCGCCTGTGTCATAAGTAAAGGGCCGGCTGGCTTGACCGTTAAGGGTGCTGTAACCCCCGAAAGTACACTCCAGTCCAAACCAAAAAAAAAATTATTTTCTGTGTTTGTGAATTGTGTGCGCAGTAGCCGCACGTGCATCAACAAAGTAGTGCCAAGCGTGCACCTGTGTCATAAGTAAAGGGCCGGCTGGCTTGACCGTTAAGGGTGCTGTAACCCCCGAAAGTACACTCCAGTCCAAACCAAAAAAAAATTATTTTCTGTGTTTGTGAATTGTGTGCGCAGTAGCCGCACGTGCATCAACAAAGTAGTGCCAAGCGTGCGCCTGTGTCATAAGTAAAGGGCCGGCTGGCTTGACCGTTAAAGGGTGCTGTAACCCCCAAAGTACACTCCAGTCCAAACAAAAAAAAAAATTATTTTCTGTGTTTGTGAATTGTGTGCGCAGTAGCCGCACGTGCATCAACAAAGTAGTGCCAAGCGTGCGCCTGTGTCATAAGTAAAGGGCCGGCTGGCTTGACCGTTAAAGGGTGCTGTAACCCCCGAAAGTACACTCCAGTCCAAACCAAAAAAAAATTATTTTCTGTGTTTGTGAATTGTGTGCGCAGTAGCCGCACGTGCATCAACAAATTAGTGCCAAGCGTGCGCCTGTGTCATAAGTAAAGGGCCGGCTGGCTTGACCGTTAAAGGGTGCTGTAACCCCCGAAAGTACACTCCAGTCCAAACCAAAAAAAAATTATTTTCTGTGTTTGTGAATTGTGTGCGCAGTAGCCGCACGTGCATCAACAAAGTAGTGCCAAGCGTGCGCCTGTGTCATAAGTAAAGGGCCGGCTGGCTTGACCGTTAAGGGTGCTGTAACCCCTGAAAGTACACTCCAGTCCAAACCAAAAAAAAATTATTTTCTGTGTTTGTGAATTGTGTGCGCAGTAGCCGCACGTGCATCAACAAAGTAGTGCCAAGCGTGCGCCTGTGTCATAAGTAAAGGGCCGGCTGGCTTGACCGTTAAAGGGTGCTGTAACCCCCAAAGTACACTCCAGTCCAAACTAAAAAAAAAATTATTTTCTGTGTTTGTGAATTGTGTGCGCAGTAGCCGCACGTGCATCAACAAAGTAGTGGCAAGCGTGCGCCTGTGTCATAAGTAAAGGGCCGGCTGGCTTGACCGTTAAAGGGTGCTGTAACCCCCAAAGTACACTCCAGTCCAAACCAAAAAAAAAATTATTTTCTGTGTTTAGCCGCACGTATATATCAAATCGATATAACATAAATGGAGGACCAAACTTTCTCTGATAAAAATAAAATAGAGAAAGATCAAGAACCACTTCCTCCTAGTGCTGAAGCTGCTGCCACTAGTCATGACATAGACGATAACATGCCATCAACGTCGTCTGCCAAGGCCGATGCCCAATGTCATAGTAGAGGGCACATACAATCCCAAATGGCAAAGTTCAGGAAAATGACCTTGAAAAAGACATTTAAATCAGCTGAAGAGAAACGTAAACTTGCCAATATGCCATTTACGACACGGAGTGGCAAGGAACGGCTAAGGTCGATCCCTAGTATGTTCATGACTAGTGGTTCAGCTTCACATGACGATGGAAGCCCTCCTCCCACTAAAAAAATCAAAAGAGTTAAGCTGGCAAAAGCACAGCGAAGAACTGTGCTTTCTAAGAAGATATCACAAATCCCCAAGGAGAGTCCAAGTGTGGTGGTGGTTGCGATGCCTGACCTTCCCAGCACTGGACGGGAAGAGGTGGCTCTTTCCACCATTTGCACGCCCCCTGCAAGTGCTGAAAGGAGCACCCACAGTCCACTTGCTGATATGCAAATTGAAGATGTCACTGTTGAAGTACAACAGGATGAGGATACTGGTGTAGCTGGCGCTGAGGAGGAAGTTGGCGAGGAGGATTCTGATGGTGATGTGGTTTGTTTAAATCAGGCTTCGGGGGAGACAGTTGTTGTCCGTGGGATGAAAAAGCCCATCACGGTCATGCCTGGGCAGAAGACCAAACATTCCACCTCTTTGGTCTGGCAATATTTCTATCCAAATCCGGACAACAACTGTCTTGCCATATGTACCATATGTAAAGGTGAAATAAGTAGGGGTAGGGACGTCAACCACCTAGGAACATCCTCCCTTATACGGCACCTGCAGCGCGTTCATAAAAAGTTACTGTCAAGTTCAGAAACTTTGGCTAAGACCGTAAGCAGTCCAGGGACACCTAAATCCCGTTGTCCTGTTGTATCCAAACGCCTGCAAACCACACCGTCAACTCCCTCCTCGTCAATTTCCTCCTTAGTCAGGATCGGAAGTAGTCCTGCAGGCCATGTCACTGGCATGACTGACTCTCCTATCCGGGATTCCTCTGGAGGATCCTGCATTGCTACGCCTACTGCTGCCGCTGCTGCTGTTGCTGCTGCTGGGAGTCGTTCATCATCCCAGAGAGGAAGTAGGAACACCACTACTTTTACTAAACAATTGACCCTCCAACAGTCCTTAGCGAGGAGGATGAAGTACGACAGCAGTCATCCTGAAGCAAAACGTATAACTGAGGCCTTGACTGCTATGTTGGTGTTAGACGTGCGTCCGGTATCCGCCATTAGTGCAGTGGGATTTAGACAATTGATGGAGGTAGTGTGTCCCCGGTTCCAAATCCCGTCTAGATTCCACTTCACTAGGCAGGCGATACCGAGACTGTACAGAAACGTCAGAAAAAGTGTCCTCAGTGTCCTGAAAAATGCCGTTGTACACAATGTCCACTTAACCACGGACATGTGGACAAGTGGAACAGGGCAGACTAAGGACTATATGACTGTGACAGCCCACTGGGTAGATGTATCACCTTACGCAGCAACAGCAGCAGCGTCACCAGTAGCAGCATCTCAGAAACGCCAGCTCGTTACAAGGCAGGCTACGCTGTGTATCACCGGTTTCAGTAAGAGGCACACCGCCGACAACCTCTTAGAGAAACTGAGGGAAATCATCGCCCAGTGGCTTACCCCACTTAGACTCTCCTGGGGATTTGTGATATCTGACAACGCCACCAATATTGTGCGGGCATTACATCTGGGCAAATTCCAGCACGTCCCATGTTTTGCTCACACAATAAACTTGGTGGTGCAGAATTTTCTGAAAAGCGACAGGGGCGTGCAGGAGACGCTTTGGGTGGCCCGAAAAATTTCTGGCCACTTTCGCCATTCAGCGACTGCGTGCCGAAGACTGGAGCGCCAGCAAACACTCTTGAACCTGCCCCGCCATCACCTGAAGCAAGAGGTTGTGACGCGGTGGAACTCAACCCTCTATATGCTTCAGAGGATGGAGGAGCAGCAAAAGGCCATACAAGCCTATACATCCACCTATGACATAGGCAAAGGAGGGGGTATGCACCTGACTCAAGCGCAGTGGAGAATGATTTCCGTGTTGTGCAAGGATCTCCAGCCCTTCGAACTTGCCACACGTGAAGTCAGTTCAGACACAGCCAGCTTGAGTCAGGTCATTCCCCTCATCAGGCTTTTGCAGAAGCAGCTGGAGAAAGTGAAGGAGGAGCTAAGACGGAGCGATTCCGCTCGGCATGTGGGACTTGTGGATGAAGCCCTTCATTCGCTTTGCCAGGATTCCAGGGTGGTCAATCTGTTGAAATCAGACCACTACATTTTGGCCACCGTGCTTGATCCTAGGTTTAAAGCCTATGTGGTGTCTCTCTTTCCGGCCGACACAAGCCTGCAGAGGTGCAAAGATCTGCTGGTGAACACACTGTCAGCTGAAGCGGAACGTGACACGTCAACGGCTCCTTCTTCATTTTCTCCCGCAACTGGGGCTGCCAGGAAAAAACGTAGGTATCCTAAGCAACCCGCTGGCGGTGATGCAGGGCAGGCAGGACCAAGTTTGGACATCTGGTCCGGACTGAAGGACCTGGCAACAATTTCTGACATGTCTACTGTCACTGCATATGATACTGTCACCATTGACAGAATTGGTGGAGGATTACATCGGTGACAGCATCCAAGTAGGCATGTCAGACAGTCCATACCTGTACTGGCAGGAAAAAGAGGCAATTTGGAGGCCACTGTACAAGCTGGCTCTATTTTACCTGAGTTGCCCCCCCTCCAGTGTGTACTCCGAAAGAGTGTTTTTTGCAGCCGGGAACCTTGTCAGCGAAAGGCGTAGGAGGTTGCTTCCACAGAATGTGGAGAAGATGATGTTCATCAAAATGAATTATCAGCTCTTCCAGGGAGACCAGCCTCCAGAAGGTACAGAGGGACCTGTGGTGGTGGATTCAAGTGGGGACGAGTTAATACTTTGTGAGGATGAGGATGTACACACTGAAGAGGGTGAGGAATCGGTGGATGAGGAGGATGAGGATGACATCTTGCCTCCGTAGAGCCAGTTTGTGCAGGGACACATTAATTGCCAGCTTGTTTTGTGGGGGCCCAAACGAACCAATCATTTCAGCCACAGTTGTGTGGCAGACCCTGGCGCTGAAATGATTGATTTGTTAAAGTGTGCATGTCCTGTTTATACAACATAAGGGTGGGTGGGAGGGCCCAAGGACAAGTCCATCTTGCACTTCTTTTTTTTCTTTGCATTATGTACAGTTTGGGGCCTAGTTTTTCTAACTGCCATCCTGTCTGCCACTGCAGTGTCACTCCTAGATGGGTCACGTGTTTGTGCCGCCCACTCGTGTCGCTTAGCATAGTCATCCAGCTACCTCGGTGCAACCTTTTGGACATGAAAACACTATTGTGAGGTGTGAGGTGTTCAGAATAGACTGGAAATGAGTGGAAATTAAGGTTATTGAGGTTAATAATAGCATAGGAGCAGAGAAACCAACAAATTCTGTGATTTTAGCTGTTTTTATGCTTTTTAAAAAAAAAATACAGATCCAAAACACAAAACCCAGAACCCAAAACACGGAAGGGTGGTTTTGGCAAAACCAATCCAGATCCAAAACACGAAGAAAGATCCAGATCCAAAACCAAAACACAAAACACGAAAAGTGGCCGGTGCACACCCCTAATATATATATATATATATATATATATATATATATTTTAAAAAAGCACTAATCCACGGCACTCACCATTCCTAGATTTGGGGTGCAACATGGTATGTGACCACATTGTTTAAATAGAAATGCACTCACCATAATAACTAATAATAATAATAATATTAATAATAATAAACATAATAAACAGTGGGGTTTTAGTTCATGAATTGATCAATGCATTTAAGCTTGCAGCCCCCATCACGGGACCCCACTTTACTGCAAGTCCCTACTCTATTACTCAGAATTATAACATGGACATAGCCATCACATTATCTACAAGCTAGCAGCGCTGATAGCCTGGGCCATTTACGAACGGTCATATCACCTGACCGTTCGGCCCGCTGTAGCTGTCGTTATCGACAGCTACAGCCTGGCACTAGCCTATCCCCACAGCAGGGACAGCGCTGTCCCTGCTGCGGCGGCTGATGCCTCAAGGATGCACCCGGGGATCTCGCGATACTTGCGAGATCCCGCGCATGCTCAGTGGAGCCTGCCGGGACAGAGACACAGCGCATCAGCACTAGGCTGATGCGCTGCAGGCTCCAGTGGGTAGCGCCGGAGGGGGGAGTTAATGCTCCCCCTCTCCGGCCGATGAGATGTTCTTACATCTTATCGGTAGTGCTTCCTGCTTTGCCTCGATAAAGAGGCGAAGCGGGAAGTGTTATAGCGGCACGTTAAGTGCCGCTATCATACATCTACCCCATTGTATGCTATCAAGGTTTAAAGCTCACAGCAACTTTGCTTTTAAACGTGAGACTGTTACCAAGCACACCTGATGCAAAGCACCTAGAAAAACAGCTGACACAAGTTAGATTAAACTAGTTAAAAGTTAATAGTTAATAGATCACATTTTCTCATGCACCCCTTTTAACTAGTGTAATCTAACTTGTGTCAGCTATTTTCCTAGGTGCTTTGCAACAGGTGTGCTTGGTAACTGTCTCACGTTAAAAAGCAAACTTGCTGTGAGCTTTAAACCTTGTAACCTAACCCCGAGTTTAACACTAATATGATGGCTATGTCCATGTTAGAATTCTGAGCAATAGAGTAGGGACTTGCAGTAAAGTGGGGTCCCGTGACGGGGGCTGCAAGCTTAAATACATTGATCAATTCATGAACCAAAACCCCACTGTTTATTATGTTTATTATTATTATTATTATTATTATTATTATTATTATTATTATTATTATTGTTAGTTATTATGGTGAGTGCAGAGCCCTGTGATTTATATATATAATGAGTATTCACAGCTATAGATTGTAAGTTTGTGAGCAGGGTCTTCCTACTTCTATGTCTGTCTGTTATCACCCAGTTTTGTTGTATGAATGTTTCCAGTTGTAGAGTGCAATGTAATATGTTCTGCTATATAAGAAACTGTTAATAGATAAATAAATCTATATACACTATATATACTAACTGTACACATCTATATACACTCTACACATCTATATACACTATATATACTGATTATACACATCTATCTACACTATACAAATCTATATACACTATATATACTGACTATACACATCTATATACACTCTACACATCTATATACACTATATACACAGACTATACACATCTATATACACTATACAAATCTATATACACTATATATACTGACTATACACATCTATGTACACTGACTATACACTTCTATGTACACTATACACATCTCTATACACTGACTATACACATCTATGTACACTCTACACATCTATATACACTGACTATACACATCTATATACACTGACTATAAACATCTATACACACTGACTATTAGGGGTGAGCGGGTTCGGATTTCTGAAATCTGAACCCCCCCGAGCCCCCCCGATCCGAGTCCGATCCGAATCAGGCTCGACTTTTCCCGCCTGACTCGGATCTGAAATCGAGGCAAAACGTCATCATCCCGCCTTCCGGGTCTCGCCGGTTTTGGATCCTATATAAGGTACCCGCGTCGGCACCATTTTCTCACTCGGCTGTGGACAGTGAAGAGGGAGGGTGGGAGTTAGGGCTGGCTGGGCTATGTAGTGTAGTGTAGTGCAGAGTAGTGTTGTGCTGTGCTGCACTGCGCTGTGCTGCTGTTGTCCATAGGGGCTATGTCCACTACTTCAAAGTCCATAGGGGCTGGCTGTGATGTGCTGTGCTGCTGTTGTCCATAGGGGCTGTGTCCACTACTTAAAAGTCCATAGGGGCTGGCTGGACTGTGTTGTGCAGTCAGTTCTCCATAGGGGCTGTGTCCACTCCAAAGTCCTGTGCAGTGTCCCAGTCCTAAAGGGGTGCTGTAGTGTTGTCCAGGGGGTGCTCTGTCCATCAGGGGTACTCCCCCCAAGTGCTAAAAAAAATATATTTTTTCTGTGTTTGTGAATTGTGTGCGCAGTAGCCGCACGTGCATCAACAAAGTAGTGCCAAGTGTGCACCTGTGTCAAAATTAAAGGGCCGGCTGGCTTGACCGTTAAAGGGTGCTGTAACCCCCAAAGTACACTCCAAACCAAATAAAAAAATATTTTCTGTGTTTGTGAATTGTGTGCGCAGTAGCCGCACATGCATCAACAAAGTAGTGCCAAGCGTGCGCCTGTGTCATAAGTAAAGGGCCAGCTGGTTTGACCGTTAAAGGGTGCTGTAACCCCCAAAGTACACTCCAAACCAAATAAAAAAATATTTTCTGTGTTTGTGAATTGTGTGTGCAGTAGCCGCACGTGCATCAACAAAGTAGTGCCAAGCATGTGCCTGTGACCCATAAATAAAGGGCCGGCTGGATTGACCGCTAAAAGGTGCTGTAACCCCCAAAGGGCACTCCAAACAAAATAAAAAATATATTTTTTTGTGTTTGTGAATTGTGTGCACTGTAGCCGCACGTGCATCAACAAAGGAGCAGCGCCAAGCGTGCGCCTGTGTCCCATAAGTAAAGAGCCGGCTGGCTCATTTCTTAAAGGGTGATGTAACCTACAAAGTGCACTACTCTCCAGCAAAAATAAAAAAATATTTTCTGTGTGTGAGGATACGGGGTTCTCTCAATCACCCAGACACCGAGCAGATGAAACCAACGTGATGGTTTATTTTTCCACAGCACACAGAAATAGATAATATGTCAGGACAAGCAGTAAATCCAGTGAACGGGCAATAAACAGGTAGCAGTCCAGACAGAGGCAGCCCCAGTAGAGTATAATGTCCCAGAACAATTCCACAAAATAGCTAGAGACCCTCAGTCCCCACAGTAGAAACTATCACTGATCACACAGCAGTGCATAGCGTATGTCCACTCAATCGCTTCCAGGACCCCACACGTAGAAACTATCAGAGATCACACAGCAGTGATAGTCCCTGGGTCCAAACAATTGATTCCAGGATCCCATACAGTAGAAGCTAATCACAGAACACACAGCAATGAATAGCGTATAGGTCCTTGCAGAATTTCCAAAGTATAAATCCACAGAACTGGTGATGCGTTCCACTAGTACCATGGCAGAGCGAGACCTCTTAGCCAAAGTCAGCGACTAACATGTGGAGTTGCCTTCAGTGACCTGTTTTAAAATCTTCCAATTTCCCATGATATTGTGACCTCCCAGGGGGGGTTGCACCGTTTCCTGATTGGTGCGAGTCCCTTATGCTGTCACTCTTTCCTACCTCCTCTGGGTATTACTTCCCTGACGAACACCTGCTGGGATGGTTCCGTTCAGTCTACCAGGTTCACGTGAAGCACAAAACAGGCAAATGGAAGGAGGAGTAAATCCTGAGCGTCCCCTGGGGAGGTGGGAATTAACTTAGAGGGTCTTTTGTTTTGGGAGGTGTCACCTTGCTCTAACACAGACATATGGACCAGGCTAACATCAAGGCTTATCCAGTATTAAACATTTCAATAACTTACATTATTACAGTACATAATAGACATGCTAATGAAAATGTGTGTCCTGAGAATGATCACACATACACTAGGAGACGGGAAGTTGAACACAAAAGGACTAAAAAGTAAATTGATCTCTGCAAGGACTGAGATGCTGCCAGTACATTTGTAACACACATCTCATGTCCTCACATTCCTCTCCCACTTTTTAGGCCTTGTTCCCTGGGGGGATCCAGAACCACTACTGACTGGATGAGGTGGGGTGCAGGGTAAAGCATCTTGTGGGTGAGTGTGCCACCAGTGTCCCACAGAGTAATGTAACATAAGACCCAGGATGTAAGAAGCAGCCTAGTTAGACAATCCGCAAGTACAAAATTACAATATAACATGTCCCCTTTTTCCACCAGAGGATTTAGCAATTCCCCCAAGTCAGACGTTCGGTGTTCCCCCTTCACATTATCACACCCCTTTCCCCAAATCATACTAATCGGGCATCCTAACACCCTCACTTCAGGAACACAGGGGCAGTGGGTACCTTCCCCCTCACCACCTTGTACAAGTAACGGTTGCCCAGGGGCAGGCAAATATTGGGTCTCTTTACATGGCACTTCTGTGGCAGTGTCCATTCCTTCCTCCCCAAAACACCAACTGGGGGGCTGACAACTTTCAGTGCAACATGTGGGCTCCTCACGGCTCGGGCCCCAGGATGAACCTTGTATATGGAACAATGCAGTTAGTGGCTGCAGGGGAGCCACCAGGACAGGCTGGTCCTGTCCCAGCCCTCCCCCCTCAAAAGCCAGAGTCTCACCTGGAACTTCTTCTGGACTGTCCTCCTCCTTGGTAACTCCCTCTTCTAGCCCGGTCGGCTGGATAACTGGTTGGGTACCACAACAGGTTTTAACCGCTGAACACTCCAAAATTATCTCCACAAATGCCTCGTGTTCTGTGAGATGCAGGGGGCCGGGTGGTGCAGTGCCTTCTCCCTGGGGTGGGAGAAGGGGTTGCAAGCGCTGTCTCCTGACATCCACCTGGTCTGTATTTGCTGGAATCTTACTAAGGGCAGGCAAATCCCCTGGCACATAGTTACAGTCCACACCACTGTCCGAGTTATTACAGGGTGATAACAAATCCTCTTCTGATTTATGATCTGATGTTAGGTTAACAGTCTTTGCTACCCATGTTCCATTTAAATCACAGGGTACGTACCAACATTTTGTCTGCAATTCCTCAGTTTCCAAATAGGGGATCGGGTACAATCCTTCATATCCTTCAGGGGGAGTTAGGATAGCAGGACATACACAGGGCATTTTCTCCTCAGCCTCCCCCGATGAAATAAAAGAGTCTGCCATTGCCAGTTCATCATGATGGACCTCTCCCAGCTGAGTATGCTGAACCGCCTGGACCACGATGCCATCTGCGACTGGTATGCTTGTGGTTGGGAAGTGAGATGATACTCCCCCAACCTTGGTGATCTCCTCTCGGACACCGTCCTCATAGATCCCCTGGCAGCTGGTTAATAGGTCTCCATCTTCCACCTCAGCAAAAGGGAAGGTGTAGTGCGACTCCTCCTGGGGTGCCTGTATTATGGGCACTGCTTCCTTCACTTGGGTGCTAGCCTCTCCCAGTATAGTACACTGGGCAGCTGTGTCCTTTGGGAGTGGGAGAAGCTGTTGCAGGCGGTGCCTTTCTGCATTCACCCTGCAACACTGGTCCCGCCAGCCTGGGGTATCCAGGAGACAACGATCTAAAGCCTCTTCTTCTGCCACAACAAAGCACGACTCCAGACACTCCAGCTGTTCCCTCACACTCATCGGTGGGCTGTGATCGAGTATAAATGTCCGATAATCAGTGAATGCTTTGGTGGGGTCCCCCTCGTCCTGGAGTATACACTGAAGGATTTCCCTGCGCGTGCCGAATTGGCCAGGGATGCCCCGCAGCTGGCATTCTGCTACCAACTCTTCCATGCTCATTTCGTCCATAGGGCTTAGGGGCCCCCATGACAATGACCCCGCTCCACTGGTAACAGTTAATTTTGGGGCAACCCCCTCGGTTGTCTGGCCGGGTTGCAGTAGTCCTATTTCGGATCTTTCTTCTGGGTCTGTCCAGGAGGACCACTTATCCTGCACCTGCCCTTCTGTATTTGTACAGTGGCTTCCTTGTATCATTTGGGCCATTGTAGCCTTCACTTCCTCCGCGAATTCTTCAAACTCTGGTTCATCCAGCATCTTCCATGTGACTGCTTCACTTCTGCAGTGCATGAAAGCATCTCCCAGATAACACAATTTGTCTGTTAAGCTGGATACTCTCCACCCGCTAATCATCCTCCGAGCATCATTCCAGTATGCCCATATGTACTGCATCCTTATAATAAATAATATATCTGGCTTCCTAGCCTGCCGACATGCCGACGTACCTCCATCCACGAGCTTCACTGCCCTGGGAGACTTGAGGCACTGACTTTCTTTCCTTAGCACCATTTTACCTTTTACAGGACTGACGACCACTCAGTTGGCCTGATCCTCTCTTCTCTATTGTGAGTGACATCATGCTTTCACTGCTCCTTGATTGATGTCTGAATGATCCCACTGTCGCTGCCGCCAAATGTGAGGATACGGGGTTCTCTCAATCACCCAGACACCGAGCAGATGAAACCAACGTGATGGTTTATTTTTCCACAGCACACAGAAATAGATAATATGTCAGGACAAGCAGTAAATCCAGTGAACGGGCAATAAACAGGTAGCAGTCCAGACAGAGGCAGCCCCAGTAGAGTATAATGTCCCAGAACAATTCCACAAAATAGCTAGAGACCCTCAGTCCCCACAGTAGAAACTATCACTGATCACACAGCAGTGAATAGCGTATGTCCACTCAATCGCTTCCAGGACCCCACACGTAGAAACTATCAGAGATCACACAGCAGTGATAGTCCCTGGGTCCAAACAATTGATTCCAGGATCCCATACAGTAGAAGCTAATCACAGAACACACAGCAATGAATAGCGTATAGGTCCTTGCAGAATTTCCAAAGTATAAATCCACAGAACTGGTGATGCGTTCCACTAGTACCATGGCAGAGCGAGACCTCTTAGCCAAAGTCAGCGACTAACATGTGGAGTTGCCTTCAGTGACCTGTTTTAAAATCTTCCAATTTCCCACGATATTGTGACCTCCCAGGGGGGGTTGCACCGTTTCCTGATTGGTGCGAGTCCCTTATGCTGTCACTCTTTCCTACCTCCTCTGGGTATTACTTCCCTGATGAACACCTGCTGGGATGGTTCCGTTCAGTCTACCAGGTTCACGTGAAGCACAAAACAGGCAAATGGAAGGAGGAGTAAATCCTGAGCATCCCCTGGGGAGGTGGGAATTAACTTAGAGGGTCTTTTGTTTTGGGAGGTGTTACCTTGCTCTAACACAGACATATGGACCAGGCTAACATCAAGGCTTATCCAGTATTAAACATTTCAATAACTTACATTATTACAGTACATAATAGACATGCTAATGAAAATGTGTGTCCTGAGAATGATCACACATACACTAGGAGACGGGAAGTTGAACACAAAAGGACAAAAAGTAAATTGATCTCTGCAAGGACTGAGATGCTGCCAGTACATTTGTAACACAACACACATCTCATGTCCTCACACTGTGTTTGTGTGCGCTTTAGCCGCACGTATATATATCAATATAACATAAATGGAGGACCAAACTTTCTCCGATAAAAATAAAATATGGAAAGATCAAGAACCACTTCCTCCTAGTGCTGTTGCTGCTGCTGGGAGTTGTTCATCATCCCAGAGAGGAAGTAGGAACACCACTAATTTTACTAAACAATTGACCCTCCAACAGTCCCTAGCGATGAGGATGAAGTACGACAGCAGTCATTCTGAAGCAAAACGTATAACTGAGGCCTTGACTGCTATGTTGGTGTTAGACGTGCGACCGGTATCCGCCATTAGTGCAGTGGGATTTAGTCAATTGATGGAGGTAGTGTGTCCCCGGTTCCAAATCCCATCTAGATTCCACCTGCAACCTCAAAGCAGCAGCGACAAGCATGCGTCTGTCTGTTAAAGGGTGGTCACACCCTCAAAGTGCGCTCCACAAACTATAAAAATATTCTTCTTTTTTTTTCTGTCTTTGTGAAATGTGTGGGCTGTAGCCACACCTGCATCCTTAAAGCAGCAGCGACAAGCGTGCGTCTGTCTGTTAAAGGGTGGTGTAACCCTCAAAGTGCGCTCCACAAACAATAAAAATATTCTTCTTTCTTTTTCTGTCTTTGTGAAATGTGTGGGCTGTAGCTGCACCTGCATCCTTAAAGCAGCAGCGACAAGCGTGCGTCTGTCTGTTAAAGGGTGGTGTATCCCTCAAAGTGCGCTCCACAAACAATAAAAAAATTCTTCTTATTTTTCCTGTCTTTGTGAATTGTGTGGGCTGTAGCCGCACCTGCATCCTCAAAGCAGCAGCGACAAGCGTGCGTCTCTCTGTTAAAGGATTACATCGGTGACAGCATCCAAATAGGCATGTCAGACAGTCCGTACCTGTACTGGCAGGAAAAAGAGGCAATTTGGAGGCCACTGTACAAACTGGCTCTATTTTACCTGAGTTGCCCCCCCTCCAGTGTGTACTCCGAAAGAGTGTTTAGTGCAGCCGGGAACCTTGTCAGCGAAAGGCGTAGGAGGTTGCTTCCACAAAATGTGGAGAAGATGATGTTCATAAAAATGAATTATCAACTTTTCCAGGGAGACCTGCCTCCAGAACGTACAGAGGGACCTGTAGTGGTGGATTCCAGCGGGGACGAATTAATACTCTGTGAGGATGAGGATGTACACAACACTGAAGAGGGTGAGGAATCGGTGAATGAGGAGGATGAAGACGACATCTTGCCTCCGTAGAGCCAGTTTGTGCAGGGCCAGATTAATTGCCAGCTTGTTTTGTGGGGGCCCAAACGAACCAATCATTTCAGCCACATTCATGTGGCAGACCCTGGCGCTGAAATGATTGGTTTGTTAAAGTGTGCATGTCCTGTTTATACAACATAAGGGTTGGTGGGAGGGCCCAAGGACAATTCCATCTTGCACTTCTTTTTTTTCTTTGCATTATGTACTGTTTGCGGCCTAGTTTTTCAAACTGCCATCCTGTCTGCCAATGCAGTGTCACTCCTAGATGGACCACGTGTTTGTGCCGCCCACTCGTGTCGCTTAGCATAGTCATCCAGCTACCTCGGTGCAACCTTTTGGACAAAAAAAAACTTGTGTGAGGTGTTCAGAATAGACTGGAAATGAGTGGAAATTTAGGTTATTGAGGTTAATAATAGCATAGGAGCAGAAAAACCCACAAATTCTGTGATTTTAGCTGTTTTTATGCTTTATAAAAAATAAATAAAGATCCAAAACACAAAAGCCAGAACCCAAAACATGGAAGGGTGGTTTTGGCAAAACCAATCCACATCCAAAACACGAAGAAGATCCAGATCCAAAACCAAAACACAAAACACGAAAAGTGGCCAGTGCACACCCCTACTGACTATACACATCTATGTACACTCTACACATCTATATACATTGACTATACACATCTATTTACACTATATACACTGACAATACACATCTATATACACTATACACATCTATATACACTGACTATACACATCTATATACACTATACACATCTATATTCACTGACTATACACATCTATATACACTGACTATACACATCTATATATACTGACTATACTCATCTATCTACACTATATATACTGACTATACACATCTATATACACTATACACATCTATATACACTGACTATACACATCTATATACACTATACATATGTATGTACACTAGGGGTGAGCGGGTTCGGATTTCTGAAATCCGAACCCCCCCGAGCCCCCCCGATCCGAGGCCGATCCGAGTCAGGCTCGACTATTCCCGCCTGACTCGGATCTGAAATCGAGGCAAAACGTCATCATCCCGCCTTCCGGGTCTCGCCGGTTTTGGATCCTATATAAGGTACCCGCGTCTGCGCCATTTTCTCACTCGGCTGTGGACAGTGAAGAGGGAGGGTGGGAGTTAGGGCTTGCTGTGTAGTGTAGTGTAGTGCAGAGTAGTGTTGTGCTGTGCTGTGCAGCGCTGTGCTGCTGTTGTCCACTACTTCAAAGTCCATAGGGGCTGGCTGTGTTGTGCTGTGCTGCTGTTGTTAATAGGGGCTGTGTCCACTACTTCAAAGTCCATAGGGGCTGGCTGGACTGTGTTGTGCAGTCAGTTCTCCATAGGGGCTGTGTCCACTCCAAAGTCCTGTGCAGTGTCCCAGTCCTAAAGGGTTGCTGTAGTGTTGTCCAGGGGGTGCTCTGTCCATCAGGGGTGCTCCCCCCAAGTGCTAAAAAAATAATATTTTTTGTGTGTTTGTGAATTGTGTGCGCAGTAGCCGCACGTGCATCAACAAAGTAGTGCCAAGCGTGCGCCTGTGTCATAAGTAAAGGGCCGGCTGGCTTGACCGTTAAAGGGTGCTGTAACCCCCAAAGTACACTCCAGTCCAAACCAAAAAAAAATTATTTTCTGTGTTTGTGAATTGTGTGCGCAGTAGCCGCATGTGCATCAACAAAGTAGTGCCAAGCGTGCTCCTGTGTCATAAGTAAAGGGCCGGCTGGCTTGACCATTAAAGGGTGCTGTAACCCCCAAAGTACACTCCAGTCCAAACCAAAAAAATATATATTTTCTGTGTTTGTGAATTGTGTGCGCAGTAGCCGCACGTGCATCAACAAAGTAGTGCCAAGTTTGCGCCTGTGTCATAAGTAAAGGGCCGGCTGGCTTGACCATTAAAGGGTGCTGTAACCCCCAAAGTACACTCTGGCTGCACGTGCATCAACAAAGGAGCAGCGCCAAGCGTGCGCCTGTGTCCCATAAGTAAAGAGCCGGCTGGCTCATTTCTTTAAGGGTGGTGTAACCCACAAAGTGCACTACTCTCCAGCAAAAAAAAAATAAAAAAAATATTTTCTGTGTTTGTGTGCGCTTTAGCCGCACGTATATATCAATATAACATAAATGGAGGACCAAACTTTCTCCGATAAAAATAAAATAGGGAAATATCAAGAACCACTTCCTCCTAGTGCTGTTGCTGCTGCTGGGAGTTGTTCATCATCCCAGAGAGGAAGTAGGAACATCACTACTTTTACTAAACAATTGACCCTCCAACAGTCCCTAGCGATGAGGATGAAGAACGACAGCAGTCATCCTGAAGCAAAACGTATAACTGAGGCCTTGACAGCTATGTTGGTGTTAGACGTGCGACCGGTATCCGCCATTAGTGCAGTGGGATTTAGTCAATTGATGGAGGTAGTGTGTCCCCGGTTCCAAATCCCGTCTAGATTCCACCTGCATCCTCAAAGCAGCAGCGACAAGCGTGCGTCTGTCTGTTAAAGGGTGGTGATACCCTCAAAGTGTGCTACACAAACAATAAAAATATTGTTCTTTTTTCTGTCTTTGTGAATTGTGTGGGCTGTAGCCGCACTTGCATCCTCAAAGCAGCAGCGACAAGCGTGCGTCTGTCTGTTAAAGGATTACATTGGTGACAGCATCCAAGTAGGCATGTCAGACAGTCCGTACCTGTACTGGCAGGAAAAAGAAGCAATTTGGAGGTTCCTGTATAAACTGGCTCTATTTTACTTGAGTTGCCCCCCCTCCAGTGTGTACTCCGAAAGAGTGTTTAGTGCAGCCGGGAACCTTGTTAGCGAAAGGCGTAGGAAGTTGCTTCCACAAAATGTGGAGAAGATGATGTTCATAAAATGAATTATCAACTCTTCCAGGGAGACCAGCCTCCAGAACGTACAGAGGGACCTGTGGTTGTGGATTCCAGCGGGGACGAATTAATACTCTGTGAGGATGAGGATGTACACAACACTGAAGAGGGTGAGGAATCGGTGGATGAGGAGGATGAGGACGACATCTTGCCTCCGTAGAGCCAGTTTATGCAGGGACAGATTAATTGCCAGCTTGTTTTGTGGGGACCCAAACGAACCAATCATTTCAGCCACAGTTGTGTGGCAGACCCTGGCGCTGAAATGTTTGGTTTGTTAAAGTGTGCATGTCCTGTTTATACAACATAAGGGTGGGTGGGAGGGCCCAAGGACAATTCCATCTTGCACCTCTTTTTTTTCTTTGAATTATGTATAGTTTGGGGCCTAGTTTTTCAAACTGCCATCCTGTCTGCCACTGCAGTGCCAGTCCTAGATGGACCACGTGTTTGTGCCGCCCACTCGTATCTCTTAGCATAGTCATCCAGCTACCTCTGTGCAACCTTTTGGACATAAAAACACTATTGTGAGGTGTGAGGTGTTCAGAATAGACTGGAAATTAGTGGAAATTAAAGTTATTGAGGTTAATAATAGCATAGGAGCAGAGAAACCAACAAATTCTGTGATTTTAGCTGTTTTTATGCTTTTTTAAAAAAAAATACAGATCCAAAACACAAAACCAAGAACCCAAAACACGGAAGGGTGGTTTTGGCAAAACCAATCCAGATCCAAAACACGAAGAAAGATCCAGATCCAAAACCAAAACACGAAAAGTGGCCGGTGCACACCCCTAATGTACACTATACACATCTATATACACTGACTATACACATCTATATACACTGACTATACACATCTCTATACACTATACACATCTATATATGCACTATACATACTGACTATACACATTTCTATGCACTATACACATCTATATATATGCACTATATATACTGACTATACACATCTCTATACACTATACACATCTATATATGCACTATATATACTGACTATGCACATCTCTATACACTATACACATCTATATATGCACTATATATACTGACTATGCACATCTCTATACACTATACATATCTATATATGCACTATACATACTGACTATGCACATCTCTATACACTATACACATCTATATATGCACTATATATACTGACTATACACATCTCTATACACTATACACATCTATATATGCACTATATATACTGACTATACACATCTCTATACACTATACACATCTATATATGCACTATACATACTGACTATGCACATCTCTATACACTATACACATCTATATATGCGCTATATATACTGACTATACACATCTCTATACACTATACACATCTATATATGCACTATACATACTGACTATGCACATCTCTATACACTATACACATCTATATATGCGCTATATATACTGACTATACACATCTCTATACACTATACACATCTATATATGTGCTATATATACTGACTATGCACATCTCTATACACTATACACATCTATATATGCACTATATATACTGACTATGCACATCTCTATACACTATACACATCTATATATGCACTATATATACTGACTATGCACATCTCTATACACTATACACATCTATATATGCGCTATATATACTGACTATACACATCTCTATACACTATACACATCTATATATGCTCTATATATACTGACTATGCACATCTCTATACACTATACACATATATATATGCACTATATATACTGACGATGCACATCTCTATACACTATACACATCTATATATGCGCTATATATACTGACTATACACATCTCTATACACTATACACATCTATATATGCACTATATATACTAGGGGTGTGCACCGGCCACTTTTCGTGTTTTGTGTTTTGGTTTTGGATCTGGATCTTTCTTCGTGTTTTGGATCTGGATTGGTTTTGCCAAAACCACCCTTCCGTGTTTTGGGTTCTGGGTTTTGTGTTTTGGATCTGTATTTTTTTTAAAAAAAGCATAAAAACAGCTAAAATCACAGAATTTGTTGGTTTCTCTGCTCTTATGCTATTATTAACCTCAATAACCTTAATTTCCACTCATTTCCAGTCTATTCTGAACACCTCACACCTCACAATAGTGTTTTCATGTCCAAAAGGTTGCACCGAGGTAGCTGGATGACTATGCTAAGCGACACGAGTGGGCGGCACAAACACGTGACCCATCTAGGAGTGACACTGCAGTGGCAGACAGGATGGCAGTTAGAAAAACTAGGCCCCAAACTGTACATAATGCAAAGAAAAAAAAGAAGTGCAAGATGGAATTGTCCTTGGGCCCTCCCACCCACCCTTATGTTGTATAAACAGGACATGCACACTTTAACAAATCAATCATTTCAGCGCCAGGGTCTGCCACACAACTGTGGCTGAAATGATTGGTTCGTTTGGGCCCCCACAAAACAAGCTGGCAATTAATGTGTCCCTGCACAAACTGGCTCTACGGAGGCAAGATGTCATCCTCATCCTCCTCATCCACCGATTCCTCACCCTCTTCAGTGTGTACATCCTCATCCTCACAGAGTATTAATTCGTCCCTGCTGGAACCACAGGTCCCTCTGTACGTTCTGGAGGCTGGTCTCCCTGGAAGAGTTGATAATTCATTTTATGAACATCATCTTCTCCACATTTTGTGGAAGCAACCTCCTACGCCTTTCGCTGACAAGGTTCCCGGCTGCACTAAACACTCTTTCGGAGTACACACTGGAGGGGGGACAACTCAGGTAAAATAGAGCCAGTTTGTACAGGGACCTCCAAATTGCTTCTTTTTCCTGCCAGTACAGGTACGGACTGTCTGACATGCCTACTTGGATGCTGTCACCGATGTAATCCTTTAACAGACAGACGCACGCTTGTCGCTGCTGCTTTGAGGATTCAAGTGCGGCTACAGCCCACACAATTCACAAAGACAGAAAAAAAAAAAGAATATTTTTATTGTTTGTGGAGCACACTTTGAGGGTTACACCACCCTTTAACAGACAGACGCACGCTTGTCGCTGCTGCTTTGAGGATGCAAGTGCGGCTACAGCCCACACAATTCACAAAGACAGAAAAAAGAAGAAGAATATTTTAATTGTTTGTGTAGAACACTTTGAGGTGTCACCACCCTTTAACAGACAGACGCACGCTTGTCGCTGCTGCTTTAAGGATGCAGGTGCGGCTACAGCCCACACATTTCACAAAGACCGAAAAAAAAAAGAACAATATTTTAATTGTTTGTGTAGAACACTTTGAGGTGTCATCACCCTTTAACAGACAGACGCACGCTTGTCGCTGCTGCTTTAAGGATGCAGGTGCGGCTACAGCCCACACAATTCACAAAGACAGAAAAAAGAACAATATTTTAATTGTTTGTGTAGCACACTTTGAGGGTGTCACCACCCTTTAACAGACAGACGCACGCTTGTCGCTGCTGCTTTAAGGATGCAGGTGCGGCTACAGCCCACACAATTCACAAAGACAGAAAAAAGAACAATATTTTAATTGTTTGTGTAGCACACTTTGAGGGTGTCACCACCCTTTAACAGACAGACGCACGCTTGTCGCTGCTGCTTTAAGGATGCAGGTGTGGCTACAGCCCACACATTTCACAAAGACCAAAAAAAAAAGAACAATATTTTAATTGTTTGTGTAGCACACTTTGAGGGTGTCACCACCCTTTAACAGACAGATGCACGCTTGTCGCTGCTGCTTTGAGGATGCAAGTGTGGCTACATCGCACACAAGTCACAAACACATTAAAAAAATAGTTTTTTATTTTTTGGAACACTTTGAGAGTTACACCACCCTTTAACAGACAGACGCACGCTTGTCGCTGCTGCTTTAAGGATGCAGGTGAGGCTACAGCCCACACATTTCACAAAGACCGAAAAAAAAAGAACAATATTTTAATTGTTTGTGTAGAACACTTTGAGGGTGTCACCACCCTTTAACAGACAGACGCACGCTTGTCGCTGCTGCTTTGAGGATGCAGGTGGAATCTAATCGGGATTTGGAACCGAGGACACACTACCTCCATCAATTGTCTAAATCCCACTGCACTAATGTCGGATACCGGACGCACGTCTAACACCAACATAGCAGTCAAGGCCTCAGTTATACGTTTTGCTTCAGGATGACTGCTGTCGTACTTCATCCTCATCGCTAGGGACTGTTGGAGGGTCAATTGTTTAGTAAAAGTAGTGATGTTCCTACTTCCTCTCTGGGATGATGAACAACTCCCAGCAGCAGCAACAGCACTAGGAGGAAGAGGTTCTTGATCTTTCCCTATTTTATTTTTATCGGAGAATGTTTGGTCCTCCATTTATGTTATATTGATATATATACGTGCGGCTAAAGCGCACACAAACACAGAAAATATTATTTTATTTTTGCTGGAGAGTAGTGCACTTTGTGGGTTACACCACCCTTTAAGAAATGAGCCAGCCGGCTCTTTACTTATGGGACACAGGCGCACGCTTGGCGCTGCTCCTTTGTTGATGCACGTGCAGCCACAGTGCACACAATTCACAAACACAGAAAATAATTTTTTTTTTGGTTTGGACTGGAGTGTACTTTCGGGGGTTACAGCACCCTTAACGGTCAAGCCAGCCGGCCCTTTACTTATGACACAGGCGCACGCTTGGCACTACTTTGTTGATGCACGTGCGGCTACTGCGCACACAATTCACAAACACAGAAAATAATTTTTTTTTAGGTTTGGACTGGAGTGTACTTTCGGGGGTTACAGCACCCTTAACGGTCAAGCCAGCCGGCCCTTTACTTATGACACAGGCGCACGCTTGGCACTACTTTGTTGATGCACGTGCGGCTACTGCGCACACAATTCACAAACACAGAAAATAATTTTTTTTTGGTTTGGACTGGAGTGTACTTTCGTGGGTTACAGCACCCTTTAATGGTCAAGCCAGCCGGCCCTTTACTTATGACACAGGCGCACGCTTGGCACTACTTTGTTGATGCACGTGCGGCTACTGCGCACACAATTCACAAACACAGAAAATAATTTTTTTTTAGGTTTGGACTGGAGTGTGCTTTCGGGGGTTACAGCACCCTTAACGGTCAAGCCAGCCGGCCCTTTACTTATGACACAGGCGCACGCTTGGCACTACTTTGTTGATGCACGTGCGGCTACTGCGCACACAATTCACAAACACAGAAAATAATTTTTTTTTGGTTTGGACTGGAGTGTACTTTCGGGGGTTACAGCACCCTTAACGGTCAAGCCAGCCGGCCCTTTACTTATGACACAGGCGCACGCTTGGCACTACTTTGTTGATGCACGTGCGGCTACTGCGCACACAATTCACAAACACAGAAAATAATTTTTTTTTAGGTTTGGACTGGAGTGTACTTTCGGGGGTTACAGCACCCTTAACGGTCAAGCCAGCCGGCCCTTTACTTATGACACAGGAGCACGCTTGGCACTACTTTGTTGATGCACGTGCGGCTACTGCGCACACAATTCACAAACACAGAAAATATTTTTTTATTTGGTTTGGACTGGAGTGTACTTTCGGGGGTTACAGCACCCTTAACGGTCAAGCCAGCCGGCCCTTTACTTATGACACAGGCGCACGCTTGGCACTACTTTGTTGATGCACGTGCGGCTACTGCGCACACAATTCACAAACACAGAAAATAATTTTTTTTTTGGTTTGGACTGGAGTGTACTTTCGGGGGTTACAGCACCCTTAACGGTCAAGCCAGCCGGCCCTTTACTTATGACACAGGCGCACGCTTGGCACTACTTTGTTGATGCACGTGCGGCTACTGCGCACACAATTCACAAACACAGAAAATAATTTTTTTTTTGGTTTGGACTGGAGTGTACTTTCGGGGGTTACAGCACCCTTAACGGTCAAGCCAGCCGGCCCTTTACTTATGACACAGGCGCACGCTTGGCACTACTTTGTTGATGCACGTGCGGCTACTGCGCACACAATTCACAAACACAGAAAATAATTTTTTTTTTGGTTTGGACTGGAGTGTACTTTCGGGGGTTACAGCACCCTTAACGGTCAAGCCAGCCGGCCCTTTACTTATGACACAGGCGCACGCTTGGCACTACTTTGTTGATGCACGTGCGGCTACTGCGCACACAATTCACAAACACAGAAAATATATTATTTTTTTAGCACTTGGGGGGAGCACCCCTGATGGACAGAGCACCCCCTGGACAACACTACAGCACTCCTTTAGGACTGGGACACTGCACAGTACTTTGGAGTGGACACAGCCCCTATGGAGAACTGACTGCACAACACAGTCCAGCCAGCCCCTATGGACTTTGAAGTAGTGGACACAGCCCCTATTAACAACAGCAGCACAGCACAACACAGCCAGCCCCTATGGACTTTGAAGTAGTGGACAACAGCAGCACTACACTACACTACACTACACTACACAGCCCTAACTCCCACCCTCCCTCTTCACTGTCCACAGCCGAGTGAGAAAATGGCGCCGACGCGGGTACCTTATATAGGATCCAAAACCCGCGAGACTCGGAAGGCGGGGTGATGACGTTTTGCCTCGATTTCAGATCCGAGTCAGGCGGGAAAAGTCGAGCCTGATTCGGATCGGACTCGAATCGGGGGGGCTCGGGGGGGTTCGGATTTCAGAAATCCGAACCCGCTCACCCCTAATATATACTGACTATACACATCTCTATACACTCTACACATCTATATATGCACTATATATACTGACTATACACATCTCTATACACTCTACACATCTATATATGCGCTATATATACTGACTATGCACATCTCTATACACTATACACATCTATATATGCACTATACATACTGACTATGCACATCTCTATACACTGTACACATCTATATATGCACTATACATACTGACTATGCACATCTCTACACTATACACATCTATATATGCTCTATATATACTGACTATACACATCTCTATACACTATACACATCTATATACACTGTACACATCTATATATGCGCTATATATACTGACTATACACATCTCTATACACTGTACACATCTATATATGCGCTATATATACTGACTATACACATCTCTATACACTGTACACATCTATATATGCGCTATATATACTGACTATGCACATCTCTATACACTATACACATCTATATATGCGCTATATATACTGACTATACACATCTCTATACACTATACACATCTATATATGCACTATACATACTGACTATGCACATCTCTATACACTATACACATCTATATATGCGCTATATATACTGACTATACACATCTCTATACACTATACACATCTATATATGCGCTATAAATACTGACTATACACTATACACATCTATATATGCGCTATATATACTGACTATGCACATCTCTATACACTATACACATCTATATATGCGCTATATATACTGACTATGCACATCTCTATACACTATACACATCTATATATGCACTATATATACTGACTATGCACATCTCTATACACTATACACATCTATATATGCGCTATATATACTGACTATGCACATCTCTATACACTATACACATCTATATATGCGCTATATATACTGACTATGCACATCTCTATACACTATATACATCTATATATGCGCTATATATACTGACTATGCACATCTCAAAACATTATACACATCTATATATGCTCTATATATACTGACTATACACATCTCTATACACTATACACATCTATATATGCGCTATATATACTGACTATGCACATCTCTATACACTATACACATCTATATATGCGCTATATATACTGACTATACACATCTCTATACACTATACACATCTATATATGCACTATATATACTGACTATGCACATCTCTATACACTATACACATCTATATATGCGCTATATATACTGACTATGCACATCTCAAAACACTATACACATCTATATATGCTCTATATATACTGACTATACACATCTCTATACACTATACACATCTATATATGCACTATACATACTGACTATGCACATCTCTATACACTATACACATCTATATATGCTCTATATATACTGACTATGCACATCTCTATACACTATACATATCTATATATGCACTATACATACTGACTATGCACATCTCTATACACTATACACATCTATATATGCTCTATATATACTGACTATGCACATCTCTATACACTATACACATCTATATATGCACTATACATACTGACTATGCACATCTCTATACACTATACACATCTATATATGCGCTATATATACTGACTATGCACATCTCTATACACTATACACATCTATATATGCGCTATATATACTGACTATGCACATCTCAAAACACTATACACATCTATATATGCTCTATATATACTGACTATGCACATCTCTATACACTATACACATCTATATATGCACTATACATACTGACTATACACATCTCAATACACTATACACATCTATATATGCGCTATATATACTGATTATACACATCTCTATACACTATACATATCTATATATGCGCTATATATACTGACTATACACATCTCTATACACTCTACACATCTATATATGCACTATATATACTGACTATGCACATCTCTATACACTGTACACATCTATATATGCGCAATATATACTGACTATGCACATCTCTGTACACTGTACACATCTATATATGCTCTATACATACTGACTATACACATCTCTATACACTGTACATATCTATATATGCGCTATATATACTGACTATACACATCTCTATACACTCTACACATCTATATATACGCTATATATACTGACTATGCACATCTCTATAGACTATACATATCTATATATGCACTATATATACTGACTATACACATCTCTATACACTATACACATCTATATATGCGCTATATATACTGACTGTACACATCTCTATACACTATACACATCTATATATGCGCTATATATACTGACTATACACATCTCTATACACTATACACATCTATATATGCTCTATATATACTGACTATACACATCTTTATACACTATACACATCTATATATGCGCTATATATACTGACTATGCACATCTCTATACACTATACACATCTATATATGCACTATATATACTGACTATGCACATCTCTATACACTATACACATCTATATATGCGCTATATATACTGACTATGCACATCTCTATACACTATACACATCTATATATGCACTATATATATACTGACTATGCACATCTCTATACACTATACACATCTATATATGCGCTATATATACTGACTATACACATCTCTATACACTATACACATCTATATATGCGCTATATATACTGACTATGCACATCTCTATACACTATACACATCTATATATGCGCTATATATACTGACTATACACATCTCTATACACTATACACATCTATATATGCGCTATATATACTGACTATGCACATCTCTATACACTATACACATCTATATATGCACTATATATATACTGACTATACACATCTTTATACACTATACACATCTATATATGCACTCTATATACTGACTATACACATCTTTATACACTATACACATCTATATATGCACTAAATATACTGACTATACAAATCTCTATACACTATACACATCTATATATGCGCTATATATACTGACTATGCACATCTCTAAACACTATACACATCTATATATGCGCTATATATACTGACTATGCACATCTCTATACACTATACACATCTATATACACTATATATACTGACAAAGCACATCTCTATACACTATACACATCTATATATGCTCTATATATACTGACTATGCACATCTCTATACACTGTACACATCTATATATGCGCTATATATACTGACTATACACATCTCTATACACTCTACACATCTATATATGCGCTATATATACTGACTATGCACATCTGTATACACTATACACATCTATATATGCGCTATATATACTGACTATGCACATCTCTATACACTGTACACATCTATATATGCACTATATATACTGACTATGCACATCTCTATACACTGTACACATCTATATTTGCACTATATATACTGAGTATGGACATCTCTATACACTCTACACATCTATATATGCGCTATATATACTGACTATGCACATTTCTATACACTATACACATCTATATATGCGCTATATATACTGACTATGCACATCTCTATACACTGTACACATCTATATATGCGCTATATATACTGACTATGCACATCTCTATACACTGTACACATCTATATATGCTCTATATATACTGACTATGCACATCTCTATACACTCTACACATCTATATATGCACTATATATACTGACTATGCACATCTCTATACACTATACACATCTATATATGCGCTATATATACTGACTATGCACATCTCTATACACTATACACATCTATATATGCACTATATATACTGACTATGCACATCTCTATACACTATACACATCTATATATGCTCTATATATACTGACTATCCACATCTCTATACACTATACACATCTATATATGCGCTATATATACTGACTATACACATCTCTATACACTATACACATCTATATATGCGCTATATATACTGACTATGCACATCTCTATACACTATACACATCTATATTAGGGATGAGCGGGTTCGGTTCCCTGAGAACCGAACCCACCCGAACTTCGGGGATCCGGGGCGATCCGAGCCCAAGCTCGGATCTCCCTGTCTGCCCCGGATCCCTCTCCCGAGGCAAAACCTCGAGATCTGCTGTCGGATCTCGAGGTTTTGCCTCGAGCGGCCATTTAAAAAAAAATGCCTTTGCCTTTAATGGGCAAAGTGCTGATTGGCTGACAGAGCCGTCTGTCACGGCTCTCAGCCAATCAGCATTATGGTGCTCATTTGCATGTAGCACGGACTCGTGAGATCCGTGCTACATGCATCTGTGTGATTGACACAGAGCACTAACGGGTCCGTGAGACCCGTCTGTGCTGCTGTGGTAAATAAAAAAAAAAAAACCTGTGTAAAAAGAGAAAAAAATGGCGTGCCCCCCCCCCAAAAAAAGAGCAACCAGCCCCGGGCATTAGTGACCCAGTGCTGGGTGTGCTTAAATACAGGGGACAAACGACATAGGGGTCCCCTGTACTTAAACACAACCAGCACCGGGCTAGTCAGAACCAGAGCTGGTTGCCAAAATACGGGGGACAAACGACGTAGGGGTCCCCCGTATTCTGCGCAACCAGCTCTGGGCTCTGATCCGGTCCTGGTTCTGGAAATACAGGGGAAAAAAATGAGTAGGGTTCCCCTGTATGTTCCAGAACCAGCACTGGACTTTTTCTAGCGGGGGGCTGATGCCACAGCCAGGGGAGCCCTTTCACCGGGCCCCCCAGCCGCAGCATCAGCCCTGACCGCTAGTCAGCCCAGGCCGGGGATCCCTGGAGAGCTGGGGACCCCCCCAATAAAGGGGTCACCCTCTCCAGGGCACCCCAGGCCCAGGCTGATAGCCCGGGGCTATCCCCGCCACCCCTGGTGGCGGTGGGTGGCGGGTTGATTGTGTGGTGTGGTGTAAATAAAGAATATCAAACATTGTCTTTACAAGTAGAACTGCAAGTCCCAGCAAGCCTGCCCCGCATGCTGGTACTTGGAGAACCACAAGTACCAGCATGCAGGGCATTAAGGGCCCACTAGTACCTGTAGTTCACCTGTAAAAAAATGTTTAAAAAAAACACAGGACACACACACCGTGACAGTATAAGTTTATTAAACATACATACACACACACACACACACACACACACACATGTACACATACTCACCTATGTAACCCTGTAGCATCGGTCCACTTGTCCGGTAAAGTATCCATAGGGGACCTGTGAAAAAAAACATACTCACCATCTCCTATGCGAGGTTCTGTCCTCTTCGTTCCAAAGTAGGCATCCCCGGACTTGGCAAAAAAAAAAAACGAAAACGCGATCCACGAACTTAGTACCGTTCTATAGAACGGTACTTCCCGAATGAGAGCTTAGCGGCGGGGTATCACCATGGAAACCCCGCTGCTAAGCGTTCATTGGCTGAGAGAGGCCATCTCCCGTCTCTCTCAGCCAATGAACGGCTCCCTCCATTGTAGTCAATGCTGGGAGCCGCAAGGTTATTAAAGTTTACCCTGCGGTTCCCACCATTGACTACAATGGAGGGAGCCGTTCATTGGCTGAGAGACGGGAGATGACCTCTCTCAGCCAATGAACGCTTAGCAGCGGGGTTTCCATGGTGATACCCCGCCGCTAAGCTCTCATTCGGGAAGTACCGTTCTATAGAACGGTACTAAGTTCGTGGATCGCGTTTTCGTTTTTTTTTTTTGCCAAGTCCGGGGATGCCTACTTTGGAACGAAGAGGACAGAACCTCGCATAGGAGATGGTGAGTATGTTTTTTTTCACAGGTCCCCTAGGGATACTTTACCGGACAAGTGGACCGATGCTACAGGTTACATAGGTGAGTATGTGTACATGTGTGTGTGTGTATGTATGTTTAATAAACTTATACTGTCACGGTGTGTGTGTCCTGTGTTTTTTTAAACATTTTTTTTACAGGTGAACTACAGGTACTAGTGGGCCCTTAATGCCCTGCATGCTGGTACTTGTGGTTCTCCAAGTACCAGCATGCGGGGCAGGCTAGCTGGGACTTGCAGTTCTACTTGTAAAGACAATGTTTGATATTCTTTATTTACACCACACCACACAATCAACCCGCCACCCACCGCCACCAGGGGTGGCGGGGATAGCCCCGGGCTATCAGCCTGGGCCTGGGGTGCCCTGGAGAGGGTGACCCCTTTATTGGGGGGGTCCCCAGCTCTCCAGGGATCCCCGGCCTGGGCTGACTAGCGGTCAGGGTTGATGCTGCGGCTGGGGGGCCCGGTGAAAGGGCTCCCCTGGCTGTGGCATCAGCCCCCCGCTAGAAAAAGTCCAGTGCTGGTTCTGGAACATACAGGGGAACCCTACTAATTTTTTGTCCCCTATATTTCCAGAACCAGGACCGGATCAGAGCCCAGAGCTGGTTGCGCAGAATACAGGGGACCCCTACGTCGTTTGTCCCCCGTATTTTGGCAACCAGCGCTGGTTCTGACTAGCCCGGTGCTGGTTGTGCTTAAGTACAGGGGACCCCTACGTCATTTGTCCCCTGTATTTAAGCACACCCAGCACTGGGTTACTAATGCCCGGGGCTGGTTGCTCTTTTTTGGGGGGGTGCACGCCATTTTTTTCTTTTTTTACACAGGTTTTTTTTTTTTTTTTTACCACAGCAGCACAGACGGGTCTCACGGACCTGTCATTGCTCTGTGCCAATCACACAGATGCATGTAGCACGGATCTCCCGGGTTCGTGCTACATGCAAATGGGCACCATAACGCTGATTGGCTTCCTGTCTGCCACTGCAGTGCCACTCCTAGATGGGCCACGTGTTTGTGCCGCCCCCTTGTGTCGCTTAGCATAGTCATCCAGCTTCCTCGGTACAACCTTTTGGCCTAAAAACAATATTGTGAGGTGTGAGGTGTTCAGAATAGAGTGGAAATGAGTGGAAATTAATGTTATTGGGGTTATTAATAGCGTAGGAACAAAAAAAGGCCCATTTATGTGATTTTAGCGTTTTTTTTTTATTTTTTAAGAAAAAATCCAGATCCAAAACACAAAACCCAGAACCCAAAACACGGAAGGGTGGTTTTGGCAAAACCAATCCAGATCCAAAACACGAAGAAAGATCCAGATCCAAAACCAAAACACAAAACACGAAAAGTGTCCGGTGCACACCCCTAATCTATATATGCACTAAATATACTGACTATACAAATCTCTATACACTATACACATCTATATATGCGCTATATATACTGACTATGCACATCTCTAAACACTATACACATCTATATATGCGCTATATATACTGACTATGCACATCTCTATACACTATACACATCTATATACACTATATATACTGACAAAGCACATCTCTATACACTATACACATCTATATATGCTCTATATATACTGACTATGCACATCTCTATACACTGTACACATCTATATATGCGCTATATATACTGACTATACACATCTCTATACACTCTACACATCTATATATGCGCTATATATACTGACTATGCACATCTGTATACACTATACACATCTATATATGCGCTATATATACTGACTATGCACATCTCTATACACTGTACACATCTATATATGCACTATATATACTGACTATGCACATCTCTATACACTGTACACATCTATATTTGCACTATATATACTGAGTATGGACATCTCTATACACTCTACACATCTATATATGCGCTATACATACTGACTATGCACATCTCTATACACTATACACATCTATATATGCGCTATATATACTGACTATGCACATCTCTATACACTGTACACATCTATATATGCGCTATATATACTGACTATGCACATCTCTATACACTGTACACATCTATATATGCTCTATATATACTGACTATGCACATCTCTATACACTCTACACATCTATATATGCACTATATATACTGACTATGCACATCTCTATACACTATACACATCTATATATGCACTATATCTACTGACTATGCACATCTCTATACACTATACACATCTATATATGCGCTATACATACTGACTATGCACATCTCTATACACTATACATATATATATATATGCACTATATATACTGACTATACACATCTCTATACACTATACACATCTATATATGCGCTATATATACTGACTATGCAAATCTCTATACACTATACACATCTATATATGCGCTATATATACTGACTATACACATCTCTATACACTAAACACATCTATATATGCGCTATATATACTGACTATGCACATCTCTATACACTATACACATCTATATATGCGCTATATATACTGACTATGCACATCTCTATACACTATACACATCTATATATGCACTATATATACTGACTATACACATCTCTATACACTGTACACATCTATATATGCGCTATATATACTGACTATGCACATCTCTATACACTATACACATCTATATATGCGCTATATATACTGAATATGCACATCTCTATACACTGTACACATCTATATATGCACTATATATACTGACTATGCACATCTCTATACACTGTACACATGTATATATGCACTATATATACTGACTATGCACATCTCTATACACTGTACACATCTATATATGCTCTCTATATACTGACTATACACATCTCTATACACTGTACACATCTATATATGCGCTATATATACTGACTATGCACATCTCTATACACTATACACATCTATATATGCGCTATATATACTGACTATACACATCTCTATACACTATACACATCTATATATGCACTATACATACTGACTATGCACATCTCTATACACTATACACATCTATATATGCGCTATATATACTGACTATACACATCTCTATACACTATACACATCTATATATGCGCTATAAATACTGACTATACACTATACACATCTATATATGCGCTATATATACTGACTATGCACATCTCTATACACTATACACATCTATATATGCGCTATATATACTGACTATGCACATCTCTATACACTATACACATCTATATATGCACTATATATACTGACTATGCACATCTCTATACACTATACACATCTATATATGCGCTATATATACTGACTATGCACATCTCTATACACTATACACATCTATATATGCGCTATATATACTGACTATGCACATCTCTATACACTATATACATCTATATATGCGCTATATATACTGACTATGCACATCTCAAAACATTATACACATCTATATATGCTCTATATATACTGACTATACACATCTCTATACACTATACACATCTATATATGCGCTATATATACTGACTATGCACATCTCTATACACTATACACATCTATATATGCGCTATATATACTGACTATACACATCTCTATACACTATACACATCTATATATGCACTATATATACTGACTATGCACATCTCTATACACTATACACATCTATATATGCGCTATATATACTGACTATGCACATCTCAAAACACTATACACATCTATATATGCTCTATATATACTGACTATACACATCTCTATACACTATACACATCTATATATGCACTATACATACTGACTATGCACATCTCTATACACTATACACATCTATATATGCTCTATATATACTGACTATGCACATCTCTATACACTATACATATCTATATATGCACTATACATACTGACTATGCACATCTCTATACACTATACACATCTATATATGCTCTATATATACTGACTATGCACATCTCTATACACTATACACATCTATATATGCACTATACATACTGACTATACACATCTCTATACACTGTACACATCTATATATGCGCTATATATACTGACTATGCACATCTCTATACACTATACACATCTATATATGCGCTATATATACTGACTATACACATCTCTATACACTATACACATCTATATATGCACTATACATACTGACTATGCACATCTCTATACACTATACACATCTATATATGCGCTATATATACTGACTATACACATCTCTATACACTATACACATCTATATATGCGCTATAAATACTGACTATACACTATACACATCTATATATGCGCTATATATACTGACTATGCACATCTCTATACACTATACACATCTATATATGCGCTATATATACTGACTATGCACATCTCTATACACTATACACATCTATATATGCACTATATATACTGACTATGCACATCTCTATACACTATACACATCTATATATGCGCTATATATACTGACTATGCACATCTCTATACACTATACACATCTATATATGCGCTATATATACTGACTATGCACATCTCTATACACTATATACATCTATATATGCGCTATATATACTGACTATGCACATCTCAAAACATTATACACATCTATATATGCTCTATATATACTGACTATACACATCTCTATACACTATACACATCTATATATGCGCTATATATACTGACTATGCACATCTCTATACACTATACACATCTATATATGCGCTATATATACTGACTATACACATCTCTATACACTATACACATCTATATATGCACTATATATACTGACTATGCACATCTCTATACACTATACACATCTATATATGCGCTATATATACTGACTATGCACATCTCAAAACACTATACACATCTATATATGCTCTATATATACTGACTATACACATCTCTATACACTATACACATCTATATATGCACTATACATACTGACTATGCACATCTCTATACACTATACACATCTATATATGCTCTATATATACTGACTATGCACATCTCTATACACTATACATATCTATATATGCACTATACATACTGACTATGCACATCTCTATACACTATACACATCTATATATGCTCTATATATACTGACTATGCACATCTCTATACACTATACACATCTATATATGCACTATACATACTGACTATGCACATCTCTATACACTATACACATCTATATATGCGCTATATATACTGACTATGCACATCTCTATACACTATACACATCTATATATGCGCTATATATACTGACTATGCACATCTCAAAACACTATACACATCTATATATGCTCTATATATACTGACTATGCACATCTCTATACACTATACACATCTATATATGCACTATACATACTGACTATACACATCTCAATACACTATACACATCTATATATGCGCTATATATACTGATTATACACATCTCTATACACTATACATATCTATATATGCGCTATATATACTGACTATACACATCTCTATACACTCTACACATCTATATATGCACTATATATACTGACTATGCACATCTCTATACACTGTACACATCTATATATGCGCAATATATACTGACTATGCACATCTCTGTACACTGTACACATCTATATATGCTCTATACATACTGACTATACACATCTCTATACACTGTACATATCTATATATGCGCTATATATACTGACTATACACATCTCTATACACTCTACACATCTATATATACGCTATATATACTGACTATGCACATCTCTATAGACTATACATATCTATATATGCACTATATATACTGACTATACACATCTCTATACACTATACACATCTATATATGCGCTATATATACTGACTGTACACATCTCTATACACTATACACATCTATATATGCGCTATATATACTGACTATACACATCTCTATACACTATACACATCTATATATGCTCTATATATACTGACTATACACATCTTTATACACTATACACATCTATATATGCGCTATATATACTGACTATGCACATCTCTATACACTATACACATCTATATATGCACTATATATACTGACTATGCACATCTCTATACACTATACACATCTATATATGCGCTATATATACTGACTATGCACATCTCTATACACTATACACATCTATATATGCACTATATATATACTGACTATGCACATCTCTATACACTATACACATCTATATATGCGCTATATATACTGACTATACACATCTCTATACACTATACACATCTATATATGCGCTATATATACTGACTATGCACATCTCTATACACTATACACATCTATATATGCGCTATATATACTGACTATACACATCTCTATACACTATACACATCTATATATGCGCTATATATACTGACTATGCACATCTCTATACACTATACACATCTATATATGCACTATATATATACTGACTATACACATCTTTATACACTATACACATCTATATATGCACTCTATATACTGACTATACACATCTTTATACACTATACACATCTATATATGCACTAAATATACTGACTATACAAATCTCTATACACTATACACATCTATATATGCGCTATATATACTGACTATGCACATCTCTAAACACTATACACATCTATATATGCGCTATATATACTGACTATGCACATCTCTATACACTATACACATCTATATACACTATATATACTGACAAAGCACATCTCTATACACTATACACATCTATATATGCTCTATATATACTGACTATGCACATCTCTATACACTGTACACATCTATATATGCGCTATATATACTGACTATACACATCTCTATACACTCTACACATCTATATATGCGCTATATATACTGACTATGCACATCTGTATACACTATACACATCTATATATGCGCTATATATACTGACTATGCACATCTCTATACACTGTACACATCTATATATGCACTATATATACTGACTATGCACATCTCTATACACTGTACACATCTATATTTGCACTATATATACTGAGTATGGACATCTCTATACACTCTACACATCTATATATGCGCTATATATACTGACTATGCACATTTCTATACACTATACACATCTATATATGCGCTATATATACTGACTATGCACATCTCTATACACTGTACACATCTATATATGCGCTATATATACTGACTATGCACATCTCTATACACTGTACACATCTATATATGCTCTATATATACTGACTATGCACATCTCTATACACTCTACACATCTATATATGCACTATATATACTGACTATGCACATCTCTATACACTATACACATCTATATATGCGCTATATATACTGACTATGCACATCTCTATACACTATACACATCTATATATGCACTATATATACTGACTATGCACATCTCTATACACTATACACATCTATATATGCTCTATATATACTGACTATCCACATCTCTATACACTATACACATCTATATATGCGCTATATATACTGACTATACACATCTCTATACACTATACACATCTATATATGCGCTATATATACTGACTATGCACATCTCTATACACTATACACATCTATATTAGGGATGAGCGGGTTCGGTTCCCTGAGAACCGAACCCACCCGAACTTCGGGGATCCGGGGCGATCCGAGCCCAAGCTCGGATCTCCCTGTCTGCCCCGGATCCCTCTCCCGAGGCAAAACCTCGAGATCTGCTGTCGGATCTCGAGGTTTTGCCTCGAGCGGCCATTTAAAAAAAAATGCCTTTGCCTTTAATGGGCAAAGTGCTGATTGGCTGACAGAGCCGTCTGTCACGGCTCTCAGCCAATCAGCATTATGGTGCTCATTTGCATGTAGCACGGACTCGTGAGATCCGTGCTACATGCATCTGTGTGATTGACACAGAGCACTAACGGGTCCGTGAGACCCGTCTGTGCTGCTGTGGTAAATAAAAAAAAAAAAACCTGTGTAAAAAGAGAAAAAAATGGCGTGCCCCCCCCCAAAAAAAGAGCAACCAGCCCCGGGCATTAGTGACCCAGTGCTGGGTGTGCTTAAATACAGGGGACAAACGACATAGGGGTCCCCTGTACTTAAACACAACCAGCACCGGGCTAGTCAGAACCAGAGCTGGTTGCCAAAATACGGGGGACAAACGACGTAGGGGTCCCCCGTATTCTGCGCAACCAGCTCTGGGCTCTGATCCGGTCCTGGTTCTGGAAATACAGGGGAAAAAAATGAGTAGGGTTCCCCTGTATGTTCCAGAACCAGCACTGGACTTTTTCTAGCGGGGGGCTGATGCCACAGCCAGGGGAGCCCTTTCACCGGGCCCCCCAGCCGCAGCATCAGCCCTGACCGCTAGTCAGCCCAGGCCGGGGATCCCTGGAGAGCTGGGGACCCCCCCAATAAAGGGGTCACCCTCTCCAGGGCACCCCAGGCCCAGGCTGATAGCCCGGGGCTATCCCCGCCACCCCTGGTGGCGGTGGGTGGCGGGTTGATTGTGTGGTGTGGTGTAAATAAAGAATATCAAACATTGTCTTTACAAGTAGAACTGCAAGTCCCAGCAAGCCTGCCCCGCATGCTGGTACTTGGAGAACCACAAGTACCAGCATGCAGGGCATTAAGGGCCCACTAGTACCTGTAGTTCACCTGTAAAAAAATGTTTAAAAAAAACACAGGACACACACACCGTGACAGTATAAGTTTATTAAACATACATACACACACACACACACACACACACACACATGTACACATACTCACCTATGTAACCCTGTAGCATCGGTCCACTTGTCCGGTAAAGTATCCATAGGGGACCTGTGAAAAAAAACATACTCACCATCTCCTATGCGAGGTTCTGTCCTCTTCGTTCCAAAGTAGGCATCCCCGGACTTGGCAAAAAAAAAAAACGAAAACGCGATCCACGAACTTAGTACCGTTCTATAGAACGGTACTTCCCGAATGAGAGCTTAGCGGCGGGGTATCACCATGGAAACCCCGCTGCTAAGCGTTCATTGGCTGAGAGAGGCCATCTCCCGTCTCTCTCAGCCAATGAACGGCTCCCTCCATTGTAGTCAATGCTGGGAGCCGCAAGGTTATTAAAGTTTACCCTGCGGTTCCCACCATTGACTACAATGGAGGGAGCCGTTCATTGGCTGAGAGACGGGAGATGACCTCTCTCAGCCAATGAACGCTTAGCAGCGGGGTTTCCATGGTGATACCCCGCCGCTAAGCTCTCATTCGGGAAGTACCGTTCTATAGAACGGTACTAAGTTCGTGGATCGCGTTTTCGTTTTTTTTTTTTGCCAAGTCCGGGGATGCCTACTTTGGAACGAAGAGGACAGAACCTCGCATAGGAGATGGTGAGTATGTTTTTTTTCACAGGTCCCCTAGGGATACTTTACCGGACAAGTGGACCGATGCTACAGGTTACATAGGTGAGTATGTGTACATGTGTGTGTGTGTATGTATGTTTAATAAACTTATACTGTCACGGTGTGTGTGTCCTGTGTTTTTTTAAACATTTTTTTTACAGGTGAACTACAGGTACTAGTGGGCCCTTAATGCCCTGCATGCTGGTACTTGTGGTTCTCCAAGTACCAGCATGCGGGGCAGGCTAGCTGGGACTTGCAGTTCTACTTGTAAAGACAATGTTTGATATTCTTTATTTACACCACACCACACAATCAACCCGCCACCCACCGCCACCAGGGGTGGCGGGGATAGCCCCGGGCTATCAGCCTGGGCCTGGGGTGCCCTGGAGAGGGTGACCCCTTTATTGGGGGGGTCCCCAGCTCTCCAGGGATCCCCGGCCTGGGCTGACTAGCGGTCAGGGTTGATGCTGCGGCTGGGGGGCCCGGTGAAAGGGCTCCCCTGGCTGTGGCATCAGCCCCCCGCTAGAAAAAGTCCAGTGCTGGTTCTGGAACATACAGGGGAACCCTACTCATTTTTTGTCCCCTATATTTCCAGAACCAGGACCGGATCAGAGCCCAGAGCTGGTTGCGCAGAATACAGGGGACCCCTACGTCGTTTGTCCCCCGTATTTTGGCAACCAGCGCTGGTTCTGACTAGCCCGGTGCTGGTTGTGCTTAAGTACAGGGGACCCCTACGTCATTTGTCCCCTGTATTTAAGCACACCCAGCACTGGGTTACTAATGCCCGGGGCTGGTTGCTCTTTTTTGGGGGGGTGCACGCCATTTTTTTCTTTTTTTACACAGGTTTTTTTTTTTTTTTTTACCACAGCAGCACAGACGGGTCTCACGGACCTGTCATTGCTCTGTGCCAATCACACAGATGCATGTAGCACGGATCTCCCGGGTTCGTGCTACATGCAAATGGGCACCATAACGCTGATTGGCTTCCTGTCTGCCACTGCAGTGCCACTCCTAGATGGGCCACGTGTTTGTGCCGCCCCCTTGTGTCGCTTAGCATAGTCATCCAGCTTCCTCGGTACAACCTTTTGGCCTAAAAACAATATTGTGAGGTGTGAGGTGTTCAGAATAGAGTGGAAATGAGTGGAAATTAATGTTATTGGGGTTATTAATAGCGTAGGAACAAAAAAAGGCCCATTTATGTGATTTTAGCGTTTTTTTTTTATTTTTTAAGAAAAAATCCAGATCCAAAACACAAAACCCAGAACCCAAAACACGGAAGGGTGGTTTTGGCAAAACCAATCCAGATCCAAAACACGAAGAAAGATCCAGATCCAAAACCAAAACACAAAACACGAAAAGTGTCCGGTGCACACCCCTAATCTATATATGCACTAAATATACTGACTATACAAATCTCTATACACTATACACATCTATATATGCGCTATATATACTGACTATGCACATCTCTAAACACTATACACATCTATATATGCGCTATATATACTGACTATGCACATCTCTATACACTATACACATCTATATACACTATATATACTGACAAAGCACATCTCTATACACTATACACATCTATATATGCTCTATATATACTGACTATGCACATCTCTATACACTGTACACATCTATATATGCGCTATATATACTGACTATACACATCTCTATACACTCTACACATCTATATATGCGCTATATATACTGACTATGCACATCTGTATACACTATACACATCTATATATGCGCTATATATACTGACTATGCACATCTCTATACACTGTACACATCTATATATGCACTATATATACTGACTATGCACATCTCTATACACTGTACACATCTATATTTGCACTATATATACTGAGTATGGACATCTCTATACACTCTACACATCTATATATGCGCTATACATACTGACTATGCACATCTCTATACACTATACACATCTATATATGCGCTATATATACTGACTATGCACATCTCTATACACTGTACACATCTATATATGCGCTATATATACTGACTATGCACATCTCTATACACTGTACACATCTATATATGCTCTATATATACTGACTATGCACATCTCTATACACTCTACACATCTATATATGCACTATATATACTGACTATGCACATCTCTATACACTATACACATCTATATATGCACTATATCTACTGACTATGCACATCTCTATACACTATACACATCTATATATGCGCTATACATACTGACTATGCACATCTCTATACACTATACATATATATATATATGCACTATATATACTGACTATACACATCTCTATACACTATACACATCTATATATGCGCTATATATACTGACTATGCAAATCTCTATACACTATACACATCTATATATGCGCTATATATACTGACTATACACATCTCTATACACTAAACACATCTATATATGCGCTATATATACTGACTATGCACATCTCTATACACTATACACATCTATATATGCGCTATATATACTGACTATGCACATCTCTATACACTATACACATCTATATATGCACTATATATACTGACTATACACATCTCTATACACTGTACACATCTATATATGCGCTATATATATACTGACTATGCACATCTCTATACACTATACACATCTATATATGCGCTATATATACTGAATATGCACATCTCTATACACTGTACACATCTATATATGCACTATATATACTGACTATGCACATCTCTATACACTGTACACATGTATATATGCACTATATATACTGACTATGCACATCTCTATACACTGTACACATCTATATATGCTCTCTATATACTGACTATACACATCTCTATACACTGTACACATCTATATATGCGCTATATATACTGACTATGCACATCTCTATACACTATACACATCTATATATGCTCTATATATACTGACTAAGCACATCTCTATATACTGTACACATCTATATATGTGCTATATATACTGACTATGCACATCTCTATACACTATACACATCTATATATGCGCTATATATACTGACTATGGACATCTCTATACACTATACACATCTATATATGCGCTATATATACTGACTATACACATCTCTATTCACTATACACATCTATATATGCACTATATATACTGACTATACACATCTCTATACACTATACACATCTATATATGCGCTATATATACTGACTATGCACATCTCTATACACTATACACATCTATATATGCTCTATATATACTGACTATACACATCTTTATACACTATACACATCTATATATGCGCTATATATACTGACTATGCACATCTCTATACACTATACACATCTATATATGCACTATATATACTGACTATGCACATCTCTATACACTATACACATCTATATATGCGCTATATATACTGACTATGCACATCTCTATACACTATACACATCTATATATGCACTATATATATACTGACTATGCACATCTCTATACACTATACACATCTATATATGCGCTATATATACTGACTATACACATCTCTATACACTATACACATCTATATATGCGCTATATATACTGACTATGCACATCTCTATACACTATACACATCTATATATGCGCTATATATACTGACTATACACATCTCTATACACTATACACATCTATATATGCGCTATATATACTGACTATGCACATCTCTATACACTATACACATCTATATATGCACTATATATATACTGACTATACACATCTTTATACACTATACACATCTATATATGCACTCTATATACTGACTATACACATCTTTATACACTATACACATCTATATATGCACTAAATATACTGACTATACAAATCTCTATACACTATACACATCTATATATGCGCTATATATACTGACTATGCACATCTCTAAACACTATACACATCTATATATGCGCTATATATACTGACTATGCACATCTCTATACACTATACACATCTATATACACTATATATACTGACAAAGCACATCTCTATACACTATACACATCTATATATGCTCTATATATACTGACTATGCACATCTCTATACACTGTACACATCTATATATGCGCTATATATACTGACTATACACATCTCTATACACTCTACACATCTATATATGCGCTATATATACTGACTATGCACATCTGTATACACTATACACATCTATATATGCGCTATATATACTGACTATGCACATCTCTATACACTGTACACATCTATATATGCACTATATATACTGACTATGCACATCTCTATACACTGTACACATCTATATTTGCACTATATATACTGAGTATGGACATCTCTATACACTCTACACATCTATATATGCGCTATATATACTGACTATGCACATTTCTATACACTATACACATCTATATATGCGCTATATATACTGACTATGCACATCTCTATACACTGTACACATCTATATATGCGCTATATATACTGACTATGCACATCTCTATACACTGTACACATCTATATATGCTCTATATATACTGACTATGCACATCTCTATACACTCTACACATCTATATATGCACTATATATACTGACTATGCACATCTCTATACACTATACACATCTATATATGCGCTATATATACTGACTATGCACATCTCTATACACTATACACATCTATATATGCACTATATATACTGACTATGCACATCTCTATACACTATACACATCTATATATGCTCTATATATACTGACTATCCACATCTCTATACACTATACACATCTATATATGCGCTATATATACTGACTATACACATCTCTATACACTATACACATCTATATATGCGCTATATATACTGACTATGCACATCTCTATACACTATACACATCTATATTAGGGATGAGCGGGTTCGGTTCCCTGAGAACCGAACCCACCCGAACTTCGGGGATCCGGGGCGATCCGAGCCCAAGCTCGGATCTCCCTGTCTGCCCCGGATCCCTCTCCCGAGGCAAAACCTCGAGATCTGCTGTCGGATCTCGAGGTTTTGCCTCGAGCGGCCATTTAAAAAAAAATGCCTTTGCCTTTAATGGGCAAAGTGCTGATTGGCTGACAGAGCCGTCTGTCACGGCTCTCAGCCAATCAGCATTATGGTGCTCATTTGCATGTAGCACGGACTCGTGAGATCCGTGCTACATGCATCTGTGTGATTGACACAGAGCACTAACGGGTCCGTGAGACCCGTCTGTGCTGCTGTGGTAAATAAAAAAAAAAAAACCTGTGTAAAAAGAGAAAAAAATGGCGTGCCCCCCCCCCAAAAAAAGAGCAACCAGCCCCGGGCATTAGTGACCCAGTGCTGGGTGTGCTTAAATACAGGGGACAAACGACATAGGGGTCCCCTGTACTTAAACACAACCAGCACCGGGCTAGTCAGAACCAGAGCTGGTTGCCAAAATACGGGGGACAAACGACGTAGGGGTCCCCCGTATTCTGCGCAACCAGCTCTGGGCTCTGATCCGGTCCTGGTTCTGGAAATACAGGGGAAAAAAATGAGTAGGGTTCCCCTGTATGTTCCAGAACCAGCACTGGACTTTTTCTAGCGGGGGGCTGATGCCACAGCCAGGGGAGCCCTTTCACCGGGCCCCCCAGCCGCAGCATCAGCCCTGACCGCTAGTCAGCCCAGGCCGGGGATCCCTGGAGAGCTGGGGACCCCCCCAATAAAGGGGTCACCCTCTCCAGGGCACCCCAGGCCCAGGCTGATAGCCCGGGGCTATCCCCGCCACCCCTGGTGGCGGTGGGTGGCGGGTTGATTGTGTGGTGTGGTGTAAATAAAGAATATCAAACATTGTCTTTACAAGTAGAACTGCAAGTCCCAGCAAGCCTGCCCCGCATGCTGGTACTTGGAGAACCACAAGTACCAGCATGCAGGGCATTAAGGGCCCACTAGTACCTGTAGTTCACCTGTAAAAAAATGTTTAAAAAAAACACAGGACACACACACCGTGACAGTATAAGTTTATTAAACATACATACACACACACACACACACACACACACACATGTACACATACTCACCTATGTAACCCTGTAGCATCGGTCCACTTGTCCGGTAAAGTATCCATAGGGGACCTGTGAAAAAAAACATACTCACCATCTCCTATGCGAGGTTCTGTCCTCTTCGTTCCAAAGTAGGCATCCCCGGACTTGGCAAAAAAAAAAAAACGAAAACGCGATCCACGAACTTAGTACCGTTCTATAGAACGGTACTTCCCGAATGAGAGCTTAGCGGCGGGGTATCACCATGGAAACCCCGCTGCTAAGCGTTCATTGGCTGAGAGAGGCCATCTCCCGTCTCTCTCAGCCAATGAACGGCTCCCTCCATTGTAGTCAATGCTGGGAGCCGCAAGGTTATTAAAGTTTACCCTGCGGTTCCCACCATTGACTACAATGGAGGGAGCCGTTCATTGGCTGAGAGACGGGAGATGACCTCTCTCAGCCAATGAACGCTTAGCAGCGGGGTTTCCATGGTGATACCCCGCCGCTAAGCTCTCATTCGGGAAGTACCGTTCTATAGAACGGTACTAAGTTCGTGGATCGCGTTTTCGTTTTTTTTTTTTGCCAAGTCCGGGGATGCCTACTTTGGAACGAAGAGGACAGAACCTCGCATAGGAGATGGTGAGTATGTTTTTTTTCACAGGTCCCCTAGGGATACTTTACCGGACAAGTGGACCGATGCTACAGGTTACATAGGTGAGTATGTGTACATGTGTGTGTGTGTATGTATGTTTAATAAACTTATACTGTCACGGTGTGTGTGTCCTGTGTTTTTTTAAACATTTTTTTTACAGGTGAACTACAGGTACTAGTGGGCCCTTAATGCCCTGCATGCTGGTACTTGTGGTTCTCCAAGTACCAGCATGCGGGGCAGGCTAGCTGGGACTTGCAGTTCTACTTGTAAAGACAATGTTTGATATTCTTTATTTACACCACACCACACAATCAACCCGCCACCCACCGCCACCAGGGGTGGCGGGGATAGCCCCGGGCTATCAGCCTGGGCCTGGGGTGCCCTGGAGAGGGTGACCCCTTTATTGGGGGGGTCCCCAGCTCTCCAGGGATCCCCGGCCTGGGCTGACTAGCGGTCAGGGTTGATGCTGCGGCTGGGGGGCCCGGTGAAAGGGCTCCCCTGGCTGTGGCATCAGCCCCCCGCTAGAAAAAGTCCAGTGCTGGTTCTGGAACATACAGGGGAACCCTACTCATTTTTTGTCCCCTATATTTCCAGAACCAGGACCGGATCAGAGCCCAGAGCTGGTTGCGCAGAATACAGGGGACCCCTACGTCGTTTGTCCCCCGTATTTTGGCAACCAGCGCTGGTTCTGACTAGCCCGGTGCTGGTTGTGCTTAAGTACAGGGGACCCCTACGTCATTTGTCCCCTGTATTTAAGCACACCCAGCACTGGGTTACTAATGCCCGGGGCTGGTTGCTCTTTTTTGGGGGGGTGCACGCCATTTTTTTCTTTTTTTACACAGGTTTTTTTTTTTTTTTTTTACCACAGCAGCACAGACGGGTCTCACGGACCTGTCATTGCTCTGTGCCAATCACACAGATGCATGTAGCACGGATCTCCCGGGTTCGTGCTACATGCAAATGGGCACCATAACGCTGATTGGCTTCCTGTCTGCCACTGCAGTGCCACTCCTAGATGGGCCACGTGTTTGTGCCGCCCCCTTGTGTCGCTTAGCATAGTCATCCAGCTTCCTCGGTACAACCTTTTGGCCTAAAAACAATATTGTGAGGTGTGAGGTGTTCAGAATAGAGTGGAAATGAGTGGAAATTAATGTTATTGGGGTTATTAATAGCGTAGGAACAAAAAAAGGCCCATTTATGTGATTTTAGCGTTTTTTTTTTATTTTTTAAGAAAAAATCCAGATCCAAAACACAAAACCCAGAACCCAAAACACGGAAGGGTGGTTTTGGCAAAACCAATCCAGATCCAAAACACGAAGAAAGATCCAGATCCAAAACCAAAACACAAAACACGAAAAGTGTCCGGTGCACACCCCTAATCTATATATGCACTAAATATACTGACTATACAAATCTCTATACACTATACACATCTATATATGCGCTATATATACTGACTATGCACATCTCTAAACACTATACACATCTATATATGCGCTATATATACTGACTATGCACATCTCTATACACTATACACATCTATATACACTATATATACTGACAAAGCACATCTCTATACACTATACACATCTATATATGCTCTATATATACTGACTATGCACATCTCTATACACTGTACACATCTATATATGCGCTATATATACTGACTATACACATCTCTATACACTCTACACATCTATATATGCGCTATATATACTGACTATGCACATCTGTATACACTATACACATCTATATATGCGCTATATATACTGACTATGCACATCTCTATACACTGTACACATCTATATATGCACTATATATACTGACTATGCACATCTCTATACACTGTACACATCTATATTTGCACTATATATACTGAGTATGGACATCTCTATACACTCTACACATCTATATATGCGCTATACATACTGACTATGCACATCTCTATACACTATACACATCTATATATGCGCTATATATACTGACTATGCACATCTCTATACACTGTACACATCTATATATGCGCTATATATACTGACTATGCACATCTCTATACACTGTACACATCTATATATGCTCTATATATACTGACTATGCACATCTCTATACACTCTACACATCTATATATGCACTATATATACTGACTATGCACATCTCTATACACTATACACATCTATATATGCAATATATCTACTGACTATGCACATCTCTATACACTATACACATCTATATATGCGCTATACATACTGACTATGCACATCTCTATACACTATACATATATATATATATGCACTATATATACTGACTATACACATCTCTATACACTATACACATCTATATATGCGCTATATATACTGACTATGCAAATCTCTATACACTATACACATCTATATATGCGCTATATATACTGACTATACACATCTCTATACACTAAACACATCTATATATGCGCTATATATACTGACTATGCACATCTCTATACACTATACACATCTATATATGCGCTATATATACTGACTATGCACATCTCTATACACTATACACATCTATATATGCACTATATATACTGACTATACACATCTCTATACACTGTACACATCTATATATGCGCTATATATACTGACTATGCACATCTCTATACACTATACACATCTATATATGCGCTATATATACTGAATATGCACATCTCTATACACTGTACACATCTATATATGCACTATATATACTGACTATGCACATCTCTATACACTGTACACATGTATATATGCACTATATATACTGACTATGCACATCTCTATACACTGTACACATCTATATATGCTCTCTATATACTGACTATACACATCTCTATACACTGTACACATCTATATATGCGCTATATATACTGACTATGCACATCTCTATACACTATACACATCTATATATGCTCTATATATACTGACTAAGCACATCTCTATATACTGTACACATCTATATATGTGCTATATATACTGACTATGCACATCTCTATACACTATACACATCTATATATGCGCTATATATACTGACTATGGACATCTCTATACACTATACACATCTATATATGCGCTATATATACTGACTATACACATCTCTATTCACTATACACATCTATATATGCACTATATATACTGACTATACACATCTCTATACACTATACACATCTATATATGCGCTATATATACTGACTATGCACATCTCTATACACTGTACACATCTATATATGCGCTATATATACTGACAATTCTTCTCTCTATACACTGTACACTTCTATATATGCGCTATATATACTGACTATGCACATCTCTATACACTATACACATCTATATATGCGCTAAATATACTGACTATGCACATCTCTATACACTATACACATCTATATATGCGCTATATATACTGACTATGCACATCTCTATACACTATACATATCTATATATGCACTATATATACTGACTATGCACATCTCTATACACTGTACACATCTATATATGCGCTATATATACTGACTATGCACATCTCTATTCACTATACACATCTATATACACTATATATACTGACAAAGCACATCTCTATACACTATACACATCTATATATGCGCTATATATACTGACTATACACATCTCTATACACTATACACATCTATATATGCGCTATATATACTGACTATGCACATCTCTATACACTATACACATCTATATATGCACTATATATATACTGACTATGCACATCTCTATACACTATACACATCTATATATGCGCTATATATACTGACTATACACATCTCTATACACTATACACATCTATATATGCGCTATATATACTGACTATGCACATCTCTATACACTATACACATCTATATATGCGCTATATATACTGACTATACACATCTCTATACACTATACACATCTATATATGCGCTATATATACTGACTATGCACATCTCTATACACTATACACATCTATATATGCACTAAATATACTGACTATACAAATCTCTATACACTATACACATCTATATATGCGCTATATATACTGACTATGCACATCTCTAAACACTATACACATCTATATATGCGCTATATATACTGACTATGCACATCTCTATACACTATACACATCTATATACACTATATATACTGACAAAGCACATCTCTATACACTATACACATCTATATATGCTCTATATATACTGACTATGCACATCTCTATACACTTTACACATCTATATATGCGCTATATATACTGACTATACACATCTCTATACACTCTACACATCTATATATGCGCTATATATACTGACTATGCACATCTGTATACACTATACACATCTATATATGCACTATAGATACTGACTATGCACATCTCTATACACTGTACACATCTATATATGCACTATATATACTGACTATGCACATCTCTATACACTGTACACATCTATATTTGCACTATATATACTGAGTATGGACATCTCTATACACTCTACACATCTATATATGCGCTATACATACTGACTATGCACATCACTATACACTATACACATCTATATATGCGCTATATATACTGACTATGCACATCTCTATACACTGTACACATCTATATATGCGCTATATATACTGACTATGCACATCTCTATACACTGTACACATCTATATATGCTCTATATATACTGACTATGCACATCTCTATACACTCTACACATCTATATATGCACTATATATACTGACTATGCACATCTCTATACACTATACACATCTATATATGCGCTATATATACTGACTATGCACATCTCTATACACTATACACATCTATATATGCACTATATATACTGACTAAGCACATCTCTATACACTATACACATCTATATATGCTCTATATATACTGACTATCCACATCTCTATACACTATACACATCTATATATGCGCTATATATGCTGACTATACACATCTCTATACACTATACACATCTATATATGCGCTATATATACTGACTATGCACATCTCTATACACTATACACATCTATATATGCACTAAATATACTGACTATACAAATCTCTATACACTATACACATCTATATATGCGCTATATATACTGACTATGCACATCTCTAAACACTATACACATCTATATATGCGCTATATATACTGACTATGCACATCTCTATACACTATACACATCTATATACACTATATATACTGACAAAGCACATCTCTATACACTATACACATCTATATATGCTCTATATATACTGACTATGCACATCTCTATACACTGTACACATCTATATATGCGCTATATATACTGACTATACACATCTCTATACACTCTACATATCTATATATGCGCTATATATACTGACTATGCACATCTGTATACACTATACACATCTATATATGCGCTATATATACTGACTATGCACATCTCTATACACTGTACACATCTATATATGCGCTATATATACTGACAATTCTTCTCTCTATACACTGTACACTTCTATATATGCGCTATATATACTGACTATGCACATCTCTATACACTATACACATCTATATATGCGCTAAATATACTGACTATGCACATCTCTATACACTATACACATCTATATATGCGCTATATATACTGACTATGCACATCTCTATACACTATACATATCTATATATGCACTATATATACTGACTATGCACATCTCTATACACTGTACACATCTATATATGCGCTATATATACTGACTATGCACATCTCTATACACTATACACATCTATATATGCGCTATATATACTGACTATGCACATCTCTATACACTATACACATCTATATATGCTCTATATATACTGACTATGCACATCTCTATATACTATACACATCTATATAAGCGCTATATATACTGACTATACACATCTCTATACACTGTACACATCTATATATGCGCTATATATACTGACTATGCACATCTCTATATACTATACACATCTATATAAGCGCTATATATACTGACTATGCACATCTCTATACACTATACACATCTATATATGCACTATATATACTGACTATGCACATCTCTATACACTGTACACATCTATATACACTATATATACTGACAAAGCACATCTCTATACACTATACACATCTATATATGCGCTATATATACTGACTATGCACATCTCTATACACTATACATATATATATATATATATATATATATATATATATATATGTGCTATATATACTGACTATGCACATCTCTATACACTATACACATCTATATATTTGCTATATATACTGACTATGCACATCTCTATTCACTATACACATCTATATACACTATATATACTGACAAAGCACATCTCTATACACTATACACATCTACATATGCGCTATATATACTGACTATAGACATCTCTATAAACTATACACATCTATATATGCGCTATATATACTGACTATGCACATCTCTATACACTATACACATCTATATATGCACTATATATATACTGACTATGCACATCTCTATACACTATACACATCTATATATGCGCTATATATACTGACTATACACATCTCTATACACTATACACATCTATATATGCGCTATATATACTGACTATGCACATCTCTATACACTATACACATTTATATATGCGCTATATATACTGACTATACACATCTCTATACACTATACACATCTATATATGCGCTATATATACTGACTATGCACATCTCTATACACTATACACATCTATATATGCACTAAATATACTGACTATACAAATCTCTATACACTATACACATCTATATATGCGCTATATATACTGACTATGCACATCTCTAAACACTATACACATCTATATATGCGCTATATATACTGACTATGCACATCTCTATACACTGTACACATCTATATACACTATATATACTGACAAAGCACATCTCTATACACTATACACATCTATATATGCTCTATATATACTGACTATGCACATCTCTATACACTGTACACATCTATATATGCGCTATATATACTGACTATACACATCTCTATACACTCTACACATCTATATATGCGCTATATATACTGACTATGCACATCTGTATACACTATACACATCTATATATGCGCTATATATACTGACTATGCACATCTCTATACACTGTACACATCTATATATGCACTATATATACTGACTATGCACATCTCTATACACTGTACACATCTATATTTGCACTATATATACTGAGTATGGACATCTCTATACACTCTACACATCTATATATGCGCTATACATACTGACTATGCACATCTCTATACACTATACACATCTATATATGCGCTATATATACTGACTATGCACATCTCTATACACTGTACACATCTATATATGCGCTATATATACTGACTATGCACATCTCTATACACTGTACACATCTATATATGCTCTATATATACTGACTATGCACATCTCTATACACTCTACACATCTATATATGCACTATATATACTGACTATGCACATCTCTATACACTATACACATCTATATATGCGCTATATATACTGACTATGCACATCTCTATACACTATACACATCTATATATGCACTATATATACTGACTATGCACATCTCTATACACTATACACATCTATATATGCTCTATATATACTGACTATCCACATCTCTATACACTATACACATCTATATATGCGCTATATATACTGACTATACACATCTCTATACACTATACACATCTATATATGCGCTATATATACTGACTATGCACATCTCTATACACTATACACATCTATATATGCACTAAATATACTGACTATACAAATCTCTATACACTATACACATCTATATATGCGCTATATATACTGACTATGCACATCTCTAAACACTATACACATCTATATATGCGCTATATATACTGACTATGCACATCTCTATACACTATACACATCTATATACACTATATATACTGACAAAGCACATCTCTATACACTATACACATCTATATATGCTCTATATATACTGACTATGCACATCTCTATACACTGTACACATCTATATATGCGCTATATATACTGACTATACACATCTCTATACACTCTACACATCTATATATGCGCTATATATACTGACTATGCACATCTGTATACACTATACACATCTATATATGCGCTATATATACTGACTATGCACATCTCTATACACTGTACACATCTATATATGCACTATATATACTGACTATGCACATCTCTATACACTGTACACATCTATATTTGCACTATATATACTGAGTATGGACATCTCTATACACTCTACGCATCTATATATGCGCTATATATACTGACTATACACATCTCTATACACTATACACATCTATATATGCACTATATATACTGACTATACACATCTCTATACACTATACACATCTATATATGCACTATATATACTGACTATGCACATCTCTATACACTATACACATCTATATATGCACTATATATACTGACTATGCACATCTCTATACACTATACACATCTATATATGCTCTATATATACTGACTATCCACATCTCTATACACTCTACACATCTATATATGCACTATATATACTGACTATGCACATCTCTATACACTATACACATCTATATATGCGCTATATATACTGACTTTGCACATCTCTATACACTATACACTTCTATATATGCTCTATATATACTGACTATGCACATCTCTATACACTGTACACATCTATATATGCACTATATATACTGACTATGCACATCTCTATACACTATACACATCTATATATGCGCTATATATACTGACTTTGCACATCTCTATACACTCTACACATCTATATATGCGCTATATATACTGACTATACACATCTCTATACACTATACACATCTATATATGCACTATATATACTGACTATACACATCTCTATACACTATACACATCTATATATGCGCTATATATACTGACTATGCACAGCTCTATACACTATACATATCTATATATGCGCTATATATACTGACTATGCACATCTCTATACACTATACACATCTATATATGCGCTATAAATACTGACTATGCACATCTCTATACACTGTACACATCTATATATGCGCTATATATACTAACTATGCACATCTCTATACACTATACACATATATATATGCGCTATATATACTGACTATGCACATCTCTATACACTGTACACATCTATATATGCTCTATATATACTGACTATCCACATCTCTATACACTATACACATCTATATATGCACTATATATACTGACTATGCACATCTCTATACACTATACACATCTATATATGCGCTATACATACTGACTATGCACATCTCTATACACTATACATATATATATATATATATATATATGCACTATATATACTGACTATACACATCTCTATACACTATACACATCTATATATGCGCTATATATACTGACTATGCAAATCTCTATACACTATACACATCTATATATGCGCTATATATACTGACTATACACATCTCTATACACTAAACACATCTATATATGCGCTATATATACTGACTATGCACATCTCTATACACTATACACATCTATATATGCGCTATATATACTGACTATGCACATCTCTATACACTATACACATCTATATATGCACTATATATACTGACTATACACATCTCTATACACTGTACACATCTATATATGCGCTATATATACTGACTATGCACATCTCTATACACTATACACATCTATATATGCGCTATATATACTGAATATGCACATCTCTATACACTGTACACATCTATATATGCACTATATATACTGACTATGCACATCTCTATACACTGTACACATCTATATATGCACTATATATACTGACAATTCTTCTCTCTATACACTGTACACTTCTATATATGCGTTATATATACTGACTATGCACATCTCTATACACTATACACATCTATATATGCGCTAAATATACTGACTATGCACATCTCTATACACTATACACATCTATATATGCGCTATATATACTGACTATGCACATCTCTATACACTATACATATCTATATATGCACTATATATACTGACTATGCACATCTCTATACACTGTACACATCTATATATGCGCTATATATACTGACTATGCACATCTCTATACACTATACACATCTATATATGCTCTATATATACTGACTAAGCACATCTCTATATACTGTACACATCTATATATGTGCTATATATACTGACTATGCACATCTCTATACACTATACACATCTATATATGCGCTATATATACTGACTATGGACATCTCTATACACTATACACATCTATATATGCACTATATATACTGACTATACACATCTCTATACACTATACACATCTATATATGCACTATATATACTGACTATACACATCTCTATACACTATACACATCTATATATGCGCTATATATACTGACTATGCACATCTCTATACACTGTACACATCTATATATGCGCTATATATACTGACAATTCTTCTCTCTATACACTGTACACTTCTATATATGCGTTATATATACTGACTATGCACATCTCTATACACTATACACATCTATATATGCGCTAAATATACTGACTATGCACATCTCTATACACTATACACATCTATATATGCGCTATATATACTGACTATGCACATCTCTATACACTATACATATCTATATATGCACTATATATACTGACTATGCACATCTCTATACACTGTACACATCTATATATGCGCTATATATACTGACTATGCACATCTCTATACACTATACACATCTATATATGCGCTATATATACTGACTATGCACATCTCTATACACTATACACATCTATATATGCTCTATATATACTGACTATGCACATCTCTATATACTATACACATCTATATAAGCGCTATATATACTGACTATACACATCTCTATACACTGTACACATCTATATATGCGCTATATATACTGACTATGCACATCTCTATATACTATACACATCTATATAAGCGCTATATATACTGACTATGCACATCTCTATACACTGTACACATCTATATATGCGCTATATATACTGACTATGCACATCTCTATACACTATACACATCTATATATGCACTATATATACTGACTATGCACATCTCTATACACTGTACACATCTATATATGCACTATATATACTGACTATACACATCTCTATACACTATACACATCTATATATGCGCTATATATACTGACTATGCACATCTCTATACACTATACATATATATATATATATATATATATATATATATATGTGCTATATATACTGACTATGCACATCTCTATACACTATACACATCTATATATGCGCTATATATACTGACTATGCACATCTCTATTCACTATACACATCTATATACACTATATATACTGACAAAGCACATCTCTATACACTATACACATCTATATATGCGCTATATATACTGACTATGCACATCTCTATACACTATACACATCTATATATGCTCTATATATACTGACTATGCACATCTCTATACACTATACACATCTATATATGCGCTACATATACTGACTATACAAATCTCTATACACTATACACATCTATATATGCTCTATATATACTGACTATACACATCTCTATACACTATACATATCTATATATGCGCTATATATACTGACTATACACATCTCTATACACTATACACATCTATATATGCGCTATATATACTGACTATGCACATCTCTATACACTATACACATCTATATATGCTCTATATATACTGACTATGCACATCTCTATACACTATACATATCTATATATGCGCTATATATACTGACTATACACATCTCTATACACTATACAAATCTATATATGCGCTATATATACTGACTATGCACATCTCTATACACTATACACATCTATATATGCGCTACATATACTGACTATACAAATCTCTATACACTATACACATCTATATATGCGCTATATATACTGACTATACACATCTCTATACACTATACACATCTATATATGCTCTATATATACTGACTATACACATCTCTATACACTATACATATCTATATATGCGCTATATATACTGACTATACACATCTCTATACACTATACACATCTATATATGCTCTATATATACTGACTATACACATCTCTATACACTATACATATCTATATATGCGCTATATATACTGACTATACACATCTCTATACACTATACATATCTATATATGCGCTATATATACTGACTATACACATCTCTATACACTATACACATCTTTATATGCGCTATATATACTGACTATGCACATCTCTTTACACTATACACATCTATATACACTATATATACTGACAAAGCACATCTCTATACACTCTACACATCTATATATGTGCTATATATACTGACTATACACATCTCTATACACTGTACACATCTATATATGCGCTATATATACTGACAATTCACATCTCTATACACTGTACACATCTATATATGCTCTATATATACTGACTATGCACATCTCTATACACTATACACATCTCTATACACTATACACATCTATATGTGCGCTATATATACTGACTATGCACATCTCTATACACTATACACATCTATATATGCGCCATATATACTGACTATGCACATCTCTATACACTATACACATCTATATATGCGCTATATATACTGACTATGCACATCTCTATACACTATACACATCTATATGTGTGCTATATATACTGACTATGCACATCTCTATACACGCTTGTCGCTGCTGCTTTGAGGATGCAAGTGCGGCTACAGCCCACACAATTCACAAAGACAGAAAAAAGAAGAAGAATATTTTAATTGTTTGTGTAGAACACTTTGAGGTGTCACCACCTTTTAACAGACAGACGCACGCTTGTCGCTGCTGCTTTAAGGATGCAGGTGCGGCTACAGCCCACACATTTCACAAAGACCGAAAAAAAAAAGAACAATATTTTAATTGTTTGTGTAGAACACTTTGAGGTGTCATCACCCTTTAACAGACAGACGCACGCTTGTCGCTGCTGCTTTAAGGATGCAGGTGCGGCTACAGCCCACACAATTCACATAGACAGAAAAAAAAGAACAATATTTTAATTGTTTCTGTAGCACACTTTGAGGGTGTCACCACCCTTTAACAGACAGACGCACGCTTGTCGCTGCTGCTTTGAGGATGCAAGTGTGGCTACATCGCACACAAGTCACAAACACATTAAAAAAATAGTTTTTTATTTTTTGGAACACTTTGAGAGTTACACCACCCTTTAACAGACAGACGCACGCTTGTCGCTGCTGCTTTAAGGATGCAGGTGCGGCTACAGCCCACACATTTCACAAAGACCGAAAAAAAAGAACAATATTTTAATTGTTTGTGTAGAACACTTTGAGGGTGTCACCACCCTTTAACAGACAGACGCACGCTTGTCGCTGCTGCTTTAAGGATGCAGGTGCGGCTACAGCCCACACATTTCACAAAGACCAAAAAAAAAAGAACAATATTTTAATTGTTTGTGTAGCACACTTTGAGGGTGTCACCACCCTTTAACAGACAGATGCACGCTTGTCGCTGCTGCTTTAAGGATGCAGGTGCGGCTACAGCCCACACAATTCACAAAGACAGAAAAAAGAACAATATTTTAATAGTTTGTGTAGCACACTTTGAGGGTGTCACCACCCTTTAACAGACAGACGCACGCTTGTCGCTGCTGCTTTAAGGATGCAGGTGCGGCTACAGCCCACACAATTTACAAAGACAGAAAAAAGAACAATATTTTAATTGTTTGTGTAGCACACTTTGAGGGTGTCACCACCCTTTAACAGACAGACGCACGCTTGTCGCTGCTGCTTTAAGGATGCAGGTGTGGCTACAGCCCACACATTTCACAAAGACCAAAAAAAAAAGAACAATATTTTAATTGTTTGTGTAGCACACTTTGAGGGTGTCACCACCCTTTAACAGACAGACGCACGCTTGTCGCTGCTGCTTTGAGGATGCAAGTGTGGCTACATCGCACACAAGTCACAAACACATTAAAAATATAGTTTTTTATTTTTTGGAACACTTTGAGAGTTACACCACCCTTTAACAGACAGACGCACGCTTGTCGCTGCTGCTTTAAGGATGCAGGTGAGGCTACAGCCCACACATTTCACAAAGACCGAAAAAAAAAGAACAATATTTTAATTGTTTGTGTAGAACACTTTGAGGGTGTCACCACCCTTTAACAGACAGACGCACGCTTGTCGCTGCTGCTTTGAGGATGCAGGTGGAATCTAGACGGGATTTGGAACCGAGGACACACTACCTCCATCAATTGTCTAAATCCCACTGCACTAATGTCGGATACCGGACGCACGTCTAACACCAACATAGCAGTCAAGGCCTCAGTTATACGTTTTGCTTCAGGATGACTGCTGTCGTACTTCATCCTCATCGCTAGGGACTGTTGGAGGGTCAATTGTTTAGTAAAAGTAGTGATGTTCCTACTTCCTCTCTGGGATGATGAACAACTCCCAGCAGCAGCAACAGCACTAGGAGGAAGAGGTTCTTGATCTTTCCCTATTTTATTTTTATCGGAGAAAGTTTGGTCCTCCATTTATGTTATATTGATATATATACGTGCGGCTAAAGCGCACACAAACACAGAAAATATTATTTTATTTTTGCTGGAGAGTAGTGCACTTTGTGGGTTACACCACCCTTTAAGAAATGAGCCGGCCGGCTCTTTACTTATGGGACACAGGCGCACGCTTGGCGCTGCTCCTTTGTTGATGCACGTGCAGCCACAGTGCACACAATTCACAAACACAGAAAATAATTTTTTTTTGGTTTGGACTGGAGTGTACTTTCGGGGGTTACAGCACCCTTTAACGGTCAAGCCAGCCGGCCCTTTACTTATGACACAGGCGCACGCTTGGCACTACTTTGTTGATGCACGTGCGGCTACTGCGCACACAATTCACAAACACAGAAAATAATTTTTTTTTAGGTTTGGACTGGAGTGTACTTTCGGGGGTTACAGCACCCTTAACGGTCAAGCCAGCCGGCCCTTTACTTATGACACAGGCGCACGCTTGGCACTACTTTGTTGATGCACGTGCGGCTACTGCGCACACAATTCACAAACACAGAAAATAATTTTTTTTTTGGTTTGGACTGGAGTGTACTTTCGGGGGTTACAGCACCCTTAACGGTCAAGCCAGCCGGCCCTTTACTTATGACACAGGCGCACGCTTGGCACTACTTTGTTGATGCACGTGCGGCTACTGCGCACACAATTCACAAACACAGAAAATAATTTTTTTTTGGTTTGGACTGGAGTGTACTTTCGGGGGTTACAGCACCCTTTAACGGTCAAGCCAGCCGGCCCTTTACTTATGACACAGGCGCACGCTTGGCACTACTTTGTTGATGCACGTGCGGCTACTGCGCACACAATTCACAAACACAGAAAATAATTTTTTTCTAGGTTTGGACTGGAGTGTACTTTCGGGGGTTACAGTACCCTTAACGGTCAAGCCAGCCGGCCCTTTACTTATGACACAGGCGCACGCTTGGCACTACTTTGTTGATGCACGTGCGGCTACTGCGCACACAATTCACAAACACAGAAAATAATTTTTTTTTAGGTTTGGACTGGAGTGTACTTTCGGGGGTTACAGCACCCTTAACGGTCAAGCCAGCCGGCCCTTTACTTATGACACAGGCACACGCTTGGCACTACTTTGTTGATGCACGTGCGGCTACTGCGCACACAATTCACAAACACAGAAAATAATTTTTTTTTGGTTTGGACTAGAGTGTACTTTCGGGGGTTACAGCACCCTTTAACGGTCAAGCCAGCCGGCCCTTTACTTATGACACAGGCGCACGCTTGGCACTACTTTGTTGATGCACGTGCGGCTACTGCGCACACAATTCACAAACACAGAAAATAATTTTTTTTTTGGTTTGGACTGGAGTGTACTTTCGGGGGTTACAGCACCCTTAACGGTCAAGCCAGCCGGCCCTTTACTTATGACACAGGCGCACGCTTGGCACTACTTTGTTGATGCACGTGCGGCTACTGCGCACACAATTCACAAACACAGAAAATAATTTTTTTTTGGTTTGGACTGGAGTGTACTTTCGGGGGTTACAGCACCCTTTAACGGTCAAGCCAGCCGGCCCTTTACTTATGACACAGGCGCACGCTTGGCACTACTTTGTTGCTGCACGTGCGGCTACTGCGCACACAATTCACAAACACAGAAAATAATTTTTTTTTTGGTTTGGACTGGAGTGTACTTTTGGGGGTTACAGCACCCTTAACGGTCAAGCCAGCCGGCCCTTTACTTATGACACAGGCGCACGCTTGGCACTACTTTGTTGATGCACGTGCGGCTACTGCGCACACAATTCACAAACACAGAAAATAATTTTTTTTTTGGTTTGGACTGGAGTGTACTTTCGGGGGTTACAGCACCCTTAACGGTCAAGCCAGCCGGCCCTTTACTTATGACACAGGCGCACGCTTGGCACTACTTTGTTGATGCACGTGCGGCTACTGCGCACACAATTCACAAACACAGAAAATAATTTTTTTTTGGTTTGGACTGGAGTGTACTTTCGGGGGTTACAGCACCCTTTAACGGTCAAGCCAGCCGGCCCTTTACTTATGACACAGGCGCACGCTTGGCACTACTTTGTTGATGCACGTGCGGCTACTGCGCACACAATTCACAAACACAGAAAATAATTTTTTTTTGGTTTGGACTGGAGTGTACTTTCGGGGTTTACAGCACCCTTTAACGGTCAAGCCAGCCGGCCCTTTACTTATGACACAGGCGCACGCTTGGCACTACTTTGTTGATGCACGTGCGGCTACTGCGCACACAATTCACAAACACAGAAAATATATTATTTTTTTAGCACTTGGGGGGAGCACCCCTGATGGACAGAGCACCCCCTGGACAACACTACAGCACTCCTTTAGGACTGGGACACTGCACAGGACTTTGGAGTGGACACAGCCCCTATGGAGAACTGACTGCACAACACAGTCCAGCCAGCCCCTATGGACTTTGAAGTAGTGGACACAGCCCCTATTAACAACAGCAGCACAGCACAACACAGCCAGCCCCTATGGACTTTGAAGTAGTGGACAACAGCAGCACTACACTACACTACACTACACTACACAGCACTAACTCCCACCCTCCCTCTTCACTGTCCACAGCCGAGTGAGAAAATGGCTCCAACGCGGGTACCTTATATAGGATCCAAAACCCGCGAGACTCGGAAGGCGGGATGATGACGTTTTGCCTCGATTTCAGATCCGAGTCAGGCGGGAAAAGTCGAGCCTGATTCGGATCGGACTCGGATCGGGGGGGCTCGGGGGGGTTCGGATTTCAGAAATCCGAACCCGCTCACCCCTACTCTATACACTGTACACATCTATATATGCACTATATATACTGACTATACACGTCTCTATACACTATACACATCTATATATGCTCTATATATACTGACTATGCACATCTCTATACACTATACACATCTATATATGCGCTATATATACTGACTATACACATCTCTATACACTATACACTTCTATATATGCGCTATATATACTGACTATGCACATTTCTATACACTATACACATCTATATATGCGCTATATATATACTGACTATGCACATCTCTATACACTATATACATATATATATGTGTTATATATACTGACTATGCACATCTCTATACACTATACACATCTATATTTGCACTATATATACTGACTATGCACATCTCTATACACTATACACATCTTTATATGCGCTATATATACTGACTATGCACATCTCTTTACACTATACACATCTCTATACACTCTACACATCTATATATGTGCTATATATACTGACTATGCACATCTCTATACACTATACATATCTATATATGCTCTATATATACTGACTATGCACATCTCTATACACTATACACATCTATATATGCGCTATATATACTGACTATGCACATCTCTATACACTATACACATCTATATATGCGCTATATATACTGACTATGCACATCTCTATACATTATACACATCTATATATGCGCTATATATACTGACTATGCACATCTCTATACACTATACACATCTATATATACACTATATATACTGACAAAGCACATCTCTATACACTCTACACATCTATATATGTGCTATATATACTGACTATACACATCTCTATACACTGTACATATCTATATATGCTCTATATATACTGACTATGCACATCTCTATACACTATACACATCTATATATGCGCTATATATACTGACTATACACATCTCTATACACTATACGTATCTATATATGCGCTATATATACTGACTATGCACATCTCTATATACTGTACACATCTATATATGCGCTATATATACTGACTATGCACATCTCTATACACTATACACATCTATATATGCGCTATATATACTGACTATGCACATCTCTATACACTATACATATCTATATATGCTCTATATATACTGACTATGCAAATCTCTATTCACTATACATATCTATATATGCGCTATATATACTGACTATACACATCTCTATACACTATACACATCTATATATGTGCTATATATACTGACTATGCACATCTCTATACACTATACACATCTAAATATGCGCTATATATACTGACTATACACATCTCTATACACTATACACATCTATATATGCTCTATATATACTGACTATGCACATCTCTATACACTATACACATCTATATATGCGCTATATATACTGACTATGCACATCTCTATACACTGTACACATCTATATATGCGCTATATATACTGACTATGCACATCTCTATACACTATACACATCTATATATGCACTATATATACTGACTATGCACATCTCTATACACTATACACATCTATATATGCTCTATATATACTGACTATGCACATCTCTATACACTGTACACATCTATATATGCGCTATATATACTGACTATGCACATCTCTATACACTCTACACATCTATATATGCACTATATATACTGACTATGCACATCTCTATACACTGTACACATCTATATATGCGCTATATATACTGACTATGCACATCTCTATACACTATACACATCTATATATGCGCTATACATACTGACTATGCACATCTCTATACACTATACACATCTATATATGCTCTATATATACTGACTGTGCACATCTCTATACACTATACACATCTATATATGCGCTATATATACTGACCATACACATCTCTATATACTATACACATCTATATATGCGCTATATATACTGACAATTCACATCTCTATACACTGTACACATCTATATATGCGCTATATATACTGACTATGCACATCTCTGTACACTATACACATCTATATATGCACTGTATATACTGACTATGCACATCTCTATACACTATACACATCTATATATGCGCTATATATACTGACTATGCACATCTCTATACAGTATACACATCTATATATGCGCTATATATACTGACTATACACATCTCTATACACTGTACATATCTATATATGCTCTATATATACTGACTATGCACATCTCTATACACTATACACATCTATATATGCGCTATATATACTGACTATGCACATCTCTATACACTATACACATCTATATATGCGCTATATATACTGACTATGCACATCTCTATACACTATACACATCTATATATGCGATATATATACTTACTATGCACATCTCTATACACTATACACATCTATATATACACTATATATACTGACTTTGGACATCTCTATACACTATACACATCTATATATGCGCTATATATACTGACTATGCACATATCTATACACTATACACATCTATATATGCGCTATATATACTGACTATACACATCTCTATACACTATACACATCTATATATGCGCTATACATACTGACTATGCACATCTCTATATACTGTACACATCTATATATGCACTATACATACTGACTATACACATCTCTATACACTATACATATCTATAAATGCGCTATATATACTGACTATGCACATGTCTATACACTATACATATCTATATATGCGCTATATATACTGACTATGCACATCTCTATACACTATACATATCTATATATGCGCTATATATACTGACTATACACATCTCTATACACTATACACATCTATATATGCGCTATATATACTGACTATGCACATCTCTATACACTATACACATCTATATATGCTCTATATATACTGACTATGCACATCTCTATACACTATACACATCTATATATGCGCTATATATACTGACTATACACATCTCTATACAGTGTACAAATCTATATTAGGGGTGTGCACCGGCCACTTTTCATGTTTTGTGTTTTGGTTTTGGATTTGGATCTTTCTTTGTGTTTTGGATCTGGATTGGTTTTGCCAAAACCACCCTTCCGTGTTTTGGGTTCTGGGTTTTGTGTTTTGGATCTGTATTTTTTTTAAAAAAAGCATAAAAACAGCTAAAATCACAGAATTTGTGGGTTTTTCTGCTCCTATGCTATTATTAACCTCAATAACCTTAATTTCCACTCATTTACAGTCTATTCTGAACACCTCACACCTCACAATAGTGATTTTATATCCAAAAGGTTGCACGAGGTAGCTGGATGACTATGCTAAGAGATACGAGAGGGCGGCACAAACACGTGGTCCATCTAGGAGTGACACTGCAGTGGCAGACAGGATGGCAGTTTGAAAAACTAGGCCCCAAACAGTACATAATTCTAAGAAAAAAAAGAGGTGCAAGATGGAATTGTCCTTGGGCCCTCCCACCCACCCTTATGTTGTATAAACAGGACATGCACACTTTAACAAACCAAACATTTCAGTGCCAGGGTCTGCCCCACGACTGTGGCTGAAATGATTGGTTCGTTTGGGCCCCCACAAAACAAGCTGGCAATTAATCTGTCCCTGCACAAACTGGCTCTATGGAGGCAAGATGTCGTCTTCATCCTCCTCATCCACCGATTCCTCACCCTCTTCAGTGTTGTGTACATCCTCATCCTCACAGAGTATTAATTCGTCCCCGCTGGAATCCACAACTACAGGTCCCCCTGTACGTTCTGGAGGCTGGTCTCAATGGAAGAGTTGATAATTCATTTTATGAACATCATCTTCTCCACTTTTTCTGGAAGCAACCTCCTACGCCTTTCGCTGACAAGGTTCCTGGCTGCACTAAACACTCTTTCGGAGTACACACTGGAGGGGGGGCAACTCAGGTAAAATAGAGCCAGTTTGTACAGGGACCTCCAAATTGCTTCTTTTTCCTGCCAGTATAGGTATGGACTGTCTGACATGCCTACTTGGATGCTGTCACCGATGTAATCCTTTAACAGACAGACGCACGCTTGTCGCTGCTGCTTTGAGGATGCAGGTGCGGCTACAGCCCACACATTTCACAAAGACAGAAAAAAAAAGAATTTTTTTATTGTTTGTGGAGCGCACTTTGAGGGTTACACCACCCTTTAGCAGACAGACACACGCTTGTCGCTGCTGCTTTAAGGATTCAGGTGCGGCTACAGCCCACACATTTCACAAAGACAGAAAAAAAAAGAAGAATATTTTTATTGTTTGTGGAGCACACTTTGAGGGTGTCACCACCCTTTAACAGACAGACGCACGCTTGTCGCTGCTGCTTTAAGGATGCAGGTGCGGCTACAGCCCACACATTTCACAAAGAGAAAAAAAAAGAAGAATATTTTTATTGTTTGTGGAGCGCAGTTTGAGGGTTACACCACCATTTAACAGACAGACGCACGCTTGTCAGTGCTGCTTTGAGGACAGTATCATATGCAGTGACAGTAGACTTGTCAGAAATTGTTGGCACGTCCTTCAGTCCGACCAGATGTCCAAACCGGCCCTTGACTTATGACACAGGCGCACGCTTGGCGCTGCAACTGTGTTGATGCACGTGCAGCTACATCGCACACAAGTCACAAACACATAAAAAAATAGTTTTTTATTTTTTGGAGCACTTTGAGGGTTACACCACCCTTTAACAGACAGACGCACGCTTGTCTCTGCTTCTTTGAGGATGCAAGTGCGGTTACAGCCCACACAATTCACAAAGACAGAAAAAAAAAGAATTTTTTTATTTTTTGTGGAGCGCACTTAGAGGCTTACACCACCCTTTAACAGACAGACGCATGCTTGTCGCTGCTGCTTTAAGGATGCAGGTGCGGCTACAGCCCACACATTTCACAAATAGAAAAAAAAAGAATAATTTTTTTATTGCTTGTGGTGCGCTCTTTGAGGGTTACACCACCCTTTAACAGACAGACGCACGCTTGTCGCTGCTGCTTTAAGGATGCAGGTGCGGCTACAGCCCACACATTTCACAATGAGAAAAAAAAAGAAGAATTTTTTTATTGTTTGTGGAGCGCACTTTGAGGGTTACACCACCCTTTAACAGACAGACGCACGCTTGTCGCTGCTGCTTTGAGGATGCAGGTGGAATCTAGACGGGATTTGGAACCGGGGACACACTACCTCCATCAATTGTGTAAATCCCACTGCACTAATGGTGGATACCGGACACACGTCTAACACCAACATAGCAGTCAAGGCCTCAGTTATACGTTTTGCTTCAGGATGACTGCTGTCGTACTTCATCCTCATTGCTAAGGACTGTTGGAGGGTCAATTATTTAGTAAAAGTAATGGTGTTCCTACTTCCTCTCTGGGATGATGAACAACTCCCAGCAGCAGCAACAGCACTAGGAGGAAGTGGTTCTTGATCTCTCCCTATTTTATTTTTATCGGAGAAAGTTTGGTCCTCCATTTATGTTATATTGATATATACGTGCGGCTAAGGCGCACACAAACACAGAAAATATTTTTTTATTTTTGCTGGAGAGTAGTGCACTTTGTGGGTTACGTAACCCTTTAAGAAATGAGCCAGCCGGCTCTTTACTTATGGGACACAGGCGAACGCTTGGCACTGCTCCTTTGTTGATGCACGTGCAGCCACAGTGCACACAATTCACAAACACAGAAAAAAAAATTTTCATTTGGTTTGGAGTGTACTTTGGGGGTTACAGCACCCTTTACCGGTCAAGCCAGCCGGCCCTTTACTTATGACACAGGTGCACGCTTGGCACTACTTTGTTGATGCACGTGCGGCTACTGCTCACACAATTCACAAACACAGAAAATATTTCTTTTATTTGGTTTGGAGTGTACTTTGGGGGTTACAGCACCCTTTAACGGTCAAGCCAGCCGGCCCTTTACTTATGACACAGGCGCACGCTTGGCACTACTTTGTTGATGCACGTGCGGCTACTGCTCACACAATTCACAAACACAGAAAATATTTTTGTATTTGATTTGGAGTGTACTTTGGGGGTTACAGCACCCTTTAACGGTCAAGCCAGCCGGCCCTTTACTTATGACACAGGCGCACGCTTGGCACTACTTTGTTGATGCACGTGCAGCTACTGCACACACAATTCACAAACACAGAAAATATATTTTTATTTGGTTTGGGGTATACTTTGGGGGTTACAGCACCCTATAACGGTCAAGCCAGCCGGCCCTTTACTTATGACACAGGCGCACGCTTGGCACTACTTTGTTGATGCACGTGCGGCTACTGCGCACACAATTCACAAACACAGAAAATATTTTTTAATTTGGTTTGGAGTCTACTTTGGGGGTTACAGCACCCTTTAACGGTCAAGCCAGCCGGCCCTTTACTTATGACACAGGCGCACGCTTGGCACTACTTTGTTGATGCTCGTGCGGCTACTGCGCACACAATTCACAAACACAGAAAAAAAATTTTTAATTGGTTTGGAGTGTACTTTGGGGGTTACAGCACCCTTTAATGGTCAAGCCAGCCGACACTTTACTTTTGACACAGGCGCACGCTTGGCACTACTTTGTTGATGCACGTGCGGCTACTGCGCACACAATTCATAAACACAGAAAATATTTTTTTATTTGGATTGGAGTGTACTTTGGGGGTTACAGCACCCTTTAACGGTCAAGCCAGCCGGCCCTTTACTTATGACACAGGCGCACGCTTGGCACAACTTTGTTGGTGCACGTGCAGCTACTGCGCACACAATTCACAAACACAGAAAATATATTTTTATTTGGTTTGGGGTATACTTTGGGGGTTACAGCACCCTATAACGGTCAAGCCAGCCGGCCCTTTACTTATGACACAGGCGCACGCTTGGCACTACTTTGTTGATGCACGTGCGGCTACTGCGCACACAATTCACAAACACAGAAAATATTTTTTAATTTGGTTTGGAGTCTACTTTGGGGGTTACAGCACCCTTTAACGGTCAAGCCAGCCGGCCCTTTACTTATGACACAGGCGCACGCTTGGCACTACTTTGTTGATGCTCGTGCGGCTACTGCGCACACAATTCACAAACACAGAAAAAATTTTTTTAATTGGTTTGGAGTGTACTTTGGGGGTTACAGCACCCTTTAATGGTCAAGCCAGCCGACACTTTACTTTTGACACAGGCGCACGCTTGGCACTACTTTGTTGATGCACGTGCGGCTACTGCGCACACAATTCATAAACACAGAAAATATTTTTTTATTTGGATTGGAGTGTACTTTGGGGGTTACAGCACCCTTTAACGGTCAAGCCAGCCGGCCCTTTACTTATGACACAGGCGCACGCTTGGCACAACTTTGTTGGTGCACGTGCGGCTTCTGCGCACACAATTCACAAACACAGAAAAAATATATATTTTTTTAGCACTTCGGGGGAGCACCCCTGATGGACAGAGCACCCCCTGGACAACACTACAGCACCCCTTTTAGGACTGGGACACTGCACAGGACTTTGGAGTGGACACAGCCCCTATGGACAACTGACTGCACAACACAGTCCAGCCAGCCCCTATGGACTTTGAAGAAGTGGACACAGCCCCTATCGACAACAGCAGCACAGCACAACACAGCCAGCCCCTATGGACTTTGAAGTAGTGGACAACAGCAGCACAGCGCAGCACACCACAGCACAACACTACTCTGCACTACACTACACTACACTACACAGCCCAGCCAGCCCTAACTCCCACCCTCCCTCTTCACTGTCTACAGCCGAGTGAGATAATGGCGCCGACGCGGGTACCTTATATAGGTTCCAAAACCTGCGAGACTCGGAAGGCGGGATGATGACGTTTTGCCTCGATTTCGGATCCGAGTCAGGCGGGAAAAGACGAGCCTGACTCGGATCGGCCTCGGATCGGGGGGGCTAGGGGGGGTTCAGATATCAGAAATCCAAACCCACTCACCCCTAATCTATATACACTATATATACTGACTATACACATCTCTATACACTATACACAACTATATACACTATATATACTGACTATACACATCTATCTACACTATACACATCTATATACACTATATAAACTGACAATACACATCTATATATGCGCTATATATACTGACTATGCACATCTCTATACACTATACACATCTATATACACTATATATACTGACATTACACATCTCTATACACTATATACATCAAAATACACTATATATATACTTACTATGCACATCTATTTACACTCTACACATCTATATATGCTATATATACTGACATTACACATCTCTATAGACTATATACATCAAAATACATTATATATATACTTACTATGGACATCTATTTACACTCTACACATCTATATATGCTATATATACTGACATTACACATCTCTATACACTATATACATCAAAATACACTATATATACTTACTATGGACATCTATTTACACTCTACACATTTATATATGCTATATATACTGACATTACACATCTCTATACACTATATACATCAAAATACATTATATATATACTTACTATGGACATCTATTTACACTCTACACATCTATATATGCTATATATACTGACTATACACATCTCTATACACTATATACATCAAAATACATTAAATATACTTACTATGCACATCTATTTACACTCTACACATCTATATATGCTATATATACTGACTATGCACATCTCTATACACTATATACATCAAAATACATTATATATATACTTACTATGGACATCTATTTATACTTTACACATCTATATATGCTATATATACTGACTAGGCACATCTCTATACACTATATACATCAAAATACATTTTATATACTTACTATGCACATCTATTTACACTCTACACATCTATATATGCTATATATACTGACTATGCACATCTCTATACACTATATACATCAAAATACACTATATATACTTACTATGCACATCTATTTACACTCTACACATCTATATATGCTATATATACTGACTATGCACATCTCTATACACTATACATATCTATATATGCGCTATATATACTGACTATACACATCTCTATACACTATACACATCTATATATGCGCTATATATACTGACTATACTCATCTCTATACAATATACATATCTATATATGCGCTATATATACTGACTATACACATCTCTATACACTGTACAAATATATATTAGGGGTGTGCACCGGCCACTTTTCATGTTTTGTGTTTTGGTTTTGGATCTGGATCTTTCTTCGTGTTTTGGATCTGGATTGGTTTTGCCAAAACCACCCTTCCGTGTTTTGGGTTCTGGGTTTTGTGTTTTGGATCTGTATTTTTTTTTAAAAAAGCATAAAAACAGCTAAAATCACAGAATTTGTGGGTTTTTCTGCTCCTATGCTATTATTAACCTCAATAACCTTAATTTCCACTCATTTCCAGTCTATTCTGAACACCTCACACCTCACAATAGTGTTTTTATATCCAAAAGGTTGCACCGAGGTAGCTGGATGACTATGCTAAGAGATACGAGTGGGCGGCACAAACACGTGGTCCATCTAGGAGTGACACTGCAGTGGCAGACAGGATGGCAGTTTGAAAAACTAGGCCCCAAACAGTACATAATTCAAAGAAAAAAAAGAGGTGCAAGATGGAATTGTCCTTGGGCCCTCCCACCCACCCTTATGTTGTATTAACAGGACATGCACACTTTAACAAACCAAACATTTCAGCGCCAGGGTCTGCCCCACGACTGTGGCTGAAATGATTGGTTCATTTGGGCCCCCACAAAACAAGCTGGCAATTAATCTGTCCCTGCACAAACTGGCTCTACGGAGGCAAGATGTCATCTTCATCCTCCTCATCCACCGATTCCTCACCCTCTTCAGTGTTGTGTACATCCTCATCCTCACAGAGTATTAATTCGTCCCCGCTGGAATCCACAACTACAGGTCCCTCTGTACGTTCTGGAGGCTGGTCTCAATGGAAGAGTTGATAATTCATTTTATGAACATCATCTTCTCCACTTTTTCTGGAAGCAACCTCCTACGCCTTTCGCTGACAAGGTACCTGGCTGCACTAAACACTCTTTCGGAGTACAAACTGGAGGGGGGGCAACTCAGGTAAAATAGAGCCAGTTTGTACAGGGACCTCCAAATTGCTTCTTTTTCCTGCCAGTACAGGTACGGACTGTCTGACATGCCTACTTTTATGCTGTCACTGATGTAATCCTTTAACAGACAGACGCACGCTTGTCGCTGCTGCTTTGAGGATGCAGGTGCGGCTACAGCCCACACAATTCACAAAGACAGAAAAAAAAGGAAGAATATTTTTATTGTTTGTGGAGCGCACTTTGAGGGTTACACCATCCTTTAACAGACAGACGCACGCTTGTCGCTGCTGCTTTGAGGATGCAGGTGGAATCTAGACGGGATTTGGAACCGGGGACACACTACCTCCATCAATTGTCTAAATCCCACTGCACTAATGGTGGATACCGGACACACGTCTAACACCAACATAGCAGTCAAGGCCTCAGTTATACGTTTTGCTTCAGGATGACTGCTGTCGTACTTCATCCTCATTGCTAGGGACTGTTGGAGGGTCAATTGTTTAGTAAAAGTAGTGGTGTTCCTACTTCCTCTCTGGGATGATGAACAACTCCCAGCAGCAGCAACAGCACTAGGAGGAAGTGGTTCTTGATCTTTCCCTATTTTATTTTTATCGGAGAAAGTTTGGTCCTCCATTTATGTTATATTGATATATACGTGCGGCTAAGGCGCACACAAACACAGAAAATATTTTTTTATTTTTGCTGGAGAGTAGTGCACTTTGTGGGTTACATAACCCTTTAAGAAATGAGCCAGCCGGCTCTTTACTTATGGGACACAGGCGAACGCTTGGCACTGCTCCTTTGTTGATGCACGTGCAGCCACAGTGCACACAATTCACAAACACAGAAAAAAAAATTTTCATTTGGTTTGGAGTGTACTTTGGGGGTTACAGCACCCTTTACCGGTCAAGCCAGCTGGCCCTTTACTTATGACACAGGTGCACGCTTGGCACTACTTTGTTGATGCACCTGCGGCTACTGCTCACACAATTCACAAACACAGAAAATATTTCTTTTATTTGGTTTGGAGTGTACTTTGGGGGTTACAGCACCCTTTAATGGTCAAGCCAGCCGGCCCTTTACTTATGACACAGGCGCACGCTTGGCACTACTTTGTTGATGCACGTGCGGCTACTGCTCACACAATTCACAAACACAGAAAATATTTTTGTATTTGGTTTGGAGTGTATTTTGGGGGTTACAGCACCCTTTAAAGGTCAAGCCAGCCGGCCCTTTACTTATGACACAGGCGCACGCTTGGCACTACTTTGTTGATGCACGTGCAGCTACTGCGCACACAATTCACAAACACAGAAAATATATTTTTATTTGGTTTGGAGTATACTTTGGGGGTTACAGCACCCTTTAACGGTCAAGCCAGCCGGCCCTTTACTTATGACACAGGCGCACGCTTGGCACTACTTTGTTGATGCACGTGCGGCTACTGCGCACACAATTCACAAACATAGAAAATATTTTTTTATTTGGTTTGGAGTGTACTTTGGGGGTTACAGCACCCTTTAATGGTCAAGCTAGCCGACACTTTACTTTTGACACAGGCGCACGCTTGGCACTACTTTGTTGATGCACGTGCGGCTACTGCGCACACAATTCACAAACACAGAAAATATTTTTTTATTTCGTTTGGAGTGTACTTTGGGGGTTACAGCAACCTTTACCGGTCAAGCCAGCTGGCCCTTTACTTATGACACAGGTGCACGCTTGGCACTACTTTGTTGATGCACGTGCGGCTACTGCTCACACAATTCACAAACACAGAAAATATTTCTTTTATTTGGTTTGGAGTGTACTTTGGGGGTTACAGCACCCTTTAACGGTCAAGCCAGCCGGCCCTTTACTTATGACACAGGCGCACGCTTGGCACTACTTTGTTGATGTACGTGCGGCTACTGCGCACACAATTCACAAACACAGAAAATATTTTTTTATTTGGTTTGGAGTGTACTTTGGGGGTTACAGCACCCTTTAATGGTCAAGCCAGCCGACACTTTACTTTTGACACAGGCGCACGCTTGGCACTACTTTGTTGATGCACATGCGGCTACTGCGCACACAATTCACAAACACAGAAAATATTTTTTTTTTTCGTTTGGAGTGTACTTTGGGGGTTACAGCACCCTTTAACAGTCAAGCCAGCCGGCCCTTTTACTTATGACACAGGCGCACGCTTGGCACTACTTTGTTGATGCACGTGTGGCTACTGCGCACATAATTCACAAACACAGAAAATATTTTTTTATTTGGTTTGGAGTATACTTTGGAGGTTACAGCACCCTTTAACGGTCAAGCCAGCCGGCCCTTTACTTATGACACAGGCGCACGCTTGGCACAACTTTGTTGATGCACGTGCGGCTACTGCGCACACAATTCACAAACACAGAAAAAATATATATTTTTTTAGCACTTCGGGGGAGCACCCCTGATGGACAGAGCACCCCCTGGACAACACTACAGCACCCCTTTAGGACTGGGACACTGCACAGGACTTTGGAGTGGACACAGCCCCTATGGACAACTGACTGCACAACACAGTCCAGCCAGCCCCTATGGACTTTGAAGTAGTGGACACAGCCCCTATCGACAACAGCAGCACGGCACAACACAGCCAGCCCCTATGGACTTTGAAGTAGTGGACAACAGCAGCACAGCACAGCACACCACAGCACAACACTACTCTGCACTACACTACACAGCCCAGCCAGTCCTAACTCCCACCCTCCCTCTTCACTGTCCACAGCCGAGTGAGAAAATGGCGCTGACGCGGGTACCTTATATAGGTACCAAAACCTGCGAGACTTGGAAGGCGGGATGATGACGTTTTGCCTCGATTTCAGATCCGAGTCAGGCGGGAAAAGTAGAGCCTGACTCGGATCGGCCTCGGATCCGGGGGGCTAGGGGGGGTTCGGATTTCAGAAATCCAATCCCGCTCACCCCTAATCTATATACACTATATATACTGACTATACACATCTCTATACACTATACATATCTATATACACTATATATACTGACTATACACATCTATGTACACTATACACATCTATATACACTATATATACTGACTATACACATCTATATATGCGCTATATATACTTACTATACTCATCTCTATACACTATACACATCTATATACACTATACATACTGACTATGCACATCTCTATACACTATATACATCAAAATACACTATATATACTTACTATGCACATCTATTTACTCTCTACAAATCTATTTATACTATATAAAAGGATTGTTATATCCTGATTATGTTTTTCGTTGGGTTATTCTAAAGCAACTCGCTCTTTACTTTATAAATCATTCCCCACTTAGGGCCTGATTCCGAGGTGCTCGCTGTGTGGGAACGCCTGTGTTTGTGCAGCCACCCCCCTCCCTGCCTACAAAATGGGTCGAGCTGTCAATAAACATCGACAGTCACTCCGATTTGTAGTGAGCCCCGGAGCGACTGAACTTCAGTCACTTGCTGGCCTCGTGCATGCGTATGCCGGAGGTGGCACATGCACAGGGGCCAAACATCGATCCACTTGCGAGCATTTTGCACTCGCGAGCGGGTCTGAATCAGGCCCTTAGTCCTTTCACCATATGAAATAACATACAGTAAAATGCCCACAGAGTCCTCTGTATAATACTTACTATATCAAATACACTTTACATTATACAGTATATACTCACTGTACATTTATATAAACTATATATACTGTCTATATATAATGCGCCACTCTGCTGCTCATGGAAGTGTTTAGAACTCAAGAAGGGTTGATTCATCACAAGAACATGGCAATGTGTTCCTTTTAATTAACGAAAAATTTTAAAATAACTGTCCAGATTAGAGACTTTATAAACTTTGGCAAGGAAACTTTCCAGATCAATGCTTCTTAGCTGTTGTTTGTTTGCATCTTATGAAGGGTCTCTCTGGCGCAATTGTTTAGCGCATTTTACTGTTAACTGGAAGGTTGGTGGTTCCAGATCACCCAGGTATGAGAATCCTCTATTAGCCAAATTTTGGAGATTTTTAGGTAGAGAAGTCAGCATATCAAACTACTTATATTATGGTAGGGTTCAAGACTTTCTCTGATACAATTATCTCTATAGTGAGTTTAATTTGATTTAACCAATTTAATCAACATTAGGGAAATACAATTTCACATTTGTTTGTAGAGAAGAAAATATATTGTTCAGACACAGGAAACCAAATTGGTGATTAAATGGTTCTCCCTATTCCACCTTCATGTTTATACTTGCTCTATAAAAAGTGTCCTACAAAGCCAAGTCTCTGAAAAAAATCTCTGTAGGAATGATTTCTCTTTCACCTATTTCTGATGAAACCAGCTAGATGTGTCCTCGTTACAATGTTAACTGAAATAATACAGGTTCACAACAAAAATAGGATCCTCAATGCAACCTAGCAGCATTTTTAAGTGGAAGCCTGTGTTATGTTAAAACTAGGGATGAGCGGGTTCGGTTCCCTGAGAACCGAACCCACCCGAACTTCGGGGATCCGGGGCGATCCGAGCCCAAGCTCGGATCTCCCTGTCTGCCCCGGATCCCTCTCCCGAGGCAAAACCTCGAGATCTGCTGTCGGATCTCGAGGTTTTGCCTCGAGCTCCCATTTTAAAAAAAATGCCTTTGCCTTTAATGGGCAAAGTGCTGATTGGCTGACAGAGCCGTCTGTCACGGCTCTCAGCCAATCAGCATTATGGTGCTCATTTGCATGTAGCACGGACTCGTGAGATCCGTGCTACATGCATCTGTGTGATTGACAGTGACACAGAGCACAGATGGGTCAGTGAGACCCGTCTGTGCTGCTGTGTATTTCAATGACACAGATGTACGCACGGACCAGGAGATCCGTGCTACTTGCATCTGTGTCATTGACACAGAGCACTAACGGGTCCGTGAGACCCGTCTGTGCTGCTGTGGTAAAAAAAAAAAAAACCTGTGTAAAAAGAGAAAAAAATGGCGTGCCCCCCCCAAAAAATAGAGCAACCAGCCCCGGGCATTAGTGACCCAGTGCTGGGTGTGCTTAAATACAGGGGACAAACGACATAGGGGTCCCCTGTACTTAAACACAACCAGCACCGGGCTAGTCAGAACCAGAGCTGGTTGCCAAAATACGGGGGACAAACGACGTAGGGGTCCCCCGTATTCTGCGCAACCAGCTCTGGGCTCTGATCCGGTCCTGGTTCTGGAAATACAGGGGAAAAAAATGAGTAGGGTTCCCCTGTATGTTCCAGAACCAGCACTGGACTTTTTCTAGCGGGGGGCTGATGCCACAGCCAGGGGAGCCCTTTCACCGGGCCCCCCAGCCGCAGCATCAGCCCTGACCGCTAGTCAGCCCAGGCCGGGGATCCCTGGAGAGCTGGGGACCCCCCCAATAAAGGGGTCACCCTCTCCAGGGCTCCCCAGGCCCATGCTGATAGCCCGGGGCTATCCCCACCACCCCTGGTGGCGGTGGGTGGCGGGTTGATTGTGTGGTGTGGTGTAAATAAAGAATATCAAACATTGTCTTTACAAGTAGAACTGCAAGTCCCAGCAAGCCTGCCCCGCATGCTGGTACTTGGAGAACCACAAGTACCAGCATGCAGGGCATTAAGGGCCCACTAGTACCTGTAGTTCACCTGTAAAAAAATGTTTAAAAAAAACACAGGACACACACACCGTGACAGTATAAGTTTATTAAACATACATACACACACACACACACACATGTACACATACTCACCTATGTAACCCTGTAGCATCGGTCCACTTGTCCGGTAAAGTATCCATAGGGGACCTGTGAAAAAAAACATACTCACCATCTCCTATGCGAGGTTCTGTCCTCTTCGTTCCAAAGTAGGCATCCCCGGACTTGGCAAAAAAAAAAAAACGAAAACGCGATCCACGAACTTAGTACCGTTCTATAGAACGGTACTTCCCGAATGAGAGCTTAGCGGCGGGGTATCACCATGGAAACCCCGCTGCTAAGCGTTCATTGGCTGAGAGAGGCCATCTCCCGTCTCTCTCAGCCAATGAACGGCTCCCTCCATTGTAGTCAATGCTGGGAGCCGCAAGGTTATTAAAGTTTACCCTGCGGTTCCCACCATTGACTACAATGGAGGGAGCCGTTCATTGGCTGAGAGACGGGAGATGACCTCTCTCAGCCAATGAACGCTTAGCAGCGGGGTTTCCATGGTGATACCCCGCCGCTAAGCTCTCATTCGGGAAGTACCGTTCTATAGAACGGTACTAAGTTCGTGGATCGCGTTTTCGTTTTTTTTTTTTGCCAAGTCCGGGGATGCCTACTTTGGAACGAAGAGGACAGAACCTCGCATAGGAGATGGTGAGTATGTTTTTTTTCACAGGTCCCCTAGGGATACTTTACCGGACAAGTGGACCGATGCTACAGTTTACATAGGTGAGTATGTGTACATGTGTGTGTGTGTGTGTGTATGTATGTTTAATAAACTTATACTGTCACGGTGTGTGTGTCCTGTGTTTTTTTAAAAATTTTTTTTACAGGTGAACTACAGGTACTAGTGGGCCCTTAATGCCCTGCATGCTGGTACTTGTGGTTCTCCAAGTACCAGCATGCGGGGCAGGCTAGCTGGGACTTGCAGTTCTACTTGTAAAGACAATGTTTGATATTCTTTATTTACACCACACCACACAATCAACCCGCCACCCACCGCCACCAGGGGTGGCGGGGATAGCCCCGGGCTATCAGCCTGGGCCTGGGGTGCCCTGGAGAGGGTGACCCCTTTATTGGGGGGGTCCCCAGCTCTCCAGGGATCCCCGGCCTGGGCTGACTAGAGGTCAGGGTTGATGCTGCGGCTGGGGGGCCCGGTGAAAGGGCTCCCCTGGCTGTGGCATCAGCCCCCCGCTAGAAAAAGTCCAGTGCTGGTTCTGGAACATACAGGGGAACCCTACTCATTTTTTGTCCCCTATATTTCCAGAACCAGGACCGGATCAGAGCCCAGAGCTGGTTGCGCAGAATACAGGGGACCCCTACGTCGTTTGTCCCCCGTATTTTGGCAACCAGCGCTGGTTCTGACTAGCCCGGTGCTGGTTGTGCTTAAGTACAGGGGACCCCTACGTCGTTTGTCCCCTGTATTTAAGCACACCCAGCACTGGGTTACTAATGCCCGGGGCTGGTTGCTCTTTTTTGGGGGGGTGCATGCCATTTTTTTCTTTTTTTACACAGGTTTTTTTTTTTTTTTTTTTACCACAGCAGCACAGACGGGTCTCACAGACCTGTCATTGCTCTGTGCCAATCACACAGATGCATGTAGCACGGATCTCCCGGGTTCGTGCTACATGCAAATGGGCACCATAACGCTGATTGGCTTCCTGTCTGCCACTGCAGTGCCACTCCTAGATGGGCCACGTGTTTGTGCCGCCCCCTTGTGTCGCTTAGCATAGTCATCCAGCTTCCTCGGTACAACCTTTTGGCCTAAAAACAATATTGTGAGGTGTGAGGTGTTCAGAATAGAGTGGAAATGAGTGGAAATTAATGTTATTGGGGTTATTAATAGCGTAGGAACCAAAAAAGGCCCATTTATGTGATTTTAGCGTTTTTTTTTTATTTTTTAAGAAAAAATCCAGATCCAAAACACAAAACCCAGAACCCAAAACACGGAAGGGTGGTTTTGGCAAAACCAATCCAGATCCAAAACACGAAGAAAGATCCAGATCCAAAACCAAAACACAAAACACGAAAAGTGTCCGGTGCACACCCCTAGTTAAAACCAGGTGTTATCTTATCAGTACAAAGGTAAGGAATTAAGAAAAACTTTTTGAAGTGTGAAGATTTTTCTTACAAAATCATTGTCTTATTGCATCACCAAAGTGTAAGCTGGAAAGATGATTTTGATAAATTACTTGTTAGAACACCTGATTTGCCCTTCTGGAGTCAATGTAGTTTGTTTTTCTCAATAACCATAGAAGTAATAGGGTAAAGTAAAGACATTGGCCCTCATTCAGAGCCACTCGCTATTTGCGGTCATTCGTTCAAAAACAAGGGGTGGCTATTCAAATGAACCGTTCGCTCATTGCGGTCTGTTCACGCCTCTAAGTCTGAACGAGCGAGCAAAACTTGCGGTTGTAATTTTGAAAAATACGCCCCCTGGCCGCTCGCACCATACGTCAAGTCCGCTATTTATTAGATTAATCGAGTACATCGAACAGCGTATGACCTGCTCGCTATTCTTGTGGTTGGTTTATTCAACTGCTATTTTGCGAGCAGTTCTGAGTAAAAAAAAAACAAAGTGATGTTGTTAATGACGCTGCTGTATTAATTATGCACTCCCTTAAAACGTCCATTTTGACCTTTAAGCACGCCTGTGTTCTAATTCCACTCCCCGTTTTCAAGCACCTTCCCCTGTAACCGCCCACATAAGCCTCCCTCTGTCACTCAAAATAGCAGGCATTCGCTATATAGTGAACAAACGATTTTCGGCCGCACTGACTGGTTCGCGCATGCGTATTACAATCCGTACGCATGTGCAGATGAGCGAACATCGCTCAGAACGAACGAGCTGCCGCTTACGAGCGGCTCTGAATCAGGCCCATTATGTGGATTTTTGCTAAAGCAATTCTGTCAATATGCTATTAAAATGAGTTAAGTTAATAATGGAGACTTCTGTTGGGTGTACCGATGCTATGGCCTCATTTTAGCAGAGCTCCTCTGAGAATCCACGAGTAATCCACACTATGTATGGTGCCTTCTCCCCTCTGGGGAGCTTCCCCATAACAGATGGAGAACCCAAGGATAAAAGCGCGTTTGCGGCTTTATATTGCCTGGCTCCCTATGACTTAGCACAGACCCGGAACATAGAGACACTTGCTCTCCCTCCTCACATGGCCTCCATCTTGCCTCACTGACTCACGGCTCTGCGGTCCTGTCTGCAAGGCGCGTCTGCAAGGGACGGACCCACACTAAGTGTGGACATCCCCCATATACTCCGCCGATGTGTTAGCTTGCCAATGAGTGCCACACAGACAGAGGACAAGGCAACATTGCAGTTCACACGTGCTACCAAAAGCCATCTTTACAGCTTGTGTTTCTGTGCCCTACTACTTTAGGAGACAGAGTCCTGCTCACCTCTTCTACTGTTACACACTGTCACAGTGAATCTATGGAGATTCTGCTTTTTGTCCCTGCTCTGACAAGCAATCACCTCTGGCATCTCTGGTGAATAAATTGTCTATCTGTCTCATACCACCAACAATATTACTATATCTCTTCAGTTACTAATATCTCTGAACTAAAATCTGTGGTAACTTCTACTGCTTATAGAATTTCATATTTTGAGATATAGTATAATATACACATGGATAAATATGTGGCCAAGCAGCAAAGGGGTCAGAGAGGTAGCACCACGATCAATGTTTCTTAGCTGTTGTTTGTTTATGTCTCATATAGGGTCTCTGTGGTGCAATTGGTTAGCTAGTTCGGCTGTTAACCAGAATGTTGGTGGTTCAATCCCACCCAGGGATGAGAATCTTCTATTAGTCAAATTTTGGGGATTTTTAGGTAGAGAAGTCAACATGTCAAACTACCTATTTTAGGGTAGGGTTCAAGACTTTCTCTGAAACAATTATCTGTAAAGTGAGTTTAATTTGATTTAAGCCAATTTATTCAACATTTAGAAAATACCGGAAGGTTAATGTTGTTCCAGGTGATATCTAATCAGCACAATGCAACCTAGCAGCATTTTTAAGTGGAAGCCTGTGTTATGTTTAAACCAGGTGTTATCTTATCAGTACAAAGGTAAGGAATTAAGAAATACTTTTGAAGTGTGAAGATTTTTCTTACAAAATCATTGTCTTATTGCATCACCAAAGTGTAAGCAGGAAAGATGATTTTGATAAATTACTTGTTAGAACACCTGATTTGCTCTTCTGGAGTCAATGTAGTTTGGTTTTCTCAATTACCATAGAAGTAATAGGGTAAAGTAGAGACATTATGAGGATTTTTTGCTTCAGCACTTCTGTCTAAATATGATTAAAATGAGTTAAGATGATAATGGATTTTCTACTATAAGCAAAGACCAAAAAAGTCAAAATAGCAATCCCAATTTTAGATTTGATAAATGAAAATAGCACATAGCAGAGGAAGGTTTCGATCTATCGACCTCTGGGGTATGGGCCCAGCAAGCTTCCGCTGCGCAACTCTGTTGCTCATGGAACTGCTTAGAAATCAAGAAGAGTTGATTCATCAAAAGAACATGGCAATGTGTTCCTTTTAATGAATGAAAATCCTAAAATAACTGTCCAGATTAGAGACTTTATAAACTTTGGCAAGGAAACTTTCAAGATCAATGTTTCTAAACTGTTGTTTGTTTATGTCTCATATAGGGACTCTGTGGTGCAATTGGTTAGCACGAATGGCTGTTAACCAGAACGATGGTGGTTCAATCCCACCCAGGGATGAGACTCCTATATTAGTCAAATTTTGGGGATTTTTAGGTAGAGAAGTCAACATGTCAATCTACCTATTTTAGGGTAGGGTTCAAGACTTTCTCTGAAACAAGTATCTCTAAAGTGAGTTTAATTTGATTTAAGCCAATTTATTCAACATTTTGAAAATAGCTGAAGGTTAATGTTGTTCCAGGTGATATCTAATCAGCACAATGCAACCTAGCAGCATTTTTAAGTGGAAGCCTGTGTTATGTTAAAACCAGGTGTTATCCTATCAGTACAAAGGTAAGGAATTAAGAAATACTTTTGAAGTATGAAGATTTTTCTTACAAAATCATTGTCTTATTGCATCACCAAAGTGTAAGCTGGAAAGATGATTTTGATAAATTACTTGTTAGAACACCTGATTTGCTCTTCTGGAGTCAATGTAGTTTGTTTTTCTCAATAACCATAGAAGTAATAGGGTAAAGTAAAGACTTTAGTCGATTTTTTGCTTCAGCACTTCTGTCAAAATACGATTAAAATGAGTTAAGATGATAATGGATTTTCTACTATAAGCAAAGACCAATAAAGTCAAAATAGCAATCCCAATTTTAGATTTGATAAAATAAACAGCACAGAGCATAGGATGGTTTCGATCCATCAACCTCTGGGTTAAGGGCCCAGCACGCTTACGCTGCACCACTCTGCTGATCCTGGAAGTGTTTAGAACTCAAGAAGGGTTGATTCATCACAAGAACATGGCAATATGTTCCTTTTAATTAACAAAAAATACTAAAATAACTGTCCAGATTATAGACTTTATAAATTTTGGCAAGGAAACTTTCCAATTCAATGTTTCTTAGCTGTTGTTTGTTTATGTCTTACATAGGGTCTCTGTGGCACAATTGGTTAGCATGTTCGGCTGTTAACCGGAAGGTTGGTGGTTTAATCTCACCCAGGGACGTGAATCCTCTATTAGTCAAATTTTGGGGATTTTTAGGTAGAGAAGTCAACATGTCATACTACCTATTTTATGGTAGGGTTCAAGACTTTCTCTGAAACAATTATCTCTAAAGTGAGTTTAATCTGATTTAAGCCAATTTTTTCAATATTTAGAAAATACTGAAAGGTTAATGTTGTTCCAGGTGATATCTAATCAGCACAATGCAGCCTTGCAGCATTTTGAAGTGGAAGCCTGTGTTATGTTAAAACCAGATGTTATCTTAACAGAACAAAGGTAAGGAATTAAGAAAAACTTTTTGAAGTGTGAAGATTTTTCTTACAAAATCATTGTCTTATTGCATCACCAAAGTGTAAGCAGGAAAGATGATTTTGATAAATTACTTGTTTAGAACACCTGATTTGCTCTTCTGGAGTCAATGTAGTTTGTTTTTCTCAATAACCATAGAAGTAATAGGGTAAAGTAAAGACATTATGTGGATTTTTTGCTACAGCACTTCTGTCAAAATACCATTAAAATGAGTTAAGATGATAATGGATTTTCTACTATAAGCAAAGACCAAAAAAGTTAAATTAGCAATCCCAATTTTAGATTTGATAAATGAAAATAGCACATAGCAGAGGATGGTTTTGATCCATCGACATCTGGGTTATGCACCCAGCACGCTTACGCTGCACCACTCTGCTGCTCCTGGAAGTGCTTAGAACTCAAGAAGGGTTGATTCATCACAAGAACATGGCAATATGTTCCTTTTAATTAACGAAAAATACTAAAATAACTGTCCAGATTATAGACTTTATAAATTTTGGCAAGGAAACTTTCCAATTCAATGTTTCTTAGCTGTTGTTTGTTTATGTCTTACATAGGGTCTCTGTGGTGCAATTGGTTAGCATGTTCGGCTGTTAACTGGAAGGTTGGTGGTTTAATCTCACCCAGGGACGTGAATCTTCTATTAGTCAAATTTTGGGGATTTTTAGGTAGAGAAGTCAACATGTCAAACTACCTATTTTATGGTAGGGTTCAAGACTTTCTCTGAAATAATTATCTCTAAAGTGAGTTTAGTTTGATTTAAGCAAATTTATTCAACATGTTGAAAATAGCTGAAGGTTAATGTTTTTCCAGGTGATATCTAATCAGCACAATGCAACGTAGCAGCATTTTTAAGTGGTACCCTGTGTTATGTTAAAACCAGGTGTTATCCTATCAGTACAAAGGTGAGGAATTAAGAAATAATTTTGAAGTGTGAAAATTTTTCTTACAAAATCATTGTCTTATTGCTTCACCAAAGTGTAAGCTGGAAAGATGATTTTGATAAAATACTTGTTAAATAACATGATTTGCTCTTCTGGAGTCAATGTAGTTTGTTTATCTCAATAACCATAGAAGTAATAGGGTAAAGTAAAGACATTATGTGGATTTTTTTCTACAGCACTTCTGTCAAAATACAATTAAAATGAGTTAAGATGATAATGGATTTTCTACTATAAGCAAAGACCAAAAAAGTTAAAATAGCATTCCAAATTTTAGATTTGATAAATGAAAATAGCACATAGCAGAGGACGGTTTCGATCCATCGACCTCTGGGTTATGGGCCCAACACAATTCCGCTGCGCCACTCTGTTGCTCATGGAAGTGCTTAGAACTCAAGAAGGGTTGATTCATCACAAGAACATGGCAATGTGTTCCTTTTAATAAACGAAAAATCCTAAAATAACTGTCCAGATTAGAGACTTTATAAACTTTGGCAAGGAAACTTTCCAGATCAATCTTTCTTTGCAGTTGTTTGTTTATTTCTCATATAGGGTCTCTGTGGCGCAATTGGTTAGCGTGTTCGGCTGTTAATCGGAAAGATGGTGGTTCAATCCCACCCAGGGACGAGAATCTTCTATTAGTCAAATTTTGGGGATTTTTAGGTAGAGAAGTCAACATGTCAAACTACCTATTTTATGGTGGGGTTCAAGACTTTCTCTGAAACAATTATCTCTAAAGAGAGTTTAATTTGATTTAAGCCAATTTATTCAACATTTTGAAAATACCTGAAGGTTAATGTTGTTCCTGGTGATATCTAATCAGCACAATGCAGCCTAGCAGCATTTTTAAGTGGAAGCCTGTGTTATGTTTAAACTAGGGATGTGCAGGCTCGGTTCTACTCGGTTCCGTTCGGTTCTTTTTACCGGATCTTATTGGGTTTCAGCTGTCACGAGTTTTGGATAGCCAATAAGGTTCGGTAAAAAGAACCGAACGGAACCGAGTAAAACCGAGCCTGCACATCCCTAGTTTAAACCATAGGTTATCTTAACAGTACAAAGGTAAGGAATTAAGAAAAACTTTTTGAAGTGTGAAGATTTTTCTTACAAAATCATTGTCTTATTGCATCACCAAAGTGTAAGCTGGAAAGATGATTTTGATGAATTATTTGTTAGAACATCTGATTTGTACTTCTGCTGTCAATGTAGTTTGTTTTTCTCAATAACCATAGAAGTAAAAGGGTAAAGTAAAGACATTATTTGGATTTTTTGCTACAGCACTTCTGTCAAAATACAATTAAAATGAGTTAAGATGATAATGGATTTTCTACTATAAGCAAAGACCAAAAAAGTCAAAATAGCAATCCCAATTTTAGATTTGATAAATGAAAACAGCACATAGCAGAGGATGGTTTTGATCCATCGACCTCTGGGTTATGGGCCCAGCATGCTTCCGCTGCACCACTGTCCTGCTCATAGAAGTGCTTAGAACTCAAGAAGGCTTGATTCACCACAAGAACATGGCAATGTGTTCCTTTTAATTAACGAAATATCCTAAAATAACTGTCCAGATTAGAGACTTTATAAACTTTGGCAAGGAAACTTTCCAGATCAATGTTTCTTAGCTGTTGTTTGTTTAAGTCTCAAATAGGGTCTCTGTGGTGCAATTGGTTAGCTAGTTCAGCTGTTAACCAGAATGTTGGTGGTTCAATCCCACCCAGGGATGAGAATCTTCTATTAGTCAAATTTTGGGGATATTTAGGTAGAGAAGTCAACATGTTAAACTACCTATTTTATGGTAGGGTTCAAGACTTTCTCTGAAACAATTATCTCTAAAGTAAGTTTAATCTGATTTAAGCCAATTTTTTCAATATTTAGAAAATACCGGAAGGTTAATGTTGTTCCTGGTGATATCTAATCAGCACAATGCAACCTAGCAGCATTTTTAAGTGGAAGCCTGTGTTATGTTAAAACCAGATGTTATCTTAACAGTACAAAGGTAAGGAATTAAGAAAAACTTTTTGAAGTGTGAAGATTTTTCTTACAAAATCATTGTCTTATTGCATCACCAAAGTGTAAACTGGAAAGATGATTTTGATCAATTATTTGTTAGAACATCTGATTTGTTCTTCTGGAGTCAATGTAGTTTGTTTTTCTCAACAACCATAGAAGTAAAAGGGTAATGTAAAGACATTATGTGGATTTTTTGCTACAGCACTTCTGTCAAAATACGATTAAAATGAGTTAAGATGATAATGGATTTTCTACTATAAGCAAAGACCAAAAGAGTTAAAATAGCAATCCCAATTTTAGATTTGATAAATGAAAATAGCACATAGCAGAGGATGGTTTTGATCCATCGACCTCTGGGTTATGGGCCCAGCATGCTTCCGCTGTGCCACTCTCCTGCTCATAGAAGTGTTTAGAACTCAAGAAGGGTTGATTCATCACAAGAACATGGCAATGTGTTCCTTTTAATTAACGAAAAATCCTAAAATAACTGTCCAGATTAGAGACTTTATAAACTTTGGCAAGGAAACTTTTGAGATCAATGTTTCTTAGCTGTTGTTTGCTTACGTCTCATATAGGGTCTCTGTGGTGCAATTGGTTAGCTTGTTTGGCTGTTAATCAGAATGTTGGTGGTTCAATCCCACCCAGGGATGAGAATCTTCTATTAGTCAAATTTTGGGGAATATTTAGGTAGAGAAGTCAACATGTTAAACTACCTATTTTATGGTAGGGTTCAAGACTTTCTCTGAAACAATTATCTCTAAAGTGAGTTTAATCTGATTTAAGCCAATTTTTTCAATATTTAGAAAATACCGGAAGGTTAATGTTGTTCCTGGTGATATCTAATCAGCACAATGCAACCTAGCAGCATTTTTAAGTGGAAGCCTGTGTTATGTTAAAACCAGGTGTTATCCTATCAGTACAATGGTAAGGAATTAAGAAATACTTTTGAAGTGTGAAGATTTTTCTTACAAAATCATTGTCTTATTGCATCACCAAAGTGTAAGCTGGAAAGATGATTTTGATAAATTACTTGTTAGAACACTTGATTTGCTCTTCTGGAGTCAATGTAGTTTGTTTTTCTCAATAACCATAGAAGTAATAGGGTAAAGTAAAGACTTTAGTCGATTTTTTGCTTCAGCACTTCTGTCAAAATACGATTAAAATGAGTTAAGATGATAATGGATTTTCTACTATAAGCAAAGACCAATAAAGTCAAAATAGCAATCCCAATTTTAGATTTGATAAAATAAATTGCACAGAGCAGAGGATGGTTTCGATCCATCAACCTCTGGGTTAAGGGCCCAGCATGCTTACGCTGCAACACTCTGCTGATCCTGGAAGTGTTTAGAACTCAAGAAGGGTTGATTCATCACAAGAACATGGCAATATGTTCCTTTTAATTAACGAACAATACTAAAATAACTGTCCAGATTATAGACTTTATAAATTTTGGCAAGGAAACTTTCCAATTCAATGTTTCTTAGCTGTTGTTTGTTTATGTCTTACATAGGGTCTCTGTGGCGCAATTGGTTAGCATGTTCGGCTGTTAACTGGAAGGTTGGTGGTTTAATCTCACCCAGGGACGTGAATCTTCTATTAGTCAAATTTTGGGGATTTTTAGGTAGAGAAGTCAACATGTCAAACTACCTATTTTATGGTAGGGTTCAAGACTTTCTCTGAAATAATTATCTCTAAAGTGAGTTTAGTTTGATTTAAGCAAATTTATTCAACATGTTGAAAATAGCTGAAGGTTAATGTTTTTCCAGGTGATATCTAATCAGCACAATGCAACGTAGCAGCATTTTTAAGTGGTACCCTGTGTTATGTTAAAACCAGGTGTTATCCTATCAGTACAAAGGTGAGGAATTAAGAAATAATTTTGAAGTGTGAAAATTTTTCTTACAAAATCATTGTCTTATTGCTTCACCAAAGTGTAAGCTGGAAAGATGATTTTGATAAAATACTTGTTAAATAACATGATTTGCTCTTCTGGAGTCAATGTAGTTTGTTTATCTCAATAACCATAGAAGTAATAGGGTAAAGTAAAGACATTATGTGGATTTTTTTCTACAGCACTTCTGTCAAAATACAATTAAAATGAGTTAAGATGATAATGGATTTTCTACTATAAGCAAAGACCAAAAAAGTTAAAATAGCATTCCCAATTTTAGATTTGATAAATGAAAATAGCACAGGACGGTTTCGATCCATCGACCTCTGGGTTATGGGCCCAACACAATTCCGCTGCGCCACTCTGTTGCTCATGGAAGTGCTTAGAACTCAAGAAGGGTTGATTCATCACAAGAACATGGCAATGTGTTCCTTTTAATAAACGAAAAATCCTAAAATAACTGTCCAGATTAGAGACTTTATAAACTTTGGCAAGGAAACTTTCCTGATCAATGTTTCTTAGCTGTTGTTTGTTTCTGTCTCATATAGGGTCACTGTGGTGCAATTGGTTAGTGTGTTCAGCTGTTAACCAGAAGGTTGGTGGTCCAATCCCACCCAGGGATGAGAATCTTCTATTAGTCAAATTTTGGGGATTTTTACGTAGAGAAATCAACATGTTAAACTACCTATTTTATGGTAGGGTTCAAGACTTTCTCTGAAACAATTATCTCTAAAGTAAGTTTAATCTGATTTAAGCCAATTTTTTCAATATTTAGAAAATACCGGAAGGTTAATGTTGTTCCTGGTGATATCTAATCAGCACAATGCAACCTAGCAGCATTTTTAAGTGGAAGCCTGTGTTATGTTAAAACCAGATGTTATCTTAACAGTACAAAGGTAAGGAATTAAGAAAAACTTTTTGAAGTGTGAAGATTTTTCTTACAAAATCATTGTCTTATTGCATCACCAAAGTGTAAGCTGGAAAGATGATTTTGATCAATTATTTGTTAGAACATCTGATTTGTTCTTCTGGAGTCAATGTAGTTTGTTTTTCTCAACAACCATAGAAGTAAAAGGGTAAAGTAAAGACATTATATGGATTTTTTGCTACAGCACTTCTGTCAAAATATGATTAAAATGAGTTCAGATGATAATGGATTTTCTACTATAAGCAAAGACAAAAAAAGTTAAAATAGCAATCCCAATTTTAGATTTGATAAATGAAAATAGCACATAGCAGAGGATGGTTTTGATCCATCGACCTCTTGGTTATGGGCCCAGCATGCTTCCGCTGTGCCACTCTCCTGCTCATAGAAGTGTTTAGAACTCAAGAAGGGTTGATTCATCACAAGAACATGGCAATGTGTTCCTTTTAATTAACGAAAAATCCTAAAATAACTGTCCAGATTAGAGACTTTATAAACTTTGGCAAGGAAACTTTCCAGATCAATGTTTCTTAGTTGTTGTTTGTTTATGTCTCATATAGGGTCTCTGTGGTGGAATTGGTTAGCTAGTTCAGCTGTTAACCAGAATGTTGGTGGTTCAATCCCACCCAGGGATGAGAATCTTCTATTAGTCAAATTTTGGGGATATTTAGGTAGAGAAGTCAACATGTTAAACTACCTATTTTATGGTAGGGTTCAAGACTTTCTCTGAAACAATTATCTCTAAAGTAAGTTTAATCTGATTTAAGCCAATTTTTTCAATATTTAGAAAATACCGGAAGGTTAATGTTGTTCCTGGTGATATCTAATCAGCACAATGCAACCTAGCAGCATTTTTAAGTGGAAGCCTGTGTTATGTTAAAACCAGATGTTATCTTAACAGTACAAAGGTAAGGAATTAAGAAAAACTTTTTGAAGTGTGAAGATTTTTCTTACAAAATCATTGTCTTATTGCATCACCAAAGTGTAAGCTGGAAAGATGATTTTGATCAATTATTTGTTAGAACATCTGATTTGTTCTTCTGGAGTCAATGTAGTTTGTTTTTCTCAACAACCATAGAAGTAAAAGGGTAATGTAAAGACATTATGTGGATTTTTTGCTACAGCACTTCTGTCAAAATACGATTAAAATGAGTTAAGATGATAATGGATTTTCTACTATAAGCAAAGACCAAAAAAGTTAAAATAGCAATCCCAATTTTAGATTTGATAAATGAAAATAGCACATAGCAGAGGATGGTTTTGATCCATCGACCTCTGGGTTATGGGCCCAGCATGCTTCCGCTGTGCCACTCTCCTGCTCATAGAAGTGTTTAGAACTCAAGAAGGGTTGATTCATCACAAGAACATGGCAATGTGTTCCTTTTAATTAACGAAAAATCCTAAAATAACTGTCCAGATTAGAGACTTTATAAACTTTGGCAAGGAAACTTTCGAGATCAATGTTTCTTAGCTGTTGTTTGTTTACGTCTCATATAGGGTCTCTGTGGTGCAATTGGTTAGCTTGTTCGGCTGTTAATCAGAATGTTGGTGGTTCAATCCCACCCAGGGATTAGAATCTTCTATTAGTCAAATATTGGGGAATATTTAGGTAGAGAAGTCAAGATGTTAAACTACCTATTTTATGGTAGGGTTCAAGACTTTCTCTGAAACAATTATCTCTAAAGTGAGTTTAATCTGATTTAAGCCAATTTTTTCAATATTTAGAAAATACCGGAAGGTTAATGCTGTTGCAGGTTATATCTAATCAGCACAATGCAGCCTAGCAGCATTTTTAAGTGGAAGCCTGTGTTATGTTAAAACCAGATGTTATCTTAACAGTACAAAGGTAAGGAATTAAGTAAAACTTTTTGAAGTGTGAAGATTTTTCTTACAAAATCATTGTCTTATTGCATCACCAAAGTGAAAGCTGGAAAGATGATTTTGATAAATTACTTGTTAGAACACCTGATTTGCTGTTCTGGAGTCAATGTAGTTTGTTTTTCTCAATAACCATAGAAGTAATAGGGTAAAGTAAAGACATTATGTGGATTTTTTGCTACCGCACTTCTGTCAATATACCATTAAAATGAGTTAAGATGATAATGGATTTTCTACTATAAGCAAAGACCAAAAAAGTTAAAATAGAATTCCCAATTTTAGATTTGATAAATGAAAATAGCACATAGCAGCGGACGGTTTGGATCCATCAACCTCTGGGTTATGGGCCCAACACAATTCCGCTGCACCACTCTGTTGCTCATGGAAGTGCTTAGAACTCAAGAAGGGTTGATTCATCACAAGAACATGGCAATATGTTCCTTTTAATTAACGAAAAATCCTAAAATAACTGTCCAGATTAGAGACTTTATAAACTTTGGCAAGGAAACTTTCCAGATCAATTTTTCTTAGCTGTTGTTTGTTTATGGCTCTTATAGGGTCACTGTGGTGCAATTGGTTAGTGTGTTCAGCTGTTAACCAGAAGGTTGGTGGTTCAATCCCACACAGGGATGAGAATCTTCTATTAGTCAAATTTTGGGGATTTTTAGGTAGAGAAATCAACATGTTAAACTACCTATTTTATTGTAGGGTTTAAGACTTTCTCTGAAACAATTATCTCTAAAGTAAGTTTAGTCTGATTTAAGCCAATTTTTTCAATATTTAGAAAATACCGGAAGGTTAATGTTGTTCCTGGTGACATCTAATCAGCACAATGCAACCTAGCAGCATTTTTAAGTGGAAGCCTGTGTTATGTTAAAACCATATGTTATCTTAACAGTACAAAGGTAAGGAATTAAGAAAAACTTTTAGAAGTGTGAAGATTTTTCTTACAAAATCATTGTCTTATTGCATCACCAAAGTGTAAGCTGGAAAGATGATTTTGATCAATTATTTGTTAGAACATCTAATTTGCTCTTCTGGAGTCAATGTAGTTTGTTTTTCTCAATAACCATAGAAGTAAAAGGGTAAAGTAAAGACATTATGTGGATTTTTTGCTTCAGCACTTCTGTCAAAATATGATTAAAATGAGTTAAGATCATAATGGATTTTCTACTATAAGCAAAGACCAAAAAAGTCAAAATAGCAATCCCAATTTTAGATTTGATAAATGAAAACAGCACATAGCAGAGGATGGTTTCGATCCATCAACCTCTGGGTTATGGGCCCAGCACGCTTACGCTGCACCACTCTGCTGCTCGTGGAAGTGCTTAGAACTCAAGAAGGGTTGATTCATCACAAGAACATGGCAATATGTTCCTTTTAATTAACGAAAAATACTAAAATAACTGTCCAGATTATAGACTTTATAAATTTTGGCAAGGAAACTTTCCAATTCAATGTTTCTTAGCTGTTGTTTGTTTATGTCTTACATAGGGTCTCTGTGGCGCAATTGGTTAGCATGTTCGGCTGTTAACTGGAAGGTTGGTGGTTTAATCTCACCCAGGGACGTGAATCCTCTATTAGTCAAATTTTGGCGATTTTTAGGTAGAGAAGTCAACATGTCATACTACCTATTTTATGGTAGGGTTCAAGACTTTCTCTGAAATAATTATCTCTAAAGTGAGATTAGTTTGATTTAAGCAAATTTATTCAACATGTTGAAATTAGCTGAAGGTTAATTTTTTTCAAGGTGATATCTAATCAGCACAATGCAACCTAGCAGCATTTTTAAGTGATACCCTATGCTATGTTAAAACCAGGTGTTATCCTATCAGTACAAAGGTGAGGAATTAAGAAATAATTTTGAAGTGTGAAGATTTTTCTTACAAAATCATTGTCTTATTGCATCACCAAAGTGTAAGCTGGAAAGATGATTTTGATCAATTATTTGTTAGAACATCTGATTTGTTCTTCTGGAGTCAATGTAGTTTGTTTTTCTCAATAACCATAGAAGTAAAAGGGTAAAGTAAAGACATTATGTGGATTTTTTGCTACAGCACTTCTGTCAAAATATGATTAAAATGAGTTAAGATGATAATGGATTTTCTACTATAAGCAAAGACCAAAAAAGTTAAAATAGCAATCCCAATTTTAGATTTGATAAATGAAAACAGCACATAGCAGAGGATGGTATTGATCCATCGACCTCTAGGTGATGGGCCCAGCATGCTTCCGCTGCACCACTGTCCTGCTCATAGAAGTACTTAGAACTCAAGAAGGGTTGATTCACCACAAGAACATGGCAATGTGTTCCTTTTAATTAACGAAAAATCCTAAAATAACTGTCCAGATTAGAGACTTTATAAACTTTGGCAAGGAAACTTTCCAGATCAATGTTTCTTAGCTGTTGTTTGTTTATGTCTCATATAGGGTCTCTGTGGTGCAATTGGTTAGCTAGTTCAGCTGTTTACCAGAATGTTGGTGGTTCAATCCCACCCAGGGATGAGAATCTTCTATTAGTCAAATTTTGGGGATATTTAGGTAGAGAAGTCAACATGTTAAACTACCTATTTTATGATAGGGTTAAAGACTTTCTCTGAAACAATTATCTCTAAAGTAAGTTTAATCTGATTTAAGCCAATTTTTTCAATATTTAGAAAATACCGGAAGGTTAATGTTGTTCCTGGTGATATCTAATCAGCACAATGCAACCTAGCAGCATTTTTAAGTGGAAGCCTGTGTTATGTTAAAACCAGATGTTATCTTAACAGTACAAAGGTAAGGAATTAAGAAAAACTTTTTGAAGTGTGAAGATTTTTCTTACAAAATCATTGTCTTATTGCATCACCAAAGTGTAAGCTGGAAAGATGATTTTGATCAATTATTTGTTAGAACATCTGATTTGTTCTTCTGGAGTCAATGTAGTTTGTTTTTCTCAATAACCATAGAAGTAAAAGGGTAAAGTAAAGACATTATGTGGATTTTTTGCTACAGCACTTCTGTCAAAATATGATTAAAATGAGTTAAGATGATAATGGATTTTCTACTATAAGCAAAGACCAAAAAAGTTAAAATAGCAATCCCAATTTTAGATTTGATAAATGAAAATAGCACATAGCAGAGGATGGTTTTGATCCATCGACCTCTGGGTTATGGGCCCAGCATGCTTCCGCTGTGCCACTCTCCTGCTCATAGAAGTGTTTAGAACTCAAGAAGGGTTGATTCATCACAAGAACATGGCAATGTGTTCCTTTTAATTAACGAAAAATCCTAAAATAACTGTCCAGATTAGAGACTTTATAAACTTTGGCAAGGAAACTTTCCAGATCAATGTTTCTTAGTTGTTGTTTGTTTATGTCTCATATAGGGTCTCTGTGGTGGAATTGGTTAGCTAGTTCAGCTGTTAACCAGAATGTTGGTGGTTCAATCCCACCCAGGGATGAGAATCTTCTATTAGTCAAATTTTGGGGATATTTAGGTAGAGAAGTCAACATGTTAAACTACCTATTTTATGGTAGGGTTCAAGACTTTCTCTGAAACAATTATCTCTAAAGTAATTTTAATCTGATTTAAGCCAATTTTTTCAATATTTAGAAAATACCAGAAGGTTAATGTTGTTCCTGGTGATATCTAATCAGCACAATGCAACCTAGCAGCATTTTTAAGTGGAAGCCTGTGTTATGTTAAAACCAGATGTTATCTTAACAGTACAAAGGTAAGGAATTAAGAAAACTTTTTGAAGTGTGAAGATTTTTCTTACAAAATCATTGTCTTATTGCATCACCAAAGTGTAAGCTGGAAAGATGATTTTGATCAATTATTTGTTAGAACATCTGATTTGTTCTTCTGGAGTCAATGTAGTTTGTTTTTCTCAACAACCATAGAAGTAAAAGGGTAATGTAAAGACATTATGTGGATTTTTTGTTACAGCACTTCTGTCAAAATACGATTAAAATGAGTTAAGATGATAATGGATTTTCTACTATAAGCAAAGACCAAAAAAGTTAAAATAGCAATCCCAATTTTAGATTTGATAAATGAAAATAGCACATAGCAGAGGATGGTTTTGATCCATCGACCTCTGGGTTATGGGCCCAGCATGCTTCCGCTGTGCCACTCTACTGCTCATAGAAGTGTTTAGAACTCAAGAAGGGTTGATTCATCACAAGAACATGGCAATGTGTTCCTTTTAATTAACGAAAAATCCTAAAATAACTGTCCAGATTAGAGACTTTATAAACTTTGGCAAGGAAACTTTCGAGATCAATGTTTCTTAGCTGTTGTTTGTTTACGTCTCATATAGGGTCTCTGTGGTGCAATTGGTTAGCTTGTTCGGCTGTTAACCAGAATGTTGGTGGTTCAATCCCACCCAGGGATGAGAATCTTCTATTAGTCAAATTTTGGGGAATATTTAGGTAGAGAAGTCAACATGTTAAACTACCTATTTTATGGTAGGGTTCAAGACTTTCTTTGAAACAATTATCTCTAAAGTGAGTTTAATCTGATTTAAGCCAATTTTTTCAATATTTAGAAAATACCGGAAGGTTAATGCTGTTGCAGGTGATATCTAATCAGCACAATGCAGCCTAGCAGCATTTTTAAGTGGAAGCCTGTGTTATGTTAAAACCAGATGTTATCTTAACAGTACAAAGGTAAGGAATTAAGTAAAACTTTTTGAAGTGTGAAGATTTTTCTTACAAAATCATTGTCTTATTGCATCACCAAAGTGAAAGCTGGAAAGATGATTTTGATAAATTACTTGTTAGAACACCTGATTTGCTCTTCTGGAGTCAATGTAATTTGTTTTTCTCAATAACCATAGAAGTAATAGGGTAAAGTAAAGACATTATGTGGATTTTTTGCTACCGCACTTCTGTCAATATACCATTAAAATGAGTTAAGATGATAATGGATTTTCTACTATAAGCAAAGACCAAAAAAGTTAAAATAGAATTCCCAATTTTAGATTTGATAAATGAAAATAGCACATAGCAGCGGACGGTTTGGATCCATCAACCTCTGGGTTATGGGCCCAACAGAATTCCGCTGCACCACTCTGTTGCTCGTGGAAGTGCTTAGAACTCAAGAAGGGTTGATTCATCACAAGAACATGGCAATGTGTTCCTTTTAATTAACGAAAAATCCTAAAATAACTGTCCAGATTAGAGACTTTATAAACTTTGGCAAGGAAACTTTCCAGATCAATCTTTCTTAGCTGTTGTTTGTTTATGGCTCTTATAGGGTCACTGTGGTGCATTGGTTAGTGTGTTCAGCTGTTAACCAGAAGGTTGGTGGTTCAATCCCACCCAGGGATGAGAATCTTCTATTAGTCAAATTTTGGGGATTTTTAGGTAGAGAAATCAACATGTTAAACTACCTATTTTATTGTAGGGTTTAAGACTTTCTCTGAAACAATTATCTCTAAAGTAAGTTTAGTCTGATTTAAGCCAATTTTTTCAATATTTAGAAAATACCGGAAGGTTAATGTTGTTCCTGGTGACATCTAATCAGCACAATGCAACCTAGCAGCATTTTTAAGTGGAAGCCTGTGTTATGTTAAAACCATATGTTATCTTAACAGTACAAAGGTAAGGAATTAAGAAAAACTTTTAGAAGTGTGAAGATTTTTCTTACAAAATCATTGTCTTATTGCATCACCAAAGTGTAAGCTGGAAAGATGATTTTGATCAATTATTTGTTAGAACATCTAATTTGCTCTTCTGGAGTCAATGTAGTTTGTTTTTCTCAATAACCATAGAAGTAATAGGGTAAAGTAAAGACATTATGTGGATTTTTTGCTTCAGCACTTCTGTCAAAATATGATTAAAATGAGTTAAGATCATAATGGATTTTCTACTATAAGCAAAGACCAAAAAAGTCAAAATAGCAATCCCAATTTTAGATTTGATAAATGAAAACAGCACATAGCAGAGGATGGTTTCGATCCATCAACCTCTGGGTTATGGGCCCAGCACGCTTACGCTGCACCACTCTGCTGCTCCTGGAAGTGCTTAGAACTCAAGAAGGGTTGATTCATCACAAGAACATGGCAATATGTTCCTTTTAATTAACGAAAAATACTAAAATAACTGTCCAGATTATAGACTTTATAAATTTTGGCAAGGAAACTTTCCAATTCAATGTTTCTTAGCTGTTGTTTGTTTATGTCTTACATAGGGTCTCTGTGGTGCAATTGGTTAGCATGTTTGGCTGTTAACTGGAAGGTTGGTGGTTTAATCTCACCCAGGGACGTGAATCCTCTATTAGTCAAATTTTGGCGATTTTTAGGTAGAGAAGTCAACATGTCATACTACCTATTTTATGGTAGGGTTCAAGACTTTCTCTGAAATAATTATCTCTAAAGTGAGTTTAGTTTGATTTAAGCAAATTTATTCAACATGTTGAAAATAGCTGAAGGTTAATGTTTTTCAAGGTGATATCTAATCAGCACAATGCAACCTAGCAGCATTTTTAAGTGGTACCCTGTGCTATGTTAAAACCAGGTGTTATCCTATCAGTACAAAGGTGAGGAATTAAGAAATAATTTTGAAGTGTGAAGATTTTTCTTACAAAATCATTGTCTTATTGCATCACCAAAGTGTAAGCTGGAAAGATGATTTTGATCAATTATTTGTTAGAACATCTGATTTGTTCTTCTGGAGTCAATGTAGTTTGTTTTTCTCAATAACCATAGAAGTAAAAGGGTAAAGTAAAGACATTATGTGGATTTTTTGCTACAGCACTTCTGTCAAAATATGATTAAAATGAGTTAAGATGATAATGGATTTTCTACTATAAGCAAAGACCAAAAAAGTTAAAATAGCAATCCCAATTTTAGATTTGATAAATGAAAACAGCACATAGCAGAGGATGGTTTTGATCCAATGACCTCTAGGTGATGGGCCCAGCATGCTTCCGCTGCACCACTGTCCTGCTCATAGAAGTACTTAGAACTCAGGAAGGGTTGATTCACCACAAGAACATGGCAATGTGTTCCTTTTAATTAACGAAAAATCCTAAAATAACTGTCCAGATTAGAGACTTTATAAACTTTGGCAAGGAAACTTTCCAGATCAATGTTTCTTAGCTGTTGTTTGTTTTTGTCTCATATAGGGTCTCTGTGATGCAATTGGTTAGCTAGTTCAGCTGTTTACCAGAATGTTGGTGGTTCAATCCCACCCAGGGATGAGAATCTTCTATTAGTCAAATTTTGGGGATATTTAGGTAGAGAAGTCAACATGTTAAACTACCTATTTTATGATAGGGTTAAAGACTTTCTCTGAAACAATTATCTCTAAAGTAAGTTTAATCTGATTTAAGCCAATTTTTTCAATATTTAGAAAATACCGGAAGGTTAATGTTGTTCCTGGTGATATCTAATCAGCACAATGCAACCTAGCAGCATTTTTAAGTGGAAGCCTGTGTTATGTTAAAACCAGATGTTATCTTAACAGTACAAAGGTAAGGAATTAAGAAAAACTTTTTGAAGTGTGAAGATTTTTCTTACAAAATCATTGTCTTATTGCATCACCAAAGTGTAAGCTGGAAAGATGATTTTGATCATTTATTTGTTAGAACATCTGATTTGTTCTTCTGGAGTCAATGTAGTTTGTTTTTCTCAACAACCATAGAAGTAAAAGGGTAATGTAAAGACATTATGTGGATTTTTTGTTACAGCACTTCTGTCAAAATACGATTAAAATGAGTTAAGATGATAATGGATTTTCTACTATAAGCAAAGACCAAAAAAGTTAAAATAGCAATCCCAATTTTAGATTTGATAAATGAAAATAGCACATAGCAGAGGATGGTTTTGATCCATCGACCTCTGGGTTAGGGGCCCAGCATGCTTCCGCTGTGCCACTCTCCTGCTCATAGAAGTGTTTAGAACTCAAGAAGGGTTGATTCATCACAAGAACATGGCAATGTGTTCCTTTTAATTAACGAAAAATCCTAAAATAACTGTCCAGATTAGAGACTTTATAAACTTTGGCAAGGAAACTTTCCAGATCAATGTTTCTTAGCTGTTGTTTGTTTACGTCTCATATAGGGTCTCTGTGGCGCAATTGGTTATCTTGTTCGGCTGTTAACCAGAATGTTGGTGGTTCAGTCCCACCCAGGGATGAGAATCTTCTATTAGTCAAATTTTGGGGAATATTTAGGTAGAGAAGTCAACATGTAAAATTACCTATTTTATGGTAGGGTTCAAGACTTTCTCTGAAACAATTATCTCTAAAGTGAGTTTAATCTGATTTAAGCCAATTTTTTCAATATTTAGAAAATACCGGAAGGTTAATGCTGTTGCAGGTGATATCTAATCAGCACAATGCAGCCTAGCAGCATTTTTAAGTGGAAGCCTGTGTTATGTTAAAACCAGATGTTATCTTAACAGTACAAAGGTAAGGAATTAAGTAAAACTTTTTGAAGTGTGAAGATTTTTCTTACAAAATCATTGTCTTATTGCATCACCAAAGTGTAAACTGGAAAGATGATTTTGATAAATTACTTGTTAGAACACCTGATTTGCTCTTCTGGAGTCAATGTAGTTTGTTTTTCTCAATAACCATAGAAGTAATAGGGTAAAGTAAAGACATTATGTGGATTTTTTGCTACAGCACTTCTGTCAATATACCATTAAAATGAGTTAAGATGATAATGGATTTTCTACTATAAGCAAAGACCAAAAAAGTTAAAATAGAATTCCCAATTTTAGATTTGATAAATGAAAATAGCACATAGCAGCGGACGGTTTGGATCCATCAACTTCTGGGTTATGGGCCCAACACAATTCCGCTGCGCCACTCTGTTGCTCATGGAAGTGCTTAGAACTCAAGAAGGGTTGATTCATCACAAGAACATGGCAATGTGTTCCTTTTAATTAACGAAAAATCCTAAAATAACTGTCCAGATTAGAGACTTTATAAACTTTGGCAAGGAAACTTTCCAGATCAATTTTTCTTAGCTGTTGTTTGTTTATGGCTCTTATAGGGTCACTGTGGTGCAATTGGTTAGTGTGTTCAGCTGTTAACCAGAAGGTTGGTGGTTCAATCCCACCCAGGGATGAGAATCTTCTATTAGTCAAATTTTGGGGATTTTTAGGTAGAGAAATCAACATGTTAAACTACCTATTTTATGGTAGGGTTCAAGACTTTCTCTGAAACAATTATCTCTAAAGTAAGTTTAGTCTGATTTAAGCCAATTTTTTCAATATTTAGAAAATACCGGAAGGTTAATGTTGTTCCTGGTGACATCTAATCAGCACAATGCAACCTAGCAGCATTTTTAAGTGGAAGCCTGTGTTATGTTAAAACCATATGTTATCTTAACAGTACAAAGGTAAGGAATTAAGAAAAACTTTTTGAAGTGTGAAGATTTTTCTTACAAAATCATTGTCTTATTGCATCACCAAAGTGTAAGCTGGAAAGATGATTTTGATCAATTATTTGTTAGAACATCTAATTTGCTCTTCTGGAGTCAATGTAGTTTGTTTTTCTCAATAACCATAGAAGTAATAGGGTAAAGTAAAGACATTATGTGGATTTTTTGCTTCAGCACTTCTGTCAAAATACGATTAAAATGAGTTAAGATGATAATGGATTTTCTACTATAAGCAAAGACCAAAAAAGTCAAAATAGCAATCCCAATTTTAGATTTGATAAATGAAAACAGCACATAGCAGAGGATGGTTTCGATCCATCAACCTCTGGGTTATGGGCCCAGCACGCTTACGCTGCACCACTCTGCTGCTCCTGGAAGCGCTTAGAACTCAAGAAGGGTTGATTCATCACAAGAACATGGCAATATGTTCCTTTTAATTAACGAAAAATACTAAAATAACTGTCCAGATTATAGACTTTATAAATTTTGGCAAGGAAACTTTCCTGATCAATGTTTCTTAGCTGTTGTTTGTTTCTGTCTCATATAGGGTCTCTGTGGTGCAATTGGTTAGCGTGTTCGGCTGTTAATCGGAAAGATGGTGGTTCAATCCCACCCAAGGACGAGAATCTTCTATTAGTCAAATTTTGGGGATTTTTAGGTAGAGAAGTCAACATGTTAAACTACCTATTTTATGATAGTGTTAAAGACTTTCTCTGAAACAATTATCTCTAAAGTAAGTTTAATCTGATTTAAGCCAATTTTTTCAATATTTAGAAAATACCGGAAGGTTAATGTTGTTCCTGGTGATATCTAATCAGCACAATGCAACCTAGCAGCATTTTTAAGTGGAAGCCTGTGTTATGTTAAAACCAGATGTTATCTTAACAGTACAAAGGTAAGGAATTAAGAAAAACTTTTTGAAGTGTGAAGATTTTTCTTACAAAATCATTGTCTTATTGCATCACCAAAGTGTAAGCTGGAAAGATGATTTTGATCAATTATTTGTTAGAACATCTGATTTGTTCTTCTGGAGTCAATGTAGTTTGTTTTTCTCAATAACCATAGAAGTAAAAGGGTAAAGTAAAGACATTATGTGGATTTTTTGCTACAGCACTTCTGTCAAAATACGATTAAAATGAGTTAAGATGATAATGGATTTTCTACTATAAGCAAAGACCAAAAAAGTTAAAATAGCAATCCCAATTTTAGATTTGATAAATGAAAATAGCACATAGCAGAGGATGGTTTTGATCCATCGACCTCTGGGTTATGGGCCCAGCATGCTTCCGCTGTGCCACTCTCCTGCTCATAGAAGTGTTTAGAACTCAAGAAGGGTTGATTCATCACAAGAACATGGCAATGTGTTCCTTTTAATTAACTAAAAATCCTAAAATAACTGTCCAGATTAGAGACTTTATAAACTTTGGCAAGGAAACTTACCAGATCAATGTTTCTTAGTTGTTGTTTGTTTATGTCTCATATAGGGTCTCTGTGGTGGAATTGGTTAGCTAGTTCAGCTGTTAACCAGAATGTTGGTGGTTCAATCCCACCCAGGGATGAGAATCTTCTATTAGTCAAATTTTGGGGATATTTAGGTAGAGAAGTCAACATGTTGAACTACCTATTTTATGGTAGGGTTCAAGACTTTCTCTGAAACAATTATCTCTAAAGTAAGTTTAATCTGATTTAAGCCAATTTTTTCAATATTTAGAAAATACCGGAAGGTTAATGTTGTTCCTGGTGATATCTAATCAGCACAATGCAACCTAGCAGCATTTTTAAGTGGAAGCCTGTGTTATGTTAAAACCAGATGTTATCTTAACAGTACAAAGGTAAGGAATTAAGAAAAACTTTTTGAAGTGTGAAGATTTTTCTTACAAAATCATTGTCTTATTGCATCACCAAAGTGTAAGCTGGAAAGATGATTTTGATCAATTATTTGTTAGAACATCTGATTTGTTCTTCTGGAGTCAATGTAGTTTGTTTTTCTCAACAACCATAGAAGTAAAAGGGTAATGTAAAGACATTATGTGGATTTTTTGTTACAGCACTTCTGTCAAAATACGATTAAAATGAGTTAAGATGATAATGGATTTTCTACTATAAGCAAAGACCAAAAAAGTTAAAAAAGCAATCCCAATTTTAGATTTGATAAATGAAAACAGCACAGGATGGTTTTGATCCATCAACCTCTGGGTTATGGGCCCAGCACGCTTACGCTGCACCACTCTGCTGCTCAAGGAAGTGCTTAGAACTCAAGAAGGGTTGATTCATCATAAGAACATGGCAATATGTTCCTTTTAATTAACAAAAAATCCTAAAATAACTGTCCAGATTAGAGACTTTATAAACTTTGGCAAGGAAACTTTCCAGATCAATATTTCTTAGCTGTTGTTTGTTTATGTCTCATATAGGGTCTCTGTGGTGCAATTGGTTAGCTTGTGTGGCTGTTAACCAGAATGTTGGTGGTTCAATCCCACCCAGGGATGAGAATCTTCTATTAGTCAAATTTTGGGGACTATTTAGGTAGAGAAGTCAACATTTTAAACTACCTATTTTATGGTAGGGTTCAAGACTTTCTCTGAAACAATTATCTCTAAAGTAAGTTTAGTCTGATTTAAGCCAATTTTTTCAATATTTAGAATATATCGGAAGGTTAATGTTGTTCCAGGTGATATCTAATCAGCACAATGCAGCCTAGCAGCATTTTTAAGTGGAAGCCTGTGTTATGTTAAAACCAGATGTTATATTAACAGTACAAAGGTAAGGAATTAAGAAAAATTTTTGAAGTGTGAAGATTTTTCTTACAAAATCGTTGTCTTATTGCATCACCAAAGTGTAAGATGGAAAGATGATTTTGATAAATTACTTGTTAGAACACCTGATTTGCTCTTCTGGAGTCAATGTAGTTTGTTTTTCTCAACAACCATAGAAGTAATAGGGTAAAGTAAAGACATTATGTGGATTTTTTGCTACAGCACTTCTGTCAATATACGATTAAAATGAGTTAAGATGATAATGGATTTTCTACTATAAGCAAAGACCAAAAAAGTTAAAATAGCATTCCCAATTTTAGATTTGATAAATGAAAATAGCACATAGCCAAAGACAGTTTGGATCCATCGACCTCTGGGTTATGGGCCCAACACAATTCCGCTGCGCCACTCTGTTGCTCATGGAAGTGCTTAGAACTCAAGAAGGGTTGATTCATCACAAGAAAAAGGCAATGTGTTCCTTTTAATTAACGAAAAATCCTAAAATAACTGTCCAGATTAGAGACTTTATAAACTTTGGCAAGGAAACTTTCCAGATCAATTTTTCTTAGCTGTTGTTTGTTTATGTCTCATATAGGGTCTCTGTGGTGCAATTGGTTATTGTGGTGGGCTGTTAACCAGAAGGTTGGTGGTTCAATCCCACCCAGGGATGAGAATCTTCTATTAGTCAAATTTTGGAGATTTTTAGGTAGAGAAGTCAACATGTCAAACTACCTATTTTATGGTGGGGTTCAAGACTTTCTCTGAAACAATTATCTCTAAAGTAAGTTTAGTCTGATTTAAGCCAATTTTTTCAATATTTAGAAAATACCGGAAGGTTAATGTTGTTCCTGGTGACATCTAATCAGCACAATGCAACCTAGCAGCATTTTTAAGTGGAAGCCTGTGTTATGTTAAAACCATATGTTATCTTAACAGTACAAAGGTAAGGAATTAAGAAAAACTTTTTGAAGTGTGAAGATTTTTCTTACAAAATCATTGTCTTATTGCATCACCAAAGTGTAAGCTGGAAAGATGATTTTGATCAATTATTTGTTAGAACATCTAATTTGCTCTTCTGGAGTCAATGTAGTTTGTTTTTCTCAATAACCATAGAAGTAATAGGGTAAAGTAAAGACATTATGTGGATTTTTTGCTTCAGCACTTCTGTCAAAATACGATTAAAATGAGTTAAGATGATAATGGATTTTCTACTATAAGCAAAGACCAAAAAAGTCAAAATAGCAATCCCAATTTTAGATTTGATAAATGAAAACAGCACATAGCAGAGGATGGTTTCGATCCATCAACCTCTGGGTTATGGGCCCAGCACGCTTACGCTGCACCACTCTGCTGCTCCTGGAAGCGCTTAGAACTCAAGAAGGGTTGATTCATCACAAGAACATGGCAATATGTTCCTTTTAATTAACGAAAAATACTAAAATAACTGTCCAGATTATAGACTTTATAAATTTTGGCAAGGAAACTTTCCTGATCAATGTTTCTTAGCTGTTGTTTGTTTCTGTCTCATATAGGGTCTCTGTGGTGCAATTGGTTAGCGTGTTCGGCTGTTAATCGGAAAGATGGTGGTTCAATCCCACCCAAGGACGAGAATCTTCTATTAGTCAAATTTTGGGGATTTTTAGGTAGAGAAGTCAACATGTTAAACTACCTATTTTATGATAGTGTTAAAGACTTTCTCTGAAACAATTATCTCTAAAGTAAGTTTAATCTGATTTAAGCCAATTTTTTCAATATTTAGAAAATACCGGAAGGTTAATGTTGTTCCTGGTGATATCTAATCAGCACAATGCAACCTAGCAGCATTTTTAAGTGGAAGCCTGTGTTATGTTAAAACCAGATGTTATCTTAACAGTACAAAGGTAAGGAATTAAGAAAAACTTTTTGAAGTGTGAAGATTTTTCTTACAAAATCATTGTCTTATTGCATCACCAAAGTGTAAGCTGGAAAGATGATTTTGATCAATTATTTGTTAGAACATCTGATTTGTTCTTCTGGAGTCAATGTAGTTTGTTTTTCTCAATAACCATAGAAGTAAAAGGGTAAAGTAAAGACATTATGTGGATTTTTTGCTACAGCACTTCTGTCAAAATACGATTAAAATGAGTTAAGATGATAATGGATTTTCTACTATAAGCAAAGACCAAAAAAGTTAAAATAGCAATCCCAATTTTAGATTTGATAAATGAAAATAGCACATAGCAGAGGATGGTTTTGATCCATCGACCTCTGGGTTATGGGCCCAGCATGCTTCCGCTGTGCCACTCTCCTGCTCATAGAAGTGTTTAGAACTCAAGAAGGGTTGATTCATCACAAGAACATGGCAATGTGTTCCTTTTAATTAACTAAAAATCCTAAAATAACTGTCCAGATTAGAGACTTTATAAACTTTGGCAAGGAAACTTACCAGATCAATGTTTCTTAGTTGTTGTTTGTTTATGTCTCATATAGGGTCTCTGTGGTGGAATTGGTTAGCTAGTTCAGCTGTTAACCAGAATGTTGGTGGTTCAATCCCACCCAGGGATGAGAATCTTCTATTAGTCAAATTTTGGGGATATTTAGGTAGAGAAGTCAACATGTTGAACTACCTATTTTATGGTAGGGTTCAAGACTTTCTCTGAAACAATTATCTCTAAAGTAAGTTTAATCTGATTTAAGCCAATTTTTTCAATATTTAGAAAATACCGGAAGGTTAATGTTGTTCCTGGTGATATCTAATCAGCACAATGCAACCTAGCAGCATTTTTAAGTGGAAGCCTGTGTTATGTTAAAACCAGATGTTATCTTAACAGTACAAAGGTAAGGAATTAAGAAAAACTTTTTGAAGTGTGAAGATTTTTCTTACAAAATCATTGTCTTATTGCATCACCAAAGTGTAAGCTGGAAAGATGATTTTGATCAATTATTTGTTAGAACATCTGATTTGTTCTTCTGGAGTCAATGTAGTTTGTTTTTCTCAACAACCATAGAAGTAAAAGGGTAATGTAAAGACATTATGTGGATTTTTTGTTACAGCACTTCTGTCAAAATACGATTAAAATGAGTTAAGATGATAATGGATTTTCTACTATAAGCAAAGACCAAAAAAGTTAAAAAAGCAATCCCAATTTTAGATTTGATAAATGAAAACAGCACAGGATGGTTTTGATCCATCAACCTCTGGGTTATGGGCCCAGCACGCTTACGCTGCACCACTCTGCTGCTCAAGGAAGTGCTTAGAACTCAAGAAGGGTTGATTCATCATAAGAACATGGCAATATGTTCCTTTTAATTAACAAAAAATCCTAAAATAACTGTCCAGATTAGAGACTTTATAAACTTTGGCAAGGAAACTTTCCAGATCAATATTTCTTAGCTGTTGTTTGTTTATGTCTCATATAGGGTCTCTGTGGTGCAATTGGTTAGCTTGTGTGGCTGTTAACCAGAATGTTGGTGGTTCAATCCCACCCAGGGATGAGAATCTTCTATTAGTCAAATTTTGGGGACTATTTAGGTAGAGAAGTCAACATTTTAAACTACCTATTTTATGGTAGGGTTCAAGACTTTCTCTGAAACAATTATCTCTAAAGTAAGTTTAGTCTGATTTAAGCCAATTTTTTCAATATTTAGAATATATCGGAAGGTTAATGTTGTTCCAGGTGATATCTAATCAGCACAATGCAGCCTAGCAGCATTTTTAAGTGGAAGCCTGTGTTATGTTAAAACCAGATGTTATATTAACAGTACAAAGGTAAGGAATTAAGAAAAATTTTTGAAGTGTGAAGATTTTTCTTACAAAATCGTTGTCTTATTGCATCACCAAAGTGTAAGATGGAAAGATGATTTTGATAAATTACTTGTTAGAACACCTGATTTGCTCTTCTGGAGTCAATGTAGTTTGTTTTTCTCAACAACCATAGAAGTAATAGGGTAAAGTAAAGACATTATGTGGATTTTTTGCTACAGCACTTCTGTCAATATACGATTAAAATGAGTTAAGATGATAATGGATTTTCTACTATAAGCAAAGACCAAAAAAGTTAAAATAGCATTCCCAATTTTAGATTTGATAAATGAAAATAGCACATAGCCAAAGACAGTTTGGATCCATCGACCTCTGGGTTATGGGCCCAACACAATTCCGCTGCGCCACTCTGTTGCTCATGGAAGTGCTTAGAACTCAAGAAAGGTTGATTCATCACAAGAAAAAGGCAATGTGTTCCTTTTAATTAACGAAAAATCCTAAAATAACTGTCCAGATTAGAGACTTTATAAACTTTGGCAAGGAAACTTTCCAGATCAATTTTTCTTAGCTGTTGTTTGTTTATGTCTCATATAGGGTCTCTGTGGTGCAATTGGTTATTGTGGTGGGCTGTTAACCAGAAGGTTGGTGGTTCAATCCCACCCAGGGATGAGAATCTTCTATTAGTCAAATTTTGGAGATTTTTAGGTAGAGAAGTCAACATGTCAAACTACCTATTTTATGGTGGGGTTCAAGACTTTCTCTGAAACAATTATCTCTAAAGAGAGTTTCATTTGATTTAAGCCAATTTATTCAACATTTTGAAAATACCTGAAGGTTAATGTTGTTCCTGGTTTTATCTAATCAGCACAATGCAGCCTAGCAGCATTTTTAAGTGGAAGCCTGTGTTATGTTAAAACCATATGTTATCTTAACAGTACAAAGGTAAGGAATTAAGAAAAACTTTTTGAAGTGTGAAGATTTTTCTTACAAAATCATTGTCTTATTGCATCACCAAAGTGTAAGCTGGAAAGATGATTTTGATCAATTATTTGTTAGAACATCTGATTTGTTCTTCTGGAGTCAATGTAGTTTGTTTTTCTCAACAACCATAGAAGTAAAAGGGTAAAGTAAAGACATTATGTGGATTTTTTGCTACAGCACTTCTGTCAATATACGATTAAAATGAGTTCAGATGATAATGGATTTTCTACTATAAGCAAAGACCAAAAAAGTCAAAATAGCAATCCCAATTTTAGATTTGATAAATGAAAACAGCACAGAGCAGAGGATGGTTTTGATCCATCAACCTCTGGGTTATGGGCCCAGCACGCTTCCGCTGCACCACTCTGCTGCTCCTGGAAGTGCTTAGAACTCAAGAAGGGTTGATTCATCACAAGAACATGGCAATATGTTCCTTTTAATTAACGAAAAATACTAAAATAACTGTCCAGATTATAGACTTTATAAATTTTGGCAAGGAAACTTTCCAATTCAATGTTTCTTAGCTGTTGTTTGTTTCTGTCTCATATAGGGTCTCTGTGGTGCAATTGGTTAGCGTGTTCGGCTGTTAATCGGAAAGATGGTGGTTCAATCTTACCCAGGGACGAGAATCTTCTATTAGTCAAATTTTGGGGATTTTTAGGTAGAGAAGTCAACATGTCAAACTACCTATTTTATGGTAGGGTTCAAGACTTTCTCTGAAACAATTATCTCTAAAGAGAGTTTAATTTGATTTAAGCCAATTTATTCAACATTTTGAAAATACCTAAAGGTTAATGTTGTTCCTGGTGATATCTAATCAGCACAATGCAGCCTAGCAGCATTTTTAAGTGGAAGCCTGTGTTATGTTAAAACCAGATGTTATCTTAACAGTACAAAGGTAAGGAATTAAGTAAAACTTTTTGAAGTGTGAAGATTTTTCTTACAAAATCATTGTCTTATTGCATCACCAAAGTGTAAACTGGAAAGATGATTTTGATAAATTACTTGTTAGAACACCTGATTTGCTCTTCTGGAGTCAATGTAGTTTGTTTTTCTCAATAACCATAGAAGTAATAGGGTAAAGTAAAGACATTATGTGGATTTTTTGCTACAGCACTTCTGTCAATATACCATTAAAATGAGTTAAGATGATAATGGATTTTCTACTATAAGCAAAGACCAAAAAAGTTAAAATAGAATTCCCAATTTTAGATTTGATAAATGAAAATAGCACATAGCAGCGGACGGTTTGGATCCATCAACTTCTGGGTTATGGGCCCAACACAATTCCGCTGCGCCACTCTGTTGCTCATGGAAGTGCTTAGACCTCAAGAAGGGTTGATTCATCACAAGAACATGGCAATGTGTTCCTTTTAATTAACGAAAAATCCTAAAATAACTGTCCAGATTAGAGACTTTATAAATTTTGGCAAGGAAACTTTCCAGATCAATTTTTCTTAGCTGTTGTTTGTTTATGGCTCTTATAGGGTCACTGTGGTGCAATTGGTTAGTGTGTTCAGCTGTTAACCAGAAGGTTGGTGGTTCAATCCCACCCAGGGATGAGAATCTTCTATTAGTCAAATTTTGGGGATTTTTAGGTAGAGAAATCAACATGTTAAACTACCTATTTTATGGTAGGGTTCAAGACTTTCTCTGAAACAATTATCTCTAAAGTAAGTTTAGTCTGATTTAAGCCAATTTTTTCAATATTTAGAAAATACCGGAAGGTTAATGTTGTTCCTGGTGACATCTAATCAGCACAATGCAACCTAGCAGCATTTTTAAGTGGAATCCTGTGTTATGTTAAAACCATATGTTATCTTAACAGTACAAAGGTAAGGAATTAAGAAAAACTTTTTGAAGTGTGAAGATTTTTCTTACAAAATCATTGTCTTATTGCATCACCAAAGTGTAAGCTGGAAAGATGATTTTGATCAATTATTTGTTAGAACATCTAATTTGCTCTTCTGGAGTCAATGTAGTTTGTTTTTCTCAATAACCATAGAAGTAATAGGGTAAAGTAAAGACATTATGTGGATTTTTTGCTTCAGCACTTCTGTCAAAATACGATTAAAATGAGTTAAGATGATAATGGATTTTCTACTATAAGCAAAGACCAAAAAAGTCAAAATAGCAATCCCAATTTTAGATTTGATAAATGAAAACAGCACATAGCAGAGGATGGTTTCGATCCATCAACCTCTGGGTTATGGGCCCAGCACGCTTACGCTGCACCACTCTGCTGCTCCTGGAAGCGCTTAGAACTCAAGAAGGGTTGATTCATCACAAGAACATGGCAATATGTTCCTTTTAATTAACGAAAAATACTAAAATAACTGTCCAGATTATAGACTTTATAAATTTTGGCAAGGAAACTTTCCTGATCAATGTTTCTTAGCTGTTGTTTGTTTCTGTCTCATATAGGGTCTCTGTGGTGCAATTGGTTAGCGTGTTCGGCTGTTAATCGGAAAGATGGTGGTTCAATCCCACCCAAGGACGAGAATCTTCTATTAGTCAAATTTTGGGGATTTTTAGGTAGAGAAGTCAACATGTTAAACTACCTATTTTATGATAGTGTTAAAGACTTTCTCTGAAACAATTATCTCTAAAGTAAGTTTAATCTGATTTAAGCCAATTTTTTCAATATTTAGAAAATACCGGAAGGTTAATGTTGTTCCTGGTGATATCTAATCAGCACAATGCAACCTAGCAGCATTTTTAAGTGGAAGCCTGTGTTATGTTAAAACCAGATGTTATCTTAACAGTACAAAGGTAAGGAATTAAGAAAAACTTTTTGAAGTGTGAAGATTTTTCTTACAAAATCATTGTCTTATTGCATCACCAAAGTGTAAGCTGGAAAGATGATTTTGATCAATTATTTGTTAGAACATCTGATTTGTTCTTCTGGAGTCAATGTAGTTTGTTTTTCTCAATAACCATAGAAGTAAAAGGGTAAAGTAAAGACATTATGTGGATTTTTTGCTACAGCACTTCTGTCAAAATACGATTAAAATGAGTTAAGATGATAATGGATTTTCTACTATAAGCAAAGACCAAAAAAGTTAAAATAGCAATCCCAATTTTAGATTTGATAAATGAAAATAGCACATAGCAGAGGATGGTTTTGATCCATCGACCTCTGGGTTATGGGCCCAGCATGCTTCCGCTGTGCCACTCTCCTGCTCATAGAAGTGTTTAGAACTCAAGAAGGGTTGATTCATCACAAGAACATGGCAATGTGTTCCTTTTAATTAACTAAAAATCCTAAAATAACTGTCCAGATTAGAGACTTTATAAACTTTGGCAAGGAAACTTACCAGATCAATGTTTCTTAGTTGTTGTTTGTTTATGTCTCATATAGGGTCTCTGTGGTGGAATTGGTTAGCTAGTTCAGCTGTTAACCAGAATGTTGGTGGTTCAATCCCACCCAGGGATGAGAATCTTCTATTAGTCAAATTTTGGGGATATTTAGGTAGAGAAGTCAACATGTTGAACTACCTATTTTATGGTAGGGTTCAAGACTTTCTCTGAAACAATTATCTCTAAAGTAAGTTTAATCTGATTTAAGCCAATTTTTTCAATATTTAGAAAATACCGGAAGGTTAATGTTGTTCCTGGTGATATCTAATCAGCACAATGCAACCTAGCAGCATTTTTAAGTGGAAGCCTGTGTTATGTTAAAACCAGATGTTATCTTAACAGTACAAAGGTAAGGAATTAAGAAAAACTTTTTGAAGTGTGAAGATTTTTCTTACAAAATCATTGTCTTATTGCATCACCAAAGTGTAAGCTGGAAAGATGATTTTGATCAATTATTTGTTAGAACATCTGATTTGTTCTTCTGGAGTCAATGTAGTTTGTTTTTCTCAACAACCATAGAAGTAAAAGGGTAATGTAAAGACATTATGTGGATTTTTTGTTACAGCACTTCTGTCAAAATACGATTAAAATGAGTTAAGATGATAATGGATTTTCTACTATAAGCAAAGACCAAAAAAGTTAAAATAGCAATCCCAATTTTAGATTTGATAAATGAAAACAGCACAGGATGGTTTTGATCCATCAACCTCTGGGTTATGGGCCCAGCACGCTTACGCTGCACCACTCTGCTGCTCAAGGAAGTGCTTAGAACTCAAGAAGGGTTGATTCATCACAAGAACATGGCAATATGTTCCTTTTAATTAACAAAAAATCCTAAAATAACTGTCCAGATTAGAGACTTTATAAACTTTGGCAAGGAAACTTTCCAGATCAATATTTCTTAGCTGTTGTTTGTTTATGTCTCATATAGGGTCTCTGTGGTGCAATTGGTTAGCTTGTTTGGCTGTTAACCAGAATGTTGGTGGTTCAATCCCACCCAGGGATGAGAATCTTCTATTAGTCAAATTTTGGGGACTATTTAGGTAGAGAAGTCAACATTTTAAACTACCTATTTTATGGTAGGGTTCAAGACTTTCTCTGAAACAATTATCTCTAAAGTAAGTTTAGTCTGATTTAAGCCAATTTTTTCAATATTTAGAATATATCGGAAGGTTAATGTTGTTCCAGGTGATATCTAATCAGCACAATGCAGCCTAGCAGCATTTTTAAGTGGAAGCCTGTGTTATGTTAAAACCAGATGTTATATTAACAGTACAAAGGTAAGGAATTAAGAAAAATTTTTGAAGTGTGAAGATTTTTCTTACAAAATCATTGTCTTATTGCATCACCAAAGTGTAAGATGGAAAGATGATTTTGATAAATTACTTGTTAGAACACCTGATTTGCTCTTCTGGAGTCAATGTAGTTTGTTTTTCTCAACAACCATAGAAGTAATAGGGTAAAGTAAAGACATTATGTGGATTTTTTGCTACAGCACTTCTGTCAATATACGATTAAAATGAGTTAAGATGATAATGGATTTTCTACTATAAGCAAAGACCAAAAAAGTTAAAATAGCATTCCCAATTTTAGATTTGATAAATGAAAATAGCACATAGCCAAAGACAGTTTGGATCCATCGACCTCTGGGTTATGGGCCCAACACAATTCCGCTGCGCCACTCTGTTGCTCATGGAAGTGCTTAGAACTCAAGAAGGGTTGATTCATCACAAGAAAAAGGCAATGTGTTCCTTTTAATTAACGAAAAATCCTAAAATAACTGTCCAGATTAGAGACTTTATAAACTTTGGCAAGGAAACTTTCCAGATCAATTTTTCTTAGCTGTTGTTTGTTTATGTCTCATATAGGGTCTCTGTGGTGCAATTGGTTATTGTGGTGGGCTGTTAACCCGAAGGTTGGTGGTTCAATCCCACCCAGGGATGAGAATCTTCTATTAGTCAAATTTTGGGGATTTTTAGGTAGAGAAGTCAACATGTCAAACTACCTATTTTATGGTGGGGTTCAAGACTTTCTCTGAAACAATTATCTCTAAAGAGAGTTTCATTTGATTTAAGCCAATTTATTCAACATTTTGAAAATACCTGAAGGTTAATGTTGTTCCTGGTTTTATCTAATCAGCACAATGCAGCCTAGCAGCATTTTTAAGTGGAAGCCTGTGTTATGTTAAAACCATATGTTATCTTAACAGTACAAAGGTAAGGAATTAAGAAAAACTTTTTGAAGTGTGAAGATTTTTCTTACAAAATCATTGTCTTATTGCATCACCAAAGTGTAAGCTGGAAAGATGATTTTGATCAATTATTTGTTAGAACATCTGATTTGTTCTTCTGGAGTCAATGTAGTTTGTTTTTCTCAACAACCATAGAAGTAAAAGGGTAAAGTAAAGACATTATGTGGATTTTTTGCTACAGCACTTCTGTCAATATACGATTAAAATGAGTTCAGATGATAATGGATTTTCTACTATAAGCAAAGACCAAAAAAGTCAAAATAGCAATCCCAATTTTAGATTTGATAAATGAAAACAGCACAGAGCAGAGGATGGTTTTGATCCATCAACCTCTGGGTTATGGGCCCAGCACGCTTCCGCTGCACCACTCTGCTGCTCCTGGAAGTGCTTAGAACTCAAGAAGGGTTGATTCATCACAAGAACATGGCAATATGTTCCTTTTAATTAACGAAAAATACTAAAATAACTGTCCAGATTATAGACTTTATAAATTCTGGCAAGGAAACTTTCCAATTCAATGTTTCTTAGCTGTTGTTTGTTTCTGTCTCATATAGGGTCTCTGTGGTGCAATTGGTTAGCGTGTTCGGCTGTTAATCGGAAAGATGGTGGTTCAATCTTACCCAGGGAAGAGAATCTTCTATTAGTCAAATTTTGGGGATTTTTAGGTAGAGAAGTCAACATGTCAAACTACCTATTTTATGGTAGGGTTCAAGACTTTCTCTGAAACAATTATCTCTAAAGAGAGTTTAATTTGATTTAAGCCAATTTATTCAACATTTTGAAAATACCTAAAGGTTAATGTTGTTCCTGGTGATATCTAATCAGCACAGTGCAGCCTAGCAGCATTTTTAAGTGGAAGCCTGTGTTATGTTAAAACCATATGTTATCTTAACAGTACAAAGGTAAGGAATTAAGAAAAACTTTTTGAAGTGTGAAGATTTTTCTTACAAAATCATTGTCTTATTGCATCACCAAAGTGTAAGCTTGAAAGATGATTTTGATCAAATATTTGTTAGAAAACCTGATTTTCTCTTCTGGAGTCAATGTAGTTTGTTTTTCTCAATAACCATAGAAATAATAGGGTAAAGTAAAGACATTATGTGGATTTTTTGCTTCAGCACTTCTGTCAAAATACGATTAAAATGAGTTAAGATGATAATTGATTTTCTACTATAAGCAAAGACCAAAAAAGTCAAAATAGCAATCCCAATTTTAGATTTGATAAATGAAAACAGCACAGAGCAGAGGATGGTTTCGATCCATCAACCTCTGGGTTATGGGCCCAGCACGCTTACGCTGCACCACTCTGCTGCTCCTGGAAGTGCTTAGAACTCAAGAGGGGTTGATTCATCACAAGAACATGGCAATATGTTCCTTTTAATTAACGAAAAATACTAATATAACTGTCCAGATTAAAGACTTTATAAATTTTGGCAAGGAAACTTTCCAATTCAATGTTTCTTAGCTGTTGTTTGTTTATGTCTTACATAGGGTCTCTGTGGCGCAATTGGTTAGCATGTTCAGCTGTTAACTGGAAGGTTGGTGGTTTAATCTCACCCAGGGACGTGAATCCTCTATTAGTCAAATTTTGGGGATTTTTAGGTAGAGAAGTCAACATGTCATACTACCTATTTTATGGTAGGGTTCAAGACTTTCTCTGAAATAATTATCTCTAAAGTGAGTTTAATTTGATTTAAGCCAATTTATTCAACATTTTGAAAATACCTGAAGGTTAATGTTTTTCCAGGTGATATCTAATCAGCACAATGCAACCTAGCAGCATTTGTTAAGTGGTACCCTGTGTTATGTTAAAACCAGGTGTTATCCTATCAGTACAAAGGTGAGGAATTAAGAAATAATTTTGAAGTGTGAACATTTTTCTTACAAAATCATTGTCTTATTGCATCACCAAAGTGTAAGCTGGAAAGATGATTTTGATAAAATACTTGTTAGATAACCTGATTTGCTCTTCTGGAGTCAATGTAGTTTGTTTATCTCAATAACCATAGAAGTAATAGGGTAAAGTAAAGACATTATGTGGATTTTTTTCAACAGCACTTCTGTCAAAATACAATTAAAATGAGTTAAGATGATAATGGATTTTCAACTATAAGCAAAGACCAAAAAAGTTAAAATAGCATTCCCAATTTTAGATTTGATAAATGAAAATAGCACATAGCAGAGGACGGTTTCGATCCATCGACCTCTGGGTTATGGGCCCAACACAATTCCGCTGCGCCACTCTGTTGCTCATGGAAGTGCTTAGAACTCAAGAAGGGTTGATTCATCACAAGAACATGGCAATGTGTTCCTTTTAATTAACGAAAAATCCTAAAATAACTGTCCAGATTAGAGACTTTATAAACTTTGGCAAGGAAACTTTCCTGATCAATGTTTCTTAGCTGTTGTTTGTTTCTGTCTCATATAGGGTCTCTGTGGTGCAATTGGTTAGTGTGTTCGGCTGTTAATCGGAAAGATAGTGGTTCAATCCCACCCAGGGACGAGAATCTTCTATTAGTTAAATTTTGGGGATTTTTAGGTAGAGAAGTCAACATGTCAAACTACCTATTTTATGGTAGGGTTCAAGACTTTCTCTGAAACAATTATCTCTAAAGAGAGTTTAATTTGATTTAAGCCAATTTATTCAACATTTTGAAAATACCTAAAGGTTAATGTTGTTCCTGGTGTTATCTAATCAGCACAATGCAGCCTAGCAGCATTTTTAAGTGGAAGCCTGTGTTATGTTAAAACCATATGTTATCTTAACAGTACAAAGGTAAGGAATTAAGAAAAACTTTTTGAAGTGTGAAGATTTTTCTTACAAAATCATTGTCTTATTGCATCACCAAAGTGTAAGCTGGAAAGATGATTTTGATCAATTACTTGTTAGAACACCTGATTTGCTCTTCTGGAGTCAATGTAGTTTGTTTTTCTCAACAACCATAGAAGTAATAGGGTAAAGTAAAGACATTATGTGGATTTTTTGCTACAGCACTTCTGTCAATATACGATTAAAATGAGTTAAGATGATAATGGATTTTCTACTATAAGCAAAGACCAAAAAAGTTAAAATAGCATTCCCAATTTTAGATTTGATAAATGAAACTAGCACATAGCCGAAGACGGTTTGGATCCATCGACCTCTGGGTTATGGGCCCAAAATAATTCCGCTGCGCCACTCTGTTGCTCATGGAAGTGCTTAGAACTCAAGAAGGGTTGATTCATCACTAGAAAAAGGCAATGTGTTCCTTTTAATTAACGAAAAATCCTAAAATAACTGTCCAGATTAGAGACTTTATAAACTTTGGCAAGGAAACTTTCCAGATCAATTTTTCTTAGCTGTTGTTTGTTTATGTCTCATATAGGGTCTCTGTGGTGCAATTGGTTATTGTGGTCGGCAGTTAACCGGAAGGTTGGTGGTTCAATCCCACCAAGGGATGAGAATCTTCTATTAGTCAAATTTTGGGGATTTTTAGGTAGAGAAGTCAACATGTTAAACTACCTATTTTATGGTAGGGTTCAAGTCTTTCTCTGAAACAATTATCTCTAAAGTAAGTTTAATCTGATTTAAGCCAATTTTTTCAATATTTAGAAAATACCGGAAGGTTAATGTTGTTCCTGGTGACATCTAATCAGCACAATGCAACCTAGCAGCATTTTTAAGTGGAAGCCTGTGTTATGTTAAAACCATATGTTATCTTAACAGTACAAAGGTAAGGAATTAAGAAAAACTTTTTGAAGTGTGAAGATTTTTCTGACAAAATCATTGTCTTATTGCATCAGCACAGTGTAAGCTGGAAAGATGATTTTGATCAATTATTTGATAGAACATCTAATTTGCTCTTCTGGAGTCAATGTAGTTTGTTTTTCTCAATAACCATAGAAGTAATAGGGTAAAGGAAAGACATTATGTGGATTTTTTGCTTCAGCACTTCTGTCAAAATACGATTAAAATGAGTTAAGATGATAATGGATTTTCTACTATAAGCAAAGACCAAAAAAGTCAAAATAGCAATCCCAATTTTAGATTTGATAAATGAAAACAGCACATAGCAGAGGATGGTTTCAATCCATCAACCTCTGGGTTATGGGCCTAGCACGCTTACACTGCACCACTCTGCTGCTCCTGGAAGTGCTTAGAACTCAAGAAGGGTTGATTCATCACAAGAACATGGCAATATGTTCCTTTTAATTAACGAAAAATACTAAAATAACTGTCCAGATTATAGACTTTATAAATTTTGGCAAGGAAACTTTCCAATTCAATGTTTCTTAGCTGTTGTTTGTTTATGTCTTACATAGGGTCTCTGTGGCGCAATTGGTTAGCATGTTCGGCTGTTAACTGGAAGGTTGGTGGTTTAATCTCACCCAGGGACGTGAATCCTCTATTAGTCAAATTTTGGGGATTTTTAGGTAGAGAAGTCAACATGTCATACTACCTATTTTATGGTAGGGTTCAAGACTTTCTCTGAAATAATTATCTCTAAAGTGAGTTTAATTTGATTTAAGCCAATTTATTCAACATTTTGAAAATAGCTGAAGGTTAATGTTTTTCCAGGTGATATCTAATCAGCACAATGCAACCTAGCAGCATTTTTTAAGTGGTACCCTGTGTTATGTTAAAACCAGGTGTTATCCTATCAGTACAAAGGTGAGGAATTAAGAAATAATTTTGAAGTGTGACAATTTTTCTTACAAAATCATTGTCTTATTGCATCACCAAAGTGTAAGCTGGAAAGATGATTTTGATAAAATACTTGTTAGATAACCTGATTTGCTCTTCTGGAGTCAATGTAGTTTGTTTATCTCAATAACCATAGAAGTAATAGGGTAAAGTTAAGACATTATGTGGATTTTTTTCAACAGCACTTCTGTCAAAATACAATTAAAATGAGTTAAGATGATAATGGATTTTCTACTATAAGCAAAGACCAAAAAAGTTAAAATAGCATTCCCAATTTTAGATTTGATAAATGAAAATAGCACAGAGCAGAGGACGGTTTCGATCCATCGACCTCTGGGTTATGGGCCCTGTACGCTTCTGCTGCGCCACTCTGCTGCTCATGGAAGTGCTTAGAACTCAAGAAGGGTTGATTCATCACAAGAACATGGCAATGTGTTCCTTTTAATTAACGAAAAATCCTAAAATAACTGTCCAGATTAGAGACTTTATAAACTTTGGCAAGGAAACTTTCCAGATCAATCTTTCTTAGCAGTTGTTTGTTTATGTATCATATAGGGTCTCTGTGGCGCAATTGGTTAGCGTGTTCGGCTGTTAACCGGAAGGTTGGTGGTTCAATCCCACCCAGGGACGAGAAACTTCTATTAGTCAAATTTTGTGGAATAATAGGTAGAGAAGTCAACATGTCAAACTACCTATTTTATGTTAGGGTTCAAGACTTTCTCTGAAACAATTATCTCTAAAGTGAGTTTAATTTGATTTAAGCCAATTTATTCAACATTTAGAAAATACCTGAAGGTAAATGTTGTTCCTTGTTATATCTAATCCGCAGAATGCAACCTAGCAGCATTTTTAAGTGGAAGACTGTGTTATGTTATAACCAGGTGTTATCTTATCAGTACAAAGGTAAGGAATTAAGAAAAACTTTTTGAAGTGTGAAGATTTTTCTTACAAAATCATTGTCTTATTGCATCAACAAAGTGTAAGCTGGAAAGATGATTTTGATAAATTACTTGTTAGAACACCTGATTTGCTCTTCTGGAGTCAATGTAGTTTGTTTTTCTCAATAACCATAGAAGTAATAGGGTAAAGTAAAGACATTATGTGGATTTTTTGCTACAGCACTTCTGTCAAAATACGATTTAAATGAGTTAAGATGATAATGGATTTTCTACTATAAGCAAAGACCAAAAAAGTCAAAATAGCAATCCCAATTTTAGATTTGATAAATGAAAATAGCACATAGCAGAGGATGGTTTCGATCCATCAACCTCTGGGTTATGGGCCCAGCACGCTTCCGCTGCGCCACTCTGCTGCTCATGGAAGGGCTTAGAACTCAAGAAGGGTTGATTCATCACAAGAACATGGCAATGTGTTCCTTTTAATTAACGAAAAATCCTAAAATAACTGTCCAGATTAGAGACTTTATAAACTTTGGTAAGGAAACTTTCCAGATCAATGTTTCTTAGCTGTTGTTTGTTTATGTCTCATAGGGTCTCTGTGGCACAATTGGTTAGCACGTTCAGCTGTTAATTGGAATATTGGTGGTTCAATCCCACCCAGGGACGAGAATCTTCTATTAGTCAAATTTTGGGGATTTTTAGGTAGAGAAGTCAACATGTCAAACTACCTATTTTATGGTAGGGTTCAAGACTTTCTCTGAAACAATTATCTCTAAAGTGAGTTTAATTTGATTTAAGCCAATTTATTCAACATTTAGAAAATACCTGAAGGTTAATGTTGTTCCTGGTGATATCTAATCAGCAGAATGCAACCTAGCAGCATTTTTAAGTGGAAGCCTGTGTTATGTTAAAACCAGGTGTTATCTTATCAGTACAAAGGTAAGGAATTAAGAAAAACTTTTTGAAGTGTGAAGATTTTTCTTACAAAATCATTGTCTTATTGCATCACCAAAGTGAAAGCTGGAAAGATGATTTTGATAAATTACTTGTTAGTTCACCTGATTTGCTCTTCTGGAGTCAATGTAGTTTGTTTTTCTCAATAACCATAGAAGTAATAGGGTAAATTAAAGACATTATGTGGATTTTTTGCTACAGCACTTCTGTCAAAATACGATTAAAATTAGTTAAGATGATAATGGATTTTCAACTATAAGCAAAGACCAAAAAAGTCAAAATAGCAATCCCAATTTTAGATTTGATAAATGAAAATAGCACATAGCAGAGGATGGTTTTGATCCATCGACCTCCGGGTAATGGGCCCAGCACGCTTCCGCTGCGCCACTCTGCTGCTCATGGAAGTGCTTAGAACTCAAGAAGGGTTGATTCATCACAAGAACATGGCAATGTGTTCCTTTTAATTAACGAAAAATCCTAAAATAACTGTCCAGATTAGAGACTTTATAAACTTTGGCAAGGAAACTTTCCAGATCAATGTTTCTTAGCTGTTGTTTGTTTATGTCTCATATAGGGTTTCTGTGGCGCAATTGATTAGCGCGTTCTGCTGTTAACTGGAATGTTGGTGGTTCAATCCCACCCAGGGACGAGAAACTTCTATTAGTCAAATTTTGGGGAATAATAGGTAGAGAAGTCAACATGTCAAACTACCTATTTTATGTTAGGGTTCAAGACTTTCTCTGAAACAATTATCTCTAAAGTGAGTTTAATTTGATTTAAGCCAATTTATTCAACATTTAGAAAATACCTGAAGGTAAATGTTGTTCCTTGTTATATCTAATCCGCAGAATGCAACCTAGCAGCATTTTTAAGTGGAAGACTGTGTTATGTTATAACCAGGTGTTATCTTATCAGTACAAAGGTAAGGAATTAAGAAAAACTTTTTGAAGTGTGAAGATTTTTCTTACAAAATCATTGTCTTATTGCATCAACAAAGTGTAAGCTGGAAAGATGATTTTGATAAATTACTTGTTAGAACACCTGATTTGCTCTTCTGGAGTCAATGTAGTTTGTTTTTCTCAATAACCATAGAAGTAATAGGGTAAAGTAAAGACATTATGTGGATTTTTTGCTACAGCACTTCTGTCAAAATACGATTTAAATGAGTTAAGATGATAATGGATTTTCTACTATAAGCAAAGACCAAAAAAGTCAAAATAGCAATCCCAATTTTAGATTTGATAAATGAAAATAGCACATAGCAGAGGATGGTTTCGATCCATCAACCTCTGGGTTATGGGCCCAGCACGCTTCCGCTGCGCCACTCTGCTGCTCATGGAAGGGCTTAGAACTCAAGAAGGGTTGATTCATCACAAGAACATGGCAATGTGTTCCTTTTAATTAACGAAAAATCCTAAAATAACTGTCCAGATTAGAGACTTTATAAACTTTGGTAAGGAAACTTTCCAGATCAATGTTTCTTAGCTGTTGTTTGTTTATGTCTCATAGGGTCTCTGTGGCACAATTGGTTAGCACGTTCAGCTGTTAATTGGAATATTGGTGGTTCAATCCCACCCAGGGACGAGAATCTTCTATTAGTCAAATTTTGGGGATTTTTAGGTAGAGAAGTCAACATGTCAAACTACCTATTTTATGGTAGGGTTCAAGACTTTCTCTGAAACAATTATCTCTAAAGTGAGTTTAATTTGATTTAAGCCAATTTATTCAACATTTAGAAAATACCTGAAGGTTAATGTTGTTCCTGGTGATATCTAATCAGCAGAATGCAACCTAGCAGCATTTTTAAGTGGAAGCCTGTGTTATGTTAAAACCAGGTGTTATCTTATCAGTACAAAGGTAAGGAATTAAGAAAAACTTTTTGAAGTGTGAAGATTTTTCTTACAAAATCATTGTCTTATTGCATCACCAAAGTGAAAGCTGGAAAGATGATTTTGATAAATTACTTGTTAGTTCACCTGATTTGCTCTTCTGGAGTCAATGTAGTTTGTTTTTCTCAATAACCATAGAAGTAATAGGGTAAATTAAAGACATTATGTGGATTTTTTGCTACAGCACTTCTGTCAAAATACGATTAAAATTAGTTAAGATGATAATGGATTTTCAACTATAAGCAAAGACCAAAAAAGTCAAAATAGCAATCCCAATTTTAGATTTGATAAATGAAAATAGCACATAGCAGAGGATGGTTTTGATCCATCGACCTCCGGGTAATGGGCCCAGCACGCTTCCGCTGCGCCACTCTGCTGCTCATGGAAGTGCTTAGAACTCAAGAAGGGTTGATTCATCACAAGAACATGGCAATGTGTTCCTTTTAATTAACGAAAAATCCTAAAATAACTGTCCAGATTAGAGACTTTATAAACTTTGGCAAGGAAACTTTCCAGATCAATGTTTCTTAGCTGTTGTTTGTTTATGTCTCATATAGGGTTTCTGTGGCGCAATTGATTAGCGCGTTCTGCTGTTAACTGGAATGTTGGTGGTTCAATCCCACCCAGGGACGAGAAACTTCTATTAGTCAAATTTTGGGGAATAATAGG